>CM061543.1:309490900-310155326 GCA_030864215.1 Capsicum pubescens | reverse complement strand
CGATTTGGCCCGAAAATGCCCCGTTCGCACCCTTTCGCCCGTTTGTCCCCCCAAATAGCACGAAAATTTAAACGGACTTCACTGGGACGATCCTCAAGCTCCCTGGCACACCTCGTTCAAGTTTTGGTCCGTCGCACGCCCAGACCCTGGGCCCACCCCCAAATCCGTGGACTATAGCATACAGATTTAGCCTGAAAATACCCCGTTCGCGCTGTTTCACCCATTTTTCCAATCAAATGGCAACAAAAATTTAAACGGACCACACTGGGATGATACCCAACCTCCCTGGCATGCCCCGATCGATTTTCAACCCACAGCACGGCCGGACCCTGGGCCCATCCCTAAAACCGTAGGCTATAGCACACCGATTTGACTCGAAAATGCTCTATTCGTGTCATTTCGTCCTTTGTCCACCCAAATGGCCACGAAAATTTAAACCGACCATACTGGGACGATCCTCAACTTCCCTGGCAAGCCCCAGTCGATTTTCAGCCCATAGCACGCCCGGACCCCGATCCCACCTCTGAAACCGTGGTCTGTAGCACACCGATTTGGCTAAAAATGCCCCATTTGCGTCGTTTTGCCCATTTGTTGACCCAAATGGCCACGAATATTTAAACAGACCACAATAGAACGATCCCCAAGCTCCCTGACACACCTCAATCGATTTTTGACCCCCAGCACGCCCGGACTCCTAGCCCACCCTCGAAATCGAGGGCTGTAGCACACCGATTTGGCTCGAAAACTCCCTATTCGCGCCGTTTCACCCCTTTGCCCACCCAAATGGCCAGTAAAATTTAAACGGACAACACTGGGACGATCCCCAACCTCCCTGGCACACCCCCAATTGATTTTTGGCCCACAGCATGCTCAGAACCTGGGCCCACCCCCAAAACCGTGGGCTATAGCACACAGATTTTGCCCAAAAATGCCCCGTTCGCGCCGTTTTCCCCGTTTATCCACCCAAATGACCACAAAATTTTAAACGGACCACACTAGGACGATCCAACCTCCCTGGCATGCCCCGATCAATTTTTGGCACACAGCATGCCTGGACCCCTGGCCCACCCCCAAAACCGTAGGCTATAGCACACCGATTTGGCCCGAAAATGCCTCGTTCGTGCTGTTTTGCCAGTTTGTCCACCCAAATGGCCACAAAAATTTAAACGGACCACATTGGGATAATCCCCAACCTCTCTGGCTAGCCCTGGTTGATTTTTGCCCACAGCACGCCCGAACCCCGAGCCCACTTCCGAAACCGTGATCTATAGCACACCGATTTAGCTCGAAAAATGCCCCGTTCACGTTGTTTCGTTCGTTTATCCACCCAAATGGCCACAAAAATTTAAACGAACCATACTGGGATGATCTCCAACCTCCCTGGCATGCCCCGGTCAATTTTTGGCCCACAACACGCTCGGACCCTGGGCCCACCCTCAAAACCGTGGGCTGTAGCACACCGATTTGGCTCGAAAATATCTCGTTCGCGCCGTTTTTCCCGTTTGTCCATCCAAATGGCCACGAAAATTTAAACGGACCACACTGGGACGATCCCCAACCTCCCTGGCATGTCCCGGACAATTTTTGACCCACAACACGCCCGGACCCCGTACCCACCCCTGAAACCGTAGACTATAGCACACCGATTTCGCCTGAAAATGCCCCGTTCACGCCGTTTCACCTGTTTGTCCATTCAAATAGCCACAAAAATTTAAATGGACCACACTGGAATGATTCCCAACCTCCCGGGCACGCCCCGGTGTGCTATAGGCCAAAATCACACCTGACCTCGGGCCCACCATAAAAATCATGGGCTATAGCACACCGATTTAGCTGGAAAACGGCCTGTTTGCGCCATTTTGCCCATTTGACCACCCAAACAGCCACAAAAAGCATAATGACCCACACTAGGCTGCTCTTCAGCCTACCTGGGGTAGCCCGGTCAATGTTTAGCCAAAATCACGCCCATCCCCTGGGTCTGCCCTAAAAACCATGTGCTATAGCACACCTATTTGGCCCAGAAATGAACCGTTCGCACCGTTTCTCCCGCTTGACGAACCAAACCTCCCCGAAACCCATAAAGGCCTACACTAGGACGCTCCCCAGCCTGCCTGGGGCAGCCTAGTCTATTTTGGGGAAAAATCACTCTCGACCCTCGGGACCACCCTAAAAATCGTGGGTTATAGCACATCGATTTGGCCCAAAAATGGCCCGTTCATGTCATTTTGCCCGTTAGACCACCCAAACCACCCCGAAAACCATAAAGGCCCACACTAGGTCGCTCCTCAGTCTGCTCGGGGCAGCCCGATCAATTTTTATCCACAATCACCCCCGGCCTCCGATCCCATCCCAAAAACTATGGGCTATAGCACACCGATTTGGCCCGAAAATAGCCCGTTTGTGCCGTTTTGCCCGTTTGACCTCCCAAACCGCCCCAAAACCACAATGGTGCACACTAGGCCAATCCCTAGCCTTCCTGGGGCAGCTCGATCAATTTTTGGGCAAAATTACGCCAGGCCCTTGAGCCCACCCCGAAAACAGTGGGCTACAGCACGCCGATTGAGCTCGAAAACTGCCCATTCGCGTTGTTTCACCCATTTACCACCCAAACCATCCCGCCCACCCCAGAGGCCTACACTTGGCCGCTCCCCAACCTGTCTGAGGTAGCCCGATCAATTTTCGACCTAAATCATGCTCAGGCTCCAAGCCCAACCCAAAATAAGCGGGCTATAGCACACCGATTTGGCCCAAACCACCCCGCCGACCCTAAAGTCCTATATTAGGCCACTCTCCCGGCTGCCTGAGGAAGACATATCAATTTTATGCCCAAATCACGCTCGAGACCCGGGCCCACCCCAAAAACTATGATCTATAGCATACCAATTTGCCCCAAAAATGGCCCATTCGCGCTGTTTCGCCAGTTTGATCACCCAAACCGCCTCTCCCTCCCCAAAGGCCCACATTAGGTCGCTCCTCAACCTGCCTGGGCAGCTCGATCAATTTTTGGCCCAATGACGCTCGAGCCCACCCTAAAAATCATGGGTTATAGCACACAGATTTGACCCAAAAAGTGTTCATTTGCACTGTTTTACCCATTTTTTCACCCAAACTAGCCCCGACCACCCTCTAAGGCCCACACCAGGCTGCTCCCCAACTTGCCTATGGCATCCCAATTAATTTTTGATCCAAATCACGCCCGGTCCACGGGGCCTCCCCCAAAACTGTGGGCTATAGCACACTTATTTAGCTCAAAAATGGCTCATTCATGCCATTTTGCCTGTTTGACCACCCAAATTGCCCCGCGCAGCCGACAGTCTTACACTAGGCCACTCCCCAGCCTGCCTGGGGCAACTCGATAGATTTTGGGCGAAATCACGCCCGAGATTCAAGCCCACCCCAAAAACAATGGGTTATAGCACACCAATTTGGTTCAAAAATGGCCCGTTCATGCCATTTTTCCTGTTTGACCACCCAAACCGCCACGCCCAACCCAAAGGCCCACACTAGGCCACACCCCAGCCTGCTTGGGGCAGCCCGATCGACTTTTGGTCCAAATCAAACCTGGGACCCGGGCCTATCCCAAAAACCATGGGCTATAGCACACCAATTTGGCCCAAAAATGTCTCGTTTGCACTGTTTCATCTGTTTTACCACCTAAACCGCCTCGCCCACCCCAAAGGCCCTCACTAGGCTGCTCCCCAGCTTTCCTGGGGCAGCCCAGTCAATTCTCAGCCCAAATCACGCTCGGGCCCCAAGCCCATCCCAAAAATAGTGGGCTATAGCATACTGATTTGGCCTGAAAATTACCCGTTCACGTTGTTTCTCCCGTTTGACCACCCCGCCCACCCCAAAGGCCTATACTAGGCCTCTCCCCAGACGGCCTAGGGCAGCCCAGTCAATTTTCAGCCCAAATCATGCTCGAGGCCTGGGCCCACCCCCAAAAACGTGGGTTATATAGCACACCGATTTGGCCTGAAAATGGTCCGTTCGCACCATTTTACCCGTTTGACCACCCAAACCATCTCATTCACCCCAAAGGCCCATACTAGACCACTCCCCAGCCTGCCTAGGGCAGCCCAATCAATTTTTTACCAAAATCACCCCCGAGCCCCGGTTCCACCCTAAAAATCGTGGGCTATAGCACACCGATTTGGCCCAAAAAGGGCCCATTCGCGTTGTTTGGCCCGTTTGACCACCCAAACCACCCCGCCCACCCCAAAGGCCCATACTAGGTTGCTCTTCAGCTTTCCTGGGGCAGCCCCATTAATTTTCGGCCCAAATCACACCTGGGCCCTATCCCGCCCCATAAACCATGGGCTATAGCACACCGATTTGGCCCGAAAATGGCCCGTTCGTGCCATTTTTCCTGTTTGACCACTCAAACTTCCCCGCCCACCCATGTTGATTTGACTAAGAATTTACCTCCACTTATCCTTCGGCTGCTCCAATTTATCTCCTTTCTATACCAAGTTGTTAAACTCTGCCACTGTAACATGAAGAGAAGCAATATGTGTCATCTCCCTATCATTCAGGTGCCTTCTCAAGGGTAAATTCCACGCTTTCTCAGTCCTCATGATCTCAGTTACAGTTGCTTGTTGTGTCTGACAGTGGAAGTAACGATCAGGATAAAGAATTTTCACTACTTATTAAACGGACATCTCTAGTATAACTATCTAGCCATCAATGTAATACAGTGTTTCTTAAGTGGATGAATAATTTTTTAAAAACATGAAGTGGAAAGAAGCACTAAACTTTGTACAATTAGAGCAACATTCTGCTAAAAATAAATTCATGACATGTCTTATATATTCACTTAATCAAATAAATTACAACAATTTGCAACAACATATCTAGTATAATCCCACAAGTGGAGTCTGGGTGGGTATTGGATATGCAGACCTTGCCCCGCCCCGAGAACCATGGGCTAACACCTACATATTTGGCTCAAAAAAGGCCCGTTTGACCACCCATATGGCCCCACCAACCCCGTCAGGCTACTCTGAGTTGCTCCACAGCCCGTTGGGGACAGTAGGTCGGTTTTCAGCCCAACCTACACCCACGCCCCATCGGGGGGCTACCGGTTATTTTTTGACCCAAACTGCGCTCACGCCCTGGACCCACCTTAAGAACCGTGGTCTAACACCCACTAATTTAGCATGAAAATGGCTCGTTCACGCTATTTTGCTCGTTTGACCATCCAAATGGTCCCATCATTATTGTCGGGCTACCCTGAGCCACTCCACAGCCCGCTGGGAGGGTTCGCGCGATCGATTTTTAAACTAAACCACGCCTAGGCCTGGGCCCACCTCGAGAAACATGGGCTCACACCCATCAATTTGGCATGAATGTGCTGGTTCGCACTGTTTCGCCTGTTTGACCACCCAAATGGCCTCATCAACCCGTTGGGCCACTCTGAGCTGCTCCATAGCCTGTCGGGGGGCCGTTGGTCGATTTTTAACCCAAACCACGCTTGATCCCCGATCCCACCCCATGAACCGTGGATTAATACCTACCGATTTGGCAGGAAATGGGTCGTTCCTACCGTTTTGCCAGTTTGACCACCCAAACGGCCCCAGCGACCCCGTTGGCCCACCCTGAGCTGCTCCACAGATCGTTAGAGGGTCGTTGGTTAATTTTTGACCCAAACTGCGCTCGAGCCTTGGGTCCATCCTGAGGAGCATAGGCTAACACTGATTAATTTTGCCTGAAAATGGCTCGTTCGTGCTGTTTCATCCGTTTGACCACCCAATTGGCACCACCGACTTCGTTAGGACACCTTGAGTTGCTCCATAACCATCAGGGAAATGCCAGTCGATTTTTGACCCAAACCACGTTTGAAACCCGAGTCCAACTTGAGAATCGTGGCTAACATCACCGATTTAGCCCGAAAATGGCTTGTTCGCACCATTTTGCTCGTTTGACCATTCAAATGATCCCACCGACCTTGTCGCGCCATCTTAAGCTGCTTTACAGCCTATCGGAGGGTCGCTGATCAGTTTTTAGACCAAACCATGATTGGGCCCTGAGCCTCGATCCTACCCCAAGAATTGTGGGCTAACACCACCGATTTGGCCCAAAAATGGCTTGTTTATGCTGTTTCTCCTATTTGACCACCTAAATGGCGCAACCGACCCCACCGAGCCTCTTAAGTCGCTCTATATCCCGTCGGGTGCCTTCGATTTATTTTTGGCCCAAACTTCTCTCGAGCCCCAGGCCCACCCCTAGAACCGTGGGCTAACACCTACCAATTTGGCTCGAAAATGGCTCGTTTGCGTTGTTTCGCCCGTTTGACCACTCAATTGGCCCCACCGAATTCATCGGGCTACCCTGAGCCTCTCTACAGCCCGATGAGAGGTCGTCGGGTGGTTTTTGACCTTAACCACGCCCGAGCCCCGAGCCCACCCCGAGAACCGTGGGCTAACATCCACCTATTTGGCCCGAAAATGGCTTGTTTGCGCTGTTTTGCTCGTTTGACCATCCAATTGGCTCCACCAACTTCGTCGAGCCACCCTAAGCCACTCCACATCCCGTCGGGGGGTCGTCAGTCGATTTTCAACCCAAATCGGGCTCGGGCCCCGAGGACACCCGAGAACCATGGTCTAATACCCACTAATTTGGCTCGAAAATGGCCTGTTCGCATTGTTTGACCACCCAAATGGGCCCACTAACCTCGCCAAGGGGTCGTCGATTGATTTTCAACCCAAACCACGCACGGACCTTAGGCCCACTCCGATAACTGCGGGCTAACACTCATCGATTTGGCCATAACACCACAATTTATCTTTACTAAACTACATAAAATCTCTACTCCTTTTGTTAATTACCTAAATCCCTTTTTAAAAAAAAAAACAATCGGACACATCCACAAACCTATAAATTTTCAAATTATCTCCCATTGATCTAGTTAATATAGTATGTATCTCGACCAAACAGTTTCAGAAATGAATATATCTCAAAAATGAAAATTATATATCTCAACTTCAAAATTATGTATCTAGATGTTAATTATGCATCCCAGCAAATATGGACTAATTAACTGTTACATTCTTAAATTCAAAATTATTCATCTCTACTTAAAAATTAGGGAAAAGGACACTGTGTAGCACTTTTTAAAACAAATAGCCCAAGTTTGACATTTTTTCAAAAAGTGGTCAGTCGGGTATACTATTTTCACTTTATAGTCATTTCCTCATTTAGGTCATTTTGGCTCATGTAGTTTCAGATACAATCGTATACAATATTGATAGAGTCCATATACAATACTGATACAGTTTTCAAGTTGGGTCATTCGGCCCTTTTAAAAATATTTCAATATCTTTTTTTGCTATAAATTTTGTAACTGGAAAAATATTCTGCTTTTTTTTATTGTTTAGAAATAATAATTAAATATAATTATATAAAAACGGTATAATTGTTATATAGAATATGTATCTATATAAGATATATGTATAGAAATTGTATAGTTCTATCAAATATGTATATGTATAAAATATATAGAAAGTGTATAAAAATTATATAATTGTTGTATAAAATGTGTAAAAAGAAGTATAATTATTGTAAAAAATGTGTATCAAAACTGTATAATTTTCGTATAGAATATTTATATGTATAAGATATGTATAGAAACTGTATAGAAGGTGTGCAGAACAGTATAGAACAAGCCAACAAATTAAAATGGCTAGAAAGTGGAATTTAAATTCCGTGGCCATTTTCGTGGAAATAGTTTAATTTGAAGTGTCTTTTCTGTCCTTTTCCCAAAAAATTATGCAGACTGATGCTAATTATGTATCTAAAAATTATAAAATAAGGGATTATGTGTAATTTTTTACTGAACTTGTTGCGATTTATGTAAGTTTTACTAAAAAAAAAAAAAAATCCAATTTATAAGCCCAAATTGATTATGGGCCTAGGCCTGCTCCATTTTTCTCACTACTTATTTCCTTGTCAGAACATCAACCATCTCCCTCCATTACATACTATTATCTCCTCTCCATCGATCTCTGATTTATACCTTGTAAGTTCTTTTATTTTTATTTTATTTTTACTTTAATTTTCCAATTTTCACCGATGAATAAATAAATAAATATTAATAATAATAATTGAATTTACTAATAATTTGCTCCAATTTTATTAATTAACTCTCAGTTTAATCGAATTTACTAATAATTTGCTCCAATTGTCTTAATTAACTGTCAATTTTATCGAATTTACTAATAATTTTCTCCAATTGTATTAATTAACTGTCAATTTAATCGAATTTACTAATAATTTGCTCCAATTTTATTAATTAACTCTCAATTTAATCGAATCTACTAATAACTTGCTCCAATTGTATTAATTAACTCTCAGTTTAATTGAATTTACTAATAATTTGCTCCAATTGTATTAATTAACTCTCAGTTTAATTGAATTTACTAATAATTTGCTCCAATTGTGTTAATTAACTGTCAATTTAATTGAATCTACTAATAATTTGCTCCAGTTGTATTGATTAACTCTCAGTTTAATCGAATCTACTAATAATTTGCTCCAATTGTGTTAATTAACTGTCAATTTAATTGAATCTACTAATAATTTGCTCCAGTTGTATTGATTAACTCTCAGTTTAATCGAATCTACTAATAATTTGCTCCAATTGTGTTAATTAACTCTCGTTTTAGTCGAATTTACTAATAATTTGCTCCAATTGTATTAATTAACTATCAATTCCCCATTTTTATATATTTTTTAATTTATTCTTTTTTGCGATATGTCACATTCATTATTTGTCGAGTTAATGAATGTGACATATCAGTGGTAGATAGAGTTCCCTAGTACCTTGTGTCAGATGGTGTTGAATTAGTCGGGGTGCATGAAAGTGGGCCCACACTAGGTTAATTAAAATGAAGGTAAAAAGGTAGACAAAAACATTAGGTGATTTCGTCCTATATGCTCTTGCTTTGGCGGACAGAGTTAGGTGATATTCGTTGGTTATTGGTGGGAGGTGGTAGGTATCATCACATCACATGGAATTAGTTTGAGATGTACAAAAGTTGGCTCGAACACGACAGTTATAAGAAAAAGAAAAGAAAAATAGTTCAAAATGGAAGAGTAGTGTAGTTAATGGATGATTTGATTTTCCCTATGGTGATAACTCCAAACTACTCATGATGTACTAACTAAAAACAAAGGAAAAATATGAAGTCAGGGAAAAATGTACTAGTATAATTGGCTTACTTTCCTTTTTGCTTTGTACCAAAAATGTGTTGTTTGTACCAAAAAGAGTGACTCTTTCTATATTTGTCTTACTTCCCTTTTCGGTTTGTACCAAAAAGAGTGAGTCTTTCTATATTGCTCTTACTTTCCTTTTCGATTTGTATCAAAAAGGGTTGTTTGTTCCAAAAAGAGTGACTATATTTGTCTTACTTTGCTTTTCAGTTTGTACCAAAAAGAGTGACTCTTTCTATAGTTGTCTTACTTTCCTTTTCGGGTTGTGCCCAAAAGAGTTGTTTGTACCAAAAAGAGTGACTCTTTCTATATTTGTCTTACTTCCCTTTTCGGTTTGTACCAAAAAGAGTGAGTCTTTCTATATTGCTCTTACTTTCCTTTTCGATTTGTATCAAAAAGGGTTGTTTGTACCAAAAAGAGTGAGTCTTTCTATATTGCTCTTACTTTCCTTTTCGATTTGTATCAAAAAGGGTTGTTTGTACCAAAAAGAGTGACTATATTTGTCTTACTTTGCTTTTCAGTTTGTACCAAAAAGAGTGACTCTTTCTATAGTTGTCTTACTTTCCTTTTCGGGTTGTGCCCAAAAGAGTTGTTTGTACCAAAAAGAGTGACTCTTTCTATATTTGTCTTACTTTCCTTTTCGGTTTGTGCCCAAAAGAGTTGTTTGTACCAAAAAGAGTGTGTCACTTTCTACATTTGTCTTACTTCCCTTTTCGGTTTGTACCAAAAAGAGTGACGCTTTGTGTATTTATTAAGTTTCCCAATTCCAAGTTTTACATGACATGTTTGAAACCACAATGGACTACGCATCTCTAAATTTATCAAAAGTATTTCCTTTATTTCTTGAACTCTGTGCCAGACAAACTAAATGAAGGGGACCCTTGGAGTAACTGGTAGAGTTGTTGCCATGTGACCGGGTCATGTGTTCAAGCCTTGTAAATAGCCTCTGCAGAAATGCAAGGTAAGGTTGCGTACAGCACACCCTTGTGGTGGGGTCCTTCTTCGAACCCTGCGCATAGCGGGAGCTTTAGTACACTGGGATGACCTTTTGCCGTGCCAAACAAACTAAAACACTTAAATTGGGACGGAGGGATCGATATTTGTCGTTTGTGCTTTGGTTTCTAGTTGTTGCATATTGTGTTTGGTTGCTTTAATTGACTCTTCTTATACATATTAGTCCGTGTTATAGTTGTAACTTTTGTATTTTTGTCCACCAGAATAGTAACTAACATGACTTAACCAGAAAAAGAAAAGATTCGTAACTACAATACTCCATTGTTTATCTACAATTGCTAATAAATTTGTTTTCCAAGTATTCATTTGGATTTCCTTATTACTTTATATTTCGATATAAAGATGGCGAGACACATGTTGAAAAAATAATACTAATGCTTATGGATCATAGCTTCTTTACTTTTGTATTTTTCCTAACCAGTTTTAACAATGGCTCTTATCGAGCCAAGGGTCCACCGGAAAGGTAAGAGTAAGGTTTCCGTACAGCCCACCTTCCCTACAATCCACTTGTTGGATTACACTGGTTTGTTGTTGTTGTTGTTGTCGTTGTTTTTTATGGATCTTTGAATATGGGGAACCTTATAACATATGCAAAGTGGTTATTTGCACATAGTTAGGGTCGTTTGGTTTTGAGATAGTTTATGCAGGATGAAGGGAAAAAGAGTAGTAGACTGACATATCATGACAGGAGGGGATTATTGTTTGAACAAAAATCGTAAAGAGATTTCCTTTTCTAATTTAATGGCTGCGTTATTTGACAGTTCGTCGGAAACAGCCTCTCTATCTCACCTCTGGGGTAGTGGTATGGACTGCGTATACTACACTTCCCTCTCCAGACCCTACTTGGTGGGAATATACTGCGTATGTTGTTCTTGTTGTTGTGTTATTTGACAATTCATTCTGATTGACACTAGCAAGTATACATGGTTGCAAATGGATGTTGTTTCCGGTTAGTGGATTTCCGCTTTTACTACTTCGAGTAATTCATGCGTAAAGGTAAGGAAATCTGGATGAACGCTATAACTGAAACAGATGTACTACGAAGCATGTAACCTCCCTATTCTCTCTTTTCGGTAGTGCACATCTAGACACCTCAACCTGATCTCAACTGGCAATTAAGCACTCCAACTCGTCCCGGCTGTGTCTTGCTTACGCCTGACGCTAACGTGATAACTTTTGGAGGCGTCTACTACCTAGATGATCATTTCGTAAGTTGGAGTATTCAGCTAATACAGTGAAGACGAGTTGAGGCGTCTAGATGTGTATACTCAAGGTTGAAATATTTAGTTGGCAGTTGAGGCCAAATTTGCGCGTCTACCTATGTAGTATGACTAAAAACTTCTTAAAAAATGTATCAGGAGATCATACTCAAAGCAGATTTTTGTGTGATTCTGGAAATAGCAATAAAGTCATATACTTTGAACTAATCTTCAAATTTTATGGTCACGTAATTTGACAGTTCATCCTGATTGACGCCAACTTATAGTTAGCATGTATACATCGTTGCACATTAACGATGTTTCTATTAGTGGATTTCCCTTTTTGGTACTTCTAGTCTAAGTTTCTCGGACTCTCCAAAAATGTTGCCGCACCCGTGTCGGATCCTCCAAAAAAGCACTACTTTTGAAGGATCCGACACGCTGCTGATGACATTTTTTGAAGAGTCCGAGCAACATAGCTTCTAGTACTTCATGCATAAGTGTAAGGAGATTTTGATGAACACTATAACTGAAACAGATGTGCTACCCAGCGTGTAACCTCGCTATTCCTTTTTTGTATAACCCTGGTGTCCGGCCTAGCTTGTTCGCACCTCCAGTAATTCTACGTGGTACCTGTCTCCCACCAGCGAGATGGGAAGAAATCACCTAGTGGTTTTGTCATTCTGAAGTTCTATCCTTTCTAAAGTTGTGTTAGGCTGCGTCCTAGAACAAAGCCCCACCTCTCTTTTCCCACCTTTAACGAAGGACCCTCGCTAGCTACAAGGATGGAGCAGTATAAAAAGAGAAATGTGGAACCTAATAGAAATAACTACTAGTTGGAACCTATGTTGCTCGGACTCTTCAAAAATGTCATCAGGAGCGTGTTGGATCCTTCAAAAGTTGTGCTTTTTCGGACGATCCGACACGGGTGCGGCAACATTTTTGGAGAGTCCAAGCAACTTAGGTTGGAACACCAAGAAGAGTTTCTCAGCCGGGATTTGAACCCGAGACCTCATAGATCTTAACCCACTCATTAATCACTAGGCCACGCCCTTCCGTATTCCTATTCGTAGTTGATGCTAGATTAGGAAAAGTTGATTGTTTTTCTGATTTTGACAGGAGGAAATTCTATGGCTCCAAAAGAGAAACAGAAACAAAGCAATAACGCTGCTGAATCTAGTTCTAAAAGTGCAGTTACTGAAAAAGAAACTCCTCGGGCACTGAAGGTTAAACGTAAACTTGTAAAAAAAGTCTCTCAGATAAACTCTGCACAAACCAAAGAAGCTGAGATTAGTTCACAAATGCAAGCCGGAGAAAAAGAGAAGGCGGCCAAAAAAGGCGACCAAGGAAATCATGTTGGTGGAAAAGATGCTAGTAAGTCTCAAATTTGTCTTTCCTTTTCGGTTTGTACCAAAAAGAGTGACTCTTTCTATATTTGTCTTATTTTCCTTTTCGGTTTGTACCAAAAAGAGCGAGTCTTTCTATATTTTTCTTACTTTCCTTTTCTGTTAGTACCAATAAGGTTGTCTGTACCAAAAAGAGTAACTCTTTCTATATTTGTCTTACTTTCCTTTTCGGTTTGTACCAAAAAGAGTGACTCTTTCAATATTTATTAAGTTTCCCAATTCCAAGTTTTACATGACAAGTTTGAAACCACAATGGATGAACTCTGTGCCGGACAAACTAAAAAACTTAAATTGGGACGGAGGGATCAATATTTGTCGTTTGTGCTTTGGTGCTTAGTTACTTTGGTTGAAGTCACAAATTTTTAGTCAAATAACAATTTTTTCTACGATCGGGATGGATTTAAGGTGATTTCGGATAGATAGTTTATAGTATTACTATTTGGGTGACTTGTTTCTTTTATTATTCAGTGTTGTGTCATCCCATTTTGTTGTTTGTTTTTATGTTTTTTGTTCGTTATACTGTTATTTGTCTTGAGCCGGGGGTCTATCGGAAACGGCCTCTCTACTTCATTTGAGGTAGTGGTATGGACTGCGTACACTTACCCTCCCCAGACCCCACTTTGTGGGAACACACTGCGTATGTAGTTGTTGTATCGGGATGGATTTAAGTTTCTAGTTGTTGCATATTGTGTTTGGTTGCATTAATTGACTCGTCATATACGTATTAGTCTATGTTATAGTTGTAACTTTTGTTTTCTTGTCACCAGAATAGTAACTAACTAACAAGACGTAACCAGAAAAAGAAAAGATTAGTAATTAGTTGGGAGTGCATTGTGCTACAACACACCATTGTTTATCTACAATTGCTAATAAATTTGTTTTTCAATATTCATTTGGAATTCCTTATTACTTTGTATTTCGATATAAAGATGGCGAGACTCGTGTTGAAAAACTTAATACGAATGCATTTGGATCATAGCTTCTTTACTCTTTTATTTTTCTATCTTGTATTTTTCTAACTAGTTTTAACAAACGTTTTTATCGAGACAAGGGTCCATCGGAGAGAGTGATACAACCTCTCTACCTCATAAAGGTAGGAGTAAGGTCTCTGTACAGCCCACCCTCTCTAGAACCCACTCGTGGGATTACACTGGGTTGTTGTTGTTGTTGCTTCTTATGGATCTTTGAATATCGGAAACCCTATAACATATGCAAAGTGCTTATCCACACATAGTTGGGGTCGTTTGGGTTTGAGATAGTTTAAGAGTAGTACACTGACATATCATGACAGGAGGGGCTTACTGTTTGAACAAAAATAACAAAGAGATTTCCTTTTCAAATTTTATGGCCGCGTTATTTGACAGTTCATCGGAAATATCCTCTCTATCTCACCTCTGAGGCAGTGGAGGGATGGACTGCGTACACTTACCCTTCTCAGACCCTACTTGGTGGGAATATACTATGTTGTTGTCGTTGCTGTTGTTGTTGTTGTGTTATTTGACATCCGGATTGACACTAGCAAGTATACATGGTTGCGAATGAACGTTGTTTCCTATTAGTGGATTTTCCCTTTTAGTACTTCTCGTAATTCATCTAGGTAGTGCACATCTAGACACCTCAACTCAGTCTCACCTCGCAATTAAGCACTCCAACTCGTCCCAGCTGTGTCTTGTGGACGCCTGACGCTAACGTGATAAATTTTGGAGGTGTCTACTATCTAGATGATCATTTTGTAAGTTGGAGTATTCGACTAACACAGTGAAGACGAGTTGAGGTGTCTAGATGTGTATGCTCAAGGTTGAAATCTTTAGTTGTCAGTTGTGGCCAAGTTTGAGTGTCGACCTATGTAGTACGACTAAAAACTATTTAAAAAATGTATCAAGAAATCATACTCAAAGCAGATTTTTGTGTGATTCTGGAAATAGCAATAAAGTCATATACTTTCAAGCCTTGGAGTAACTGGTAAAGTTGTTGCCATGTGACCAGGAGGTCACGGGTTCAAGCCTTGGAAACAGCCTCCAGGAGAAATGCAAGGTAAGGCTGCGTACGATACACCCTTGTGGTGGGGCCCTTCCCCGAACACCGCGCATAGCGGTAGCTTTAGTGCACCGGGCTGCCCTTTTTTTTTTTACTTTCAACTAATCTTCAGGATGAAATGGAATAACCATAAATCGCTTCTTTATAATCAAAAACATTTAACAGATGTTAAATCATAGGACTATACAAATGGAAAGAATGGCATCCTTTTTTAAGTTAATTTGTCGGGGTGAAAGATATTTCCTTTTCAAATTTTATGGCCACGTAATTTGACGTAATTTTTTCCTTTTGTTCTTGAGCCGGAGGTCTACCGGAAACAACCTCTCTACTTCTTCGGAGGTAGTGGTATGGACTGCATACGCTTTACCCTCCCCTCCCCAGACCCCACTATGTGGGAATACACTAGGTATGTTGTTGTTGTTGTTGTTGTTGTTATAATTTGACAGTTCATCCTGATCGACACTAACTTATAGTTAGCACGTATACATGGTTGCACGTTAATGATGTTTCCTATTAGTGGATTTCCCTTTTTGGTATTTCTAGTACTTCATGCTTTAGATGTGATTTAGAAGTACCTTTTTAGTACTTCTATTCCTTTTTTTTTTTTATTAACCCTGGTGCCCGGCGCAGCTTGTGCGCGTGCACCTGCGCTAATTCTATGTGGTACCTGTCTCCCACCAGCAAGATGGAAAGAAATCACCTACTGTTTTTGTCATTCTAAAGTTCTCTCCTTTCTGAAGCTCCGCAAGGCGGTGTCCTAGAACAAAGCCCGACCTCTCTTTTTCCCCCCTTTAATGAAGGACCGTTGCTAGCTACAAATAACTACTAGTTGGAACAACAAAAGGAGTTTTTCAGCTGGGATGTGAACCCGAGACCTCATAGTTCTCAACCTACTCATTAATCACTAGGCCACGCCTTTCCGTATTCCTATTCGTAGTTAACGCTAGATTGGGAAAAGTTGATTGTTTTTCTGATTTTGACAGGAGGAAATTCTATGGCTCCGAAAAAGAAACCGAAACAGAACAATAACGCTGCTGAATCTAGTTGGAGAAGTGCAGTTACTGAAAAAGAAACTCCCCGGGCATTGAAGGGTAAACGTAAACTTGTTAAAAAAATCTCTCAGATAAACTCTGCACAAACCAAAGAAGCTGAGATTAGTTCACAAATGCAAGCCGGAGAAAACGAGAAGGCGGCCAAAAAAGGCGACCAAGGAAATCATGTTGGCGGAAAAGATGCTAGTAAGTCTCAAAATATTGATCACGGAAACAAAGAAATGGATATTCCTGAAAAATGTGGAGAGATGAGTAAGGATGAAAAAAATGAAAAAAGCCTCGATTTAAATGGACGGAAAGAAATAAATAAGGATTCGAAAACTTTAAATAGTCTTGGTGGAGTAATTTTCATGTGCAATGCGAGAACAAAAGAAGATTGTTTCAGATATCGTGTGATGGGTGTTTCAGCAAGCAGACAAGAGTTTGTGATGGGAATCAAAGCTGGTCTTAAGATTTTCCTCTATGATTTCGATCGTAAGCTCATGTACGGTATCTATGAGGCATCTTCTGCTGGTGGAATGAAACTTCAACCAGCGGCATTCGGTGGGGCGTTCCCTGCGCAGGTCAGTTATGTCGTTCTTATCTTATGATTTCATCTTCGTCGAGTTTGTGAGTGTTTATATTGATGGTAGGTCATCCAACAGGTTCCTTTTAAGATTCACAAGGACTGTATTCCGTTACCGGAGAATGTATTCAAGAAAGCGATTAAAGAGAATTATGATGAAAAGACACGCAAGTTTAAGACCGAGCTGACAGTTATGCAGGTAACAAGTGACCTCCATAATTAGTAAGTTATTCACTGTTATCGTTATACTGTTATCTGTCCTGAGCCGGGGTCCTATCGGAAACAGCCTCTCTACTTCATCTGAGGTAGTGATATGGACTGCGTACACATTACCCTCCCCAGACCCCACTATGTGGGAATACACTGGGTATGTTGTTGTATTCACTGTTTTCCTAAAATCGGGATTCAATATTTTTTGTCTGAATTCATCTACGAGCAGGTGGAGAAGTTAACGGAGCTGTTTAGACCTGCACCATGGCTGGATTCAACTCTCAAACCAGTACTACGGGATCCTTTGGTTCAGCCGGTTATTCAGCAATCGATAGCACCGCCTTTATCTGGTTATGAACCTATCAGGGAGCATGCATATGGAGCGCAATTCGGCAGTAGTAAAGCAGGTCGGAATTTCTCACCGCTTGATCACGGAAGGCAGCAGTTCGCACCCCACCATGTCGTGCCTCGAGAGGTTGCCCATAATCCACATTTTCTTACCGAGAAAGACTACAGAAGCTATGGTCTTCAACAGGCAACACATCTTAAGCCCTCTACTGATTATGGATCTGAACAAGGAATGCAGCAGCTACGGAGGGCCCCCGCTGGTGTAAGAAGTGATGCAGCTTTTGCACGGAATGAACATGTTCGCTCTGATGCTCGTTTTCCAAATGAATGGGAATACCGTAATCAGGGCCTCCAGAGTTTCCATGGGCAACCTGTTACCATTGCTCCTGCCGTAGAAAGTCGCAATACAGTTGCTGCAGCTGCCAATCATAGTTTAATAACGAAAGTAGATCCTTATGACGAGACTACCAACTCACTTGTGAACCGATATCTTTCTCTGCCGAGGACAATGATAACACCTAGAGAGTTGCCTTCGACAGGCAGGGAGTCGTTTGCTAGTGCTTCCAACTCTGCGAGCGACATCAGATTGCCTGCTGAAAACGTAAGATATTATCCACCGATGCTTGCTCCTCATGCACTATCTGGTCACGGTCATTTACATCAGCGCCCTGGAGATGAACCTGGAAGATCATCATCGTCAGTCTTACCTCAGTATCCTTTCTCTGGCCCACCTGCATCACGTCGCTGAATCTATGATCCATCCCTTAATGATGCTCATTGTGGCTCCAGAATCCAAAAGTTAGTGGTGTGTGCCGATGCAACAGCCGCTTAGTTTATGAAAGATGTACCCAGGAAAGTAGAGTCCCTTCGATAAAATTTCATTTGCAAGATGGGTCTCAACTCTCAACCCAACTCCCGTACTTCGTCTCAGAGCACCAGGTCTCGCCCCATGTGATAGAGACGCGGCTCACGCCCATTGTGGAAGAGGTGTACCTCTCCATGCAAATGAAAATGATGAGCCAAGACATCAATTCAAATTTGACTTTTCATTTGTTGGTATCCCTATGTACAATATTCTGTTTCTGCTGGATTATATGATGTTTACCCAAGATAAAGTTGATGCAAGTCCTGTCTGTGCAGAGACTTGTGATGGTGTAACTTCACTCTTCTTTGATAATTTTTCGAGTTTGTGCTATTCCGTTGGAGGGTTTTTTCGTTATAAGATCAACAAAAATAACATATCCAGTATATTCCCATCAAGTGGGGTCTGGGAGGGTAAGTGTACGCACTCCATACCGCTACCTCTGAGATGAGATGAGATGAGATAGCTAAACAACAAGATACAGTAGAAATTATTACACCCAATAGTACCACAGACTGGGTAATACAACAAACGATACAACATTCTGAAAGAATACTAGTACTATAGCTACTAACACGGATGATAAAGTTCCCCAACCTATGAGTACCGGCGCACATGCTCCTACTTTCTGCAAAAAACAAGTAATGCAACATCGGAAGTGTATTACACTCATCATGCCATGTCAGCGAGAAGCGTTCTAAGTGATGGGTATAATTTATAAAGTTGGATAAGGATGGCAAAATGAGTTCCGCGGACAACTTTAAAGGACTGTCTATGACTTTAGCATGTAAAAGACGCAGATCTTACCTCTACCTAGGAGGTAGAGAGGTTGTTTCTAACAGATCCTCAACTCGAGAGAAAGAAATAACGGAAATGAACAAGTCATGGCAAAATTAACTGAAAAAAAGTTTCACTTGACTAACTAATACCATATAGGCATTTAAAAGGTATAACAGGTACATATAATTTTGCTAGCCAAAACCTCTCCTGAGAAAAAAATGATTTTGTCTCTCTTCCCTGACCAGTTTCTTTCCAAAAACTAATACATGTAACCATATATAATGGATCTCTAGCACTTAAACATCTCAACATAGTAAATAAAACATGTCGAAACCAGATTTGACAATAGCTTCGCGATAGTAGCATCTGGATTTTATGTACATAGAGACCAGTCTATTGATTAGGGTCTGCAGCAGCTTGACCGTTGATACTGGAACTATCACCTCCTCCGCTCGTTGAGACAGTGGTACTTCCTTGATACACGGGAGGTGGTGCAAACATTGGAGGGCCACCGGTAGAAGTAGGCATTCCCATACTTCCTGAAGTAGGCATTCCCATACTTCCTGGAACTGCATTTGGTGGACCGACAGGCCTTTGCATATTATTGACTTGACCACCAGGCATAGGAGCACCGGGAGGTGCCAACATCTGAGGCATCGATGGAGGTGCATAACCTGGAAACACCGAAAGAACATTTATTCATAAAGGTCTATAATTGAAATACTATAATTAGGTAAAGCTTCTTAAGGCAACATCGACATGCAAACTTTCAAATGTGTGCGCGCGCGTGTATTATACATACTCTAGTATTCAAACAAGCATAGTATCATATGCAACTTTAAATAATTATGAGCTAAAGGGAATTCAACTGCATTAGTGAATTCCACGATTTAAAGGAAAATGTCGAAAACATCTGGCCTGCTACATCCTACCAAAACAATATGCAGCAGATGCAGAGTAAGAGTTATCACATTATGCTCACATAGAGAGGTGTCACGGTAGGTTGCCCTCCCAACCAATTAAGGACTGAAATTTAGTAGATTTATATATCCCACAATGTTCTTGAGCCGGAGGTCTATCGGAAACAGCCAATCTACCTTTGAGGTAGAATGAAAGATCTGCATACATTCTACCGTCCCCAGACCCCACCTTGTGGGATTTGTATTCCAGAACCAAGGTTGTTGGAAAGCTCAAAGATGGAAGCATAGTTTTCACTGATTTCATTTCTTGATGAACCAATTGCAATAGTTTAAAACTAGAGATAAATCTCATGTATAAGACAAATTCTTTCACCACATATGTCCATCACATCCAATTAAAAGAAAACATTAAATGTTACGGTGACCTAATGCTTCTATATAGTTCAATAAAATCCTCAATAATTAAACCACTTGAGAGTTGGGACAAGGCAACAGTTGTTTCCTAGCAGATTTATCGTCAAATTGTTTTTTCTTTTCCCTTTATTTGATAAGACCTATTGGTAAAGTGTTTCATTGAATGAATTAGGACTCAATCCTAAGCTAATCAGTGTCGGTTATATGAATCTTCTATATCTATTCCACACCATTCGGGATACATTTCAATCTAATAACAGTAAAGAGATACGTGATTTCATTGATGAGATAACCCAGTTGATCAAAAGACGGTGCAGCTGATGAGAATTGAACCTACATCTTCTGAAAACGGAACTCTAATGCAAGTTCACATAAAAAATTTAAAATCACGTGAACAAGAATGACATTCCATTTTGAATAGTTAATAATGAGACCAAAGCAACTTCCCCCTTCCTATGGAGGCTTATTTGTTGTAAAAACTTTAAACCTACATATGTACACAAACAGACTATCTAGGAATCAACCAGCGGCGGAGACGGAATTTGAATTTTATGGGTTCTAAATAAATTATTTGCTTATATTCAATGATATCTCAAAGCTAAAGCTAACATAGCACATGCTCCCTCAGCCACTGGAGTCCACCAAAAAACAAAAATAGTCTTGGAAATCCTCGCATAGTGGACAACCATCCTCAACATAATATAAAACAGCTATGTTCAAGAGGTATATAAAAGAACAAGGTACTGATAAGAGTTTTCACTGCTGTTGATACCTGGAAGACCAGGCATGGGCCTTGGCAGCACCGGAGGACGCATACCAGGGACCCACTGGGCACCAGCTGGCATTTGAGGGTTGCCTGGCATCTGCATCTGCATCTGAGGAGGTGGAAGACCAGGCATACCAGGCCTTAGCTGGGGAAAAGGAAGACCAACTGGTCTAAACGCCCCTAGATGTTCCTTGACTTTTTGGTCGATTAAACTTTGATTCAGTTGTGCCTCAAATTGTTGATAATAAGTTCGAACATTTCCCTGAAAGTATAATTTCGTGAGACTTGTTCAAAGTGATAATTTGACTAATCTCAGAGGAAATAGAAATAATACCTTGTGTTTGTACCCTGCGTTATGCTGCTTTCTTACAGAAGGCTGAAAATAGCAAGACAGTGCCGCTGTTAAATGAACGTACAGCAGTATAAAGGATTCAACAGATTATCGTTCTTTTTCTGAAAAGCTCCAACAAGGAGTCATGAACACAAGAAACCTGCAATCCACCCGAATGTACTTCTACAGAAGTATTACTTTTAGGATAAATTAAGAGTGTTGTTTAAACCTTTTCCCATAAAATATTTTTAGAGAAAATACACAAAATCCTTAACTTGTCCACCAAACTTTAGCACTTTAACTTTACGTGTAATTATTACCCCCATATTGTTGTTCGGAGTGAATTTAATACCCACTTTAAATTATAGAACCAATCTTATGAGGGGCAGTGTATTACACACGCCGGCGCCGCCACGTCATCTGCTACCTCAGAATTTTCTCTCTCCATTTTTCTTACTTTTTCACTTTTTCCCACTTCCATCATCTTCTTCATTCGAATGCTTCTGTATTTACGATTCTATCAATTACATTTCACAACGTTTCAATCGATAAACAAATGGAGCTGCTGGCCTACTGCTACTTTGGTTGCTCAAATCCTATAAAGCAACCCTGCAATCACATACATTTCAACCTCATGCCATCAAGCCTAGAAGCAAATTTCTTCATCTCTGATATCAATGGCAATTTCCTTGACTTGCCAGATCTGAGCTTATTTATCGATGAGGAATAATCAAGTTCCACGGTAGACAGTGAGTGAAAGGTTACATTAGAATTAATGGAGGAGGAGACATAGGATGTGGAGCTAATAATCATGGTATACATTTCTTTGTCTGGAAATCTTTGGAAAAAAAATAATCAAAGAGGCACACTGGAGATACAGTTTCCAAGGAAGAAATCCAACAAACTCCGGCGGATCTCGACCTGTAGCGATTGGGGAAGAAGGGTTTGGTTGTTTGTCTAGTGAAGAAAATGGTTCTGGGAAGAAAACGACCAAGAAATGGGAAAAAAACGGAAAAAAGATGAAAAGAAAAAGAAAATCTAAAATCATTTTTTAAAAAACTAATTAATTTTATATCATCTAATAGGAAGGTGACAAGTGTTAAATTTTGGCTGCTTTTAGTCCCCCCCCCCCCCTTCCACGCGCTTTTAGGCAATTGACTACACATTCTTTGCTAGGTCATCTCTAAGGAGGTATTAAATTCACTTCAAGCAACAATTTTTTAATTTTTTTGTGAGTGTGTGTGTGTGTGTGTGTGGGGGGGGGGGGGGGGGGGGTAATTAAGTGTAAAGTTGAAGTACTAATATAAGTTTCGCGGACAAATTTAAGGTGGATTCTATGTATTTTCTCATGTTTTCATTCCATAGTTTGATTAATTCAGAATGTTTTCCTAAGAGAAATATTTTTGACCAAAAAGGAAAATCTTAACTCTTCCTACCTCAAATCACTTTATTCAACCAATATGCAAACACTATTGTCAACCTTTCAACAAAAAAAAGAAACTATGAGTACACTTTAAGCTGGTGTCGGCTATATGAACCATCACTGACCATGTTGCTCCATTTAAGTTCATCTCAGATCAATATTATACAAAAACATAGAAACCGAAAATGCTAAGGGTTCTCTATATTTTATACACTTCCATTATGTCCTATTTTCGCCAAGCCTACATGGGTTCTAAGAGATTGTATGTTTTTTCGAGACATTGTTCCCTATTGTCAACCTTTAATATTGGAAGTTATGCACCAAGGGTGGTCTAGTGGGAAGTGAGTTGAGATCCATGAGGTCTCAGGTTCAAATCTTAGCGGAGTTAAAAATACTAGGTGATTCCTTCCATCTATCCAAGCATTGGTGGACGGAGTTATAAACACCTGCACTGTGCTAGTGGGAGGTAGTAGCACCCAATGGAATTACCCGTCGTGCAAACAAGCTGACTGAGACCGCGATTATTTTTAAAAATTGAAATTTATTACCAAAACAAGGTTGATGTTATGTGTGACCTTAAGCTCAATAAAACTACAATCAGCAAATCAAGAGCACAAGGGGGGACAAACCCAACTAAACATGGAACTAGGATTACAACTTTGTGGATTTTGCAATTTAGAACGACTATTTAGAGAATTTTTAAACATAAATACACCGTTTGAACAAAAGTTATTAGGTTTAGCCAAACCCGTATTCGGGCTTCAAGACCAGGTGCCTAATCCACAATCCAATAAGTATAACAAAATTTCTAAGCTGAAATAAGAGATTCTTGAAAGATGATTTGAGGCAACTTACAGAATCATGCGTCAAGTAAGTATCACAGTAGTCGCAGTAATACCTGAGGAGGAGAAAGAGGGTAAATCAAATAAGGAGAATAGGGGTTGGTGGAAATTGAAGAAACTTCACAAAAAATAATCAAATTTATTGGATTAAACATACCGAGGCATTCTGTATACACGAAAGAGTAGACACCCTGCAAGAAAAAAATTGAAGTTCTTGAAAACCCGGACAACAACAACAAAAACAACATACCCAATGAAATCCCACAAGTGGAGTTTGGGAGGTAGAGCGTACGCGGGCCTTACCCCTACCTTGGGAGGTAAAGAGATCGTTTTCAATAGACCATTGGCTCAAGAAAAAGCAGTTAAAACAAAGAAATGACGGAAGTGAAGAAGTCATGGTGAAATACTGTAGCATCACAATTAACAGAAACTGAAGGACAAGAATGAAGAAACTACAAGAATAATACGACTAACTAGTATGGACTATGAAGGAAAAGTGAGACAACGCTAAACTATCTACTTACCATCTATCCTAATCTGTGTCCTCCACCTATCTAAAGGCCATGTCCTCGATAAGCTAAAATTGTGTCATGCCTGTGTAATTATCTATGTGTCCAATACTTTTTCTCCTACAAAGCTCAATTTAATCCCTATATTACTCTATGCTGTCGCACTTAAGCCCTAAAGTGGGGCACAAAACATGTTGAGCACTTCACTTTGCAAGTAATCAAGGTTATAAGGCATACTTTTCCTTGACAATGAGCATAATCCTAAAGAGGCGACACTAAACAATTGATATTTCACTTTATGTAAAAAAAAAAAAAAAAATCTTTGTCCACACATTTGTTATTTTTAATTATAATTATTAGTTTTGGACTAAGCATACATGGTGGAATTTTTTTCTCCATTTGTGTTTTTCTTCATTAAAGCCCACGATTTCTTTGAGCTTAAAGCCACAATGGACCTTCGAGGGTTTTTTGTTGCTTTTCGCCTTTGATAACACTGATATTACTAATCCCTGCATAAGTTCTCTAGACCAAATGACCCCAAATTGTGTGTGAGTAACCACCGCGTATGTTATGAGGTTTCCCCTATCCACAGAACCATAAGCATTAGTATTATTCTTTTTTTTTTTTTTTTTGCATCCTGCCATCTTTATATCGAAACAAAAAGTAATAAGGAAATCCAAATGAGACGGATGGAATTAGTACCATATTGGAACACAGAAAATGCCAAAATAAATTTGTTAGCAACTGTAAATAAAAATTGTTCTGTTGTAGCACAGTGCACTCCCCGCTAATTACTAATCTTTTCTTTTCTTGCTTTTTTCGGGTTAAATTCCAGCTAGTTACAACTTTGGCAGGACAAATTACTTCTCCCTCTTTCTCAATTTATGTGACACCCTTTCCTTTTTAGTCCGTCCCAAAAAAGAATTCACCTTTATTTATTTGGCAACTATTTAATGGCACCATCCCTATTTTATCCTTATTTCACTTTAACACTTTATTGTGAAGAAAAATCAACCAAAAGTAAGCATTAAATTGACTTTAATAAGGGCAATTTGGTAAACATAACAAATTCTTCCCCTATTTGTTAACCTTCGTGCCCAATAAAATGGTGTCACATAAATTGGGACGGGGGAGTAATAGTTACTTAAGATATCAGTCATCAAGTTCTCTCGCATAGTATTTGTTATTGTTACTATTATTTACTCTACTATATTCAACATGACTTCTTCATTACTATAATTCCTTATCAAACTGTTTTTTAATGTAGGTTATTTCGGCCGAGGGTCCATCGGCCTAAGGTAAGAGTAAGGTTGCATACAAACTACCCTCCCCAGACCCCACTTGGGTATGCTACGGTTGTTGATCACAATTTAGAAGTGTTAGAAACTTAAATCCGTCCTATCATTTTGGTTATAGTACGACTCAAAATTTGTAACTTCAACCCCAGGAATTAAGCACCAAAGCACAAACGCCAAATATTACTACGTTTTCCTCAGACTTCATATTTTTCCTTTTGCTTTGGTCAGTAGAAGACAAGGAAAGGTTGGGAGTCACCACCACAGGGAAAGCAAATCATCGATTAAAAATTAACTACACTTCAATCCTGAACTAGTTAAAACCACAACAGAGAAAGCAAATCATCAATTAGCTACACTTCAGTCCTGAACTAATTAAAAACTGTTGTATGAACGTAGCCATTCCCTTAAATTCAAGCTCTTTTATCACACACACAAAAAAAAAGGACAGCCCCAGTGCACTAAGATCTCGCGCAGCAAAGAAGGGACGTACCACAAGGGACTATTAAACAAAGTCTTACCCTACATTTCTACGAGACATTATTTCCATAGCTTAAACTCATGACCTCATAGTCACATGGAAATAACTTTACCAATTACACCAAGACTCTTCTTCAAGCTCTTTTATAACAACAACAAAAAACCTAGTATATTGCCACAAGGTGGGTCGTCTGGGAGGATAAGTGTGCGCAATCCATACCGCTAACTCAGATGCGAGATAGGAAAGTTGTTTTCGATAGGCCCCCGACTCAAGCTCTTTTATCAAAAAAAGAAAAGGACAGTTTGATGCACTAATCTCCCGCTATATGCAGTATCTCGGGAAGGACCGTATCACAAGGATTACTACAAATAGTCTTATCCAACATTTCTACAAGAGGCCATTTCCTCAACTCAAACCCCTGACCTCTTAGACAAATGAAAGCACGCAACTTTATCAATTACACTATGCCTCTCCTTCAGGCTCTTTAATCTTTCTCTCACACAAAAAAAGAAAAAAAAATTAACAGTTTGATGCACTAAGATCCCTCGGGAAGGATCGTATCACCGGGATTACTACAAATAGTTTTACCCAACATTTCTACAAGAGGCCATTTACACAGTTCAAACCTTTGACCTCCTAGTCAAATGAAAGCACACAGCTTTACCAGTTATACTTAGCCTCTCCTTCAAGCTCTTTAATCTCTCTCCCATACACACAAAAAAAAGGACAATTTGATGCACGAAGGTCCCGCTATATGCAAGATCTCGGGAAGGACCGTATCGCAAGGTTTACTACAAACAATCTTACCCAACATTTCTACAAAAGTCCATTTACACAACTACCCCTGACCTCCTAGTCAAATGAAAGCACACAGCTTTACCAGTTACACTACACCTCTCTTTCAAGCTCTTTAATCTCTCTCTCACATACACACAAAAAGAAGGGCAATCTGATGGATTGAGGTCCCGCTATATGCAAGATCTCGGGAAGGACCGTATCACAATCTTACCCAAAATTTCTACAAGAGGCCATTTCCACAACTCAAACCCCTGACCTCCTAGTCAAACCAAACCACACAACTTTACCAGTTACCCTAAGCCTCTCCTTACAACAACAACAACATACCCAGTATATTCCCACCAAGTTGGGTCTGTGGAGGGTAAGTGTACGCAACATGGGCGGAGATACCTTAAACGAAGGGTGGTCAGATGAACACCCTTCGTCGAGTAATTACGTGGTCTACAAAGGTTAAATGTCAGCTATTATGAGTAAATATTTAATTTTGTACACCCTTAACATAACTGGAAAGAAATTTTGCACATCCTTTACTAAATTCTTGGCTCCGCCATTGGACTACGCAGTCCATACCACTACCTCAAATGTGAGGTAGATAGGCTGTTTCCGATAGACCCCCGCCTCAAAATAAAACAATCTACTATAAGGAACAGTAATATTAGGAATAGTAAAAGAACAAGATACAATAGAAATTAGCAACAACAACAAACCCAGTGTATTCCCACATAGTGAGGTCTGAGGAGGATAAGATGTATGCAGTCCATACCTCTACCTCTAAAGAAGTAGAAAGGTTGTTTCCGATAGACCCCCGACTCGAGACACGAAATACTAAACAAATTCATAGTAAAGCATGGAACAAGATGGCATAACATAAATACGACACCCACAAGTAATAGTAAACAAAGAAAAGTAAACAGATTCGTAATAAAGCATGAAACAAGGTATCATAACAAGAATAATACCCCACCAAGTAATTCCCTACCCTAGCGACCCAAACTGACCCTAGCCTTAATACCATATATAAGCAAGATACTCCAAGAAACACACCAAAAGATATAATATCCTAAACTCAGACTGACCTTCTACCCTAATCCGCCTCCACCCCACCAAGCCTCTCTTTCAACCTCTTTAAGCTCTCTTATCACACACAAAAATATAATAAAAAAAAAAAAAAGGATAGACCAAAGCTCCCACTATGCACGAGACCCAAGAAAAGACCGGACCACAAAGTTTACATTTCTACAACGTCTACATTACCTCCTTCGCAGCTATTGCTTCAGTGAAGAAGACGAGAAGCCGCAAATTTGATTCAAAAAAAACCCTAAAATATCTCCCCAGTAGTCGCCGACTTTTTTTATACTAAGGGAATGTGATTCAAAAAATAATAATTTACACCTGTCTGCATCCATCGGTTCGCTTCGATTTTATATATTATCGATTCGATTTATCGATTTTTGATTTTTAAATATGCTAAATTAGTAACCAAATCAATAAGATATTTCTTATTGATTTTTGATTTATCGGTTTTTTAATTTTTAACGATTCGATCTTCGGTTTAACCGATAAGAAAATACTCATAAAATATAAATAGTAGTAACTAACATGAAAAGAAAAAAAAATCTTAGCTGCAATCAAAAATTCTATATGATGTGTTTTAATTTACAAGAATTTTCAAGTTTGAATTAATTATTGTTCGGAGAAATTAAGAGTTTGTATAATTGAAATAATAAGTTTGTTAATTTGTAGAAATTAAAGAGAAATGTATAGTAAGTCATATATATATAAAACCATTAAAAAACTGTTAATCCAATAACCCAATAAAAAAAATTGAACCGAACCAATAACCCAATAATTTTTTTTTATAAAATCATTAAAAAACGGTTAACCCAATAACATTTTTATCTGTTCGGTTTTCGCACACCCCTACCTGTGAGATAAGGGACTCTTTGTTAAATAATTTTTTTAAGTCTATTTTTTAATTAAATGAATCATAAGTTTTTTTTATTTAGGGAGATGACCCATTTTCAAGACAGATTTATTACCTGTTCGACAGACCAATTATCAATCCGATAAATCTATTATCTGTCTGACGGATCAGATATATAGACAGATCGATTATTAATCCGTCAGATCGATTATCGATCTGACTTATATATAGACAGATCGATTATCAATATTCCGATAGATCGATTATCGATCTGACAGATATATAGACAGATCGATTATCAATACGGCAAATGAGAAAATAGAAGTAGATCATTTTGTTAATTGAAAACTTGAAAGGATAGGTCATTTTGCTAATTAGAAAATCGAAGAGGTTTAATAACCAAATTTTCTCGTGAGATAAATGATAACTTCGCCGTCTATCTTTTCATTACATTTTCAATTTTGTTTTCTTTTTTATTACTCTGTTTATGTTTCACTCTTTAATAACAACATTACTATATATTAAAACTTTATTCAGTTAGAGTTATACATCATAAAATTATTTTTTTCTTTAATTATTGATCGAAAGACTAAAGCTGTAATTTATACTATCAATTATTTTCATGCTATTTTTTTATGCAACATGAAATTTCGAAGCACTTATAGTGTTTAAAATTATTTATTAAGAAATTAAGGGCTCGTTTGGCCATGGATATTTTTTTCTTTTTTCCGGAAAAAAAAATTGGAGTTGGAAATTATAGTGTTTGGCCATGAAACTTTGAAAAACAATTCCGGAATAAAATTCCGAAAATGGAAAACAGCTTTTTGTTGTTTTTCCTTTTTTCCACTTTCAATTTTAACTTACATTATTATTACATATAACTTCAATCTTTAATTTTGTACACAAACCTCTCTTATTAACTAAATTCCGTAATTTTTTTAAAAAGATCAAATTCAATATAATAATTAATTCAAGTGAAAATAATTAAGAATTTTCATTAACAAATTTAAGAATATATAAAATATATTTATATATATCAATCATATTTATCAAAATATATTTTTCATTATTTAATCGATTATGGTTAGATAAACTTATTTAGCTCGTGCTTGTGATATTTTTATTCAAATTTTAGAAGAATAACAATCATAATAATTAGTTTGTTGTTAATTATTTTATCATTTGAAGACATATAAATTATTTTCTCAATATTTGGTTGTATGTTAGTAGGTAAATTAGTAGTTGGGTGATTTTGATAATTTTTAAAAGTTGAGGGCATAAAATCATATTTAAAAAAGATTTTTCAAAAGTCTGGAAAAAAAATTCAAAGACATGGTCAAACACAACTCCAACTCCAGTGTTTGAGAGAGAGAAGAATTTTTTGAAGCATTAAAAAATGGATATAAAATACTCCTTTTTTTTTTGTTTTTCATCCAGTGTTCGGTATCCGCATTGGAGCCCGACTAATCCGGATTTGCGCCGCGTAGAGCCCTATTCGGGGGGAAGCGCTCCCCTAACAGTGTTTTCTTCGTATCCAGGATCGAACCCTCGACCTCTGGTTAAGGATAGAGCAGCAGCATCCACTGCACCACAACCCATATTGGTGGACATAAAATACTCGTTGATAGTCACATAATTACATAAAAGACATAGTTGAGCCCTATTTGTAATTGTAATAACATCGTGGTGGGACTATATTATTTAGTGGATTCTTAAAATTTGAAACCGTTCTACGTCAACTGGAATGTTGAATCTCCATAAAATATTTAATATAATTGATGGATTCAAGATTAAAATTTTTGATAAAGGACATACACAATATATTTTTATAAGTTAGGTCTAATATGAGAAAGATGCATTGTACTCGTACCTTACTCGTACCACAAACCCTCAAAAATAATGTAAGGATTTCTTAAATTACCATTAAGCGTATCTAAGACTCAATTTATAAGTATAGAGTGCATTAATCATTTCACTTTTACCTTTTGATGGTTATAATTCGAAAAGTGATCCTTCAAATTTTTCACTACATCACTGACCAAAGTCTGATAATTAGGATATTATTGAAAACATTTGGATAGATGTGACTATGTTAGTTAAATGGTAAAGTATATTTGATTTATCCTAAGAATTTTAGTAATGAAAAAAAATTAAAAATTATTGCATCATCATATTCATTGAATAAATATAATTAATATAAGTGATTTAATTAGGAGAATGTGATCAAGAGTTAATAAAATTTATAGGAAGGAAAAAAAGAGTAGGAAGTTGCAAAAGGAAATAACAAGAACCAAGGATGGCAATGGGGCGGGGCGGGGGCGGGGCGAGGCGGGTTTTAAGTTATGCGGGGCAGGGCGAATTAAAGTATTTTTTTTTAAAATAGTGTGGTGCGGATTGCGGGTATATGCGAGTTTAAATTAAAAAAAGCTAAAAATTAGTATTATTCTCGTGAATATACCTAAGATTATATGTATGTTTTACTTAAAATTTTATGATACTTAAAACGACGTGTATAACACTACAAATAAATAATTTTATATTTTTTTTAATATATCTATTCATTTTAATAAAAATATAATATTTGATCATTACTTATACACGTGATACTTTTTGACAATTTCTTAGTGAAAAGTAATATAATAGAAATTAGTTATTATTTCCTAGTTGTAGATTTGAAAATATTATGATTTTCAATGGAGTTACAAAATTTTCAAAAAAAAAAAAAAAAAAAAAAAAAAACATGGGCGGTGCGAGTATGCGCGGGTATGAGTGTGGGGCGGGTTTATGCGGGTTTAATGGTGATGCGGTGCGATTTTAAAACTTGCGGGTTTAGAAAAAGCCCGCACCGCACCATTGTCATTCCTGACAAGAACGAAGAAGTTCTTTATTACGTATTTGAGGTTGCTTCTAGCGAATCTTTTTAACTGCTGAAACTCTTGGACGCTGGATTTTTCAATGCAAAAATTCTAGTCATATATTCAAAAAATTTAAAAGATAAAATATATATTGTAAAAGCACAAAACAAAAGTCATTTTGAGTCATCAGATGTACACATTATATAAGGAACGTAGCACATTCACATTATATAAAGAACATAGCAAACTTCCAATCACATTAAACGTGAAAAGATGAAGACAACGGACAATGAAAATTACGTCAACAATAAAAATGCATTAATAGAAAAATGTGCACCAAGCCAAAATTAATATACCTAAATGATAATAGGATGTCAAAAGAACTGCAACACTACTAATGAATTCTGGGAAGACAGGATAATGGCTCCTCGAAAAATACATGCATCAAAAATCTCGAAAATTAAATTTATACTATGAATTTAGGTGAAAAGAAGAAAATGGAGGAAGTTGAAAAGATTTCAACTGGTCTATAATTATCATGAATAATTAGTGATACAATTAATAAGGTAAAAAATAAATATTGTGTATGATTTAAATTGAAAAAATAAAAATAAATGTTAAAAAATTAAGAAAAAAGATAAATATCATTCTTGGCTTTAGAAGTATGCCACATCATTACTCCTTCGTTTCTCTTTTATATCATATATAGATTTTAAAAAGACCCCCACCCACCTGCCCACCCCAAAAAAAGAAGAAGGTGCGAGCGCATCGGGTCGCATCGCATCAGATTGCATCACGCAACAGATGGGTATACACCCGAGTCACCAGATCGCATCGTATCACTGCCTCGACGCGGCGTAGCCTCGCATCTCATTGCATCAGCGCATCTGTCTCAATTTATATAACACATTTTTTTAATCCGCTAAAAAGAGGATAACATATTTAATATTCAGTAATAACTTAAACTTTAAATTTCTTACTTTGCTCTTAATAAAATAATTTATAGTCATAAAAATTTCTGCGACTTACTAGATAACAAACATCAGAAATCTTTTTTTTTCCTCTAAAATTTTGTCTTAATATAAATTGAGATGAAAGAATCATTTTTTTTTTTAAATGTAATTGACAACCACCAAGGATTTGCATGATAATAATTGACATTAGCTGAAATGGTTACATATGCATATGATTTTTTTTCTTATATTTATTAGTTTTGTTCTTATTTTTATGGTGCAATAAAGTGGTTACACATGCATATTATTTTTTCCTTATATTTATTAATTTTTTTCTCATGTATTATTTTAATAATATTTTTATTTAGAGACCTTTGTACTTCAATTATGCATGGTACTAAGTGAAGGTTGGGGTGACTATCAAGGGTATTTCGATAATTTTAGTCACCCCAACTTTCACTTATATATAGTAGTAAATAAAATGGTTACACATGTATATGATTTTTTTCTTGTATTTATTAGTTTGTCCTCATTTTTATGGTGCAATAAAATGGTTACACATGTATATTGTTTTTTCCTTATATTTATTAATTTTGTCCTCATTTTTATGATGCAGTAAAATTGTTACAAAAGCACATTGCTTTTTATGATAATTTTAGTCATCCTAACCTTCACACATATATTTATTAGTTTTTTCCTCATGTATTATTTTAATAATATATTTATATAGATTTTTGTAATTGAATTATACATGATAATATTTTTTTATAAATATCTTTTTGTTCTTTTAATCCTCATTTTTATGGTGCAATAAAATGGTTACACATGCATATTTTTTTTTTAGATTTATGTATTATTTGAATAATATATTTATTTAGATTTTTGTAATTGAATTATACATGATAATATTTTTTTATAAATATTATAAATGTAACAATTTTATTGCATCATTTTTGTTCCTTATTAAATGATTATCAAGGATATTTCGGTAACTTTATGGTGCAATAAAATGGCTACACATGCATATTATTTTTTTTATATTTATTAGTTTTGTCCTCATATATTATTTTAATAATATATTTATTTAGATTTTTGTAATTGAATCATACATGCATATTGCTTTTTACTATTACTATTATTACTTTACTACTATATACTTATAAGTAAAGGTCGGGGTGACTATCAAGGGTATTTCGATAATTTTAGTCATCCTAACCTTCACACATATATAGTAGTAAATAAAATGGCTACACGTGCATATGGTTTTTTCCTTATATTTATTAGTTTCATCATCATTTTTATGGTGCAATAAAATGGTTAGACATGCATATTTTTTTTTTATATTTATTAGATTTGTCCTCATGTATTATTTTAATAATATATTTATTTAGATTTTTGTAATTGAATTATACATGATAATATTTTTTTTATAAATATCTTTTTGTTCTTTTAATCCTCATTTTTATGGTTCAATAAAATGGTTAGACATGCATATTATTTTTTTTATATTTATTAGTTTTGTCCTCATGTATTATTTTAATAATATATTTATTTAGGTTTATGTAATTGAATTATACATGATAATATTTTTTTTATAAATATCTTTTTGTTCTTTTAATCCTCAAATATATTTATTTAGATTTTTGTAATTGAATTATACATGATAATATTTTTTTATAAATATCTTTTTGTTCTTTTAATCCTCATTTTTATGGTGCAATAAAATGGTTAAACATGCATTTTTATATATATATTTATTAGTTTTGTCCTCATATATTATTTTAATAATATATTTATTTAGATTTTTGTAATTGAATTATACATGATAATATTTTTTTATAAATATCTTTTTGTTTCTTATTAAATAATTATCAAGGATATTTCAGTAACTTTATGGTGCAATAAAATGGTTACACATGTATATTGTTTTTTCCTTATATTTATTGGCTTTGTCCTTATTTTTATGATGCAATAAAATTGTTACACATGCACATTATTTTTTTCTTATATTTATTAATTTTGTGATTCATATAATTATGTTCGAGCGAAAGATTTTAAATTATACGAGAGCTGATTTATTTTTTTTGTAATAACTTTCATTACTTGTGGAATTTTTATATTTATGAGATTTTTTTTAGAGTGATGGGATTGAGGAATGTTATGAAATCAAATAGGAAAAGGCAAAACAATAAATAAAAGAAAATAAAAAGAACACACAGATTTTACGCAAAAATCCTAGACGGAAAAAAATACGGGCAGAGGAGGAGAAAAAATCGCTATACCTGAGAATAGGAGTGTACATAGGTCGGATTGGTTCGTTTTTTATTAAAAAAAAACAAACAATTATATCGGTTTATTAAAACTATAAACCAAATCAAACTAACATAAAATTGATTTTTTTGGTTTAGGTTTTAGTCGTTTTTTTTGGTTTTTTCGGTTTTTTTAATAATCTTTAGTTTTTACAATTATATTATGATCGAAGATTAGATCAAACATGTGTTTCACTCATGTGCTAATGAAAAAACATAATTATGAAAAAATGAGGAGCGGAAAACTCTCTTGGAACTAAAAAGTGAGATGACGAGTGAAAAGTTTAGGTTTAAGTTTATATTGGGTTTTCGATCATTTAATTAACAATTAATGGACAAATATTACAACTTAAAGGCCCAAATCTAAATATATATTTACATATACTTTCAAATTATTGAAAATTACTAAAACTAGTTGAAAAGTATTTAAAAAATAGATTATAATTAATAGTTTATGTATAAAAATGTTCGAATATTAGATATATATTATGTCGGTTTGATTCGGGTTTGGTTTGACTTTTTTTTGTTAACACCAAACCAAACCAAGAATGGTCGTTTTTTTTTCTAACGCCAAACCAATCAAACCAAATCATAAGTCGTTTTTTTTTCTCGATTTGGTTTGGTTCGTCGGTTCGGTTTGACTTGACGGTTTGGTTTGTACACCCCTACCTTAGAAGAATACAAGGAAGAGCCGAAATCTCAATAACACATGAAAACTGTCAAAGAAACAACCTTTTAAATCACACTTATATAATACGTGTGTATAAGGAAAAACTTAAGCCCAAAAGCATACAGGCCCATACCGCTCTGATCCCCCGCTACCACCACAGATGAAAACAAAAAGCACACACAGATTTTATGTGGAAACCCTAGACGGAAAATATCACGAACAAAGGAGGAGAAAAAATCACTATATCGGAGAAGAATACAAGGGGGAGCCGAAATCTCAATAACACATGAAAACTGACAAAAAAATAACCCTCTAAATCACACTTATATAATACGTGCGTATAAGGAAAAACTTAAACTCAAAAACATGCAGGTCTATACCGCCCTGATCCCCCCGCTACCACCACACATGAAAACAAGAAAAACACACAGATTTTACGTGAAAACCCTATACGGAAAAAGTCACGAGCAGAGGAGGAGAAAAAATCACTATATCGGAGAAGAATACAAGGGGGAGCCGAAATCTAAATAACACATGAAAACAGTCAAAAAAATCAACCCTCTAAATCGCACTTATACAATACGTGCCCACCGCTACCCGCCACAGATCCCCAAAAACATACAAGCTCATACCGCTCCGATCCCTTCACTACCACCACAGATCCCAAAAAAAAATCTCATAATTACAGTTTTATCAACATGGTCGCACCGCAATCTTTTCGGACCGGATCAATAAAATTCGAATCACAAACTCTAACAAGAAGTTCTGATAGGTTTTATTAATTGTGGAATTTTCATATTTACGAGAAACTTTGTTTTAAGAAATTCAAAGTACACCTTCAAACAAAACTTCAACTTTATATCAATCTGATTTTAATTTATTAATTTCAAATTATGTCCAAATAAAATCTAATATTTGATTGTCCCTCTATAATAGAAATATTATTTATTTAAAATAAGTGTATAGAAAAGACAAAGACCATAAAGGGGGGAATAATACGTGTGATACATGGATAATTCTTGTTGTTTATATTCATTGTACATAGCTTTGTCAACAAGAACAAGCAACTCTTTTTAATTATTTTTTCTTGTAAGGTTAGATACATTCAATCAAAATGCCAAAGCTATTTGTTTATTACTTTTTTTCGTCTTAATTTATGTGGTATATTTTTCTTTTTTGTTCGTTTTAAAAAATATTATATTTCTTTTTTAATAATTATTTAATGGCATTATTTTCATTTTATTCTTACTGAATCTCACTTTATAAGAAAAGACAACTAAAAAGTAAATATTAAAGTGACTTTAAGAGGGATAATTTTGTAAACTTTACAAACTCGTCATTTATTTTTTAAACTTTATATCCAGTATAATAGCAACACATAAAATGAAACGAAGAAATGCACTTTTTTTCCTCTCTCCCACAAACAATAACTTTATCATATTTAGTGTGTCAAACAACTTTCCTTTTTAAAATTAACAACAACAATAATTGTATATTCAGTGTATATTTTATAAGTGAATCTGAGGGATTGAATAATCATGTAGACATTAAGAAAAAATCGAGAAGGAGTTTTGAAATAACGATAAAATTATTTTTGTATAATTTTTACAAGTCGCGAGTTTGAGTTGTAGAATTATCAATGAATATTTGTGTCAGTTAGTCTGCTTACATTATTTCCCTTCCGCTCTTTCTCGAACCTTAGCTTGCTGTCTATTAATCGATTAAGTAAAAAAAATATTTAAAAATATTGACGAAGTTGGAGGAGAATCATTTAACAACAACAATAACAATAACAATAACAATAACAATAACAATAACAATAACAATAACAATAACAATAACAATAACAATAACAATAACAATAACAATAACAATAACAATAACAACACATCAATTTCTTATTCTAAAAAAAAAATAGATTATTTTACTACTCGAATAACTGATGATTATCGAAAACAATCTCTCTCATTTCACAAGATAAATATAAAAGCTGCAATCTGAATACACTCTACCTTCTTCAGACTTCATAAATATGTGGTTGTTGTTTAAATATATTTTTCTTCTACCATTTTCGAGAGTATTTTATAGGCACCAACATGTGTTGTGGTGTAGTAGTGAGATTACTCCACCCTTAATCAAAGTTCTCGAGTTCGAGCCCTGAATATGGAAATAATCCCGTTGGAAACGTCACCCCCAGAATTGGCCCTACAATGTGTGATCTGAATTAGTTGGGGCTTCAATACAGGTACTGGACACCGAATGATTTAAAAACAAAAAAAAATTATAGCCATTTTGGTATCTTTATTTTCTTTGAATATGGTCAAGGGTTGGTTGGGATGTCACTAAATTATTTAACTTATTAGTATCTATGAAAAATGCTAAAAAGAGGGGGGCAAAAAACAAAAAAGATCTAAGGAAATCTAATTTCTTGATATGAATTTGTCTTTCACCACCTAATTCTTTTATTTTTTTTAAAAAAAAGAGATCAATTTTTTTAATAAGAAATAGTAATATACTTTCTTTATTTTGATTTATGTAACATATTTATTTTAATCTGCTAAAAAGAGAATAACATCTTTAATATTTAATAATAACTTAAACTTTAAATTTCTCATTTTTCTCTTAAGAAAATAATTTATAACCACAAAAATATTTACGACTAACCAAACCACAAAAATAAAAAATCTTCTTCTTTTTTTCTCTCTAAAATTTCGTCTTAAGTTAAACATCGTAATATAAACTCAGATGAAAGGAGCAGTTTTTTTTTTTTAAAGTGACCGATAAAATAAAAAGTAAAATAATTGTTAAATAATATAAAAATAAATTATTTTCATCTATTTAAATTATAATCAATTATATAAAGCCATTTTAGACCCTATAGTTGTCAAGTCAGGGTGTTAAAAAAAATCTTGTTGAGAACGTCACCTCTCCTCTCGTATCTTAAAAGTACACTTCCAAAATACATGACTTTGAATTTAATTATATTTCTTTTTTTGTTTTATTTTTTTACCTGATGTTCGATATCTGTATTAGAACCTCGACTAATTTGAATCACATATTACAAACCATTCTGAAAATCGCGCTTTCAACAAAATTTTCTCCATATCTAAACTTGAATTTTAATTATATTTCAATATAATATAAATATCGAACATCAAATAATTTATTTTAAAAAAAAAAAGTTGTACAAAGCCACAAGAAATCCAATGTATATCCCAAGAAGGTGCATGGAAAAAGACACAAAATTGAAAAATTATAATTTATATTATATAGTTATATACTATATAATATAATAAGGACATGACAAAATGACAAAGAAAATAACAGATGGAAAGAAAAGAAAGAAAGTGATGGCACTTGTACTTGTTGTGTATTTATATGTGGTATTCAAAATGGAAATACAAGTGTTAGTTATTCTTTGGAAGTATATTAATATTATTACTATTATTTTTTTAATGCATATTTGAGGACAAAAAATTAATTTGTCAAAATTAGAAATGTTTATTGATTCCATTAAAATTAACATAAATAGTCATTCATTAAAATAATAATTTTTAATACAAAATTATGTATATTTATTACATATATAACCAACGAATAAAATTATTTTTAACTGATCAATCAAATATATAACTTTATCCGTAATTATATTTTCTTCTTCTCATTTTATGTGATGTAATTTAATTAAATACAGAGTTTAAAGAGTATTTTCTTTTAATATATACTATAATTTAAATTATAAATTTCAAAATTTCTCTCAAAATCTCAATGGTCCTACTTCATCATCATCTGATTTATTCTATTTTGGACCTTTTCTTTTTTGTGTATATACCATAATCAATCAACTTACATCACACACACACACACACACACACACACACACACACACACACACACATATATATATATATATATATATATATATATATATATATATATATATATATATATATATATATATATATATATATATATTACTACTATTAATAAGAGGGAAGAAGCAGACAGCTTTTCATCAACACCATAAAATTAATTATGACATGTCTGTTGCAGCTACTTTAATCGTAATTTTATTATATCACCTCAAATTAATTATTATAAGTTATCTAGGTATTAAAAAATTAATAATATTTAATAAATAATAAAATAGCTATAAATGATAAATTAATTCTTGATGTTTTAAATTAATAGGACGTCTTATATGCGACTTATTTTACAAAATTCACAAGTATGTTTGCTCCATGATTTTACTATATTACCCCTAATTAAGTATTATAAGACATTTACATGTAAGAAAATTAATAATATTTAATAAAATAAAGGTAAAATAGACATTTATGACATGTCTATTTCAATTGTTTCAATCGTAATTTTACTATATCACCCCTAATTAATTATTATGAGTCATTTAGATATTAAAAATTTAATAAAAATAAAATTGACATAAAATGATAAATTAATTGTTGATGTTTTAAATTATCATGACATCTTATATGAGACTCATTTAATTTTTTTTCACAAATATTTTCTCATAGTAATTTTGTTATATCACTTCTAATTAGGTATTATAAGTCATTTAGGACATATCCACTTCGTTGCTTCAATCGTAAAATTTGGTTGACTCTCACATTTATTTCAGTGCTACTTAAATTGGAATAGAAGAAAAAGTATTATAAATCATAATAATTAAAAATTTAAATTAATTTAAGAATATAATTGAATATCAATGCCACAAAAATTTGGATAAGGAGAGTAACATATATTATTTGAAAATTACATAAAAAATATTATAAATTACCATATCTAACAATTTAAAATATTTAAAAACATATTAAGAATCTGATTGATTATCTAAATTATATTTGTGTCACGTAAATTCGAGATAGTTTTGACATTTTATAATTTGCATGTTTTATTATTTTAATTTAGTAATTTATTGATCCAAATGATGTTTTCGAATTTAACATGTTTTAAAAATTTAGTACTTTGTTTATTTTAATTTATTTACTTTATTTTGGTAAAATATTATATATTTAAAAATTATGCAAAAAAATAGTTATAAGTCATAACTATTAACATCTTATAATATTTTAAAAACATATAGTAGAATATATGATTGACTTTTAAAATTCTAATAGTGTCACATAGGTTGCGATAAAGCAAGGAACATAAATTATTTGAAATTACATTAAAAGATACTAAAATCACAAAGATTAACAACTTAAAATATTTAAAAAAATATATTTGGTAAAAAAAAATTGACTGACTCACTAAATTCTAAAATTGGGACAAAGCGACTAACATAAATTACTAAATTACATAAAAGATACTATAAATCACAATGATTAACAACTTAAATTATTTTAAAATTTATATTAATAAAAATTTGATTGACACTCCAAATGCTATTTGTGCTACATAAATTGAGATAACGTAAATAACATATGTTGGACCCGTCCTGACACGGGCTTCAGTATCTAGTATATATATATATATTTCATGATTAGTTTACTTATAGCGGAAGAAGAGTTTTGAAATAATGATAAAATTTTCTTCATTTAATTTATATATATATATATATATATATATATATATATATATTTATTTATTTTTATTTTTATTTTGTTTAATTTTTTTATAATCGTGGTGTCCGGACCAGCTTGCGCGCACCTCGACTAAATCCACGGGTTACCTGCCACCTCCCACTAGGGATTTTTTTTTTATAACCGTGGTGTCCGGACCAGCTTGCGCACACCTCGACTAAATTCACAGGATACCTGTCACCTCCTACCAGCAACAAGTACCAGGTAACTCTGTCCACCAAGGCTATAACAGATGGAAAGAAAACACATAGTGTTTATCTCTGCTAGGAATTGAACCCGAGACCTCGTGGTGCTCATCCAAATTTCATTGAACCACAAGGCCACACCCTTGGGGTGCAATTTTAATCATTTAATTTATTATTATCGAATTGAATTGCAAAATAAATTCTTAATATTTGTATTAGAATAAACTGTCTACTCAATATTATACAAAAAGATATATGGATTTTATCCCTCCCTTCTATGACACGTGTTTTTTTCTTTAGAAAAAAATAAATTATTTAATGCTTGATATTCATTTTGAAATTTTATTAATTCAAATTCATATTTTTTTTTCTTTAGGGACAAAATTGAAAGTCTAAATTAAAAATATTTAAGATCCCTAAAGTAAGGTCTGGATTAGCTTTTTTCATGAAAAAAGAAATGGTCTTTGGGTTAGCATTATTAACTATTTTTAGATAAAAATAGGTTTCTTGAAAGGAAAAAAAATAAAAAAAAAATGTGAAACATTTCTAAATAAAAATAAATTTTAGCGAAGATAAAAATAGTTAGGAGTCATTTGATATATGAAATAAATTATCTCTCGATTATAGTTTTAATATTATAATTTATTTTATAGAGATAAAATAAAATAATTCAAAACTGAATAAATTAGGATTGAATATCTCAAAATTAAAATGAGATAAAATTTACATTGCCAATCAAATGTAATATAAATTTTATTTAGGTCCCATTGGACAATGATATGCGATAGCTACTATTGTTGATATCGCATAAAATTAATCGAAATGAACGTAAACTTAGTTGAAAAACATCTTATGAAATTAATTGAGATGAACGTAAACTTAGTTGAAAATTAGATATCTTTGAACAAAGTTATGCGGTAGCCGTTGCTGTCCAACAATAACAAGTATCTCATAAAATTAATCGAAATGAACGTTTAGTTGAAAATCAGATCCCGTTGAACAAAGCTATACGTGGTAGCTACTGTTGAATTACAAGTATCTCGTAAAATTAATTGAGCTATAACCGAGTCCCAGTTGTCATCGTAGAAGGTGATCAACATCTCATGAGATTAATCGTGATCCATGCATGAGACTCGTCGTTGTCAAGATGCGACAAACATCTTATAAATTAGTCGAGATGAGCGTAAATGATTTTGTCCTTTCTCTCATTTTTTTCTTCCATCATTCTACATTTTATAAAATTATTCTAGATGATTGTAAACCACTTTTGTCCTCCCTCTCATTTTTTTTTACTTCCACCATTCCACATCTTATAAAATTAGTCGAGATGATCATAAACTGCTTTTGTCCTCTCTTTTTTCTTCCCTTTCCACCATTCTACATCTTATAAAATTAATCGAGATGATCGTAAATTATTTTTATCCTCTCTCTTAGTTGAGATGATCGTAAACGTTTTTGTCCTCTCTCTCGTTTTTTTTTCTTTCATCATTTACATCTTCTAAAATTAATCGAGATAATCGTAAATTATTTTTATCCTCTTTCTTAGTCGAGATGATCGTAAACTGCTTTTGTCCTCTCTCTCATTTTTTTTTCTTTCATCATTTACATCTTATAAAATTAATCGAAATGATTGTAAACCACTTTTGTCCTCCCTCTTTTTTTTTTTCTTTTTTTCTTTCCACCGTTCTACATCTTATAAAATTAATCGAGATGATCGTAAATTATTTTTATCCTCTCTTTTAGTCGAGATGATCGTAAACTGCTTTTGTACTCTCTCTCATTTTTTTTTCTTTCATCATTTACATCTTATAAAATTAATCGAGATGAACGTAAACTGATTTTGTCCTCTCTCATTTTTTTTCTTTGACCATTCTACATCTTAAAAAATTAATCGAGATGATCATAAACTGCTTTTGTCCTCTCTCTTTTTCCTTTCCACCATTCTACATCTTATAAAATTAATCGAGATGATAGTAAATTATTTTTATCCTTTCTCTTAGTCGAGATGATCGTAAACTGCTTTTGTCCTCTCTTTCATTTTTTTTTCTTTCATCATTTACATCTTATAAAATTAATCGAGATGATTGTAAACCACTTTTGTCCCCCCTCTCATTTTTTTTTACTTCCACCATTCTACATCTTATAAAATTATTCGAGATGATCATAAACTGCTTTTGTCCTCTCTTTTTTCCTTTCCACCATTCTACATCTTATAAAATTAATCGAGATAATCGTAAATTATTTTTATCCTCTCTCTTAGTCGAGATGATCGTAAACTGCTTTTGTCCTCTCTCTAATTTTTTTTCTTTCATCATTTACATCTTATAAAATTAATCAAGATAATCGTAAATTATTTTTATCCACTCTCTTAGTCGAGATGATCGTAAACTGCTTTTGTCCTCTCTCTCATTTTTTTTCTTTCATCATTTACATCTTATAAAATTAGTCGAGATGATCATAAACTGCTTTTGTCCTCTTTTTTTTTTTGTTTCCACCATTCTATCTCTTATAAAATTAGTCGAGATGATCATAAACTGCTTTTTTTCTCTCTTTTTTTGTTTCCACCATTCTACATCTTAAAAAATTAGTCGAGATGATCATAAATTGCTTTTGTCCTCTTTTTTTTTTCTTTCCACCATTCTACATTTTATAAAATTAATCAAGATGATCGTAAATTATTTTTATCCCCTCTCTTAGTCGAGATGATCGTAAACTGATTTTTTCCTCTCTCATTTTTTTTTCCACCATTCTACATCTTATAAAATTATTCGAGATGATCATAAATTGCTTTTGTCCTTCTTTTTTTTTCCTTTCCACCATTGTACATCTTATAAAATTAATCGAGATGATCGTAAATTATTTTTATTCTCTCTCTTAGTTGAGATGATCGTAAACTGCTTTTGTCCTCTCTCTCATTTTTCTTTCTTTCATCATTTACATCTTATAAAATTAATCGAGATTAGAGGTGTGCATCAATTAGTTCGGTTCGATTTTACATATTATCGGCTCGGTTTATCAATTTTTAAATATGCTAAACCAATAACCAAACCAATAAGATATTTTTTTATCGATTTCCGGTTTATCGATTTTTAGTCCTTAACGGTTCGGTTTAACCGATAAGAAAATACTCATAAAATAGAAATAGTAGTAACTAACATGAAAAAAATCGAATCTTAGTTGCAACCAAAAATCCTACATGATGTGTTTAAATTTACAAAAATCTTCAAGTTTGAATTAAATGTTGTTAGGAGAAATTAAAAGTTTGTATAATTGAAATAATATATATATATTCTTATCGGGTTATCGGTTTACCCAATAAGAAAAAATCGAACCAAATCAATAACCCAATAATTTTTTTTTATAAAATTATTAAAAAATCATTAACCCAATAACAATAAACCAATGACATTTTTATCGATTTGATTTTTGCACACCTCTAATCGAGATGAACGTAAACTGCTTTTGTCCTCTCTCATCTTTTTTTCTTCCACCATTCTTGTCCCTTTCTCCCCCACCCCCAACCCCCTCACCCCCACCCCATCTTGTTCTTTGTCTTTTTCTCCTTACTTTCCTATTCCCCTCCATCTCTATCTCTCCCTCTTTCCCCTTTATATTTCACTTTCTTTTACCCACTTTTTTTCTCTGTTCTTGTTTCAATAAACTATCTTTTCTTACAATTTACAAACACCCTTTTGTCTATATAAACAGTCAAACTCACTCCCTTAGTCAGTTTCTGCAAATTATGACACATAAAATACTCTTCTTTTTCAAGATTTGATCTTTTTTTTCTTTCTTTCTGGAGTAGTAGTTATGGCTGGAAGTAATGAAATTAATGCTAATGAATCTAAGGTAACCAACCCCTTTTATCCATTTGTTTCTTTGTTGTTGTCTTTTTGCTAATCATGGGATCATGTTGATTGAAAATATTAGTAGCTCAGTTGATTGACAGCTCGATAGTTAAGTTGATTGACTGACTGACTATCTGAATTTTTAACTTTGAGAAAATATCCTATTACCGTCTAAACTATACCCAAAACGACTATGACACACCTCAATTTAAAAGGCTCCTATTACCTCTGAACTAATTAAAAGTGTAATTTTGACATTATTAGTGCCTACGTGGACACTTCAGTATGTTGTGTCACATATATGTCACGTAGGCACTAAGGGTGTCAAAATTACATTTTTAATTAGTTCAGGGTAATAGCACTCTTTAAGTTGAGGTGTGTGTTTGCCGTTTTGGGTATTTCAGGGGTAATAGGGTATTATTGTCTCTTTAACTTTTGTCTTAGTATATTTTTTCTTTCTGTTCTTGTTTCAGAAAACTGTATTTTCTGTGGCTCAGTTTATGTGACATAATTTGATCGGATACAGAGTTTAAGAAATAAGAAAAACTTCGTTATGTTTATTATTATATCCTTGTTAAAGTTACTTTGCTGTTACTTTTTGGTTAACTTTTTTTGTTAAATGGAATTCAATGAGGTTGAAGTGAGAATTGTGTCATTAAGGGGTTGTTTGGTAGGAGGGATAATGATAATTGATCTCGGAATTAATTTAGAAGAGGGGCTTTATTTCATGTTTGGTTGAGACAAAATGCATGGAATAACTCATTCCGAGATTGTAGTTTTTTTTCTTATTCCTCCTTGAGGGGGATTAATAATCCCGGGATAACTTGTTTTCCAATCAAACGACCCGTAATAGTTGTCAAATAGAAAAAGACGCCGTTCTTTTTGGGACGGATTAAACAGGAAAATATGCTACATAGATTGGAACGGAGAGAGTACAATTTACATATACCCTTTTGTCTGTATAAATAGTCAATGTGTCTCACTTGGTCAGTTTCACAAAGAATGACACATAAAAAGCTCATCTTTTTTCGAGATTTGATTTAGTAGCTGAGTTGGTTGGTTGACTAACTGGACTTAGTAGCTTAGTATCGGAAAATCGTAGTAGCTTAGTTGGTTGGTTGTCTAATTGAACGTAGTAGCTTAGTATCGGAAAATCTTAGTAGTTGGGTTGGTTGACTAACTGGACTTAGTAGCTTAGTATCGGAAAATCGTAGTAGCTCAGTAGATTGACTACGATGGACTACATGTACTTTCACCTCGTTGGTGAGGTTCGATCCCCGCCTTGTAATTCTCTTCCCCTACCCCCAATTTTCTAACAAAAGAATGAGGGATCATTTTGCTTTTTCAAGATTTGATTTTTATTCGTTCTTTTTTTGAACAAAAGTCATGGTTTATTTTTAAGGGATAATTTTTTTAGGGTAAAGATTGAATCTTTATCATTAATTTTTGGATTGACATCTGATAAGTTGTGCGGACTCTTCACTTTTGATGCCGCACCCGTGTCGGATTCTCCAAAAATACACTTCGCTTGGCGAATCCGACACGCACCCGCTGACATTTTTGAAGAGTCCGAGCAAACATAGGAAATCTGTTTATGCATATGATTTGCCATAATCTTAATATAGGGGTTTGACTTTTTACGCGTCTTAAGAAAAAATCATTTTCTTGAGAACTCAATACTAGTGATTTACGGAGTCTGACTTTCTGTGTGAGATTATTTTTGGGCTGTTTTTCTCCTTGAGCCGAGAGTCTATCGGAAATAGCCTCCGTGCTCCAAGTTAGGGGTAACGTCTGCGTCCCACTTTGTTATTATACTGGGTATATTGTTGTTGTTGGGGAATCTTTACCATCGACTTTAGGATTTGAGGTCTGCTTATTTATGTATATATGATTCGTCGTGATGCTTTGTTTGATTTTTAGCTTAAGTCTCATAATTTGATATCGGGGTTTGACTTGAGTTATGTAAGAAAACTGAGCTGTTGGTATAAAGGATGAATCTTTACTACTCCATGTCTCCGTTTGTTCAATTTTACTTGTCACGTTTTGCTTCACAAGACGATTTGACTAATTTTCAGTGCTAAGTCGAATTAGAATTGGATTAATTCAATTGAAACTTTGATGTTCGATATCTATACGAGAAATACTATTAGTTGCAATCCTTAGCGTATTGAAGTTCATGCAGTACGACTCTCAAGAAGTGAACGGAGGGAGTACTAACTTTATGATCTGAGCTCTATTGCTGTTTCGGATTGTTTCTTTCTTTTCGATTTACTACTTTCTTCTTCTGGCTGTGCAAATAATATAAGATTCATTTGTCGATTCTGTAATAACTATGCATTATATATCTTTTGGCAGAGGGTGGTTCCGCTTAATACATGGATCCTTATATCCAATTTCAAGCTTTCTTACAACATGCTTCGTCGGCCTGATGGGACGTTTGATCGTGATTTAGCTGAGTTCCTAGACCGGAAGGTCCCTACAAACTCAATTCCAGTCCATGGGGTTTATTCTTTTGATGTATTTGATCGTGTGACAAGTCTTCTTAATCGAATCTATCGATCTGCCCCTGAGAACGAGTCCGATTGGGGTAAAATCGAGCTTGAGAAGCCTTTGAGCACCACGGAAATTGTTCCGGTTATAATTTATTTCCACGGCGGAAGTTTTACTCATTCCTCAGCCAATAGTGCTATTTACGACACGTTTTGCCGTCGCCTTGTTAAGATTTGCAAGGCTGTTGTTGTCTCTGTGAACTATCGGAGATCGCCAGAACATCGATATCCGTGTGCGTACGACGACGGATGGGCTGCTCTAAAATGGGTAAAATCAAGGACATGGCTTCAAAGCGGAAAGGACTCGAAAGTTCACGTCTATTTAGCCGGTGATAGTTCGGGTGGTAACATTGCTCACCACGTCGCTGTCACGGCTGCTGAAGCAGATGTCGAAGTATTAGGTAACATACATCTCCATCCAATGTTCGGTGGGGAAAAGAGGACGGAATCTGAGAAGAGATTAGACGGGAAATACTTCGTAACAGTTCAAGACCGGGATTGGTACTGGCGGGCGTATCTACCAGACGGTGAAGATAGAGATCATCCAGCATGTAACATATTCGGACCGAGGAGTAGAACCCTCGAAGGACTAAACTTTCCAAAGAGTCTAGTCGTGGTAGCCGGGTTGGATCTTAGTCAAGACTGGCAATTGGCATATGTCGATGGCTTAAAGACCTCGGGGCACGAGGTAAAGCTCCTGTACCTAAAGCAAGCGACGATCGGCTTCTACTTCTTGCCGAACAACGATCATTTCCCTTGCCTCATGGATGAGATAACGAGCTTCATCCATTCTAACTGTTCATAGATTTTACTAAACTTCAGCTATACATAACAGAATCGCGACAGTCGCTCAGGTTTTTTTCCGTTTCTCTCCAGTGATGAATAGAATGGTGTGTAGTTATATGGTGTAGAATTACTCTGTCAACTTCCTACGTGTGGTTATACGAGCGTTCAAACCTTCAAGTCATGGCTCGTGTGGTTATACGAGCGTTCAAACCTTCAAGTCATCACTTGCTTGTGTGGTTATACGAGCGTTCAAACCTTCAAGTCATTGCTCGTGTGGTTATACGAGCGCTCAAACCTTCAAGTCATCGCTTGTGTGGTTATACGAGCGTTCAAACCTTCAAGTCATCGCGCTTATGAGGTTGTCGTTGGTTTGATCATCTCGATATGAAGCCGATGAGCTTTCTTGTTGTATACTTAGTTTGTATGTTGTGTTTGAGAAATATGTATGTATATATATAAAGATTTTGTTTGTCCAATTTCTTCCAAGTAACCGGTAAACTTGTTGTCATGCTACCTGACGATCACGCGTTTAAGTCGTGAAAGATTCACTTATAGAAATGCAAGGTAAGGTTGTGTATAATAAATTCTTATGATACGACCTTTCTCGAAACTCCACACATAGTGAAAACTTTAGTATATCGAGCTGCCTCTTTTGAATTTTTTTACTTTTTTTTTTTTGAGAGAAGCATTCAGTATTTTCGAACTATGGTCAAAGTTGCTACGACACACTCAAACTTCACATGTGTCCTATTATCTCTTGAACTCAACTTTATCGTATTTTTGTCATCTTTTTGTGCTTACGTGACATCTTTACTGCTGACATCTTTCACGTCAGCTAAAAAGATTGACAAAAGGTGTCACGTCAGCTAAAGAGGTTGACAAAAATAATCTAAAATTTAATTCAGGGGTAATAGGATCCTCGTAAAATTGGAGTGTGTCGTAGCAAATTTAGTCGTAGTCAGAGGGGTACTAGATGCTTTACTCTTTTTTATTTTATAATTTGAAAGGAGCCTTGGAGTAACTGGTAAACTTATCGTCATGTGATCTGGCAGTCAAAGATCTAAGTCGTGGAAAAAATATACTTAAATGCAAGATAAGATTGTGTATAATAAATTCTTATAATACAACCTTTCTCGAGAATATATAGCGGAAGCTTTAGTACATCGAGCAAAAAAATTTTTTTTTTTTTTTTTTTTCTTAGCATTTATGGAATGAGTGTTTTACAAGTTTTGGTACCAACTACTTTTCAAAAGGTCTAAACAATCTTAGTTTAAAACCAAAATAAAGCCATGTCTAAACAAAGCAAATATATAGCTATTTGATTTGACATTTAATGGGATTTTTTTATCCAAAAAGCCAAAGAATCAATGTCTACATCTTCCATTTCTCTTTTATAAAATATCATCCACAAAAAAAGTTTCTGTCTCCAAATTTTCAACTTATTCTGCTGTTAGTGGATTTACTACTATGATGGATGTTGATTTATTTCATTTTATTTTATTTTATTTTCATCTTTTTTTTTTGTTAAAAAAAAGAATTATTTTTTTCGTTTCAAATTGATTGACTTGTTTTAATTCTGTACGAAATTTAAAGGGAAAAGAGTCAAAAATATATCTAAATTTAGGCGAAAGTTTTAACTCTGCTTCAATTTTGCTGGGGTCTTATGACCCCGCTTGATTATTTATTACTGTATTTTTGTGGCATATATTTGTCCAGCTGGATCACTTCAGACGCTTACGCGCTCAGTGTGTGTATTCACGCAGTAATCCAACAGGACAAATATATACCACGAAAATACGGTAATAATAGTCGAAGAGAGGTCATATAACCCCCGCAAAGTTGAGGCATGTTACAACAAATTTCGTCAAAGTTTAGGTGTATTTTGAACTTTTTTTTTCCAATTTTTTTAAACAATAATTAATTTTATAATCTTAAATTAAAAATATGTCAAATATATCAAAATAACCTTTAATTTTTTTATCATAAACATGTTACATAAAAAATTAAAATTAAAACAAATTAAAAAAATAAATAAATCAAATAAATTGAGACAGAGGAAATACTACTTTACCACAAAAAAGTTTCTGTCTCCAAATTTTCAACTTATTCTGCTGTTAGTGGATTTATTACTATGATGGATGTTAATTTATTTCATTTATTTTCATCTTTTAAATAAAAAAGAATTATTCTCTCCGTTTCAAATTAATTAACTTATTTTGACTTGATACACAATTTTAAAAAATAAATTTTAGCATATTTTTATCAACTTTTTTTTGCTGACGCGGTACCTTTGACGTGAATCTTATTTTTATGTAATAAAGGTACCACGTTGGCATAAAAGGGTGTCCAAAATACATTAAAATTGACGCCGTGAAGGTAATAGGACCTCTGTGACGTTGGAGTGCGTCGTAACAACTTTGGTCATAATTCAAGAATGTAGTGGATGCTTATCTCTTAAAAATATGTTAAATATATTAAAATAACCTTTAATCTTATTTTCGTCGCAAATATATCACGTGAAAAATTAAAATAAATTTTAAAAATAAATCAAATAAATTGAGACGGAGAAAGTAATACTTTACCTTTTTTTAATGTATCCCACTATGGAATTTAAGTTTCTTGTAGTGCACCTTAAAGGTGACAACCATCAATTGGGTTTCCCTTTATCCTATAATATAAAAATATAAAAAAAAATTATCTTTTAAAATGCCTATCATAAAGTGATTTGATGCAAAGTCGAGGTACGCGTAAATTGATCCAGATATTATATTTATATATAAAATAAGAAAATATTATTACATGTAATAAATTAAAATTTGGCTATATAAATTTTTATTTAAATTTATTTCATATCACTATCGTATTAAAAAAATTAATTAAACATATAATAATATTTGAAATTTTCTAAAAGTCAAACTTAATTTTAGCTACTAGATATTACTATATGGATTTTTTTAAAATTTATTCTATTTTTAGCTAAATCTGTATTGATGATACCAAGATTTTATAGGTCTATCACGATGATTATAATTCTCTTTTATATTATTTTGGATCTAATTTCTCTTTTAACACCTTTATTTTAGATAAGATAATTATTTTTTATTTTATAAAATAAAGAGAAAATACTCTATTTTCACCTTGAACTATACGCAAAAAGGCTGAGACACACCCGAACTTTAGGAGGGTCCTATTACCCCCTGGACTAAATTAAATCGTATTTTTGATAACCTTAGTGTCTACGTGGCACAACACACTGAAGGGTCAACGTAGGCATACGTGTGAGTCACGTAGACACTAAGGTTGTAAAAAATACGATTTTAATTAGTCCAGGGGTAATAGGACCCTCCTAAAGTTCAGGTGTGTCTCAGTCTTTTCGCATATAGTTCAAGATGAAAATAGAGCATTTTCTCTAAAATAAAATATAAGAAGATCGCTTGAAATGATTTGAATAAATTAAAGGGAAAAATAGATTTTTAGGTAGATAACAATTAAGTTTTAATTAATTTATAAAAGTATAAAATTAACACATGTCATATTTTTGGTTTGCAACTATAGTGGACCATAAAGGCCAATGCCAAAAAAAATGTGTGCCCACCAAAGAAAAAAGAGATTGGAAGATAGAAAAAATCATGATGAATGTAATTGTCAAATTATGTAATCATTGTAGTTGATTTGATTTACTCCTTTGTCATCTCATGCCTATTCTTTTGGATTTTGGGATATATACTAAGTAATCATTGACAATGACATTTTATGTCTTCATTCTATTTACTTAGACTTGGTAGTTGGCGCACCTTACGAGGCGGATTCAGAATTTAAATTTACGTATTTGTGTCAAAGGCATAATTAAGTGGTTGAGAGGTCTGAGATTGAATTCAGCCTCTATCTATCGTTCATCTATGATATCACATCTCATGTATGGTTTGTGGGCTATTACATTGTAAGTAGATTACTGCAAAGTGAGTTGTTTACTTAGACTTGCTAGTCGGCACCTCACGAGGGCGGATCCAAAATTTAAATTTATGTGTTTGTTCTCAATCTGGAATCGAATTCAGCCTCTATGTATCGTTTAGCTATGATATCACATCTCATGTGTGGTTTGTGGGCTATTATATAGTAAGCAGATTACTGCAAAGTGAGTTGTTTACTTAGACTTGCTAGTTGGCACCTTACGAGGGCGGATCCAAAATTTAAATTTACGTTTTTGTTTTCAATTTGGGATCGAATTCAGCCTCCATTTATCGTCCAGCTATGATATCACATCTCATGTGTGGTTTGTAGGCTATTACATAGTAAGCAGATTACCGCAAAGTGAGTTGTTTACTTAGACTTGCTAGTCGGCACCTTACGAGGGCGGATTCAAAATTTAAATTTAAGTGTTTGTCCCAAGGGCATGATTAAGTGGTTTGGAGAACTAAGATCGAATTCAACCTCCATTCATCGTTCAGTCCTGAGCTCATCGTATAAGACTCTGCCTAGTCTGGTTTACATCTCGTAGTTTGTTAGTTATTACATAGTGAGCTATTTACTTAGACTTGCTAGTCGGCATCTTACGAGGCGGATTCAAAATTTAAATTTGCGTGTTTGTCTCAAGGTATGATTAAGTGGTTGGGAGAACTAAGATCGAATTCAACCTCCATTCATCGTCCAGTCATGAGCTCATCGTATGAGACTTTGCCTAGTCTGGTTTACATCTCGTGGTTTGTTATCTATTACATAGTGAGCTATTTACTTAGACTTGCTAGTTGGCACCTTACGAGGGCGGATTTAGAATTTAAATCTAAGTGTTTGTCCCAAGGGCATGATTAAGTGGTTGGGAGACCTGAGATCGAATTCAACCTCCATTCATCGTTCAGTCATGAGCTCATCGTATGAGACTTTGCCTAGTCTGATTTACATCTCGTGGTTTGTTAGTTATTACATACTGAGATATTCACTTAGACTAGCTAGTCGACACCTTACGAGGCCAGATTCAAAATTTAAATTTACGTGTTTATCTCAAGGACATGATTGAGTGGTTGGGAGATCTGAAACCGAATCAAACCTCCATCCATCGGCCAATCATGAGCTCGTCATATGGGACTTGTCTAATGCGATTTACATTTCATGTATAGTTTGTGAGCTATTACATAGTGAACAGATTACCACATAGTGAATTATTACAGATTTACTTAGACTTGCTAGGCGGCACCTTACGAGGGTAGATTCAAAACTTAAATTTACGTATTTGTCTCAAGGTCTGATACTGGTTGGGAGACCTGAGATCGAATTGAACCTCCATCCATCGTTCAGTCATGAGCTCGCCGTATGGAACTTGCCTAGCGCGATTTACATCTCATGTGTGGTTTTGTGACCTATTACATAGTGAGCAGGTTACCACAAAGTGAGCTGTTTATTTAGACTTGCTAGTCGGCACCTTACGAGGGTAGATTCAAAATTTAAATTTATGTTCTTCCCAAAGTTAAATAATTCTTTTTCATTTAATTACATTTTTTACCACATCAATATAAATTTTTTTTTTTTTTTACAAATTACTCAACTTTTAAAATATTACTTAATTATTTGATTTTATTACCATTGACTAGGGAGTAATAGTACATAACTTAAATTAAAATTTTTACACTTTCGAATTCATATCGTCACTTAAATAGAATCGAAAAAAAAAATTGATATAAGGACAAGGAGGGTTAACGCCATTAAAAATTATCGTCAAAGAATTGTGATAGAACGAATATGATTTCTATCGGGAAGGAAAAGAGTCAGAAATATACCTAAACTTTGAAAAAAATTGTTGTAATACGTCTCAACTTTGCGGGGGTCCTATGACCCCCCTCGACTATTTATTACCGTATTTCTGTGGGATATATTTGTCCAGTTCGACTACTTCAAACCCTTACGCGCTCAGCGTGCGTGTATTCACGCAGTGGTCCAGCTAGACAAATATATGACACATAAATACGATAATAACTAGTCAAGGGGGGTTATAGGATTCTCGCAAAGTTAAGACGTGTTATAATAAATTTTGCTAAAGTTTAGGTATATTTCGTACCTTTTTTTTTCCTTATACAAAGGTTTAGATTTAAGTTCTATAATACAAATTTAAATTAATCGAAATCACAAAGTGATATCAAAATTTAAAGAGTAAATGCTCCGTTTCTACCATGAACTATACACGAAATTGTTGAGACACATCCGAACTTTAGGAGGTTCCTATTACTCCCCCGACTAATTAAAACCGTATTTTTGACAACCTTAGTACCTACGTGGCACATCAGTGACTCAACACACTGAAGGTCCACGTAGGCACTAAGGTTGTCAAAAATACGGTTTTAATTAATCCAAGAATAATAGGACCCTCCTAAAATTCGGATATGTCTCAGCAATTTCGTATATAATTTAGGACGAAAACAGAATATTTTCTCAATTTTAAATAGGGAAAAAAGTGGAATGCTAAAGATTTGTTAGAGAGTGGGGGTCCACATGTTGTATTAATTTTGAATAAATAATATATTTGTAAATTGAATGTGACAAAACTAAAGTCTTTGTCATCAAATTGACACTTTTCTTAATGTTTTTTTTTAAAAAAAATAAATTAATAAGAATAATAATGATAATTACAACAACCTTTTGGACTTATTATTTAAACAAATAAAAAATAAAAACCCCACCACAAAGACAATAAATTTTGTCCTTATATTACTTGACAACATCTTATTTTACTTTTTATTATTCTTTTGACTGTTTGAATTCAATTCATATATTATTAAGGTGCATGCATCTTTTTTTTTTTTTTTTTTTTTTTTAATATGATGTTTGATATTTGTATCGAAATTTAATTATAATTTAAATCGAAAAGTCTTATATTAGAGAGTAAAAATACTTTCTAATAAAGGCATACACGATTTTATATTCAGAGTTCGATCGCGTCTGAAATTTCTAATTAAGGACAAGTTGTCATTCCGTGACAATTCTTTATACCGGACTTTACACACTCTCTAATAAAGGCATACACGATTTCATATTCAGAGCTCGCGTATGAAATTTATGATTAAGGACAAGTTGTCATTTCATCACAATTTTTTATACACGATTTCATATTGATGAGTGACACACTCTCTAATAAAGGCATACGCGATTTTATATTCAGGATTCACGTATGAGATTTCTAATTAAGGACAAATTGTCATTTCGTCACAATTCTTTATACACGACTTCATATTGACGAGTGACACACTCTCTAATAAAGGTATACACGACTTTATTTTCAGGACTCGCGTATGAAATTTCTAATTAAGGCTAAGTTATCACTCCGTCACGATTCTTTATACACGACTTCATATTGACGAGTGACACACTCTCTAATAAAGGCATGCACGACTTTATATTCAGGATTCACGTCTCAAATTTCTAATTAAGGACAAATTGTCATTTCGTCACAATTCTTTATATACGACCTCATATTGACGAGTGACACACTCTCTAATAAAGGTATACACGACTTTATTTTCAGGACTGGCGTATGAAATTTCTAATTAAGGATAAGTTATCACTCCGTCACGATTCTTTATACACGACTTCATATTCAGAGCCCGCATCTGAAATTTCTAATTAAGGACAAGTTGTCATTCCGTCACAGTTCTTTATACACGACTTCATATTGACAAGTTGTTTCTCCATCACAGTTCTTCATAGATACACTTTTTTTTAAAAAAAAAAAAAGAAATTCACCCTTATCCTGTACTTGTATTTGAAACTCAATTAAATCTAGATTTATATCAGAAAATTTCATATTAAAAAATATAGACGCTTCAAATAAAAATAACTTTATACTCAGAATTTGAACTCGAAATTTTTTATTATAAATAAAAGAATGACTACAAATTAAACCTTGTTAGTAGGTGCATGAATCTCATCTCCCAATGATGTTTATTCCTTGACATGCACTCCATTTTCTTTTAACCAAATGGAATATAATTTAAGACTTAATGATGAATTAGCTAAGAATATTAAAGACTATAATGAAAACTACTTTAATAGAATATCTTTTGTGTTTAAGTTTGGTGAGATTGCATAACAAAAAAAAAAAAAGTTTATTCTGATGAGATGATTTATAACTGCATAAATATTTATGAATTATTGTAGATCGCGAATTTTGATTTTTTTTTTTCTTTATTTCTTAAACTCTAACTTGTCATAGTATAATTTCATGTTACTATACATTCAGTGGCGGAGCCACATTAAATTCAGGGGTTCATCTGAATCCTCTTCGTCGGAAAATTATACTATTTTTATGTGGTCAAAAATATTTTTATGTATATATAGTAGATGTTGAACCCCCTTCGACTAGTCCGTATATTTACTTCTGAACCCCCTTAATGAAAATTCTGGCTCCGCTAATGTATACATTTTGATGTCTCGAATCCAATACTTTTGATAATTATATGGTTAAGAACACTTAGGGGCCGTTTGGTGTGAAGTATAAGTAATAATAGTTTCAAGATAAAATACATAATTATTTTATTCCGTATTTGAGTGGAGGCATTAGTTAGTCCCGAGATTATTTATCCCATTGTTTATATGGTGAGATAACTAATCCTGGAAATAATTATTCTGAGATAACTCTTTTCCAACCAAACGACCCCTTACATAATTAACTTTTTAAAAATAAATAAATTTTGGTGAATATTAGGGTTAAGAACACTTACATATAGTTAACTCTTTTAAACTCTTTTTTCATTGTTCAAAGTTTATTTTTATTTATTTAACATTCTCTATTTGATTACAATAACAATCAAGTCTATTGATATTAACTAAACATTGTAATTTATGTATCTGGTGATAACATATGCGATAATATCACACCTTCACATATCAAAAGACACTTAATATATATCACCCCTCTTGGAATTGAAAATCATGGACACCATTATCGATGATTTTCAATTCCAATAGCATACGAAGTTTTAAAATACTACCCCAAGGTTATCATGGGATCGATAAGGAGGGAAACCCGGTATACATTGAAAAGGTTAGGCAAAGTTGATCCCACTAAACTTATGCAAGTTACAACAATGGACAGTTACATCAGAAACATGTAAGAGAGTTTGAGAAAACTTTTGCAATCAAGTTTCCAGCAAGTACAGTTGCTGCAAAAAAGCAAATATGCACAAGGAACAAGGTGTTTAAACTCAACAAATATGCACAAGGAATCAGGGGAAACACCTCCACTTCCCAAAATAAACACAATAAACACAAGTCCACAATAAACACAAGTCAAATTGCATGGTTTTAAGGGTAGGACAAGGAGTCAATAGTCAGCAAACATAGGATGTAGTCAATAAGGTAGCGTTACTCAAACTTCACCCCTACCTTATTCTCTTCTTCATCATCAGAATCATCAGTACATATTCTGTCCTGGTTGTTTGTATTGTTTCTGTTCATGTTTGCAGCTCTGTTCCTGTTTGCAGCTAGCAGTACATATTCTGTCCTGGTTGTTTGTATTGTTTCTGTTCATGTTTGCAGCTCTGTTCCTGTTTGCAGCTCTGTTCCTGTTTGCAGCTCTAGCTGCAACTTCAGCTGCAGCCTCCTCCTGAACTGCTTTGACATTACCTAAATAGCACCTGGTTATTTATGGATATACTGTTCTTTAAGCTCCTGGTTAATGACACCAGATACTATTAATCAAACAGGATTAGTATTTGTTTGACACCATCTACTATTAATCAAACAGGTCAGTACTTGTTTCATCAAGGTGAAACTCATATTTTCATCTCATCAAAGACTCTTATCTTTGGTGCTTCAGAATTTCTCAAGTACACACACAATAACTGATCTTGAAGCACGTAAGGAACAAACAAAATAGTTGGTCAACATACATTTTGATCACTTTGTACCTTGCAATACAATGTTTTATTGTAGGCAAGAGTTCAACTTACCTTTTTATCATGCCTTTTGAGTTGCTATTCCCAAGTTTGGTGTAGAAAATGTTTCTAAGCTTGTAAATATTACTTCACTTTTCCATATTCAACTTAGGATTTCAGCTAAGGGGTTCCATATTCAAAGAAAACTTAGTCGAAGGGGGTTCAACACCTACTATAACCACATAAAAAATAATTTTAATCATGTATAAATAGAATATTTTTTCGTCGAAGACTGGCTCCGCCCCTGCTTACATTGCACAATCTTAATCTCTTATTTATACAACAACAACAACAAACCCAGTGTATTCCCACAGAGTGGGGTTTGAGGAGGGTAAGATGTACGCAGACCATACCGCTACTTTCGATGAAGTAGAGAGACTGTTTCCGATAGACCCCTGACACTTAATCTCTCATTTATACTCCATTTAATTCAATTTAGATTTTATTTCTACTTGAAAAAAAAAAAACTCTTTCCATGATTGAATCAAAGTAACTTATCCTTCTTTTTCTTTCAATGTTATCAGGATCTGATGTATAAAATGTGCATAAAACTTTATCAGGTAAAAGAAGTAAGAATACAAGAAACTGAAAAAAGAAATATAAGAAATATTGATCAACGTCATCCAGTGGCGGAGCCAGACTTTCGGTTAAGGGTGTCTGAAAAAAGAAATGTAAGAAATATTGATCAACATCATCTAGTGGCGGAGCCAGACTTTCGGTTAAGGGTGTTCATATTTTCCCATGGACAAAGAGCTGTTTAAAAAACAAAGAAAATAAAGCACTGCTGCACCTGCCTAAGGTTCAAACTCGGGTTGTTGATGCGGAAATGCACACTCTTGACCACTAGACTATACTTATCTAGCTTGTCAAGGGTGTGCAACAACATGTATATAACCATAAACATCTATATTTAACCTATATAATCGATTTTTTTTTTCCGACGAAGGGTGTTCATTTGATCACCCTCCGGTGGCTGTAGCTCTGCCCCTGACGTCATCACACAATGTTGCTTACAAACGTTTGAATACTATATTGAGGAGTTCTAGTTCAGTTAAGAAATCCGATTTCGAGAACCAATATCACTCTGTTGAATAATCCCATGATTCCTTCATGATAAATTCAACTTTTTAAAGATTGGGAAGCCCTTTTGAAAATATCCTCTGCACCTTTCAAATGGGAAAGTACGAGTACGAGTTTCCCCTACAAATTTCAAGTTCTCTAACTTTGAGTCCTCCGTATCTTTATCAAGGAAAGAACAAGCATCCCTTACGACCAGCACTCGCAAATTTACCAGATTCCAAATACTCGATAATAGTACCAAGTTGATCCTTCGTTATTCACCTACAGACAGGGTTTCTAGATTCGAGAGGTTTGAGAAAGGTGATGTCCCAATGTATAAGTACCTCAAATAATTGAACATGCATGCTTCAAGTATGTTAGGTGAAATGACAATCTTCCATATGTCTCCAGTTATCTCCAAAGAATAAAGATGTTTACCAGAATGCCCTTTTCATTTTTTGAACTAAACAGGACGAAATTGTTATGGTTAAAGTGCTCCTTATTATAAACAATGGTCTCAAAATTAATTTTTAATTATTAATCCTAAAGATGTAATAAAAGAAAATGCATAATTATGTAAAAAATCGTGTATCCATATTAATGCATTCCACTGGATTTTTCTAGTTAATTAAGAACTTAAAATATCTTGATTGAGTTATTCAAATGTGACTATTACAATTTAGGAAAAAAATACAAAAAGTAGCATAATTAAGTATTAAATTACAAAAAAAAAATAGCAACACTTTTATCAAATTACATTTTGTAGCATATGTATTTTTATTTTTGCAGCAACAATTTGCAAAAATACAAAATACATATCAATCATAAGGGCAGTAAAAATCATATGTATTTGTATTTTTGTAGCAACAGTTTGCAAAAATACAAAATACATATCGATCATAAGGGCAGTAAAAATCATATGTATTTGTATTTTTGTAGCAACAGTTTGCAAAAATACAAAATACATATCGATCATAAGGGCAGTAAAAATCATATGTATATTTATTTTTGCAGCAACAGTTTGCAAAAATACAAAATACATATCGATCATAAGGGCAGTAAAAATCATATGTATTTATATTTTTGTAGCAACAGTTTGCAAAAATACAAAATACAACTTGCTATATTATGAAATTATGAAACTGTTGCTATGAAACTCATAATTAAGGGGATAAATATGCTATTTCTGAATTTTGCCCTACAATTTATTGACTCACAACAATATTTATATATTTGGATTTCTTTTAAGTGGATTTTTGTTACATAGGCCCAAAAGTTATAAGCATGTAGGGAAAATTCACTTTCGGCTAGAAGCCTTTTTCTAAATTGACATTTCAAGTTAAGACTTAATTTATAGAGAATTTATTTGGGTCAAAATGGGTTAACATTATGAAACTTGTTAACTATCAGAGTTTCATAAAATATACCACATAGATAAAGTTTTTATTTTTGATGAATGTTGTATTTCGGGTACAAAATCTGTATTAATTCATAAGAACTTCAAACATAAGTTCAACCAGCTTACGAACTATTAAAATGAAGTATAAAGAACGTCAAACGCAAGTTCAAACAATTTATGAAGTATCAAAATGAAGTTCAAACTATTTTCTGAAAAGAAAAAAAAAGACAGAAAGAATCAAGTCCATCGAATTCTTAAGGAATTTATTTTCCTTTAAGTACTAGAAGTTAGTGGAATATGTTTTGTCAGGATAAAGTGATTCACTTCAGAAAACAGTGGTACGTCAAATTTGCTGAACAACGAACTCACTCAATGATTTGTTAATCGCACTTGAGTTTTTAGGAAGAAGAAAATGTTTTTCACGTCAAAATTTCGTGCCTTTACTTTTCAGGTATTTTATAGCCAAAAGATGGTGCTTCAGAAAATTCAGGTGACTTTTGGCACAAACCAAAATGTTCTAGCTTGATCTGCATTGGCACCTGCGTTCGCAGGTCGCCTTTTTCGTTATCAAATAGTGCCTCGAAGGGCCACGTCCCTTTGAGGTGCGTTGTGACATGCATCTGCACATGTTCGGATGTGTTGTCCATAAAGATAATCTCTCAATCATTATTCGAAGTTGAAGTCGAAGCAGAGCCGAGCGACAATGACGGCGCGAGGCTTGTCTTGTTCTCGCCCCACTATCCACATGAACGAGTGCTTCTATACTTAAGAAAAAGAAATAAAGTGAATACAAACTTTGCTTTTTTCCTTCATTTTTCATTCACTTTCGCTTAGAACCGAACAATGACAAACTTAACAACAACAACAACATACCCAAAGTATTCCCCACATAGTAGGGTCTGAGGAGGGTAGAGCGTACACAGACCATACCACTACCTCAGGTGAAGTAAAGATGTTATTTCCGATAGACTCCCGACTTAGGACCGATAACTGTATAACAAACACAAAACATAAATGCATATAAATTAGTACAGTATGCAAAATAAACTAACATCGCTAGCTACAAGATAATACTAAAAACTATCCATCCGAAATCATAACCAAACTTAAAAAGGACAAAAATTTAGAGAACTAATTGGAAACTAGTAGCAAAGTTTAAGGACCATTTTTGTCATTTTCTTTTTGTCTTTGTTGGGTGTTTGACATGTCCACCAAACAAACAAAAAAAAAGAAGATAAAAGAGTAATCAAGAAGTGAATTTTTTTGTAAATTCCAAAGAAAGTCCAAGATTTATCTATCAGGTTTGTAAATTCTTGATTTTTCCATATTTTTCTAATATGCTTAATTGTTTGTCTGAAGTCAACTCTAATGGAACTTACATGTCTTAATACAGTTTATATGTACTTAAAATGTTTGTATAAAGTGTTAAAACTTAGATGGGGTTTTGTTAATTTCATTTAAATTGTTGAATTGAACAAAAAAAAATTGATTTTTATTTATGTATCTTCATTTTTCAAGTGCAAATTCAGATAAATATGAGAAAATGCACTGTTTCCATCCTAAATTATACACGAAATTTCTGAGACACACCGAACTTTAGGAGGGTCTTATTACCCCTGGACTAATTAAAACCGTATTTTTGGCAACCTTAGTGCCTACGTGGCACATACGTGTGCCTACGTGGACCTTCAGTGTGTTGATTCACTGATATGCCATGTATGTGCCACGTAGGCACTAAGGTTGCCAAAAATACGGTTTTAATTAGTTCAGCGGTAATAGGATCCTCCTAAAAATTCGGTGTGTCTCAACAATGTATAGTTCAGGGTGGAAACAGTACATTTTCCCTGTAAATCTTGGTTAGTTTCATTTAGAATAGCAAAGTTTAGTTCCAAAAGTACATAGAAGTTTTTGTTTTTCATTTTGTCTATTATGCTAAATTTCTTGTAAAAATATCAGCTTTAATGGAAGTTATACAATCTCTACCTGTTGATATATCTAGTACACCGTTGTATTCTAACCAAAGTTGATACGACACACTCCAACTTCACAGGGGTCCTATTATCCCGCAAGTCAATTTTAGTGTATTTTTATCACCCTTTTGTGCTGACGTGACACTTTTATTACATAAAAATGGAGTCCATGTCAAAGTTGCCACGTCAGCTAAAAAGATGCCACATCAGCTAAAAAGGATAACAAAAGTACACTAAAATTGAGGTCGGGGGTAATAGGACCTCAGTGAAGTTGGAGTGTGTCATAGCAAATTTGGTCATAGTTTAGGGGTACTAGATGTTTTACTCAAAAATAATTAATAACATAACTATTTTACTAAAGTATCCCTATTAAATGATATTTACATTGTGTCTTGAAATTAATTTGGAAAAAAGACAATAATACTAAGGGTAAAACAGGAAAAAAAGACGCGTCTTTTCTTGATTTGTCAAAAATGACAAATGAAAATAGAAATATAATTAGGAAATTAGTGACAAGTAAAAGCGAACGGAGGGAGTACAAACTCACAGTCGCTCAACTGCGGACTTTTATGCCAGAAAGTCACTGAACTTTGGTCTTTACGTCAAAAGTCACTAAACTATGGACTTTTATCCCAGAAAGTCTGACTTTTAATTTTGGTATTTACTTCAAAAATCACTCAACTATCACATTTTTACTCAGAAAGTCACTCAACCTATTTAATTATTTTTTTAAATAAAATTTACTTATGTGGTTTATTTTGAGCCGGGGGTCTATCGAAAACCTCTCTATCTTACCTCTGAGGTAGTGGTATGGACTGCGTACACTTACCCTCCCCAGAATCCACTTGGTGGGAATATACTCTATATGTTGTTGTTGTTGTTGTAGAATTTACTTATGTGGAATTTCTAATTAAAAACAAAATTTTGAAAAATAAAAAGTATCTATTTAATGACTGTTTTATCCTTATTCCCGTAAATTAATATCTCTCTCTCCTCTTTATCATTTTTCTCTTCTTTTCACTTTCTTATAATTTTTTTTTCCATAAATCACACATTATAATCTAGAAGTTAACAATTAAAATTGTATGAAATGGAATTACTACCATATTTTATATTTGTATATGTTTTTATTTTGTCTTTAAAAAGGAAAAAAAGGAAAAAAAATATAGAGGGCAAAAGAAGAGAAGTAAAATAAACTATTAAGTATAAAAAAAAGGAGAAAAAAGGAACCGCGCGATAAAAAATGAAATGCAAATATAAAATACGGTAGTAATTTCATTTCGTACAATTTTAATTGTTGATTTCTAGATTATAATGTATGAGTTATGGAGCCTTGGAGTAACTGGTAAAGTTTCTACCATGTGACCAGGAGGTCATGGGTTCAAGCCTTGGAAACAGCCTCTGGCAGAAATGCAAGGTAAGGCTGCGTACAATACACCCTTGTGGTGGGGCCCTTCCTCGGACATCGTGCATAGTGGTAGCTTTAGTGCTCCGAGCTGCCCTTTAATGTATGAGTTATGGAAAAATTTATCGGAAGAAAGTGAGAAGGAGAAGAAAAATGAGAAAGAGGAGGAAGAGATATTAATTTAGGAGAATAAGGATAAAAAGGTCATTAAAGGAATATTTTTTATTTTTCAGAATTTTGTTTTTAATTAGAAATTTCAATCATAAGCAAATTTTATTGAAAAAAATAATTAAATAGGTTGATAGTTGAGTGACTTTTGGAGTAAAGATCAAAGTTGAGTGACTTTCTAAAATAAAAGTTCATAGCCGAGTCGAGTGACCGTTTGAGTTATTAACTCCTACCGTATTATGTTGTGCCAAAGATGGTATTTTTTTTTTTTGAATTACTAACCATTTCATTAATTGAAGGGGAGCCTTGTCGTAATTGGTAAAGTTGCTGCCTTGTGACCGGGAGGTCACAGGTTCGAGCTGTGTGGAAATGTAGGGTAAGACTGTGTACAACAAACACTTGCGGTCCGGCCCTTCCTCGAACCCTGCGCATAGCCGGAGCTTAGTGCACCGGGCTGCCCTTTGTTAACTATTTCATTAATCACCAAGTATACCGTACAAAACAAATAGCTTAGTAACTTTGACGTAGATTTTGCACTCAAGAGTGTGGCTTAGTGGTCAATGAAATGATTCGAATCCTAGCAGAGACGAAAACACTAGGTGATTTCTTTCCATCTGTCCAACCAAGGCTTGGTGGACAAAAGTACTTCCTGTTGTTGTTGGGAGGTGGCATGTATCCCGTGGAATTAGTCGAGGTGTGAGAAAGCTGGCCACATAATACAAAACGATGACATCTTGACTCATCTTACGTTTGACGATGACACACTTTGGATCAACATTCATACCTCATTTGAGTAGTCTATTTGTCGTTAACGCTCTATTACGCAAATGCAGCCGCATTGTAACCTTTGCTTTCAGTTTTGCTTCGCTATCAAACAATAGACTCTTCTAAGCTATGTTGCTCAGACTCTTCAAAAATGTCAATGGGTGCGGGTCGGATTCTCCAAAAGTAGTATATATTTGGAGAATCGGACGCGGCATCAAAAGTGAAGAGTCCGCGCAACTTAGCTTCTAAGATACTCTAGCAGAGAAGCTGTATGTGAATCTCTTTAATTTGGCACTTTCCAGTCACATCGTTTTGCAGCTGATGCTTATCTCGTCTAGGTTCGAGACTGTTTTGGTACCGGCACATTCTCACGTGTTGCCTTGCCTTTTTATGTAATAGGTGTGGATCCATGTTATGTAGAGTTCATCGACTTTATGTTCTAGGTTCCAACAAGTTTTAGCAGTCACATCTCTATTCCGTAGGCGAATGTTAATCAAACTTTATGTTCTTGGCGATAAGTGGTTGCCGCGGAATCAGAGACAACTCTTATTAGTAGATATATGTGCATATTCACATAAGTCTTGTTTTCGCTTTTGTTGGTTTTGCTCATTTGGTTGAAAAAGCATCAGCTTGGCGGAACTTACGCGCCCAATAAACTCTCCGTATATTAATATCTCGACTGAATCGCGTTGAGCTAAAGATGCTATTTTCTGCCTTCTAAAAAGAATTTGTAGGTTATACATGTATGGTTTCATTTAGATAGTAAACGTGAGCTTATTTTCTTAAACGAACTTCTCGTAAGAATTGCCGAACAAGTACGGAGGAATCATATAGCTGATCTGACTAGTTTGGGATTGAGGTGTAGTTGATTAATTTTTGTTGAAGCCTCTCTAACGTGGTGTTTATGGTTTCTAAATAGGGTAACGTCATTTCCCGTATACACTGGTCTTGCTCAATATATTCCGTACGTTCTCGTCTTCTCTTTTGGCAGGGTTTGACATGGTAGGAACTTGATTACGGACGATATGACACTTCAAAGCGTCTCTCGGACAATCATCGTGCACCGTCTTACATGTGACAATGTATTTTAGTTTCTTTTGATCAGAGTCTGTCGAAGATATGGGATATTCTCTGAGTAAGTTAGAAGTAGAGACCGGACTCCTCGATGGTTCAAGTTCCAATAACGGTGTTGCTGGCAATGTTCATCGTGACAGACCATCAAATTATTTGGACCATGAAATTTCTCAGCTTACTAAACTTAGATCAGGACCCCATGAAAGTATCAGTAGAATCGTAGCAGGTAAAACGGAAGTTCCTGTATCCACATTCAAGATGCTAGCTGCTCGAGAAGCCAATATTTCCGGTAGAGGAAGGTTCTCGAAGGCAGATTGTTGTCACGTTCTAAGTAAATATTTGCCGGTAAATGGTCCTTGGATTGTGGATCAGATGGCAACAAGGGCTTATGTGTCACAATTTTCAGTCGACGGTTCCCTTTTTATTGCTGCCTTTCAGGTACTAGCAGTAGATTAGTACATTTTTATCTCTCACGATTTCCATATCCTAAGCGGAAACGTATTCTTTTTTTAGCATGACATCCCAAAGTTCTCTAAAGACTACACTCGTAGCTTGCATTCGACAGAATTGAGTTTTATTGTATTCTGATGCTTGTTCTTCGTTATTGTCTAAAACAGGGAAGCCATATTAGAGTATACAACGTGGAACGAGGGTGGAAAGTTCACAAGAATATTTTTGCAAAAAGTTTGAGATGGACAGTTACCGATACATCTCTTTCTCCGGATCAACGACATCTAGTGAGTTCCTATGTTACAGATGAATCAGTTTCGCAACTGCAAAATTTTGCTTCGATTTAGTTTTGAGGCTTCAGTTTCTCTCATTTTGAGAGAGGCAGAGTGCACATAAGCCCGTTTTTAAATTTTTATGATGGTGGTACTGCGCCAGCTTGCGCGTGTCTCGACCATTCCACCCAGTAACTTTCCCCGCCAAGACTTAAAGCCTGTTTCGCTAAGCTTCTAAAATCAACTTATTTTGGAAAGTGCTTTTCTCAGACGTACAACAACAACAACAACGTACCCAGTGTAATCGAATGTGCTTTTCAAAAAGTACTTTTGGTGAGAAATAATTTGTATTTTGCTAAACAAGTTGAAAAGCACTTTCGAGAAACTTTTAAAGTGCGTCTAAGTGTATTTTCTCAGAAGTGCTTTTGGTGGTTAAATTCTTTCAGCCTTTGTACAAGTTTTTTGGGCGACTCCGGCAAACTCCCCCCAACCCACATAAAAAACAAAAATATCTTTGTTGTCGAAAGGAGCTCATCATTATTGTTATCTCAATCTGTTCTAGTGTTACTCGTGAGAGGTGGCAGGTATCCCGTAGAATTAATCGAGGTGCACACAAGCTGACCTAGACACCACGGTTATTAGATCGAAAGGTGGACGATGACCACTGCAACTTAAGCTTTTAACCAATGGACAGTTACCGATATCATAACTTCTGACTATTAGAATCTAAGTTAAGATATTACCTTTTGACTTGCGCTGCTAAAGTTTTCGAGTTGATCGCCTTACCCATTATTCGTAAAATGTCTTTACTTGCGTTATAGAGTAACAGTTGTGTTGCTTTTACAGGTGTATGCTACCATGTCACCTATCGTACATATTGTAGACGTAGGATCAGCTGCCACTGAATCTTTTGCCAACATCACAGTAAGTTGCCGACCTCTCTTTGCTTGGCGTTCTTTCGGATACACGATATTTCTCCATGAACTATTGAGTAAAAAAATCGGGACTCGACTCCTCACTAGTTCCAAATACGCTAAAGGATAAGAGTTGGTCTTTCTTGAATAACATTTAGTTTGACTCTGAAAATTGTAACTAAGTCAAGTATGAAAGAATATCTTCTTCTTTTTCTAAAAATGAATTCCGAACACGTAAAATTTTATTTCAGAGAGTTCGACTTGTTATAAGGTGTTGTTTGTACATTAAAGCTTCTTGATATGAAGTTTTGTGTGGGTAACCTATCTTTTGATTAAAATTAATGCATTGAGTATTTTTCTTGTGGCATTGGCTAAGTTGCTCAGACTCTCCAAAAATGTTGCCACACCCGTGTCAGATCCTCCGAAATTGCACTACTTTTGAAGGATCCGACATGCGCCCGATGACATTTTTGAAGAGTTCGAGCAACGTCTCATTGGTTCACAAAAAACAGTTCCCCACAGCTGGGGGATTGAGATGAACTCGGTACGTGCCTCACTTCATGTCTTAGATCCTGTTAGTTAAGGAGCTTCATGAAGTTTTTATTGCATTGTTATAGGCTACTACCATTGATATTTGGCATAAAAGATTAGGTCCAAAAATGATTATTAGAAAATCGAAATTTGATCAGAGTAACATGTGCAACTACCATGATTATGGTCTGGATATATATTGGTGTGTTATAATGACAACTTAATACTGCCTTCTTTTCGATGAAAACTTAACGGTGGCTCACTTAAATGCAGGAAATTCATGATGGTTTGCTTTTGTCTACTGACGATGATGATTCTTTTGGAATCTTCTCTGTGAAATTTTCTACTGAAGGTCGGGAAGTTGTTGCCGGAAGTAGCGATGATGCAATCTATGTTTATGATCTTGAAGCAAACAAGCTCTCCCTTCGAATATCTGCTCACGATGTATGAATATTCTCATGTTAGATGTGTGTGTCATAAATCTCTTCCTTGTGAAGCCGCTTTGTTTTTCTTTCAAAACTATTCTACTCCATGTTGCTCGGACTCTTCAAAAATGTCAACAAGTGCGTGCCGGATTCTTCCAAAGTAGTGCATTTTTGAAGGATCCGACATGGGTGCGACATCATTTTTGGAGTCCGAGCAACACAGATTCTACTTCCCTTAGAATGCCACTTCTGGTACATTTGTTTGACAATTATGAAACTAATAAATATTCTTCGTGGGCTTGTTTTAATGTCATATTTAAAGACGTGCTCATTTTTCTTGGCAACCCAGTAACCTTTTTGTTATTAAAATACATGTTCACGATACAAGGAGGTTTCGCCTCGTCCCGTTTCATGACCTGGTAGAGGATCCTCCTCGGCCCTTTTTACATCAAACTCTCGGCCGTCAAGAGGACTGATTCTGAAGAAGTCATCATTGTCATCGAGTCATAGCGAACACGTGTCTGCTTTGAAGTAAGTTATTATGATTTATGAGTGTTGAGTTATTTGGCTTCGCTGGAAGAAGCGGTATAACCGAACTAACCTTTCCTGAAGTTTTTCACCGAAAATATCACCAAGTAGATTTGATCGTTACATTTCTCAATAGCCTATTCAGTGAATGAATTGGTTAACATTATTTGTTCATTTCTAGCAAAGTATAGGCGCCTGAAAAATCTGCACTGTAAATTTCGATACATAACGCTTGTTGACATAGTTTCCGATGGAGTGTGTCTATATATATGTCGGTCAAAAAATTCTCACATATATGTTTTTTGTCGATACACAAGATTTCAATAGTCTCTTTAACTTCCTGTTGACGAGCTGAATAATTTTCTGTTGCAGTCTGATGTCAATTCTGTATGTTTTGCTGACGAAAGTGGTCATCTCATTTATTCTGGAAGTGACGACAATCTGTGTAAGGTGATCATCATCCTATCTTGCTTTGGGTGAAGTGCTTACGAATCAAGGTCTCCTTTACTTGTTGAATTAACGACGAAATTACAAACCTAACGGGTAGTATTGGACTATGAAGCTTTGACAAGAGTCGTTATTCATACTTATTTTTATTATTATATTTGTAAACATTAGAAAACATTTGCACTTTCTCTCTTTTGTCGGGGATGGAAGAGATAGGTGGGGTGTTGTGGAGTAATCATCGTGGCGTTGAGTGATTTGAAGTCGAGTAACTGATGCTAAATCTCGTAGTATTCTGCTGATCGGTATCTTGATTCATTTTGTGTAACCTGTTACAGAATTAGCAGACCTCTTCATGATCCTCTTAAGCTAAGTTGCTCGGACTCTCCAAAAATGTTGCCGCACCCGTGTCGGATCCTCCAAAATTACACAACTTTTGAAGGATCCGACACGTACCCGATGACATTTTTGAAGAGTTCGAGCAACATAGCTCTTAAGGATCAAATAATTTGAGTCTGGAGAAATTGATATATGTATGCTTCCACGATATTCATTTCATGAGTTAAGGTCTCTTTTTTTTAACGAGTAACGAAGTCGTTGCTCTGTATAGGTATGGGATAGACGTTGCTTTAGGGCCAAAGAAAAGCCAGCAGGAGTCCTGATGGGACATCTAGAAGGCATTACGTTCCTTGATAGTCGAGGGGATGGTCGTTATTTCATTTCTAATAGTAAAGATCAGTCCATCAAGCTCTGGGATATCCGCAAAATGTCTCCTCATCCTGCTCGGTATGTTTATTCTCTGGCTATGCATCTCCTTTACGATTCTTCTCTCTACTTCCCAACGTAGCGGTAAGGTAAGGTCTGCGTACGCATTACCTTCCCGGACCCCACTTCTTGTCGTTCCACTTGGTTACTTATTGATATAGTCTAAACACGACACATATACTATCTTGTTTTCAGCAATATATGGTTCAGGAATTATGAGTGGGACTATAGGTGGATGGACTACCCGCCTCAAGCTAGCAACGTGAAGCACCCTTACGATCAATCGATAGCCACTTATAAGGGTCATTCTGTCTTACGTACTCTAATTCGCTGCTACTTCTCCCCAGAATATAGGTCAGTGCTAAAAGTTATGAGGCATTGACTCTTCGCTTCTTGTCTACGACTATTTTCAACTACGCCTATTTTAACTTGATCACATATTTGGTCAATCTAGTGTAATACGTACTTAAATATTTCTCGTCTTATGTTTCACAGCACTGGGCAGAGATACATTTATACTGGATCCCATGACGGTTGCGTTTACATCTATGATTTGGTAAGTATGAGGCTATACGTCAACGTATTGTCTCATTAGCCTTGTGCAGTGTCCTTTGTGAATTATACATTACGAATATTTTCAGATTAGGCTGTCTATTTGGGTCATGGAGTTCTTTTTTAGCTTTAAAGTAATTTCTTACGAGATTGCCCCTTTCATCGTGGGGCTACGGGGGGATTGTATCATTCGAGCGTTCTAGAATAGGATGATTTCTGGCCAAGCCTTAACCTTGCAAATAAAACAACATACCTGTTATAGTCCTACGGTAGGGTCTTTGGAGGGTAGAGCGTCCGTAGACACGGTAGGGTCTTTGGAGGGTAGAGCGTACGCAGACCTTACCCCTAGCGCAAAGTTAGAAAGGTTGTCTATCGGTTGTTTTCGATAGACCCTCGGCTCAAGGAATAACAGTCCAAAGTAATTTCTTACGAGATCGCTTCTTTCATTGTGTGGTGACGGAGGGATTGTATCATTTGAGCCGTTTTAGAATAGGATGATTTTTGGCCAAGCCTTAACCTTGCAACAACAACAACATACCTAGTATTGTCCTACGATAGGGTCTTTGGAGGGTAGAGTGTATGCAGACTTTACCCCTAGCTCAAAGGTAGAAAGGTTGTTTCCGATAGACCCTCGGCTCAAGGAATAACAGTCCAAAGTAATTTCTTACGAGATCGCCACTTTCATTGTGGGGTGACGTAGGGATGGTATCATTTGAGCCGTTCTAGAATAGGATGATTTTTGGCCAAGCCTTAACCTTGCAACAACAACAACATTCCTAGTATAGTCCTACGATAGGGTCTTTGGAGGGTAGAGTGTATGCAGACTTTACCCCTAGCTCAAAGGTAGAAAGGTTGTTTCCGATAGACCCTCGGCTCAAGGAATAACAGTCCAAAGCAGTCGAGAAAAATGATACTCTGCAATATATAGTGAAACCTGAGTGCTTTTCTGGTTAGAAAGACTAGTTTGCGCGACCGAAAATTTCCAAAGGATTCTTCTTATCGATACGTGTTATGTAACTATGCTGTCGGTTTCTAGGTAAGCGGAGCTCAAGTCACGAAACTGGAGCACCACGGATCGACCGTTAGAGATAGCTCAAAGCTAGAAAGCTTGTTTCCGATAGACCCTCGGCTCTAGGAATAACAGTCCAAAGTAGTCCAGAAAAACGATATTCTAGGATATTTAGCGAAACTTGAGTGATTTTCTGGTTAGAAAGACTTGTTTTCGGTGACCGAAAAGTTCTAAAGGACTCTTCTTATCGATACGTGTTATGTACAGATAGCTCAAAGGTAGAAAGGTTGTTTCCGATAGACCCTCGGCTCAAGGAATAACAGTCCAAAGTAGTTTCTATGATATTCTAGGATATTTAGTGAAACTTGAGTCATTTTCTGGTTAGAAAGACTAGTTTGCGTCTAAGTTGCTCGGACTCTCCAAAAATGTTGCAGCACCCATGTCCGATCCCTCGAAAAATGTACTACTTTTGAAGGATCTAACCTGCACCCCATGACATTTTTGAAGAGTCCTAGCAACTTAGGTTTGCATGACCAAAATTTCTAAAGGATTCTTCTTATCGATACATGTTATGTAACGACGTTGTGGATGTCGGTGCTATGTTATTTTATCATTTTGCTTGCCTGTTGGTCTACAGTCCTTGGTCCTGAGCCGGGGGTCTATCGGAAACAGCCTCTCTACCCCCGTCGGGGGTAGTGGTATGGACTGCGTACATTTTACCCTCCCCAGACCCCACTATGTGGGAATATATTGGGTATGTTGTTGTTGTTGTTGTTATGTAACGACGCTGTCGGTTTCTAGGTAAGCAGAGCGCAAGTGACGAAAATGGAGCACCACCGATCGACCATTAGAGATAGGTCAAAGGTAGAAAGGTTGTTTCCGATAGACCCTCGGCTCAAGGAATAACAGTCCAAACTAGTTTCTATGATATTCTAGGATATTTACTGAAACTTGAGTCATTTTTCTGGTTAGAAAGACCAGTTTGCGTCTAAGTTGCTCAGACTCTCCAAAAATGTTGCCGCACCCGTGTCCGATCCCTCGAAAAATGTACTACTTTTGAAGGATCCAACCCGCACCCCATGACACATTTGAAGAATCCAAGCAACTTAGGTTTGCGTGACCGAAATTTCTAAAGGATTCTTCTTATCGATACGTGTTATGTAACAATGCTCTCAGTTTCTAGGTAAGCAGAGCGCAAGCCACGAAACTGGAGCACCACCGATCGACCATTAGAGATAGGTCAAAGGTAGAAAGGTTGTTTCCGATAGACCCTCGGCTCAAGGAATAACAGTCCAAAGTAGTCCAGAAAAACGATATTCTAGGATATTTAGCGAAACTTGCATGATTTTCTGGTTAGAAAGACTTGTTTTCGGTGACCGAAAAGTTCTAAAGGACTACAGATAGCTCAAAGGTAGAAAGGTTGTTTCCGATAGACCCTCGGCTCTAGGAATAACAGTCCAAAGTAGTCCAGAAAAACGATATTCTAGGATATTTAGTGAAACTTGAGTCATTTTCTGGTTAGAAGGATTCTTCTTATCGATACGTGTTATGTAACGATGTTCTCGGTTTCTAGGTAAGCGGAGCGCAAGTGACAAAACTGGAGCACCACCGATCGACCGTTCGAGATTGTAGCTGGCACCCTAATTATCCAATGCTTGTTAGCTCTTCTTGGGATGGTGATGTTGTCAAATGGGAATTCCCTGGAAATGGAGAAGCACCACTTCCTCCAAAAAGGAAACAGCAGATCAGAAGAAGACATTTCTTTTAGACAGTATGTATAGCGGCTGCGCGAGCGCGACTTTTAGCTGATAATGCGATCAACGTTTTGATTTACGTGTATCCCCGGACCCCACTTCGTGGGAATATACTGAGGTTGTTGTTGTATTGTACATAAATAAAGGCAAAGATGTACTTTGTATTCATGGTTTTACATCAGTATGTGTAGCAACTGCGCGAGCGCGAATTTTAGCTGATAACGCGATCAACGTTTTGATTTACGTGTATCCCCGGACCCCACTTCGTGGAAATATACTGAGGTTGTTGTTGTTGTATTGCACATAAATATAGGCAAAGATGTACTTTGTATTCATGGTTTTACATCAGTATGTATAGCAACTGCGCGAGCGCGAATTTTAGGTGATAATGCGATCAACGTTTTGATTTACGTGTATCCCCGGACCCCACTTCGTGGGAATATACTGCGTATGTTGTTGTTGTCGTTGTTGTTTTATTGTACATAAATAAAGGCGAAGATGTACTTTGTATTCATGGTTTTACATCAGTATGTATAGGAACTGCGCGAGCGCGACTTTTAGCTGATGACGCGATCAACGTTTTGATTTACGTGTATCCTCGGACCCCACTTCGTGGGAATATACTGAGGTTGTTGTTGTCGTCGTCGTCGTCGTTGTTGTTGTATAGACGGTAGCTTCTGTTCGCAAAGGCGAATGCATGATTTGAACTTTGATGGTATCAACCGTTAAGGTTCTTAGCGCTGAACTCGTTGTACTATTTAAATTATGGATTCGGATTAAGTAATCATCGAAATTTTGAAAACGTGAAAAAAAATCAATATTTTGAACAGAGATAAGCATCTCGTATCTCCGAACTATGGCCAAAGTTTCTACAACGCATTTCAACTTCGCAGGCGTCCTATTACTTTCTGAACTCAATTTTAGCGTATTTTTGTCACCCTTTTGTGCTGGCGTGACACTTTTATTGCATAAATGGGGCCCAAGTCAAAGGTGCGCCACGTCAGCTAAGAAGGTTGACAAGAATACGCTAAAATTTAGTTCACGAGGGTATTAGGACCTCCGTGAAGTTAGACTCTGTCGTAACAAATTTGGTCTTTTGTTTGCTTAAACAATTTCTTTTTTTCTATTTGCTTGACTAATTCATATTTTCAAAATTTGAAAAGAAGTGTTGAAAAAGATTCAATACTTAATTTGATGAAAAAAGAGTTGATATATTCTTTAAGATTTGTTATCACTAGTTAGTCAATGACCATAGTAGATGTAGACTCATAAAAGAATTGAGCAAGTCAATAATAGTGACGGGTTCGGTCGAACTCAGTAACTTTAATTTAAATTTTATATTTCTATTAAGAAATTTAATAAATTTAGAACTCGGTTATTAACATCTGATATCGTTAATTCGTCTAGACTTTACGATGTGAATCTAGACTAGTCAGTCCAAAACGGATACCCGATACCGGATAATGGTGTAAGAGTAAGAGTAGGTGGACATCTTCAGATCATGTTCGGGTGGTAAGTACCCCTCCATCCTTAACTAGATGTGTCGAGTTCGAATCCCGAAAATGGAGTTGCCTTTGAAATCGACCGCTTCACCCCCCCAAAATGAGACTACACGAAGCGAATCTGGATTTATCAGACCCAAAATGACGATATTGATTGCTTTACCCTCAAAAATGAGATTTCATGACGCGAATTTGGATTAGTCAGACCTCATACAAGTACCCAATACAGGATAGAAAATAAAAAAAATGAGACTTCACGACGCGAATCTGGATTTATCAGACCCAAAATGAAGATATTGGTTGCGTTAGCCCCTCAAAATGAGACTTCACGACGCGAATCTGGATTAGTCAGACCCATACGAGTACCCGATACCGGATAGAAAATAAAAGAAAAATGTAATTTTACACCGCGAATCTGAATTAGTCAGACCCAAAATGATGATATTGGTTGCGTTAGCCCCTGAAAATGAGACTTCACGACGCGAATCTGGATTAGTCAGACCCCATACGAGTACCCGATACCGGATAGAAAACCAAAAAAAAAAGAAAAAGAAAAATGGATACATTAATGTAGAGAACTAATAGTAGTTGAACATCTTCATAACGTGTGAAGAACACCATCAAAAAAATTTAATACTTAAGCAAGTGGCTTTAAAATAATTGTATATAGATAGAGACTAATGGGACCAAAATTAAATTCAATAGTTTGCTAACACTTTTGACTTATAATATTTTTCATTTTACTATATAGTTTGATCATAACAATGATATGAAAAAAAAATAATGAGCTATTTTCAAAGAACTCTGATATGATCCATTGATGGAGGACAGAAAAGCTTATTCCATTGCTGTTACATTGGTGTTTCTGTTGATCACAGTCCTCGTAATCGCGCGTACAACGTTGAAGTTTTCCAAGACGTTTTTCTTAATATTCGGAGCTGATATCGCGTTGATTGCTGGTGTTTTCGCAAGTGTGTTGATCCGTTGGAAGTTCAATAGTCGAAAGCAGTTGCTGGAGAAGCAATCTGCAGACTCAGATGGACGCGAGCTGAGGATAGAGTATAGTTTCCTCAGGAAAGTAGCTGGTGTGCCAACGAGATTCAAGCTGAAAGAGATCGAAGAAGCAACAGATAATTTTGGGGCGTTGGTTGGCCGTGGATCTTCCGCTAGTGTTTTCAAAGGCGTGCTGAGCGATGGTGCTGCAGTAGCGGTGAAAAGGATAGAAGGAGAGGAGCGCGGCGATAAGGAGTTCAAATCTGAGGTTGCTGCAATCGCTAGTGTTCAGCATGTTAATCTTGTGAGGTTACTTGGTTACTGTAGTGTTGTTCCGTCGGGGCCGAGATTTTTGGTTTATGAGTATATTTTTAATGGATCGCTCGATAAGTGGATTTTTCGGAGGAGGGGTATACGAGGGTGTTTGTCGTTGGATTTGAGGTGTAGAGTTGCGCTGGATGTGGCGAAGGCGCTTTCTTATCTGCATCATGATTGCAGGTCTTGTATTCTGCATCTCGACGTCAAGCCTGAGAATATACTTCTAGATGACAATCATCGCGCGATTCTAGCTGATTTCGGGTTGTCAAAGTTGATGGGGAAGGATGAAAGTCGAGTGGTTACAACTATCCGGGGTACTCGGGGTTACTTAGCCCCCGAGTGGCTCCTGGAGAACGGTATATCTGAGAAAAGCGACGTTTATAGCTACGGAATGGTGCTACTGGAAATGATTGGTGGGAGGAGGAACATTACTTTGGCTGAAGAACATGGCAAATCAAAGAGCAAATTCAGTTACTTTCCGAAGATCGTGAGCGAAAAATTGGCAGGCGGGAAGATCCTGGACGTCGTGGATGATAGGCTCGCTCGCGAGGTAGCTGCAGGAGGAGGACGAGTTATAGAACAAGTTAAGAGGTTGGCGTGTGTGGCGCTGTCTTGCATACAAGAGCGACCGAGTCTTAGGCCAACCATGGCGCGAGTTGTGGAGATGTTGGAAGCGCGTGCGCCAGTAGAACCGCCTACACAATCGACAATGATGATCTTCGACCTGTTAGACGAGGGACTTGATCATCACCTGGGGCAGCATAGAGCGGCCGCGGCTATGGCAAGAACCGGTCAGATGGATACTAATTCGCTTCGATCTTTTACAATGTCCATCCTCTCAGGGAGGTAGTACGGTTCGTCCGTTTTTCGTTTGATTTTCCAATATCAATAGTTGATTGTTTCGCTTCTGTATCTTCCCAAAGGAAAAAAAGATCGTAAAAAGTTGTTTCGCGAATCCGAAATTTTATTTACTTTTTCTAGTCGATATACATAGATTATACATAAAATGCAAGACATGTTCAAAATTATATGGAGTTGACTTGAGTAATAATGGATAATTCAACAACCCCCACCCCTACCCCCTACCCCAGGGAAACAAACCGGAGTACGGGATTCAGGATTTAAGCTCTATGAGTTCAACTTTTAAGATTCTTAATATTGAGTCGAGATTCGTAAAATTATAAGTTTCGACCTACTATTTGATTGTTACTTTAGCGAAATCTACGTATAAATTTATTTTTCGTGTTACAAGTTATGAATTCAGATAAACTCGCAGCTAAATAGTTGCATTCGACCCTCTATCTAAAGTGGCTATTTTTGGGGGAAAAAAATAACATAAACATGCACTTTAATTTATCATATTTACACAAATTCTCACCCCTTATAAAGTAATTATAAAGATTTCAACTAATTATGTATCTTCGTTGGATGTATCGGGTAGTTACTTATGTATCTCGATAGATCCAAAATCGGAAAAAAAATATTGAGAGCTAATTATGTATCTTTACTGAAGGGGAGTCTTGGGGTAACTGGTAAAATTGTCATGTGGCCACGAGGTCAAGGGTTCAAGCCTTGGAAACAGTCTCTGACAGAAATGCAAGGTAAGGTTGCATACGATATAACCTTGTGGTGGGGCCCTTCCCTGGACACCGCGCATAGCGGTAGCTTTAGTGTACCGGGCTGCCCTTTTTTTAATTATGTATCTTCACAAGAAAAAATAGTATCTTCGTTGGATTTTTTATGTATCTCGATACATCTAAAATTAAAAAAAATATATCGAGAGCTAATTATGTATCTTTACAAGAAAAAATGGTATCTTCGTTGGACGCATTATGTATCTCGACAGACCCAAAATTTGAAAAAAATGTATCAGAAGCTAATTATGTAGCTTTACAAAGGAAAAATTTAATCTTCGTTGGATGTATCAGGAGCTAATTGTGTTCTCGACAAATCCAAAATCAAAACTTTTAGTAATTGTGCAAAAAATTTTGGTGTAATTAAGCTCTAAACTGTCGGAATTTTTTTTTTTTTTTTTTTTTTAAATTTTGCTCATGATAGCTTTGCAAGAACTTTTGCAACTAAAATTCCCATTTGGATATGACATCCATGATCCAACTGGGCTACTTGTCATCCATCATCTTCAATGTCAAATTTGACTTGCTCAATTAAATGTTAATGCACCAAATGGACAGGCAAATATTAGGGGCTTTGCATTATAACAACAACATAAAATACCCGGTGTATTTCCACAAAGTACGGTCTGGCGACTGTAGAGTGTATGTCCGTACCTTCCACGGTAAGGATAAGGTTCGTGTTACACTAGGTATGTTGTTGTTGTTCATCTTTTCCACTTGCATGAACACAAATAATTTCCTCAGGAGTAATTATAGATCCAAATAATTTCCTCAGGAGTAATTATAAAGTAATTTTTTTCGATCCAAAATCGAAAAAAATAATAATATCGAGAGCTAATTATTTATCTTTACAAGGAAAATGGTATCTTCGTTGGATGTATTATGTATCTCGATAGATCTAAAATCGAAAAAAAATATCGAGAGCTAATTATGTATCTTTACAACAAAAAATGATATCTTCGTCGGATGTATTATGTATCTCGATAGATCCAAAATAAATAAATAAAAATGTATCAAAAGCTAATTATGTATCTTTACAAGGAAAATGGTACCTTCGTTGGATGTATTATGTATCTCGACAGACCCAAAATAAATAAATAAAAATGTATCAAAAGCTAATTATGTATCTTTACAAGGAAAATGGTACCTTCGTTGGATGTATTATGTATCTCGATAGATCCAAATCGAGCGCTAATTATGTATCTTTACTAGGAAAATGATACCTTCGTTGGATGTATTAAGTATCTCGACAGACCCAAAATAAATAAAATAAATGTATCAAAAGCTAATTATGTATTTTTATAAAGAAAAAAATTAATCTTCATTAGTTATATCGAGAGCTAACTATATATGTCGACAGATTCAAACCATGATCCAACTGGGCTTGTCATCTATTATCTTCAATGTCAAATTTGACATGCTCAATTTAATGCACCAAAAGGACATGCAAATATTAGGGGCTTTGCATTATTCAATTAAATCGAAAAATCAAATCGAAATTATTTTTTGGATTTTTTTTTTGGTATGGTTTCGAATTTTAAAAAGTATAACATTGAAATATGGTAAAGAATTGACTAGCATTAAATAAATAGCTATATTTATATTTGACTATGATTATATAGACGTGCAAGTTTTATTCTTGTTGCCTTTTGCTTTTATAGGAGATTAAGGGCCCGTTTGGCCATGGAAATTTTTTCCTTTTTTCCAAAAAAAAATTTCGGAGTTGGAAATTGTGGTGTTTGACTATGAAAATTCAGAAAATAATTTTGAAATTTTTTTCTGAAAAGGGAAAACAGGTTTTTGTTGTTTTCACAATTTTCCAACTCCAATTCTAATTTTTATTATTATTACATATAACCCCAATCTTTTAAATTTTTACATAAAACTCTCCTTATAACATTAATTTTTCAATATTACGTATATAACAGTTTTAAAGAATAAGATAATTATAATTTCAAACTTAATGCTATCCTAATTAATATATATCTCTTTTTCTCTCTCATTATTATTTTTATCCCTTATTTAAGACATTATTTTAATGCTAATTTATATTTATACCCATAAATATATAAAGTATTATATTTATAATAGAAATATACAAAGTATGTTATATATAAAGTTTATACCATGTATATACCATATACACACATATATAAATATACAAAGTATTAAGAAACATACTAAGCATATTTATATATTTATGGTATATGATATAATATACCATAAATATGCAAAGCATGTTTTACATAGAAATAATTTATTCACACACAGTAAAATCTTTCATGTATAAGAAAATTAAAGAAATAAATTAGCGGCACCCTAAAATTTAATAACAACTCATCATTTCCTATTTTTTAGGAACGGAAAATGAAGGAAATAAATTAAATAAATTCCTAAAAAAATAAATTTGTTTGAAAGATAATATTAGTTACCTAAAAAACAGGAAGCAGTGATCTGTTAATATAACATCCATATTTAAAATTTTCAAATATGAGAAAACGGCTATTAATGTAAATATTATATATGTCATAATTGAAATTCATTAAATATGACCATGTATACGTAATTATTTTTCTAATAATGGCTAATTGTGTTCTTTTTCCATTAGTAGGTAAATTTTAGTTGTGTGATTTTGATAGTTTGTAAAAGTTAGGGCATAAAATCATATTTAAAAAAGTTTTTTCAGAAGTCAATTTTTTTTTTCCAAAAAAGACATGGCCAAACACAACTCCAACTCCAATTTCAACTCCAACTCCGAAATTTTTTAGTTTTCATGGCCAAACGGCTTCTAAGATTTACGAGTAACTGGTAAAGTTGTTGTCATGTAATTCTAGAACGGAGCTAGCATATATCCTGAGGGTTCATTCGAACTCCTTCGATGAAAAATTACACTATTTATACATGGTTAAAATTATTTTTTATGTATATATAGTAGATGTTGAACCCCCTTCGACTAGTTCGTGTGTGCACTTTCAAACCCCCTTAATGAAAATGCAAGGTATGACTGCCTTACAATAGACCCTTGTGGTCCGACTCTTTCTCGAAGATATTAGTTTATAAAATAAAATTGAAAAAATCAAATAGAAAAGACAAAAACCAAACCGAAAAACCGGATTTATTTTGATTCGAATTGGAGGATATTTTCTTAAAACAATAACAAAACATTGAAAATAATATATCACGTGTAATTTTACAAGTGGAATCTGGAATGACAGAATATACGCAGACGTTACTACCTTGTAGATACAAAGAAGTCTTAGATTTGGATATGATGACCAAAACCAGAAAATCGAAAAACGGAAATCAAACAATACACATTCAAATCGAACAAATCGAATTCACACCCTGAGAAAATACTAATGATATATTTACTTTGCAAATGAGTGTTACATTCGTCCCTTAAAAGTGTACGCAGTCCATACCACTACCTCCGATTAAGTAGAGAGACTGTTTCTGATAGATCCCCGACTCAGAACAAATAACCGTATAACAAACAAAAAACATACAAATAATCAAAGTACAAGAAATAATACATAGTAACAAAAATCAAAGAGACAAGAAAACATCGAAAAGTAGGGAAAATCAAATAAAAAAACGTCGACAACAGGGTGTATTCTCACAAAGTGGGGTCCGGGAAGGGTAAATTGTACGCAATCCATACCACTACCTCCGATTAAGTAGAGAGACTGTTTCCGATAGATCCCCGACTCAGAACAAATAACCGTATAACAAACAAAAAACATACAAATAATCAAAATACAAGAAATAATACATAGTAACAAAAATCGAATAGACAAGAAAACTTCGAAAAGTAGGGAAAATCAAATAGAAGAACGTCGACAGCAGGGTGTATTCTCACAAAGTGGGGTTCAGGAAGGGTAAATTGTACGCAATCCATACCACTACCTCCGATTAAGTAGAGAGACTGTTTCCGATAGATCCCCGACTCAGAACAAATAACCGTATAACAAACAAAAAACATACAAATAATCAAAATACAAGAAATAATACATAGTAACAAAAATCAAAGAGACAAGAAAACATCGAAAAGTAGGGAAAATCAAATAAAAAAACGTCGACAGCAGGGTGTATTCTCACAAAGTGGGGTGTGGGAAGGGTAAAGTGTACGCAATCCATACCACTACCTCCGATTAAGTAGAGAGACTGTTTCCGATAGATCCCCGACTCAGGACAAATAACCGTATAACAAACAAAAAAAAAAAAGGGCATCCCGGTGCACTAAAGCTACAGCTATGCGCGGTGTCCGGGGAAGGGCCCCACCACAAGGGTGTATCGTACGCAGCGTTACCTTGCATTTCTGCCAGAGGCTGTTTCGAAGGCTTGAACCCGTGACCTCCTGGTCACATGACAACATCTTTACCAGTTACTCTAAGGCTTCCCTTCGATAACTGTATAACAAACAAAAGACATAAAAATAATCGAATTACAAGAAATAATATATAGTAACAGAAATCGAATGTATTCTCACAAAGCGGGGTCTGCGAAGGGTAAAGTGTACACAATCCATACCACAAATAAAAGACATAAAAATAATCGAAATACAAGAAATAATACATAATAATAGAAATCGAAGAAACGAGTAAACGTCGAAAAAACAAGTAAAACAAAACGTGACCTCCTGGTCACATGGCAGCAACTTTACCAGTTACTCTAAGGCTTCCCTTCGATAACAGTATAATAAACAAAAGACATAAAAATAATCAAATTACAAGAAATAATATATAGTAATAGAAATTGAATGTATTCTCACAAAGCGGGGTCTGCGAAGGGTAAAGTGTACACAATCCATATCACAAACAAAGACATAAAAATAGTCGAAATACAAGAAATAATGCATAATAATAGAAATCGAAGAAACGAGTAAACGTCGAAAAAACAAATAAAACAAAACGTCGACAGCAGGGTTCGAACCTGCGCGGGCGAAGCCCAACAGATTTCAAGTCTGTCTCCTTAACCACTCGGACATATCGACTTCTTGTTGTATTAATTTTATAGTTATTACAATTTATATCATGAAAATTAATTTGATTAATTTTCAACAATTAAATTAAATTAGATTAATTCAATATTTTATAAGATTAAAATTTAGATATTTCGAAAACTATATGAAAAAATATAGATCCTCTACGAGGTAATGTTAGGATATGAGTATACACTTTATCCTCCGTAGACCCCACTGGGTGGGTATGTTGTTAGGAACTATATCGACTTCATGTTCTATATTTTTCAAACCGTTTCAAAATAGTTGCCACATTTTATTTTTTGAAAATCAATTTCATCAATTTTCAAACCTAAATTATATAGATTAATTTATTATTTTAAGATTAAAATTTAGATATTTCGAAAACTATATGAAAAAATATAGATACTCTACGAGGTAATATAGGGTTTACGTATACACTTTATCCTCCGTAGACCCCAGTTGTGCTAGTGGGTATGTTGTTGTTAGGAACTATTTCGACTTCATGTTCTATATTTTTCAAACCGTTTCAAAATAGTTGCCACATTTTATTTTTCGAAAATTAATTTCATTAATTTTTAAAACTAAATTAAATTAGATTAATTTATTATTTTAAGATTAAAATTTAGATATTTCAAAAACTATATGAAAAAATATAGATATTCTACGAGGTAATGATAGGGTTTACGTATACACTTTATCCTCCGTAGGACCCAGTTGTGCTAGTGGGTATGTTGTTGTTAGGAACTATTTCGACTTCATGTTCTATATTTTTCAAACCGTTTCAAAATAGTTGCCACATTTTATTTTTCGAAAATTAATTTCATTAATTTTTAAAACTAAATTAAATTAGATTAATTTATTATTTTAAGATTAAAATTTAGATATTTCAAAAACTATATGACCTCAACGAGTAGCGGTAAGGTCTGGGTACACTTTGCCCTTTCCATACCCTACTTGTGCGAACCTACTGGATATGTTGTTGTTAAGAACTATACGAAAAGTAATATAAGTTGTAATTTTTTTTTAATATGATGAAAAAATATATCTTAAAATGTTGGTCAAAAAATTATATTGTTTGACTTTATAAAAGAAAATTATGACAAGTAAAAAAGAACGAAGGCGTATAACCAAAAATATTGAAGGTATATTAACATATATAGTTTATAGAAAAATATGAAGTCCATGAAAAATAACTTTTTATAAGTAGAATATTTTCATGAGATCGTCCTCCTAATTCGAAGTTTTTTTTCTCGAAGTTTCAACCTTGTTGACCCTGATAATAGTCGAGGCTATAAACAGACTCATGACTATGGCAGAGCGATAAGCATATTTACATCTAGTCCGAACACAATTAGAATTTGTTTCGAAAAACAAGTTATTTTCTGACGTTAGACTGCAAAAAAAAAAAAAAAAAAACACGAAAGAACCGTTGTCGAGTGAGTGTATATAATCCTACTCAAAATGGTGTAGCTTCGTATTAACAAGGGTTGTTACGAAGTGGCAAGTACTTCTCTATCCTTAACCAAAGGTTTCAAACTCGAACCCCGAAACATAAAATCACCTTTTTAGGGAGCATTTTATGGGACTTTCTGGCACATATCTCGAATTAGTCGAGCCCCAATATGGGTATCTAATATCGAACACCGAGTGGGTAATGTTAGACTGCAAAAAACACACACACGAAAGAACTGTTGTCGAGTGAGTGTATATAATCCTACTCAAAATGGTGTACGTTTGTATTAACAGGAGTTGTGACGAAGTGACAAGTACTTCTTCATCCATAACCAGAGGTTTCGAATTTGAACTCGAACCCTGAAACATAAAATCACCTTTTTAGGGAGCGTTCTATGGGACTTTCTGGCGCATATCTCGATTTAGTCGGACCCCAATATGTTAGACTGCAAAAAAAAAATACGAAAGAACCGTTGTCGAGTGAGTGTATATAATCCTACTCAAAATGGTGTAGCTTTGTATTAACAAGGGTTGTGACGAAGTGGCAAGTACTTCTCCATCCTTAACCAGAGGTTTCAAACTGGAACCCCGAAACATAAAATCACCTTTTTAGGAAGCATTTTATGGGACTTTCTGGCACATATCTCAAATTAGTCGAACCCTAATATGGGTATCTAATATCGAACACCGGGTGGATAACGTTAGACTGCAAAAAAAAAAACACGCGAAAGAACTGTTGTCGAGTGAGTGTATATAATCCTACTCAAAATGGTGTACGTTTGTATTAACACGAGTTATGACGAAGTGACAAGTACTTCTTCATTCATAACCAGAGGTTTCGAATTTGAACTCGAACCCTGAAACATAAAATCAACTTTTTAGGGAGCGTTCTATGGGACTTTCTGGCGCATATCTCGATTTAGTAGGACCCCAATATATTAGACTGCAAAAAAAATAATACGAAAGAACCGTTGTCGAGTGAGTGTATATAATCCTACTCAAAATGGTGTAGCTTTGTATTAACAAGAGTTGTGACGAAGTGACAAGTACTTCTTCATCCTTAACTAAACGTTTCGAACTCGAACCCTGGTACATAAAATCACCTTTTTAGGGAGCATTCTATGGGACTTTCTGGCACATATCTCGATTTAGTCGGACCCCAATATGTTAGACTGCAAAAAACACACACACGAAAGAACTGTTGTCGAGTGAGTGTATATAACCCTACTCAAAATGGTGTAGGTTTGTATTAACAAGAGTTGTGAAGAAGTGACAAGTACTTCTTCATACTTAACCAGAGGTTTCGAACTCGAACCCCGGAACATAAAATCACCTTTTTAGGGAGCATTCTATGTGACTTTCTAGCTCATATCTCAATTTAGTCGAATCCCAATATAGGTATCCAATATCGAACACCGGGCGGATAATGCTAGACTGCAAAAAAAATAAAAAATACGAAAGAACCGTTGTCGAGTGAGTGTATATAATCCTACTCAAAATGGTGTAACTTTGCATTAGGAGAGTTGTGACGAAGCGACAAGTACTTCTTCATCTTTCATCTTTAACCAGAGATTTCGAACTGGAACCACGGAACATAAAATCACTTTTTTGGGGGCACTCTATGAGACTTTCTAGCACATATTTCAATTTAGTCAGACCTCAATATGGGTATTCAATATCGAACACCGAGTGGATAACGTTCGACTGCAAAAAAAAAAAGGCAAAAGAACTAACGTCGAGTGAGTGTATATAATCCATTAAGAAAAGTTGTGACGAAATGACAAGCACTTCTCCATCCTTAACCAGAGGTTTCGCACTCGAACCCCGAAACATAAAATCACCTTTTTAAGGATCATTCGATTGGACTTTCTGGCACATATCTCTATTTAGTCAAACCCCAATATGATTATCCAATATCGAACACTGGGTAGATAGTGTTAGACTACAAAAAGAAACACGAAAGAACCGTTGTCGAGTGAGAGTTGTGAAAGAGTAGCAAGTAATTCTTCATCCTTAATCAAAGGTTTTGAACTCGAACTCTGGTACATAAAATCACCTTTTTAGGGAACATTCGATGGGACTTCCTAGCACATATCTCGATTTAGTCGAACCCCAATATGGGTATCCAATATCGAACACCGGGTGAATAATGTTAGACTGCAAAACACACACACGAAAGAACCGTTGTCGAGTGAGTGTATATAATCCTTACTCAAAATGGTGTAGCTTTGTATTAATTAACAAGAGTTTTGACGAAGTGACAAGTACTTCTTCATCCTTAACTAGAGATTTCAAATTCGAACCCCGGAACATAAAATCACCTTTTTAGTGAGCATGGCGCATATCTCGATTTAATCGAACCCCAATATGGGTATCCAATATCGAACACCGGGTGAATAATGTTAGACTGCAAAAAAAAACACACACGAAAGAACCGTTGTTAAGTCGGTGTGCATAATCCATTATTAATCAAAGGTTTCAAACTCGAACCTCGAAACATAATATCACCTTTTTAGGTAGCATTCTATGGGGCTTTCTGGCACATATCTCGATTTAGTCGGACCCCAATATGTTAGACTGCAAAAAACACCCAACTGTTGTCGAGTGAGTCAAGAATTGTGACGAAGTGACAAGTACTTCATCCTTAACCAGAGATTTCGAACTCGAACCCTGGTACATAAAATCACCTTTTTAGGGAGCATTTTATGGGACTTTCTGGCACATATCCCGATTTAGTCGGACCTCAATATGGGTATCTAATATCAAACACCGGGTGGATAATGTTACGCTGCAAAAATAAACACGAAAGAACCGTTGTCGAGTGAGTGTATATAATCCTACTCAAAATGGGAAGTGGCAAGTACTTCTCCATCCTTAACCAGAGGTTTCGCACTCGAACCCCGAAACATAAAATCACCATTTTAGGGAGCATTCCATGGGACTTTCTGGCACATATCTCGATTTAGTCGAACCTCAATATGGGGTATCCAATATCGAACACCGAGTGAATAATGTTAGACTGCAAAAAACACACACGAAAGAACCGTTGTCGAGCGAGTGTATGTATTAACAAGAGTTTTGACGAAGTGGCAAGTACTTCTTCATTCTTAGACAGAGGTTTCAAACTCGAACACCGGAACATTAAATCACCTTTTTAGGGTGCATTCGATGGGACTTTCCGGTACATATCTCGATTTAGTCGAACTCCAATATGAGTATCCAATATCGAACACCGGGTGGATAACCAAAAGAATGATGTAGCAAGAAGAAGCCATTATACAAGAAGATCTCATACTTGATAGGTAAAACTTTTACCAAAAATTTACAAATATTCTACACTCTTTTAGTACTCATTTCTACCTATCTATCTATACCTTCTTGCATTTTTGTATCAACTAATGAAGTCCAAAAAAGGGGACAATATGAATCGATAAAATCTATCGTTCGTCCCATCGACAAAGATTCTGGCGCTAGCTTCTAAAAGCGCGAGCGAATTGAACATTGATCCGCTTCTTGATTGGCGTCCTACAAGAAGGACAGTCGTTCATTCCTTGCTTTTCATGAAGCACGTTGCACTGTGCGCAAAGAACCTGATGAGCGCATGGGAGGAAAACGACTGTCTTTTCCTCGCTCAAACACATAACGCACTCCCTCTCGATTTCCACGCTAGCGGAGCCAAGGTTTTGCTCGAAGACGGAAGCCAAGCTCTTTGTGATTTTAGGAGATTGCAGTTCCATGTTGTTGATGCCTCTTCTGAGTGCTTCGATTTTTGAACCTTCGAACTGAAATCTCAGTAGCGAGATTTCACTCTCGAGCTTCCGGATATCTTCTTTGCATTTCTTCATGTTGCTCTCTGCCGTTTCTCTCATGTTATCCTCCTCCGTTTTACTCTGAACGCCCAGTTTCACCCTTTCCGCCTTTATGGAATCGGCCTTCTGAAGATACCTTTGTTTCTCTCGCTCCTGCTGCTCCGACAGAACCTGCAATTCCATGTTTTCTTAGCATACAACACAACAAATCATACCCTCGGATCAAGAAAAAGCGTATCAAAGGAGAAAATATAGAAACCATGACAGAGAAAAAAAACTGCAACATAATAGTGCAATAATCGACTTGTTTTCTACGCACGAGACTAGAAAGTGCAACAGCACTGCATGTTCTTTATCGTGCAAGTTGACAACATGCAGCGCACACTGGTAAATCACGTGAATTCGAATCAAATCATTTCAGATAAAATTGTATAAGGTTTCTTCTAATGTGATAGCTTATAGTCGAAAGAACATCAGCTTGCACGTAAATCATCACAAGCCAAACTGCTTGACTATATGGTAGAACAACTATTTTACGTGTTCTGGTGGTACGCTAAGCTAGCAGAGGTGTACTTAGTGGTTACGATGAGTTGGTTAGTACTGTCTTTGGGACTTTACAATTTAGCCCATTAGTTATTACAGTTTTACGCCCCTTACTTTTTAAACATAGGTTAAGACGTAAGGTTAATTGCGCATTAGCCCATCTTGTTTTCGCATTAGGCACTCTGGTCCAACTCCTTTTTGGCATGTTCGCTCATATATGTAGTTCCAGAGTTCCCATTCGAGAGTTAAGGATGAAAATCCTTTTCGGAAATTCGAACGACATCAGACATTGCGGAGGTTTTGAATCGTTTGGATCGCATAGCTGGAGAGGTAGCTACCTTCACAGCTCAACAACATCAAACGGAGGCAGTGCATGAGAAGTCTTCTAGGGAACTTGGTGATCACTCCGTGGACGCAGGAACGCAATTAGAGAAAGGATAAGTTACCTGCGATACCAGAAGAATCTGGGGAAAAGCACTACTCTTCAACTGATCGACCGGCCTTGTTGCAAGGTAATAGTGTTCGAAACTCCATTAATTCAGTTCCTGTGCCTCCTAATCTAAACCAAAACCTCCATCAGCAAAACCTCAATTCTTTCCGGCCCTTTTCTGGACCAAATCACCCTTCCCAGCACCAATTTAGACAAATTCCAACCACCATCCAGATTCCACTACTTACGCAGTTCCGTTATAATACAGTACCTATGAGCCAACCTCACTTTACTCCTTGTCCTTACCGAATTTCCAGAATGTTTACCTCAAGAACCTACCACCAATGTCATCTCCTTTGCCTCCACTTCACACTCGCTCTAACTACTAAAATTTTGAATTTCCAAGGTTCGATGGAACAAGGTTTCAAGACTGGTGGTATAATGTGGAGAAGTTCTCGACTTGGATGAGGTTTTACCTAATCAAAAGGTGTTTATAGCATCTTTGCACTTTGATGACATGGCTTTGCAGTGGCATAAGGTTTACGTGAGGAGTCGATAACACTTACCCCAACGGAACTGGGAAGAGTATTTTGTTTGCTTTGTCTGAGAGATTTGGGGTCGAGTGTGATGATCCTATGGCTGAATTACTGAAGTTGAAGCAAACATGTACCGTGAACTGTGAAGGATTTTCAGGAGGCATTTGACAGGCAATGACTATGCCATTAGCATCTTTCTAGAGGACCGAGACCTGAACTAGGAGACGCTGTTAAGATCCATAGACCTTATTCTTTGCCACGTGCATATCATCTGACCAGACTACAGGAATCAATCAAACTTAAACAGTCTAGGGCCATGAAAGACTTCTCTCGTTCTAGTCACTCAAGCCATAAACTCAACACCCCTACATCTGCTTATACCAGCTCTAAACCTACTACTACACCAGCTACCTATGTTGCTCGGACTCTCCATTAATGTCTCACTCCATGTCGTATCCTCCAAGAATGTACTACTTTTGGAGGATCTGACACACATCTGTCGAGATTTTAGAAGAATCTAAGTAACTTAGTCAGCTACTCATTTCGCCAAACCCAACCCCAATAACTGGAATGACAAAACTAGGAGGAGGAAGCTGAGCCCTACTGAACTAAGTGAAAAGAGGGCCAAAGGACTTCGTTACCTTTGTGAATTAAAATTTCCAACTGGTTTTGTTGGAATCGCAAGAAGAGGTAGAAATAGTGGAGGAACAGGAGGAACAAGTGTTGCTCTTAGAAACTGTAGAAGAGGCAGATACTTTTTTTTTTCTTTTTTTTTTTTTGATAACCGTGGTGTCCAGGCCAGCTTTCGTGGACCTCGACTAAATCCACGGGATACCTGTCATCTCCCACCAGCAACAGATATCACGTAACTCTGTCCACCAAGGCTAGGACAGATGGGACGAATCACCTAGTGTTGTTTGTCTCTACTGGGATTCGAACCTGAGACCTCAAGCTCTCAACCCATTCATTGACCACTAGATCACACCCTTGGGTGCACGAGGCACATACTTAAGGAATATCTATTCAGGCTCTACATGTGTTGAATGGCACTAGGGACCTTGAAACTCGCAGGATATTATCATCAAAGGCCTTTCAATGTATTGATAGATATTGGGTCAACACACAACTTCCTTAACCAAGATTGGACTACCAAGATGGGAGGGAAGGTGGATCGTTGAGACTTCCTGGATGCTAGTTTAGAAGATGGGAATTCAATGCCTATCTCCGGAATGTGTAGACATCTGAAATGGTTACTGAGGAGTACTGTTTCCAAAGGTGATTTCCTACTCTTACCATTGGGCACTTGTGACAACATGGTCTTGGGGCGTCAGCGGTAGAGTGAACTGAGTGATATTGTGTTCAATTTCAGGAAGCTGACTATGAGTTTTGACCATCCGGAAAGTACATTTCCCTACAAGGGAATGAGCAGAATTTAAAGATGGTTGAATCAGACTCCCTACCTAAGTTAAGATTAAGACAGAGTATGATGGTGGTGAGGATGAGTAGGTAGAAGTTGAAGATTCCACGAGTGTTCGTGACCTTTTGGAGGAACATAAAGACTTATCGTCAGATGGTCAGACTGAAGTATTGAGTAGGTGTTTGGAAACTTATATTAGATGTTATTGCTCAGATTCAGTCGCTACATTACGCAAAGTGGTGGGATGATATTTCTTTCCATTCTAGCACTCAAACAACCCCTTACGAGGCCTTGTATGGACAAGCTCCTCCTTTGTATTTGCCTCATGTTTATGGGGCATCTGATTTACTAGAGGTAGATAGAAGCTCGGTGACAAGGGAATTCAAACTTGAGCTGTTGAAGTTCCACTTGAGTAGAGCTCTACAAAGGATGGAGGTCAGACAGGTAATTCAAACCAGGAGATCGGGTACTCTTCGAAATTCAGCCACACAAGCAGGTTACGATGCCCAACCAGCAGTTTAGCATAAGAGGTTGTTTGGTAGAAGGGATAAGGATAATTAGTTCCGGGATTAATTTAGAAGAGGAGCTTATCCCATGTTTGGTTGGGACAAAATGCATGGGATAACTCATCACGGGATTGTAGTGTTTTTCTTATCCCTCCTTGAGGGTGGGATAACTAACTTGTTTTCCAACCAAACGACCCCTAAGTACTATGGTTCTTGTTTGATTCTGCAGAAGATTGGTTCAGTGGCTTATAAACTCACACTTCCCCATACGTCTTTTTTTTTTTTTTTTGGGATACGGATTTTATTCAAAGAGTACCAAGGTGGTAGAACAAAAGGTACATGACTTAGCAACAAACTCTATAATCCACTACCACATATTATCTCCTAGCAAGTACAAAAGGTCCAAATACTTATCCATCATATCTAAAGTGCTGCTATAACACCAAAAGTACAGATTTTTTATACATTTATTTTTTACTCTAGAAATGTTTAACTTCTTCCCATGAAAGCATGACTTGTTTTCTAGCCATAAGGTTCATACTATGCAATTGATAATAGTTCTCCGCATTGGCTTCAAGCTACTTCCCCCTAGGTTGTTGCTTCACCGACCATTTCATGTATCCCTGTTGAAGCCTTGCTATGTTGTTCCAGGCGTCATTACACATCCTCCAGTAGTGGACATTTTCAGTCCTTACTGTCCCAAACCTGAGTAGGTGTTAGACAAGAGGATGATCCAAAGAGGCAATAAGGCCATTGCTCACGTGCTCATTCAGTGGGAGCACATTCCTGTAGATCAGGCTACGTGGGAGGACTTCAATGCAATCAAGACTCGATTCTCTTTGTTTGTTCCTTGAGGACAAGAAAGTTTTTAATGGAGGAGCATTAATGTGTTCTGGAATCGAGAAGCAGAATTATGCAGAAAAAGGTGGTACGCTAAGTTGGAGGAGGTGTACTTAGTGGTCTGCCCATTAGTTATTACGGTTAAGCAAGAGAAGGCGTGGTGCCAGTGACAAAAGGCCTAATCTGTCTCCTAAGTGGCTCAGGGTCATTTCTTGCTAGGAATATTCCACCTTCTGGCATTACATTGGGTATGCTGTTGTCGTTTTGCAGTCATTACAGTTTTTCCCCCTTACTTTTCAAACACGGGTTAGGTTAATCGCGCATTAGCCCATCTTATTGGGCACTTTTGCTCCAATTCCTTTTTGGCATGTTCACTCGTATATGTAGTTGCAGAGTTCCCATTCAGACTTATGAATCAAAACCCGTAGCTATTTCCTTCTTCTTTTGTAGTTAGCTTATTAATCCTTTATCAATTGCTCCGTTCCAAGCTCGATTGCATCAAAACTACTGGAAGTTACAAGTAAATCAGCAGACATTATGATTAAATTCATTCATGGCCTAAAAACCTACTAGCTTATGTAAAAAAGGTACGCCATATATACTAACAATATCTGTAAACAGTTACGACATCAATCAAGCAGGCGAAGAAATTTTATTCCTACAAATTCATACCTTAAACTGGTTCTGGCGCTTTCTGGCTTTCTCTAGTTCCTGCTCGAGATGAGCTGCTTCTCGTTTCAAGGTTGAGAAATCTTCCTGCAGTGAGCCCTTCTCCATCTCCCGTGCTTGACACTTCTTCAGTATCTCTTGCTCCCTCGCAACAGCTTGGTGGAAGTTTGTAGCAGACCCCAGGGCAGCCAGCGTTGCAGCCTCCAACTCTTTCTTTAGCACAGCATTCTCCACCTCAAGTCTGTGAAGAGTAGAGTTAGCCATCTCAATTTGGCCGCCGGCATTTGACAATGCATACTCCATTTCGGAGAGCCTCTTCATGTTGCATTCTCCCTGACTTTGCTTTTCCTTCTGAATTTTCTCAGCCTCTTCTTTCTCTTGCCTTAGCATTTTAAGCTCCCCCTGGTCCTTGCCAAGCCTCCGAGCAGCCTGCATAACCTTCTCATTGGCCCAATCAGTCCATCCTTGGAGCTCTTTCTGCAGTGTCTGCATACGAGAAATTAGCAACAATATAGTTTCGTCTTTCTCATTTTGTGGGACATGTTTCCCCAAAGACTCATCGTATGGGATACCAGCATAATAGTCTAGAACTTTAGGAGGGGCAGAAATGCTGCCTGGGGTCTTTGAGGAAGACTTGGGCTCCGGAACTAGAGATGCAGGAGTATTTGTGTTAACAGCAGGCAACGCACAAACAGTATCTTGGGTCGCTGGCCCACTACCAGTTTCACTTGAAGGTGCAACGGAGGAGGAGGTGCATGAACTATGAGAACAGCCTCCGGCTAAAGGGCCATTGCTTTTAACTGTATTCGCTACCTTAGAGTAAGTACTCTTCATTACGAGACCAGAAGAACAAGATTCAGAGCTCAGCGTCTTGTCCAAAACCATATTGCTCCAGGTGGTGAGTTTTGCTTTAAAGGAACCCTTACTCATACGACCTCTATAGCTTTTCTCGAAATGAAACGTCTTTTGCCTAAGCATATCTTTCTTGGAGTTCAGAGATGATCCCCTTCTCCCGTTTCCACCTTTTTCTTCTAAAATTGCGGCTTTTGTTATAGACAGTATACTCTCCCCGCTAACCCCAGCAGACTTGCTCTTCGCTACTGGAAGACGAGCTGAACTTCTCTTTGCTGTAATTTCCACTTCATGAAGATGTGAGCATATAGAATTAGACAATTGAACGACTGCATGATCACAAGGATCTTCAGACTGCAAACTTTTAGAAATTGCCACTGAAGGTTTCGACGACTGTATTTTATCCAGGTCCGACTGACTAACTACGGAAGCCTCCTTTGGTTGAGCGAGTTTTGAATCGGATGAGCTTTCTCTCGGACTTTCCAAACTGCATAGATCGCCCAGAAGATCTCCTTCTATGGCACACGCATGTAACAGGTTCAAATCACATATTAACAGACACCACATTGCTTCAGCAACCGTAAAATCTGGCTTAACCTCCCTAAGTACACATATCATCTCCAACATCGTGTACTCCACCAGGCTACTCAAATCCTCAAATATGAGAGACATAGAAGTATCCAATTCTTTTTCCCTACTTAAAAAAGCCAAGGCACCATCAACAATAGTCGAGACAGCATCTTTGCTGCCATGATAAAGGCCACTGCTCAAAATGACCCATTCAGCTATTTCCTCACTATATCCGCATTCAACAATCCTCTTGATTGCACTCTGAAAAGTTGCGGACAAGTTATGAAATAAAAGCTCCATTAGCTGACATGCGATTGTATCATCCCAGTCAGCGTGTTGTAAGGTTTCCACTCCTTGTTTCTCATTGGACTGATGACACTTGCCTTCAAGTGAACCGACCTCGTTAGATGTGCTTCGAAGTTTTTCATCTAATAGCTCATATCTCGGAAATTCTGTGAGGGACAGAGAAGGTGTATCAATAGGAACATCTAGCGGAAACTCGGATAAGAACTTCCTCTTGTTCCTACTACCTTTTTCCTGTGCTGAAGTTGTCAACGACTTCTCACTGGCACCATCACTGCTGCTATGATCACCCACGTTCATTATCTTTTCAATGATCAGATTGAAAAGATCACTGCAGTAATCCTATTACTTGAATCTTTATCTGCAGGTCCAAAAGTTGCAGCGGGAGACCATTCAGAAATAATACGGCAGGCACAAGGAAAACAAAACAGAAAAAGAAAACATAGCAGCAAAAAGCTAGAAACTATAGAACAAGAAACAACGACACCTTAGGCCCCGAAAAGTAGGCGCCGTCTATATGAATCCCCACTTCTTCATTTAAGCTCATTTCATGACGAATAGAGACAAAAAGAGAAAAAACGAAGGGATAGATTTTGCATTGACTGAACAATAACACACCCAAAAATGGTATCCAAAAAATACATTCTTTGGTTATCTTGGTGATAAATACATTCAAAGAGCAACAACAACAACAAACCCAGTGAACTCCCACAAGTGGAGCCTAGAGAGGATAGAGAGTACCCACACCTTACCACTACCTCGTGGAGGTAGAGAGGCTGTTTCCGGAAAAAATACAATCAAAGAATAATTCTTCATAACCACATGTAAGAACAGAGCTAGATAAAGCAAAAATATCAATCTATAATCAAAAGGGTACTCAAAAAATACATTTCTTGGGTACTTTGTGGCATTCTTCAAGAATCATAAAAATAATAAATTCCCAAAAAATAAAACTTCAACAAAAATATCCAAGAAATCCTCAGCTCAAAACCTTCTCAGAACCCAATAAAGAATTCAACAACTTAGAAAACCCAAAGTAGAAAAACAATCAAGAACAAGGTGAAAAGGACCACAATGAAGTAAAATGAAAGATTTTTCATAAACCCCATGTAACAACAAAGCTAGATACTTCAAGAATTCAATCTACAACCATAAGGGTATCCAAAAAATACATTTTTAAGATACTTTATAGCATTCTTGAACAAAAATTAACAACAAAATTTCCATAAAAAAGCTAACTTTAATCAAAAAAGGGTCACTTTTCAAGAATTCAATCTACAACCAAAAAGGGTGTCCAAAAAATACATTTTTTGGGTACTTTATAGCATTCTTGAAAAACAATTAACAACAAAAACTCCCATAAAAATGCTAACTTTAATCATCTTACACAGTTAGATACTTTAAGAATTCAATCTGCAGCCAAAAAGGGTGTCCAAAAAATACATTTTTTGGGTACTTTATAGCATTCTTGAAAAACAATTAACAATAAAATTTCCATACAAAAACTAACTTCAATCAAAAAAGGGTCACTTACAAAGCTACATACAGCAAAAATTTCAATCTACAATCAAAAGGTGTCCAAAAAATACATCTTTTGGGTATTTTAATAGCATTCTTGAAAAACAATTAACAATAAAATTTCCATAAAAAATCTAATTTTAATCAAATAAGGGTCACTTACAAAGCTAGACACTTCAAGAATTCAATCTACAACCAAAAAGGGTGTCCAAAAAATACATTCTTTGGGTATTTTTGGGTACTTTGTAGCATTTTTGAAAAACAATTAACAACAAAAACTCCATAAAAATGCTAACTTTAATCAAAAAGGTCACTCACCAAGCAACATACAGCAAAAATTTCAATCTACAGCCAAAAAGGGTGTCCAAAAAATACATTTTTTGGGTACTTTATAGCATTCTTAAAAACAATTAACAATAAAATTTCCATAAAAAAGCTAATTTTAATCAAAAAAAGGTCACTTAACAAGCTAGATACTTCAAGAATTCAATCTACAACCAAAAAGGGTGTCCAAAAAATACATTTTTTGGGTACTTTATAGCTTTCTTGAAAAACAATTAACAACAAAAACTCCATAAAAATGCTAACTTTAATCATCTTACAAAGTTAGATACTTCAAGAATTCAATCTACACCACAAAAGGATGTCCAAAAAATACATTCTTTGGGTACTTTATAGCATTCTTGAAAAACAATTAACAATAAAATTTCCAAATTTCCATTAAAAAAACTAACTTTAGTCTAAAAAAGGTCACTTACAAAGCTAGAAATTCAATGTACAATCAAAAGGGTATCCAAAAAATACATTTTTAAGGCACTTTATAGCATTCTTGAAAAACAATTAACATAAAATTACCATAAAAAAACTAATTTTAATCCAAAAAGGGGTCACTTACCAAGCTAGATACTTCAAAAGGGTGTCCCAAAAATACATTTTTGGGGTACTTTATAGCATTCTTGAAAAAAAAAAATTAACACTAAAATTTCCAAATTTCCACAAAAAAGCTAACTTTAATCTTAAAAAAGGTCACTTACAAAGCTAGATATCTAATCTACAACCAAAAAGGGTGTCCAAAAAATACATTTTTGTGTATTTTTGGGCACTTTATAGCATTCTTGAAAAAACAAATTAACAATAAAATTTCCATAAAAAAACGAACTTTAATCTAAAATGGTCACTTACAAAGCTACATAAAGCAAAAATTTCAATCTATAACCAAAAGGGTGTCCAAAAATTACATTTTTTGTGTATTTTTGGGCACTTTATAGCATTCTTGAAAAAAAAAAATTAACAATAAAATTTCCATAAAAAAACTAACTTTCATCTAAAAAAGGTCACTTACAAAGCTAGACATTCAATCTACAACCAAAAAGGGTGTCCAAAAAATACATTTTTGTGTATTTTTGGGGCACTTTATAGCATTCTTGAAAAAAAAAATTAACAATAAAATTTCCATAAAAAAACTAACTTTAATCTAAAATGGTCACTTACAAAGATGTTATTCCAATGGAAAATTTGCAAATGGATGAATTGTATTTTGCTTTGTTTTTGCTGTTTGGGAGGCTATAGAGTGCACAAATACTGTGTGTTGTTTTGTTGTGTTTGTCCAAAGTGCGGCTTGGAGTGTTGTGTGTGGGCACTATGGGGTTGGTTAACTTAACCCTTGTGTTATCATTTTAACCATGGTTAGTTTATTTTAGTAAGTTTCTTTCAAATACTTCAAATCTTTCTATAACGGTCCATTGATTTGGAATCGACTTTTATATTATATATTATTTCAGTATAAAAATATGTTACGTATAGTGTCAGTGGCATTCATTATAACAATACGCTCTTTATAAAATTACAGCTCTATAACAAGTCATACTTAAATACCGTGTTATTTTAGTGTGGCGTTCAAAGTACGGGTTGGAGTCTTGGGTGTGGGCACTATGGGGGTTGGTTAAAACTTAATCCTTATCTATGATATTGTTTTAACATAGTTAGTTTATTTTAGTAAGTAAGTTCTAAAATATAGTCAAACATTTCTATAATGGTCATTTTAGTAATTTCATTTCAAAATATAGTTAAACATTTTTATAATGGTCCCTCACAGGGGTGGATCAAGGTAAAGCTAATAAAAATCTTCGCTTTAGGCCCCAACAATTTTGAGACGTCAAAATTTTTAATAGTAAACTATACTTAAAATAATAATGAAGATTGTGAAATATATTTTTAAAAAATATCTAAATAATAATAATAATAAAAGAGAAAAAGTTATCTCATTTTTTACAAGAAATATTTTAGAACTTTGAACTAAACAACTCAAACTTTATATTAATAAATAACGTTTTATCAACAACATCCAATCAAATGTATTGCAAATAAATGGCTAACATCTTATTAATAACAATTAATCTTGACTTTTTATTAATAATCATATTACTATGTGAAGTTAAAGGTTAAGTGTCTTTTAAAAATACTACATCGAAACAACTATTATGCAAGAACAAATAAGTCAACTCTAATTTATTACAGTAGTATTTTTGTATTAAAATTTGGCTTTAGGCCACTAATTTTATTGAGACGCCTCTGATCCCTCAAAATAATAGCATTATTATAACGAGTTGATTTTTTAAAATTGATTATTATGTTATATTTTACTTCTGTTATGCTACGTGTAACGATGGTGATATTCATTACGACATTAAAATCATTATAAAATTACTCCTCTATAACAGTCATACTCAAATACTGTGTGTTATTTTGGTGTGTTGTCCAAAGTGCGGCTTGAAGTATTGTGTGTGGGCACCTATTAGCTTTTGACAAGTGTTGATGGTATTGTTTTAACCATGGTTAGGTCATTTTAGTAAGTTCGTTTCAAAGTACAGTCAAATTTTTAGGGAAAATGTGTGAAAAATACTTGTATTTAGGTGAAATTTGCAGTTATGCACCTTAACTTTGCGGGTTCTATGACCTAGACTATTTTTTTTTTTTACTATATTTAATTGGCATATATTTGTCCTTTATCAAACATTTTTTTCTTACGCGCTCAATGTGGGTGAAATACATGCAGTGGTTCAAGTGTCAAATATATGCCTAGAACATAGTACCCCACAAAGTTCAGGATGCCTAACTGCAAATTTCACCAAAGTATAACTATTTTTCGCACCTTTTTCGTCAATTTTTTCTATAACGGTCCATTAATATATTGCATTACTATAATGGTCTGATTTCTCTTGGAATCGGCTTTTATACTGTATGTTATTTCAATATAAAAATATTTAGCAGTACACTCTTTATGAAAATCCTTCTATAACAGTCATATTCAAATACTGTGTGTTGTGTGTTATTTTGATGTTTCGTACAAAGTGCGGCTTAGAGTCTTGTGTGTGGGCACTATAGGGTTGGTTAACTTAACCCTTTGTCCTTTAACCATGGTTAGATCATTTTAGTAAGTTTGTTTTAGAATACAGTCAAACATCTTCATAACAATCCTTTGTTATAATGATATAAATTTTTTAAATTGATTTTTATATTATATTTTACTTCTATACAACAGTATGTTACGTCTAAAATGTTACGGTCATTTTAGCAAGTTCTTTCCAAAATACAGTCAAAATCTTTCTAGGATGGTCTCTCGTTATAATAGTAGCATTTTATTATAATGGTTTATTTTTTACGAAATTAATTTTTATATTATCTTTTACTTCTACATGCTATGTACAACAATAATAATATTCATTATAACAGTATACTCTTTATAAAATTACTCCTTTAAATTAGTCATACTCAAATACTTCAAGAATTCAATCTATAATAAAAAAGGGTACAGAAAAATCTTTTTTTTTTTTGCTATTTTGTGGCATTCTTGAAAAAGATTAATAATAATATTTCCATAAAAAAATAACTTTAATCAAAAGGGTTACAAAGGAAAATTACAAATGGAGTCTTGTGGGCACTATAGGTTAACTTAATTAATCTTTTGTTTTTTTTATCACTTTTGATGATATTATTTTAACCATGGTTAGTTCATCATTTTTTTATATTGATTTATGAAATTTCTTGTTTAGTAAGGCCGTTTCAAAATAGTTGTCACGTTTTACGAGACTTAGTTTGGTTAAAATTTTATTTTGATGATCGTAGTATTCGGACCAGCTTATGCGCGTCTCGACCATTCCACGAAATACCTGTCACGTCTATTAATTTATGAAATTTCTTGTTTAGTAAGGCGCTGTTTCAAAATAGTTGTCATGTTTCACGAGACTTAATTTGGTTAAAATTTTATTTTGATGATCGTAGTATTCGGACCAGCTTATGCGCGTCTCGACCATTCCACGAAATACCTGTCACGTCTATTAATTTATGAAATTTCTTGTTTAGTTAGACCGTTTCAAAATAATTGTCATGTTTCACGAGATTTAATTTGGTTAAAATTTTATTTTGATGATCGTGATGTTCGGGCCAGCTTATGTGTACCTTAACCATTCCACGAAATACTCGTCACCTCTATTGATTTATGAAGTTTCTTGTTTAGTAAGACCGTTTCAGAATAGTTGTCACGTTTCATGAGACTAAATTTGGTTAAAAAATTATTTTGATGATCGCAATATGCGGACCAACTTATACATACCTCAATCATTTCACGAAATATTCGTCACCTCTATTGATTTATGAAATTTCTTGTTTAGTAAATCCGTTTGAGAATAGTTGTCACGTTTTACAAGACTCAATTTAAAACTTTTATTTTGATGATTGTGGTTGGCTAGCTTGCACGCACCTCGATCATTCCACGAAATACCTGTCACCTCCAAACAAAAACAAGTATTAACCCTGTCTACCAAGGCTAGCTAGAACAGATGGGACGAATCGCCTAGAGTTTTCTGTTTTCATTAAATTTGGTTAAATTAAAGCTAAATAATATTAGATTAATTTGATACTTTAAAATTAAAATTTAGATATTCAAAATACTATAAATTGTAATTTTTCCCGTATGAATATATGATGAAAAAATATTTTTAAATATTAGTCAAAAATTTTATCGTTTGACTCTCAAAAAGCAAAATATGACAAGTAATTTAAACCGAAGGGAAAATATAACATAAGATATCAAGATTATTAAAGAGCATTTTACTCTCCATAATGAGCATTAATTGGTGCAAACTAATACTAATAATTTTCAAATTACTTGTAAGTTAATTACATCTAAATATTAATTACAAATTACAAATTACAAATTACAAATTTAATATTTAACAATAATAAATATTAAATTATGAACCCAATAATTTCGAAAATGTATATAATAATGGTTCTTTAGTAGTAACAAGAACATATAAATATTAAACTGTAATCGGGTTAAAATTCAGAATCCGCCTCTGCATGCATGCATGTTCAACATGCTTTGATTACTCCTCGAAGGAATGTCGTGTATATAATGGTTCTTTAGTAGTAACAAGAACATAAATATTAAATCGTATTCAAGTTAAAATTCAGAATTCACCTGTCTGCCTGCCCGCCTGCATGGTCGATATGCTTTGATTACTACTCCTCGAAGAAATGCCTCGAGGAACGATAAAGATCGTAAGAGGCCCATAGATGATCAAAAGTACATATAAATATTAAATTATGAACCCCAATTATTTTAAAAAGTGTATATAACCGTATTCAGGTTAAAATTCAGAATCCGCCTGCATGCATGGATGGTCGACATGCTTTGATTACTCCTCGAAGGAATGTCTCGAGGAACGATAAATATTGTAAGGAGCCCATAGTTGATCAACAATACATGATCTTCGTGAGTCCAGTCTTAACAATCATTAACAATAGTAAATATTAAATTATGAACCCAATAAGTTCGAAAAGTGTATATAATGGTTCTTAGTAGTAACAAGAACATAAATATTAAATCGTATTCAGGTTAAAATTCAGAATCGACCTTTGTCTGCCTGCATGCATGCATGGTCGACATGCTCTGATTACTCCTCGAAGGAATGCCTCGAGGAACGATAAAGATCGTAAGGGGCCCATAGTTGATCAACAGTACATGATCTTCGTGAGTCCAGTCTTAACAATCATTAACAATAATAATTATTAAATTATGAACCCAATAATTTCGAAAATGTATATAATAATGGTTCTTTTAGTAGTAACAAGAACATATAAATATTAAACCGTAATCGGGTTAAAATTCAGAATCCGCCTCTGCTTGCATGCATGCTGAACGTGCTTTGACTAAACTCCAGAATCCGCCTCTGCTTCTGCCTTCCTGCATGCATGCATGCACGGTCGACGTGCTTCGATTACTCCTCGAAGGAATGCCTCGAGGAACGATAAAGATCGTAAGGGGCCCATAGATGATCAACAGTACATGGTCTTCGTGAGTCCAGTCTTAACCAGGGTTTACCTTTACCACTCCAATGCAACAGACTAATCGGTCCCGGGTGCAAACTCCTACATTTTCCCTCGATATTATCACCACCTAACCCATGTTGGTTCCATCGATGATCGACCGGCATTATATTACCACCTAGGGTTAGCAAAAAAGGCGGCAACGACCCTAGGTGGTATATCCTTTTCTGTTTCTGTATGACCATCCAGTCCTCGACTCTCTGTGTGTAACTCCCTCGCCTCCACTTGTCAACGTCCATCACCATAACCCCCGTGTTGAAATAACAGGGTTTTCGACCTTCAAATGCCCGCGATAGCTCCGAGTCCTCCCAGAAAGCGCTGGTGAAATAAGTCGTAAAATTCGCCTGGCAGTACTCGGGCGCCGCTAGCACCTTGTCGCGGAGGTCAACCTGCCATAGCTTCGCGATGTCATCGACTATGACTATGTCCGAGTCAAGATAGATAACGCGTTTCACATCCTTATTAGGAATTAAATCTGGCAGATAAATTCTCGCGTAATTCAGAGGCTCGTCTAGCGCCTGGCGAATCGACTTCGAAATGAGCCCTTTTATCCTGTGTGCATCAAATTTGTAGAGCTTGAAGTTGAGGTAAGGGAAAGTGGACTTCATGCTAGTAAATACCACAGGTTCATGTCTTACACAGAGAAAATGAAACATGACATCTTCTGGGCATGTTGAATGTTGTAGGATGGATAATACTGCAGCCATTGTACCTACATACACGTACATAGTGACGGAGTCAGAATTTTTATTGAAGGCGTTCAGAAGTAAATATACGGACGGACTAGTCGAAGGGTTTTTTTTCAACATCTACTGTATATACATTTCAAAATAGTACTCCCTATGTATAAAAAAGAATGATCTACTTTCCTTTTTAGTCCGTTTCAATAGAATGACCTCTTTCCACTTTTAGCAACATTTTACTTTTAACTTTCCACGTGGCATGCTCAAGACCACAGGATTAAAGTATCTTTTATTTAAGACCACAAAATTTAAAAGACTTCTTTATTTTCTTAAACTCCGTGCCAAGTCAAATCAGGTCATTCTTTTTGAAACGGAGGGAGTATAATTTTCCGACAAAGGGCCTGAATTCAATGTGGCTCCGCCACTGCATGCACATAGAGATATAATATAATTAAGTAATTAACGTCGCGTTAGAATAACACATATAATATAATTAAGTAATTAACGTCGCGTTAGAATAATGCAGTTCAAACTTTTAGAGAAAATGATCACACACTTAAAAGATTCTGAGTTCAAATCTCATGTAATTATGACATACTGTATCATGTAAGTTATGAAGGATAGCCATTCTAATATATAATATAATTAAGTAATTATAATTATCGTCGCGTTAGAATAACACGGTTTAAGCTTTTAGATAAAATGATCACACGCACGTAAAAGATTCTGAGTTCAAATCTCATGTTAGTTCCGAAACGACAGTCTTGTAGTAACTGGTAAAATTATTGTCGTTTGATCAGGAGGTCACGGGTTCAAGCCGTGGAAACAAACTCTGACTGAAAAGCAAGGTAAGATCGACTACATACAATAGACCTTCGTGGTCATAATTACATGAGATTTAATATAATATAATTAAGTAATTAACGTCACGTTAGTATAACGCAATTTAAACTTTTAGAGAAAATGATCACACACGTATTTTAACACGAAGAGTAGGTAAAAGATTCTGAGTTCAAATCTCATGTTAGTTACGAAACGACAGTCTTGGAGTATCTGGTAAAATTGTTGTCGTTTGACCAGGAGGTCACGGGTTCATGCCGTGGAAACAAACTCTGACAGAAATGCAAGGTAAGATCGACTACATACAATAGACCTTCGTGGTCATAATTACATGAGATTTAATATAATATAATTAATAATTAACGTCGCGTTAGAATAACACGATTCAAACTTTTAGAGAAAATGATCACACACGTAAAAGATTTTGAGTTCAAATAATCTCATGTAATTATGACATATTGTATCAGGTTAGTGACGAAGGGGAGCCTTGGAGTGGTTGGTAAAGTTGGTGTCATTTGACCAGGAGGTCACGTACGGGTTCAAGCCGCGGAAACAGACTCTGATAGAAATACAAAGTAAGATCGGCTGCGTACAATAGGCCTTCGTGGTCCGGCCCTCCCCCCGACCCCACGCACAGTGGAAGCTTCAGTGCACCAGGCTGTACTTTTATCATGTTAGTTACGAAGGGGAGCCTTGCAGTAATTGATAAAGTTGTTGTCGTTTGACTAGGAGGTCACGGGTTCAAGTCGTGGAAACAAGCTCTGATAGAAATGCAAGGTAAGATCGACTGCGTACAATAGGCCTTCGTGGTCCAGCCCTCCCCCGACCCCATACATAGTGGAAGCTTTAGTGCACCAGGCTGTCCTTTTATCATGTTAGTTACAAAGGGGAGCCTTGGAGTAACTGATAAAGTTGTTGTCGCTTGACCAGGATGTCACGGGTTCAAGCCGTGGAAATAGTCTCTGGCAGAAATGCAAGGCAAGACTGTGTATAACAAAACGGTCTTGTGGTCCGACCTAGAGGTGGAGCCAGGATTTCTGCTGAGGGGGTTCAAAATCTGAAGAATGACTCACCGAAGGGAGTTTAACAACTACAATATATACATAAAAAATCATTTTAATCATGTATTAATAGTTTAATTCTTCGTCGAAGGGTGTTCGTCCGAGCCCCTATTACTAGGCTGGCTCCGCCTCTAGACTCCAACCCTCCCTCAATCCCACACATAGCGAAAATTTTACTGCACCACACTGTCCTTTTATCATAGACAGTTACATGTAATTGCTAGGAGGATGGGGGCAAATATACCTTGGTTCAAATTATATTTTTACCAGATATATGTATATATAAATAATAAGCAGAATGAAATATAAAAAATGACATTAGTAGTTACTATAGTCAATTATTAATTAATTTGTTCGATTCTACTTTGTGAAATTTCATTAGATATGTTGTTGTAATTGTTGCTTCAAATGTAAGTTGACATGACCACCGTGCGCACGGAACTCACGTATACGTCATTGATTATTGCTTTATACGCGATCTAGTTATGTTATAAATACAGGAAAAGAGTCAGAAATAATATACCTAAACTTTGATGAAACATGTTGTTACACGCCTCAATTTTGTGGGGGTCTTATAAACCACCCTAGACTATTTATTATCGTATTTCAGTAGCATATATTTGTCCAGCTGGACCACTTCAAACCCTTATGCGTTCAGTGCGCGTATATTCACGTAGTGGTCCAACAGGACAAATATATGCCACAAAAATACAGTACTATATAGTCGAGGGGGTCATAGGACCCCCGCAAAGTTGAGGCGTGTTACAACAAATTTCATCAAAATTTAGGTATATTTCAAACTTTTTTCCCTATAAATAATTTTTACACCATCAATGCATAGAATTTAAACTCGAAAATACTGATGAGATAGGTCCACATACACATATTGAGAGGCATTTAGAAACATAATATTGTAAATTAAAGTAATTAAAAAGGTATAATATTCTCTATGCATGCAAATAAAAAAAAAACGAGGTGGTCATACATTTCAATAATACCTTTCAAGTAATTAGCATCAAGGGTCATGGCAACATGAATACGTTCCAACAAACGACAATCCATCCCATTGCGAAAAGCGGGGGCCTCTCGAAAGACAGGTACATGTAAGAAAGCCGATTTTAGGATGACTTTTCTTTATACGTGATTTAATTATGTGATAAATAATTTTTACACCGACAATGCATAGAATTTAAACTCGAAAATACTGATGAGCTAGGTCTACATACACATGAGGGTCTTTTAGAAACATAATATTGTAAAGTAATTTAAAAAGTATAACCTTTATGCATGCAATATAAAACTTTTTTTTAAAAAACTAGATGGTCATACATTTCAATAATACCTCCCAAGTAACTAGCATCAAGGGTCATGGCGACATGAATACGTTCCAACGAACGAACAATCCATCCAATTGCGAAAAGCGAGGGCCTCTCGAAAGACGGGTACATGCAGAAAAGCCGGTTTCTTGATGACCCCAACGCGTACGTTGGTGGTTGTAATGGTTGTGGCGGTAGTTGTGATGATGACAAAGAAAAACAGGAGGCCAAGGAGATGTAAAGGCAAAAAACTCGAAAATAATTTTTACACCATCAATGCATAGAATTTAAACTCGAAAATACTGATGAGCTAGGTCCCACACACACATGAAAGCCTTTTAGAAACATAATATTGTAAAGTAATTAAAAAAGTGTCTTCTTTATGCATGCAAATAAAAAAAAAACGAGGTGGTCGTACATTTCAATAATACCTCTCAAGTAATTAGCATCAAGGGTCATGGCGACATGAATACGTTCGTTGGAACGATAATCCATCCCATTGCGAAAAGCGGGGGCCTCTCGAAAGACAGGTACATGCAGGAAGGCCGGTTTCAGGATGACCCCAACGCGTACATTGGTGGTTGTGCGCTGGTTATTTCTTTATACGTGATTTAATTATGTCATAAGTAATTTTTACACTGTAGTAATTAAAAGGGTATAATATTCTCTATGCATGCAAATAATAATAAAAAAGAGGTGGTCATACATTTCAACAGTACCTCTCAAGTAATTAGCATCAAGGGTCATGGCGACATGAATACGTTCCAACGAACGGCAATCCATCCCATTGCGAAAAGCGGGGGCCTCTCGAAAGACGGGTACATGCAGGAAAGCCGGTTTCTTGATGACCCCAACGCGCACGTTGGTGGTCGTAATGGTGGTGGCTGTGGTAGTTGTGATGATGACAAATAAAAACAGGAGGCCAAAGAAAAAACTCCAAAAGGCCATCCTGCAGGTTGCATTTAGAATAATGCATTAGGAAAAAACTAGCCATTAGGAGGCTAGGTTAAGAGAAGGTTTAGGAGAGGTTATAAATGATTGATTGATAAAAAATAAAGTTTGTTAATAATTAATGACTAATATTGTATTATATCTATCTATCACATAAAGTAATTAGTAATTAACTCAGCTTTCATGGATTAATTTGAGTCAATGATTAATTTTGAGAGGCTAATTAGAGAAATGAGTAAATATTACTCCCTCCCCCGTTTCAAATTGATTGACCTGTTCTGACCTGACCAAATGCGGAACCAGCCTAGTAATAGGGTCGGGGTTCTGAACCCCTTTGGATGGAAAATTATATTATTAATACATGATTAAAATATTATATATATATATATATATATTGTAAATGTTGAACCCCTTCGGTGGGTTTTTCTTTAGATTTTGAACCCCTTCAGCAGAAATTCTGGCTCTGCCTCTAGACCTGACACGGAGTTTAAGAAAATAAAGAAACTTTTGAATCTATGGTTCTTAAATAATTAAGATATATGTCAAACGTATCGAAATACCCATTGAAAATAATCATTCTTTTTGAAATGGCTTTAAAAGAAAAATAGATCGAACAAACGTGTCATCTTGAAAATTAGAATTAAAAAATTGCTTAAAACGGAAATAATCATTCTTTTCGAAATGGACTAAAAGAAATAAGTCGAACAAATTGAAACGAAAGAAATACAATATCTTTCTTTTTCCACAATTATAGCAACCTATCAATTTGTCTTATCAAAAAATAATTCTATTTGTAGGAAGAATTAAAAAATTAAAAAGCATCTTTTGAAGTCAAATTTTGAATCTTGTCCTACACATAAATGAATTTTCTTTCAACCTCATCTTTCTTTTCCACAATTATATAACCTATTAATTTATTTTATCTAAAAATAGTTCTATTTTTTATATATATATGTGTGTGTGTGTGTTTGTTGAAGCCAAATTATGAATATTGGCCTACATATTATGACACAAATAAAATTTCAAATTGATTGCAAATTGATATTAATCGGCTTGAACTTATCTTCAACCTTGTTAACCATTGGACTCATAGGATTGTTGAACCATAGACTCTGATATCATTTGCTAGGTTCGAAATCAATTAGAGCGTCATGCGGAAGCTCATAGTTGCAAATCATAGATACGATAAATCGAATGACAAATAAAAACATACTATTGATATGTTTAGGTCAAGTAACCACATATTATGAAACTAATATCTAGAAAATCTCCCTCTTAAATAAAATTCTCTGACGACTACACGTTGTGGATATTATTTTGTTATGGAATAAGTCGAAAACCTTTCCTCCAAGAAAGAGATCAGTCAAATATGAAAGTGTTTTATATTTTTCTTTTTAGGAAAAAGTAAAAGTAATTATGATAATACTTTAGTTAAATTTGATAAGAAAATCAGGACAAAATCACTAACAGATATCTGATGCCAGATACTGGCCTAAGTGAAGGAGTAGGGATTCCAAATAAAAAAAGGTTACATAACTATCATTCATCTTATAGGAAACAACCTCTCTATCTCACATCCGAGGTAGTGGTATGGACTGCGTACACTTACGCTCCCCGGCCAGACCCCACTTCTATGGTTAGCTTTGCATGCATGGACAGTTAACAACAGTTGTATGGACTGCGTACACTTACCCTCCCGGCCAGACCCCATCTGTGGTTAGCTTTCCATGCATGGACAGTTAACAACAGTGATATGGACTGTGTACACTTACGCTCCCCGGCCAGACCCCACTTCTGTGGTTAGCTTTGCATCCATGGACAGTTAACAACAGTGGTATGGACTGCGTACACTTACCCTCCTCGGCCAGACGATCCATTTCTGCATGTGGTTAGCTTTGCATGCTTGGATAGTTAACAACAGTGGTATGGACTGCGTACACTTACCCTCCCGGCCAGACTCCATTTCTGCATGTGGTTAGCTTTGCATCCATTGACAGTTAACAACAGTGGTATGGAATGCGTACACTTACCCTCCCCGGCCAGACTCCATTTCTGCATGTGGTTAGCTTTGCATGCATGGACAGTTAACTACAGTGGTATGAACTGCGTACACTTACCCTCCCCGGCCTCATCTGATTGTGTACTATGCAATAGGCAGATTGAATCTATTCTACATATATTTGGAGCTCTTTGCTGAAATGGTTGGGGTACAATAGACCCCTTGTAGGTATGAGCCAAGAGGTGGCATGACTAATGAAACAAACCAGCAACAACAGACCAAGGGCAGCTGTGTTGGGCTTCCGTTTTGCAGCTACGATCTACCAGATATGGATGAACGCGATGGAAGAAGGTTTAACAGAACAACGATGGACAGTACAAGAAGAGTCCGCGATATAGCTATAAAACTACACATTGAAGGACTAAGGCATAGCAAATCGGCAGTACAAATGGATCGGTTACATCACTTCTCTGCTGTCTGTAAGTGAGTAACTGATAAAGTTATTATCATGTGACCAGGAGGTCACGGGTTCAAGCCCTGGAAACAACCCCTTGCAGAAATGTAAGGTGAGGTTGCGTACAATAGATCCCATGATAATCTTGTACAGGGAGAAATTGGGCTAAAGACACATATGGACTCGTCGCAACAAAGACTGCAGAACCTCGAGAGACCTCCTCCATGATAGCAACAGAGAAAGTGTCCTCTCGAGGGAAATGAGGATCAAGGAATCGTCACCCTCAGTGACATGGCACAAAGAACAAATAAGGGACAAGGTGATCAGGCTACTTAGGAACGGTGAAGAGCCAGTACGGAGCTGAACATTGCAAGGGTATTGGTTCCTCTAACGGACTAATACGCGTGGTGCAAAGGGTATAGGCCTTAGTGCTTTAGGGCGCCGCGCAGATTCTAATTAGCCAAGGCGTATTGTTGTAGACTATAAATAGTCGCCCCTCTTCACTTGTAAATCCTCCTGACTACGTGTCTTCCAGAAAAAAGTGCAGTAGCATGTACCTTATGTTAGTCCAGGTGATGGAGGATATCAAGTACAGCGACAAGCCATTCGCGTTTAGGAGAGAATGTCCGGCCTGAGCCAACCCACGGACCCTCATCAGTACTACTGGCAGGCATATCATCCTCATAGCCACAGGCACGGTAAGCCTCTCGGCTCTCCTTGTTCATTCTATAAGGCGGGGCTGCAGACCAACAATCCAGCAAAAGGTTAAAAAAGTCGCGTAATGAAATGATATAGTTGCTACAATTACGGTTGTGCAGCTTAAATGGCTGCGAAATACGTAAGTTATCATACAGTAAGAGGCATTCCCACAACATATTAAGTACAGCGACGAGCCATTCATGTTTAGGAGAGAATGTCCGGCCTGTGCGACTGGCAGGCATATCATCGTCATAGTTACAGGCGCGGTAAGCCTCTCCTTATTCATTCTATAGGGTGGAGATGCAGACCAACAATCCAACAGAAGGTTAAAAAGTCGCGTAATGAAATGAGTAAAAGGCGTTGCCACAACATAAATGTGATTCAATAAAATAAAACAAGGACACCATTTCTCGTTTTGGCATTATTATCAGTCTATCGACAACACATGAAGTTACGGATTATAGTTTGCTGGTCTTTGTAATGCTCCCCATAGCTTTAGCCCTTTGTCTCAAAACAAATTTCTGTGTCTTTCCTGTAGATGTTTTGGGCAAATCGTCGAAAATCACTGTTTTAGGAGCCATGTAATGTGGTAAACGATCACGGCAGTACTTGATAACTTCATCTGCAGTTGCATTGTTGCCATCCTGTAGTTTCACAAAGGCACAAGGCGTCTCGCCCCAGTAATCATCTGGTCTTCCAACTACAGCAGCGTCAAGAACGGCTGGATGGCTGAATATAACCGACTCCACCTCAATTGTGCTAATGTTTTCTCCACCAGAGATAATGATGTCCTTTGTGCGATCCTTCAATTCAATGTAACCATCGGAATGCTTCACAGCTAGGTCCCCACTTCGAAACCAACCCCCTTTAAAAGAATCTTCCGTCGCTTTGGCATTCTTCAAGTACCCGTTCATTACGGTGTTTCCTCTAAACATTACCTCACCCATTGTTTTTGCATCGGTGGGTACGCTCTTCATTGAAGTTGGATCCTTCACATCGACTTCCTCCATACCAACATGGTGCAATCCCTGACGAGCCTTGATCTTCGCCTGCTCATCGGGTGACAGAGAGCTCCATTCAGGTTTCCAAGTGCAAACCGTTCCAGGACCGTAGGTTTCGGTTAGACCATATGAGTGAGTAACAGCAAAACCAAGCTCCTCCATCCTAAATAACACTTGAGGAGGCGGTGGTGCACCGCCAGTCATCACAGCTACTTTCCGCGGAAGTGGCCTCCAGATACTAGGAGGTGCATTTATTATCATGTTTAAAACTGTAGGTGCACCGCCCATGTGGCTAACTTTGTGCTCAGCTATGCTCGTAAAAATTCCTGCGGCCGTAACATTCCTAAGGCAAATATTTGTGCCACCCTGCGCTGCAACGCCCCACGTAAGGCACCATCCGTTGCAATGAAACATGGGAACAGTCCATAAGTAGACAGGCATCGAAGGCATTTCGTTTAGAAGAACAGCAGCTAGAGAATTAAGATACGCTCCTCGATGACTGTAGACGACCCCCTTTGGACTCGACGTTGTACCTGAAGTATAATTCACAGCAATAGCATTCCACTCATCACTTGGCCATACTATCTCAAAATCAGGTCTTCCTGTCGCTAAAAATGACTCGTATTCCAGATCTTCAGGTATCGTGGTCCTACTATGAGCATTACAATCGGGAATTAGGACTAGACGGGGCAATTTAACCTTTTCCTTCGAAAGAATCTGTAATGCCCCCTTAGCAACATCAAGGAACTGGTAATCTACGAATATGACTTTTGCCTCTGAATGTTTGAGCAACACCGACACCATCGCTGAATCATGACGAACATTAAGAGTACAAAGAACTGCTCCGGCCATAGGTACCCCAAAGTGTAGCTCATACATAGCAGGAATATTTGGAGCCAACGCAGCAACCTGCTTATAACAAGAAGGACAAAAAAACTATGAGCAACATGAGTATGTCGATGCAAAATTCTAAACGACAAATTGTTTCTTTGCTTAGAAAGCATATAGCGCGATAAAGGTCATCTAGAACTGTCCACAGAGACGGAAAACAGAAACAGTTAGCGCAAACTAAAAGAAAAGGCAAATGCTAACAGAGGAGTTCTGTTAATAAGTCTTTGACGAGATAGAACTTGAAAAAGAAGAAGACCGGATAGGATGATTCCATCTGATGTTACCGATCAATTTGGAGACACTACATAAACCAAGATGTTTGTGCACGGTTTGTCTTGGAGACTCGAAGTTGACTCTGAATAAGTACTTCGAACAGATTGGCAAAAGTATTGGACGCTGTCGAGAATAAGGCTACTGGAAGATCTACAGGATATGGATTTTTTGCAAAGACAGCTTCGGTATTTTTTCCATCTTTACAGTCATTTCGTAGTAAGGATTTTCGTAAGAGAAATGGAGATCTTTTGCTGAGTTATATGAGAGGATACACTAGGAAACAAGGTAGACAAGTATCGATACTGTTTTCATTTGTTCTTTTGATGAAAATAGACATTGAAAGCCTTTCGTGAGCCAGAAGAGGCCACGATGCTCTCTTCGTAAAGAAACAATACTACACTTTTGAGTCTTTTCTCAGCTATTCGACACTTTTGAGAAACTTCTTCCCCGGTATCAAATCAGTTAGGACTGGCAAACTGTGCGGTATGCTTGACGGGGGAACCAACATAAACCTGCAAAGACTTCAACCCGTCCTGCCTCGCTTGCATCTGAGACATGATGTTTTTCAAACCACACCTTTCATCAAACGAATTCTTATAACACACCAACAGACAAAGTCATAATCTGAGGTACAGGAGAATGGTGAGTCCATTTTTATCATTCAGCAGCAGAAAAAAATATGCAGATGTCCACTTTTACTTGTACGGTTTTGAAAATCACGAGATAATTTATCACTTAGTTCCTAATTCACGCTTATTATTAACTATAGTCATTTCCCAAAACATCGAATTTATCATATTAAGAGATGTGTCAAGTCAATACTGGACAAGTAAAAATGGACCGATGGAGTAGTAATAAAGAAGTTGTTCTTCCCCTGCGATTTTGAGTTTTATCCCAAACCATGACCCCCCCCCCCCCCTGCATGAGCTTTTTTCGAAAAAATATTAAACCCGCTGGCCTCGTCCCACACCCGCAAAGGCTCTAACCCGCCCCGCGCTGCCTCATTGCCATCCCTAAGACCAGAAACTAGTATATTGACACCATCAGTCACTATGGAAACTTTATCCCTAAAAAAGGGGCAGTCCGGTGCACTAAAGTTGTTGCTATGCGCAGGGTCCGAGGAAGGGTCTCACCACAAGGATGTATTGTACGCAGCCTTACCTTGCATGACCCGCCCCTCATGAGCTTTTTTCAAAAAATATTAAACCCGCCCGCCTCGTCTCACACCCTCAAAGGCTCTAACCCGCTCCGCCCCATTGTCATTCCTAAAATCAGAAAGTAGTATATTGACACCATCAGTCACTATGGAAACTTTATCCCTAAAAAAAAGGACAGCCCGGTGCACTAAAGCTCCCGCTATGTGCAGGGTCCGGAGTAGGGCCCATCCAGTGCACTAAAGCTCCCGCTATATATGTGCAAGGTCCGGGGAAGGGTCCCACCACAAGGGTGTATTGTACGCAGTCTTACCTTGCATTTCTGCCGAGGCTGTACCCGTGACCTCCTGGTCACACGGCAGCAACTTTACCGGTTACTCCAAGGCTCACTGTACTCCAAATAGTAATAAATCAAAGAAGAAACATGTGTTTTGTATATGCCAACTGTATCACTTTGGCATCTTTGCACAAGACAACAAAAGACTAAGATAGAACAGCCATCTAAATCACCAAGAATAAGACAATAACCAAAAACAAGTACAAACAAATTTGTAGTTATCCCCATGACTAGTCATTTACAACATTTATTGAGGTCCCCATATAGAGAAAAGAACTCCTAGGCCACATAAAAGCATTACTAACCCACAATTATTGAGGTGCCCATATACTATGTTGCTCGGACTCTTCAAAATGTCAGCAGGTGCGTGTCGGATTCTCCAAAACTAGTGTAGACATGGGTGCGGCATCGAAGGTGAAGAGTCAGCGCAACTTAGCTCATGTGGAGAAAGAGAAAACAACTCCCAAGACCCCATAAGAGCATTGGTCAAAATTTTTCGAAAAATATTCTTGTCTTAAGAAAATAGAGATAAGCATCCAGTACCACCTCAAACTATGGCCAAAGTTGCTACGACACACTCCATTTCACAAGGGTCTTATTACGCCTGAACTCAATTTTAGTGTATTTTTGTCGTCCTTTTGTGCTGATATGGCACCTTTATTACATAAAAATGGAGCCCACGTCAAAGGTGTCAGCTCAGCTAAAAAGATGCCACATCAGCTAAAAAGGGAGACAAAAATACGCTAAAATTGAGTTAAGGGGGTAAAAGGGACCTCGTGAAGTTGGAGTGCGTCGTAGTAAATTTGGTCATAGTTCACGAGCGTACTAGATGCTTTACTCAAGAAAATATGCTCATTAAAAACGAGGAAAATAACTTCTTTATTACTACTTTAGACAAGAGGGGAAGACTGAAGACGTGTTGCTCGGATGGTAATCACCCTCCACCTTCAATCCTAAAGTTGGTGTATTCGAATCACCAAAAGAGCAAAAAACGAAATATCAAGAACTCAGATATTCAAGTTTCAACTTCAAAATCTACGGCCATGATATCGCACATCCAAACGACTACTAAGTAAAATGTACGTCCAAACACAACTTCAGACAAGAGGGGTTGCTCGTATAGCAAGCACCCCCCACCCCAACCCCCTCAACCCCAATCCAATCCTAAAGTTGTGTATTCGAGTCACCAAAAGAGCAAAAACGAAAGAAAAAATGCTCTGTTTCCACCCTGAACCAGACACGAAATTGCTGAGACACACCCGAACTTTAGTAGGGTCCCATTACCCCTAGACTAATTAAAACCGTATTTTTGACAATCTTAGTGCCTATGTGGAAGGTCCACGTAAGCACACGTATGTGCCACGTATGTGTCATGTAGGCACTAAGGTTGCCAAAAAATATGGTATTAATTAGTCCAGAGGTAATAGGACCCTCTTAAAGTTCGGGTGTGTCTCAGCAATTTCGTGTATAGTTCAGGATGGAAACAGATCATTTTCTCAAAACGAAATATCAAGAACTCAGATATTCAAGTTTCAACTTCAAAATCTACGACCAAACGACAGCACAATACAGAAAGAGGTTAAAGAACATACAACATCACCATGAGAAACTTCAAGTTGTGTAACAGCAGAAGCAAGTTTGATACACCTTATATAAGTTTCAGCCCAAGTAAAGTTAACATCACCATAAACAATGGAAACTCTATTACTGTACACAACTGATGATCTTTTCAAGAAGCTTATTGGACTTAATGGTACATAATTTGCTGAACATCTAATTGTCCCCTCCATTGTTAACTTCTTTGAATGAAATTTTGAGTTGATTTGAGTAGAAATGAATAGAAGAAGAAGAAGAGAGAGAGAGAGAGAGAGAGAGAGAGGAGAGAGAGTCACAATACAAATACCTGTTGGAATGAGTTAGAAGTTGCAGTTATTTTAAGTAGGGACATTGTCCGTATTCGTTTTAATTTGTCTGTCTTAATTTCGTCTGTCGTACGAAAATATCATTCTTTTAATTTTAACTGTTGTACGAAAATATATTATATCATTCTTTAGTTTCTTCTACTGTACGAAAATATTATTCTTTAGTTTCGTCTGTTATACGAAAATATCATTCTTTAGTTTCATCTGTTGTACGAAAATATCATTCTTTAGTTTCGTCTGTTGTACGAAAATATACGAAAATTTCATTCTTTAGTTTCGTCTGTTGTATGAAAATATCATTCTTTAGTTTCGTCTGTTGTATGAAAATATCATTCTTTAGTTTCATATGTTGTACGAAGATATCATTCTTTAGTTTCATCTGTTGTACGAAAATATCATTCTTTAGTTTCATCTGTTGTACGAAGATATCATTCTTTAATTTCGTCTGTTGTACGAAAATATACCAAAATTTCACTTTTTAGTTTCGTCTGTTGTATGAAAATATCATTTTTTAGTTTCATATGTTGTACGAAGATATCATTCTTTAGTTTCATCTGTTGTACGAAAATATCATTCTTTAGTTTCATAATATCATTCTTTAGTTTCGTCTGTTGTATGAAAATATACAAAAATATCATTCTTTAGTTTCGTCAGTTGTACGGAAATATCATTCTTTAGTTTCGTCTGTTGTACGAAAATATCATTCTTTAATTTCATTTGTGGTACGAAAATATCATTCTCTAGTTTCGTGATCTATTGTGTGAAAATATCACTCTTTAGTTTCAACCTTTCATGTTGTAATGATTTAAGTCACATGACAAAGACAACAGTATGACCAGTGGAGGAGCTACCTTTGCTCCAGAAGTTCATCCGAACCCTCTTCGACGGAAAATTATATTGTCTTAGTTTCGTCTGTTGTAAGAAAAAGTCACTCTTTAGTTTCAACTTTTTCACATTGTAATGATTTAAGTCACATGACAAAGACAACAGTATGACCAATGACAGAGCTACCTTTGCTCTAGGGATTCATCCGAACCCTCTTCGGCGTAAAATCATACTGTCTTAGTTTCGTCTGTTGTGCAAAATTGTCATTCTTTAGTTTCAACTTTTCACGTTGTAATGATTCAAGTCACATGACAAAAACAACAGTATGACCAGTGGCGGAGCTGCCTTTGCTCCAGGGATTCATCTGAACCCTCTTCGGCGTAAAATCATACTGTCTTAGTTTCGTCTGTTGTGCAAAATTGTCATTCTTTAGTTTCAACTTTTCACGTTGTAATGATTCAAGTCACATGACAAAGACAACAGTATGACCAGTGGCGGAGCTGCCTTTGCTCCAGGGATTCATCCGAACCCTCTTCGGCGTAAAATCATACTGTCTTAGTTTCGTCTGGTGTGCAAAATTGTCATTCTTTAGTTTCAACTTTTCACGTTGTAATGATTCAAGTCACATGACAATTTCAACAGTATGACCAGTGGCGGAGCTGCCTTTGCTCCAGGGATTCATCCGAACCCTCTTCGGCGTAAAATCATACTGTCTTAGTTTCGTCTGTTGTGCAAAATTGTCATTCTTTAGTTTCAACTTTTCACGTTGTAATGATTCAAGTCACATGACAAAAACAACAGTATGACCAGTGGCGGAGCTGCCTTTGCTCCAGGGATTCATCTGAACCCTCTTCGGCGTAAAATCATACTGTCTTAGTTTCGTCTGTTGTGCAAAATTGTCATTCTTTAGTTTCAACTTTTCACGTTGTAATGATTCAAGTCACATGACAAAGACAACAGTATGACCAGTGGCGGAGCTGCCTTTGCTCCAGGGATTCATCCGAACCCTCTTCGGCGTAAAATCATACTGTCTTAGTTTCATCTGTTGTGCAAAATTGTCATTCTTCAGTTTCAACTTTTCACGTTGTAATGATTTAAGTCACATGACAATGACAAAGACAACAGTATGACTAGTGGCGGAGCTACCTTTGCTCCAGGAATTCATCTGAACCCTCTTCGGCGACAAATCATACTGTATTAGTTTATTGTAAGAAAATATCTTTTTTTTAGTTTCAACTTTTCACGTGTTGTAGTGATTTATGTCACATGACAAAGACAAAGACATCAGTATGAGTTGTGATGATTTATGTCACAAGACAAAGACAACAGTGTACTGACAATTTAGCACATGTAGACATGTTATAGTATTAGGTAGGAATAATGTTGTAGACATATTATAATAAGTATGTCTTTATCTATTTCAATTTATTTGTCTTAGTTTTGTTCGTCGTAAGAAAATGTCGCTTTTTAGTTTCAACTTTTCATAGAGGTTATTTAAGGTCATGAAATTAACAAACGTTAAGAGTGTCACGTCGAAAAAAGGACGGAAATTAGTCTACTTATATGGACTTCACGCAAGAGGGGAGGAGGGGGTTGCTCGGATGGCAAGCTCCCTCCACCTCCAACCTAAAGTCGTGTGTTCGAGTCACCAAAAGAGAAAAAACGAAATATCAAGAATTCTAACTATCAAGTTTCAACGTCAAAATCTACGACCATGATTTCGCACATCCAGACGCCTACTAAGTAAAATGTACATCCAAACACAACTTCGGATAAGATCGATGGGTTGCTCGTACAGTAAGTACCCTCCACCTTCAATCTTAAAAATTACATAGTCGAGTCACCAAAAAGGCAAAAACAAAATTTCAAGAACTTCGAAATCTACTACCATGATATCGCATGTCCAAACACCTACTAAGCAAAATGTACGTCCAAATACAACTTCAAACAAGAGGGATTGCTCGTATGGTAAGTACCCTTCACCTCCAATCTTAAAAGTTACATATTCGAGTCACCAAGAGAGCAAAAGCAAAATTTCAAGAACTCATACTATCAAGTTTCAACGACAAAATCTACTACCATGACATCACGCGTCCAAAAACCTACTAAGTAAAATGTAGGTCCAAACATAACTTCAGATCGACAAGAGGGGGTTGCTCGTATAGTAAGCACCCTCCGCCTTGTTCGAGTCACCAAAAGAGCAAAATCGAAATATCAAGAACTCAGATATTCAAGTTTCAACATCAAAATCTACGACTAGGGATTGCTCGTATGGTAAGCACCCTCCACCTCCAATCTTAAGAGTTACAAATTCGAGTCATCGAAAGAGCAAAAGCAAAATTTCAAGAACTCAAACTATCAAGTTTCAACAACAAAATCTACGACCATGACATCACGCGTCCAAAAACCTACTAAGTAAAATGTAGGTCCAAACACAACTTCAGATCCACAAGAGGGGGTTGCTCGTATAGTAAGCACCCTCCGCCTTGTTCGAGTCACCAAAAGAGCAAAAACGAAATATCAAGAACTCAGATATTCAAGTTTCAACGTAAAAATCTACGACCATGATATCGCACGAGACAAGAGGGATTGCTCGTATGGTAAGCATCTCCACCTCCAATCTTAAGAGTTACAAATTCGAGTCATCGAAAGAGCAAAAGCAAAATTTCAAGAACTCAAACTATCAAGTTTCAACGACAGAATCTACAACCATGACATCACGCGTCCAAAAACCTACTAAGTAAAATGTAGGTCCAAACACAACTTCAGATCCACAAGAGGGGGTTGCTCGTATAGTAAGCACCCTCCGCCTTGTTCGAGTCACCAAAAGTGCAAAAACGAAATATCAAGAACTCAAAAACATTCAAGCTTCAACTTCAAAATCTACGACCAGGGATTGCTCGTATGGTAAGTACCGTCCACCTCCAATCTTAAAAGTTACATATTCGAGTCACCAAGAGAGCAAAAAAAAAATTTCAAAAACTCAAAAACTCAAGATTCAACATCAAAATCTACGACCATGATATCGCACATCCAAACGCCTACTAAGTAAAATGTACGTTCAAACACAACTTCAGATCGACAAGAGGGGGTTGCTCGCATAGTAAGCACCCTCCGCCTTGTTCGAGTCACCAAAACAGCAAAAACAAAATATCAAGAACTCAAAAACATTCAAGTTTCAACTTCAAAATCTACGACCATGATATCACACATCCAAATGCCTACTAAGTCCAAACACAACTTCAGACAAGAGGGGTTGCTCGTACGGTAAGCACCCTCCACCTCCAACCTAACGTTACGTATTCGAGTCACCAAAAGAGCAAAAACAAAATTTCAAGAACTCAAAAACATTCAAGTTTCAACTTCAAAATCTACGACCATGATATCGCACGTCCAAACGCCTACTAAGTCCAAACACAACTTCAAACAAGAGGGGTTGCTCGGATGGTAAGCACCCTCCGCCTCTAACCTAAAGTTGTGTGTTCGAGTCACCAAAAGAGCAAAAACAAAATTTCAAGAACTCAGACATTCAAGTTTCAACTTCAGAATCTACGACCAAACGACAACATAATATAGGAAGAGGAGGGAAGAGAACATACAACATCACCATGAGAAACTCCAAGTTGTGTAACAGCAGAAGCAAGTTTGATACACCTTATATAAGTTTCAGCCCAAGTAAACTTAACATCACCATAAACAATGGAAACTCTTTTACTATACACCATTGATGATCTTTTCAAGAAGCTTATTGGACTTAATGGTACATAATTTGCTGAGCATTGAACTGTCCCCTCCATTGTTAACTTCTCTCACAGAGTTTTTTTCCCAATGAATTTGGACTGATTTTGAGTAAACAAAGAGAGAGAGAGAGTTACAAGACAATGACAACACTGCTCCCTCCGTCACATTTTAGTTGGTCGTCTTACTATAAATAAATAAAGTAAAACATTCAGTACCCCTCGAACTATAGAGTCAAAGTTGTTACGACATACTCCAACTTTACGAGGGTCCTATTACCTACCTGAACTAAATTTTAGTGTACTTTTGTCATCGTTTTTAGTTGACGTGGCACCATTTGTTAACCTTTTTAGCTGACGTGGAGCCACGTCAGCTAAAAAGGTTGACAAATGATGCCATGTCATTATAAAAGGACGACAAAAATACGCTAAAAGTGAGTTCAGGAATAATAGGACCCCTGTGATGTTGAAGTGTGTCGTAGCAACTTTGGTCATAGTTTGGGGAGTATGAAACAAAACTAATTAAAATTTTCTCATTTTATTTCACTAATTAATATTCCTTAAAAGCCTATACAAATTAATATGAATATATTTCTCATAAAAGATGTTATTATTTATCCATTTTGATAACGTATAAATTAAAAAAAGTAACTATCTTACTTATAATTTCATAATATTGTATAAAAAGAAAAGTGATCGACTAAAATGAAATGGAATAAATATATTAGCAAATTTGGCCAATTATGTTGGTAGAACTTTAATGATTAGTCTTTTTAGGTAGGGAAAATGTCCATACTATAATAAATAATAAATAGGCTTTATCTGTTTCAATTTATTTGTCTGACGATGTGTTTGATAATAAAAGATTTACTTGATCCCTTTATCTTTACTTGTCGATTGTTTCAATTTATTCGTCTGACGAGGCGTTTGGCAATAAAAATTCTACTCTATCCCTCTATCTCTACTTGTCGACTATGGCGGAATCAGAATTTTATGAAGGAGATTTTAAATCGCAAGAAGTAGATACGTGAACTAGTCGAAGGGAGTTCAACATGTAGTACTATATATACATCAAAAAAATATTTTTAACTGTCTGTATATAGTATATCTAATAATAATTGCTCAGTTTGAAAAATCAATAAATAATTAACCTATTTATGTTCATTCACTTTGCTATTAAATACTATTAATTATTCAATATATTTTTGAGCATTAAGTTTACTAGTAATATCTTAGTTGTATTTATTAAGAAATATATATTAAGTATCTAAAAATATTTGATTGTGATCATAATAATTATTGGATTTTTTTTTTCTTTTTTAAAAAGAAAGAAATTGGAAATTGAATCCTCACGAACAAGATAAAGTTCATGTAGCCAATCAACCGAGCTACTAAATTTTTTAATAATTATTGTATATCAACTTGAGGTCGGGATAGAAATTCACAAGATTCAATACCTGAATTATTATACAACATAATTTCGTCAAACTATGTAAGAAAAGTGATATTAATGAAAACAAATAATACAGTCTATCTAAATATTATTTCGACAAGCATTAATACGGTACTATATGATATAATACGTTACATTACATATGGTCACTACGACGAACAATTGTCGTAGTTCGAATCTTGATCTTCGCGCGATTGATGTAATGTGAAATTCTATCATTTAAACTATCTCTTCTTGAAGGAGGCTTTTTAATTATCCCACCACCACCATCAGCAGCAGCATTAACACCTGAAGTCGTCGTTCTCATTTTATTTTTCACTCTATCAATATAACGAGAAAAATATTTTTCATTATTATTATTGTCATTAGACTTGTTACCTGTCAGAAAAAATTGAAAAAAAAAAAAAATGTCAATATTTAAAGATTGGTCACTAAATAAATACAAATAAGTGTAAATTCTGACATTATTGTCATAGATAGGCTTAATTTTCCTTGGAGTAAAGCATCTAGTATCCGAACTATGACCGAATTTGCTACGACACACTTCAGTTTTACGGGGGTTCTATTACCCTCAGAATTCAGTTTTACGGGGGTTCTATTACCCTCAGAACTAAATCTTAGCATATTTTTGTCATCTTTTTTGGAGTGACAAAAATACGTTAAAATTGAGTTCAGAAGTAATAGGACCCTGTAAAATTGGAGTGTGTCGTAGCAATTTTGGCCATAGTTCGGGGATTATTGGATGCTCATGATCTCTTTTCCTTGTAAGCCTTAGTTACCTCTTATTTTCACAAGAGATTGTTTTCACGACTTAAACCGCGTGACTTCTTCGTCATTTGATAGAAGAAAATTTAAGATTTGAATTTTATGAGTTCGAGATTTCTAAACAACTTATTTAAATCTACTAGATAGAAATAAGGTATTTGTACTTACGCGTTGAGTTTTTAACACATAATATATAAGATCTGAGCTAAAATTATTGAATTCTGATAAATTGCAATTAACCACTCTGACTTCGCCCATGCACATGACATCATGACAATATAACAACAACATACCTAGTGAAATTTTACGAATAAAATTTGGAAATGATAGAGTGTATGCCGACTTTATTTGTAAGTTTATACTTATCGAGTTAACAGATATATAAAGTCGAGCTAAAACTATTGAATTCTCATAAATTACAATTAACACTCTACACATGGCATGATGACAATACAACAACAATAATGACAACAACATATCTAGTGAAATTCTACTACGAGTTTAAGCTTCGTGCACTATCAGTATACAAAATATTTAATATTATCCGATAAACTTGACCTGCTATTGCAGGTTATTCGATTTTTTACATAATAACTGGAAAAAAAATTGGGTAATCTGCGATAGCAGGTAAATTATTCTACAAATGAGGTTTGAAAAGTGTAGAGTATACGCAAATCTTATTCATACCTCGTAAAGGTAGAGAGACTGTTTCTGAAAAACCCCTGATCAGCTACATAACATGATGACAATAACTAACGAGTAAAGCATCTAGTACCTCCCGAACTATGACCAAATTTTCTACGACACGCTTCAACTTCACGGGGATCCTATTACCCCCTGAATTAAATTTTAGCGTATTTTTGTCATCCTTTTTAGCTGGCGTGACACCTTTTGTCAATCTTTTTAGCTGACGTGACACCTTTTGTCAATCTTTTTAGGTGACATGACACTTTTTGTCAACCTTTTTAGCTGACGTGACACCTTTTGCCAACCTTATTAGGTGACGTGACACTTTTTGTCAATCTTTTTAGCTGACGTGACACCTTTGACGTAAGCTTCATTTGATGTAATAAAGGTGGCACATCAGCACAAAAGGGTGACAAAAATATGTTAAAAAATGAGTTCAGGAGATTAATACGACCCCTATAAAGTTAGAGCGTGTCGTAGCAACTTTGACCATATATAGTTTGGGGATACTGGATGTTTATCTCATAACTAAAATAATATTGAAAAATGCATGAACAAAGATAAAACAACCCAAAAATCACCTTTAGTTTCTTGCTTTTGAAGAACTTTTCCATGATTGTATTCTATAAGTACCATGTCTGATCCATTTGAAACCATAGTTGATTTTGATGATTTCCCAATATTATTTATTTCATCAAAACTTGGACTATGTTTTTTTCTATTATCCAACTTGAAAATCTTTTTATATTGGGATTCTTTGTTGTTCATTTGATAATTCTTTGCCATTTGATTCTTGAAGAATTCAAGAAAACAATAGGAGAAGTAATTTGTGGGAGTTGAGAAGAAAGTGGCTTTGATTAGAGCATATTAATAAGTGGAGATTATTGAGGAATTAATATTCATGTCACATGTGATACTTTTTTTTTTTTTGTTTTCCAAGGTATCTAAACAGCCGGCAGCCGTGAGACCAATCCTCCGTTCCTCTGTCAGCGCACTAAGCGGTAGGGAACTGGCCACAAAGTTTGCTCCATTCGCCAGAGACGGGGATCGAACCCCCGACCTCTTACTTAAGGGACATGGCGCTAAACCACCATGACAACTCTAGTGGTTACATGTGATACTTATGTTAGTGTGAAAATTGACTAGTCCTTGTACAGAGGCGGAGCCAGCCTAGTAATAGAGGATTCGAACGAACTCCATTCGACGGAAAATTATAGTACTATTAATACATGATTAAAATAATTTTTATGTATATATTGTCGATGTTAAACCCCCTTCGGTGAGTCATTCTTCAGATGTTGAAACCCCCTCATCAGAAATCCTGCCTCCGCCTCTGTCCTTGTATATGCCATTAAGAAATTATTACTATATTATGTTCATTTTATGTGAAGGTGTTTGATTTTACAAGAGTTTAATTAAAAAACGACGAGTAAAGCATTTAGTATCCCCTCGAAATATGACCAAATTTGCTACAACACACTCCAACTTCATAAGGGTTCTATTACCCCCGAACTCAATTTTAATATAATTTTGTCACCCTTTTATGCTGATGTGGCACCTTTTTAGCTGACGTGGAACCTTTGATATGGGCCCCATTTTTATGTAATAAAGGTGTCATGTCAGCATAAAAGGGTGACAAAATTACATTAAAATTGAGTTCAGGGGGTAATAGGACCCATGCATGTAAAGTTGGAGTGTGTCGTAGCAACTTTGGTCTCGAGGGGTACTGGATGTTCATCTAAAAAACGATGAAAGAAAGACTTCTGAAATTGTGTTCTCATATATGTTTGCGAGCTGTGATCGTAAAATGATCTTGTTCACGAGCGGATAAATGTTTATGGTGTGTGTTCGATCAGTGGCGAAGTCGGAGATTGAAAATATAAAAAAGTAAACGTACAAAGAAAAGACAATTCATCATACTATGTATACATTAAGAAAAGAGAGCTTGCATATACGAAATAAGCATCCAGTACCTCCGAACTATGGCCAAATTTGCTACGACACACTCCAATTTCGTAGGGGTCATATTACCCCTGAACTCAATTTTAGCATAATTTTTATCCTCTTTTTATACTGACGTGCCATCTTTATTACATGAAATAAGGTCCACGTCAAAGGTGCCATAATAAATATCTTTGTTCTCCAAGATTAGGAACATGATTCTGGCTGGTGGCCTATAAGGGATCATATTCTTAACTTTCCCATGTTTTAACTTTCCCACGTCAAATGCTCATAAAAATATCTGAACTTTGACCGAATTTTCAGTTGAGCATGCTGAACTTTGCGGAGGTCCTATTACCCGCTAAACTTTTTAAAGTGGATTTAATTTCCCCGAAACTATGTACCCAGTTTCCAGTGACGGAGCCAGGATATTCACTAAGGGGGTTCATAAGTGAACATCGAAACTAACCGAAGGGGGTTCAACATCTAATATATATACATAAAAAAAATAATTTTAACATGCATATATAGCATAATTTTTCGCCGAAGGGGGTTCGGATGAACCCCTCGGCAAAGGGTAGCTCCGCCCCTGCCAGTTTCGGCGGTTGGCGGTGTAATACACGCGCCAACCTCATATTTACACATATCCAAGTGGGTAGATATATACCATTAAAATACGGGGAAAAAAAAATCTAGGGGATAATAGGATCCCCGCAAAGTTCAGTAGGCTCAACTAAAAATTCGATCAAAATTCAAGTATTTTTGTGAATATTATCCCTAATATATTTCACAAACGATGTTTATAATATAGACAATCTCATTTTTATTTTTATGTAATAGAGAAGTTGATTCTGATTTAATACTCAATAACTTTTTTTTTATTCAAACTTGAAACTGATAATATGAACGAGCTAACACTAATAAAGTTCTAAAAGGGATTGATTGGACTAGGCAAGTGGAAATTTAATAATAACTAAACATTATCAACATAAAAGTAAATTAAAGTAGTGAATCAGGTTCTAAAAGGGTTGGGGGGGGGTTAGGGGGTTGGGGTGTCTCAAGATTTGAATATATTTTTTTGGTATATATAATTTGAATTTTTTTTTAAAATTATATTTATCGAAATTTTTTCAATTCTAATACAATCTTATCAAATAGACAATTCATAAATAAGGTATCAAAATATCATAAGTGGTCATACTACGCAATAAAATACATATTTTACATATTCCTTTTATACATAAATCCTTGCAATTACATACTATTACAAATAAACAGAATCTTACGAAGCTTCGTCGATTCAATAAATCAACACTAATTATAACTAGTTGTTTTTAATATACACTAGTTTAACCTCACGTATCTCACACGTGTAACGTTTAATTATTTAAAATTAAATAATTCTGTCTATTCCAGAGATTTTTAATGAATCATTTAAATCGTTTAATTCGAAATAATCAAAGATTACACGTGCGAAGCACGGACAGTTAAAACTAGTAAAAGCTAAAAGCTTGTAGTTGTGCTCTTAACCCCAACAAATGCAGGAGAAAACTTGGCTATTAAGCCTTTTCAAGTTTTCAATTAGCAAAACGACCTACTTTTATTTTCTCATCTGTCGGATTGATAATCGACCCGTTCATATATAGGTCGGATTGATAATTGATTTGTCCATATATAAGTCGGATTGATAATCGATTTGTCCATATATAGGTCGGATTCGATCTGTTGGATTGATAATCGATTTGTCCATATATAGGTCGAATCGATAATCGATTTGTCGGATTGATAATCGACCTGTCCATATATAGGTCGAATTGATAATTAATTTGTCGAATCGATAATCGATTTGTCTATATATCAGTCAGATAGATAATAGATCTGTCTCAAAAATAGGTCATTTTCCTAATTAAAAAAAAAAAAAACCATTTAACAAAATATCCCCAAATGCAGCCTCACCCGGCCCATAATATTCATTTGATTCAAACGACGTCGTTCCATTAATCTCCCTTAAACCCCTAAACCCTTCTGAAAACTCCATTTTCCATTTCTCCATTTTTCCTCATTCTTCAATGGCTTCATTTGCTTTTCGAAGCTCAAATTCCAAGCGATTATTTGCATTTTCACCCCAATTATACTCCTCTTCTTCTTCATGCTGCAGAGGATCATTATCACCTCAAATTTCGCTCTCCGAAACCGTAAAATTCAATGATGCGTTTCGATCAAATGCATTTCTTAATCACTCGTTATGGCGATCCATGGCTACCTTCACTCGGACGTAAGACTCACCTTTTCAATTACTTATTTTTTTTGAATATTTTGTATAAATTTTTTGAGTTTCATAATATCTTTCTACTGAGCTATTACTTTTTGCTCAATTATCATTTTCTCACTTTTTGCTCTACGGAACCATAAATTTCAATGATGCGTTTCGATCAAATGCAATTTTTAATCACTCGTTATGGCGATCCATGTCTACCTTCACTCGAACGTAAGATTCAAGTTTTATTTATCAATGTAATTATACACATTTATACACTGTATAATTTTAATTACACATTTAATTATACACTGTATAATTTTAATTACAGTGTAATTATACACATTTATGAGAATTGCTAATAATACATGTGAAGTAGTTCGTGTTTTCTATTTGAGTTATCGCCAATTATATCGCTAATAATTTTCACCTTTAACTATCAATTGTTCACTTTTCCTACTTGAACGACGGTGATCCATGGCTACCTTCACTCGAACGTAAGATTCAAGTTTTATTTATCAATGTAATTATACACATTTATACACTGTATAATTTTAATTACACATTTAATTATACACTGTATAATTTTAATTACAGTGTAATTATACACATTTATGAGAATTGCTAATAATACATGTGAAGTAGTTCGTGTTTTCTATTTGAGTTATCGCCAATTATATCGCTAATAATTTTCACCTTTAACTATCAATTGTTCACTTTTCCTACTTGAACGACGGTGATCCATGGCTACCTTCACTCGAACGTAAGATTCAAGTTTTATTTATCAATGTAATTATACACATTTATACACTGTATAATTTTAATTACACATTTAATTATACACTGTATAATTTTAATTACAGTGTAATTATACACATTTATGAGAATTGCTAATAATACATGTGAAGTAGTTCGTGTTTTCTATTTGAGTTATCGCCAATTATATCGCTAATAATTTTCACCTTTAACTATCAATTGTTCACTTTTCCTACTTGAACGACGGTGATCCATGGCTACCTTCACTCGAACGTAAGATTCAAGTTTTATTTATCACTGTAATTATACACATTTATGAGAATTGCTAATAATACATGTGAAGTAGTTCGTGTTTTCTATTTGAGTTATCGCCAATCATATGTCGAGACACAACTCAATTATCATTTTCTCACTTTTCCTACCTGAACGATAGTGATATTTAAGATTCAATTTTTATGTCTTAGTGTAATTATATGCATTTATGAGAATCACTGCTGTGTTTTTTGAGTTTCGTGCCTGAACTATCATGTGTGCGAGCTTTCTATTTGAATTATTGCTAATTATATGTCGAGACACAACTCAATTATCAATTGCTCACTTTCCCTACCTTAATTATACGCATTTAGGAATATCGCTAATAGTAAATGTAAAGTATTTCATTTTTTTGAGTTTCGTGCCTGAACTATCATGTGTGTGAGTTTTCTATTTGAATTATTGCTAATTATATGTCGAGAAACAAGTCAATTATCATTTGCTCACTTTTCCTACCTGAACAATGGTGATATTTAAGGTAGAAAAAGTGAACGCGTTATAATTGAGGTGTGTTTAGACTCAATATTTATGTATCAATGTAATTATACACATTTATGAAAATTGGTAATAATAAACGTAGAGTATTTTGTTTTTTTGAATTTTGTGTTTGAACTATCATGTGTGCGAGTTTTCTATTTGAATTATCACCAATTATATATTGAGACATAGCTCAATTATCATTTGGTCACTTTTCCTACCTGAACGATGGTGATATTTAAGGTGGAAAAAATGAACATGTGATAATTGAGGTCTGTTTAGAGATTTTGTATATCGGTATAATGATACACATTTATGAAGATTAAGAAAAACACTATTATGTGTGCGAGTTTTCTATTTGAATTATCACCAATTATTTATTGAGACACAACTCAATTATCGTTTGCTCATTTTTCCTACCTGAACGATGGTGATATTTAAGATTCAATTTTTGCCTTAGTGTAATTATACGCATTTACGAAAATCGCTGCTAATAACACTTGTAGAGTATTTCGATTTTTTTTTTAGTTTCGTGCCTGAAATATCACATGTGCGAGTTTTCTGTTTGAATTATCACCAATTATATATCGAGACACAACGCAATTACGGTTAGGAAAAGTGAACACATGATAATTGAGGTGTGTTTAGATATTTTGTATATCGGTGTAATGATACACATTTATGAAGATTAAAAAAAACACTATTATGTGTGCGAGTTTTCTATTTGAATTATCACCAATTATATATTGAGACACAACTCAATTATCGTTTGCTCATTTTTCCTACCTGAACGATGGTGATATTTAAGATTCAATTTTTATGTCTTATTGTAATTATACGCATTTACGAAAATCGCTGCTAATAACACTTGTAGAGTATTTCGTTTTTGTTTTAGTTTCGTGCCTGAACTATCACATGTGCGAGTTTTCTGTTTGAATTATCACCAATTATATATCGAGACATAGCTCAATTACGGTTAGGAAAAGTGAACACATGATAATTGAGGTGTGTTTAGAGATTTTGTATATCGGTGTAATGATACACATTTATGAAAATTAAAAAAATACTATTATGTGTGCGAGTTTTCTATTGGAATTATCACCAATTATTTATCAAAAAACACACTTTTAACTATCAATTGTTCATTTTTCCTACCTGAACTATGGTGATATTTCAGATTGGAAAAGTGAACACGTGATAATTTAGGTGTGTTTAGACTTTAGAGATTTTGTATATCGGTGTAATGATACACATTTATGAAAATAAAAAAACACTATTATGTGCGAGTTTTCTAGCTGAACTATCACCAACTATTTATCAAAACACACCTTACATTTTTTTCTACCTGACTGACCGATGGTGACTGATGGTGATATTTTAGATAGGAAAAGTGAACAATTGATAATTGAGTTGTGTTTTAATAAGTAGTTGGTGATAGTTCAGGTAGGTAGTAAATGATACTTCTGCATTTTCGAACCATGGTGGAGAGGTAAGATTAAATCCTTATTGTTAAGAGGCTTGTACATTAGTGTAAGGATAGTATGGAACTCCCTAATTTGTTTTAAATGGCAAATATCTTGTACTGGAATGAGTGCTCGACCTTGAAGCTTGGGGTTGAGGCACAGTTGATTAATTGATTGAATTGCCCGTAGAGCAGTTTTAGCTTCCGTAATTCTATTTTGGAGATGCAATTTTTACTTCATGCAAGGAGGACATGTGATAATTTGGTCTTTTCTTCTTACGAGCTACCTTTCCTTGAATGTAAGACTCAACTTTCACAGGATTAACAGAAGTTACAGAACACCCTTATAGCTGTTTTGTTTCTTTCTTCCAGTACACTTTTTTCTTCTTTAATTCCATTTTAATAATGGAGCTTCCTTATTATACTTAAGAGCCACTTGCACTCAATTGTAAGGTTAAACTTCTTCTAGATTAATCCGACACCCATTTAGTGGTTTATCTTCTTTCTTCATGTACGCATATATGTTTGTGTTCTTCTGTAACTCCAGATTTAATGATGCAAATTCTTTTCATGTTTAGACTGGTACTGATTTGATATTTATTGTTTCTGAAATATGGAGATTTTTGGGTTTCTCTTTTCTGGTTGGATGGAAATATAAATATCAAGGAGAAATGCCATATCATCAATCAAACAATTTAAAGTTACGTATCAAATTCAATCCTTAAAGTAGCTGGGGATCAGCTATATGAATCCGTGATATCTATTCCTCTCTATGTAGGCCCATATTTCTGTTCTCATCTGTTTTCAGTCGACTATGCTAAGCTGAGATTGAAAATTTCACCAGTCGTTTTTTTTTTCTCATCTAATAAAACAGTGTTTGCGTTCCTGCAGAAAACCTCATGTTAACGTGGGAACTATTGGTCATGTTGATCATGGAAAGACGACTCTAACAGCCGCTATTACAAAGGTAAGGTTGGTTAGGTATTTGTTGTTTTGCTTCCATCCTCTTGTGACCTCATTCAGTTGTCTAATCAATCTGTGACACGAGAAGAGCCTGTCCCTTGTCTAGGTCCTAGCAGAAGAAGGAAAGGCAAAGGCTATTGCTTTTGATGAAATTGATAAAGCCCCTGAAGAGAAAAAGAGAGGAATTACTATCGCTACGGTAGGGATGTTACACCATTTGTGTTGACACCTCTTTTCAATATTTTTTTTCTTTTGACACTGGAACTGATGTATTATAGGCCCATGTGGAGTACGAGACAGTTAAAAGACACTATGCTCATGTCGATTGCCCAGGGCACGCTGATTATGTTAAAGTAAGATGCATAAACCTACTTTGATGCTTTTATCTCATTCATCACACTTTTTTATTTCAAGTGCCTATTACATTGGGCCTTTTGTTACTTATTAAAGAAAGATCCTATTATGTGGGGAACACTTATAATGGCAACCTAGGAAATACTTAATATCACGCTTATCTAAGCTTGGAAAAAATAATGTGTGCTCAGTTAATTCTGTATCATGGGCCATTTTCTTTTTAGCGGATTATGATTGCCTACCAATATCATGAAAGGAAAACTGTGATTGGCTCCCCAAGATTTAAGTTGTAAGGTTTGAGCTGAAAGATAACAATCATAGATTCCAACCCGTTAACACATTGAAAGCGGTCATTTTCTCTATCTGCTGGAGACAACTAGTATAGAATGTATGGTCTTTAGATCTCTTTCTCAAAAAACTATTTTTAGAAGAACTTTTGGTTGTTTCCTACTTCCCTCCCGAGGACTAGGTGTAGAGCACAGGGTAAACCATTTTTAAATGTTCATGCACAATAGAGGTAGTGTTACATTATTTACCATTAGAAGATAAAAAGTATTAACTAATATTTTGATATTGCTATGCTTTTTGTTAGAGTTGGTGACCCGAATTTTGTTGATCCGGTCCTGAAAAGATTGCGGTGCGACCCATGTTTGAGATTTTTGGGGGGTCTGTGGTGGTAGCGTAGGGATCTGACCGATAGTATGGACCTGTATGTTTTTGAGCTTAGGATTTATTTGTACGCACGTATTATATAAGTGCGATTTAGTGGGTCGTTTTTGGACGGTTTATATACGTCATTGAAACTTTTGTCTCCTCATTGTATTTCTCTCCATTATAGTGAATTTCCTCCTCTGCCCGTGGTTTTTTCCGTCAAGGGTTTCCACGTAAAATCTGTGTGTTCTTCTTGTTTTTTTTTTTGTTTGTGGTATTACTTTTTCCTGTCCGTTTCATAACACTTTTCAATATAGCTTCGTATTTGTTTGAGAAGGTTTGGTTTGATGTGATCAGCTTTTAAGCACATATATGAAGCTTACTTTGTAGAAACAATTACAACTAGTGTTTAAGTGTGGCATGTTATTCTTAGTCTGTAGATTTCAGAAGCAATTATCCATTTGTTACTAGGTATTACTTTGAGTTAAAGCATGACAGCTAGTGGTCTTCTGTTTGAACTCCCTCTTTAGATAAATTTGTCTGGTATATAGGATGCTTGTCAATGTCAAAAACTTGACTTCCAGTACACGGTAATAATTCTTTTTTCCTAATACAAACTTCCGTTTTAATCCACCTCGTCATAATTTCTTTTCCACAGAATATGATTACTGGAGCTGCCCAAATGGATGGTGGTATTCTAGTCGTATCTGCTCCTGATGGACCCATGCCACAAACAAAGGAGCATATTCTGCTTGCACGCCAGGTGGATATGCGTCAGTATGTGGATAGTCTAGTAAACTAAGTAAAAGCTTTATGTCGTGATTCTAATCTTACTCTGTGGCTACATTTCACAGGTAGGTGTACCATCACTTGTGTGCTTTCTAAACAAGGTTGATTCTGTTGATGACCCAGAGCTCCTGGAACTTGTGGAGATGGAACTCCGAGGTAACCAGCTTTTTTGGACCCTTGTGAATTTTATTGCATTTTGAATTCTCGCAACTGTCGGAACATTTTTGCCAAATTTCCTTACAAGAGCTTTCCTGTGTTGCAGAGCTGCTTAGTTTCTACAAATTTCCTGGGGATGACATCCCTATCGTTCGTGGTTCAGCTCTGTCTGCATTACAGAGTGCAAATGAAGAAATTGGAAAAAAAGCTATTCTGAAGTTGATGGAGGCTGTAGATGAATATATCCCTGATCCAGTGCGTCAGCTTGATAAGCCATTCTTAATGCCAATAGAAGATGTATTCTCAATTCAGGTATTTAGATGTTCTTTAGCTTTGTGGTTTTCAAGAGTTATTTTTCAGAACCATCTTTAAAAATTCAACTTCACTTTCAAGTTTCTAATTTTTATGGTTTTAAAGCTTGAACAAATCCTTGCTGCAAAACTAAGGAAAAAAAGTCTGCTGGAATCGTAAAAGCAAATTAATGCTTCTTCGGTGCTCAACTCTGGTATTCATTATTAGTTTTTTTATTGATTATTTCTTCTTTATGTTTCGTAGGGACGTGGAACTGTTGCTACTGGGCGTGTTGAACAAGGAACCATAAAAGTTGGAGAAGATGTGGAAATTTTGGGCCTGATGCAGGTAGCATGTAATCCTTTTGTTTTTATTCTTCATTTGGGAGGCAATTGCTATTTCATAATTTGACTAATTTCCAAGTTTATCTGGATTGGCTCTGCTTGTTCTCCCTGTTTTGATTGAACTTGACGAGGGCAATCATGTCATCGCCTGATTAATAACCAAATAACTTTTGCTTTATCTTATTGGCGTAATGTGGGCTACTGAATATAATTTTACACAACCTTATCTGTTAAAAGTAAAAGCAAATGGGTTAGATGGGTATTGTCAGGTTTCACAACCTGCTCTATTCATAAGTTTTGGCTGAGGTTATCTGCTTTTCCAATGACTATGATGCTTGATCCAAACGACAATCGTAGCCGGCTTTGAAGTTTTAACAGCTCTGGTTCCTTTGTTAAATATATGGTACATGATAAAGTATGTAATTCTGCTCTTTGTAACACATGCTCCTAATATCATTTTTCTTTTACAGGGGACTTTAAAATCTACAGTTACTGGTGTTGAAATGTTCAAGAAGAGCTTGGATCATGGACAAGTAAAAATCTAACCTGATCTTTATCACTTACCTAACAGTTTCTTACAGCGTTAACTGAGTTCTTTCCTCCTTTTTTTCGACTCTTAATTAGGCTGGTGATAATGTTGGCCTTCTTCTTCGTGGCTTGAAACGAGATGACATTATGCGAGGAATGGTGCGTTTGAAATTTTGTTATAACTAGTTGGACTTTGTGTGGCCAGTTTATGGCAAACTGCTGTGGCTTCCTTCGTAGAACTCCTTACCTGTCTTCATCTTTATTTTCCAATCTACTGTTGTGGAATACATGTATCCCTCTCATCTGAAAATTATTAAAAGCAGTTAGGAATCGGGTTCCTTTTCGTAATGTTAGGTGCACCCATCTATCATCAGGCTAAAAGAGAATTGTGTATTCGATTTTCCACCTTAACGACAGAAAATAGGGGTAATCAAACTTCTATTTAATCATCTGGTGATTGTTTCAAGCATGTGCTGTAATTCATGATGAAGTCGGAGTTTGAAGTCTTAAGCTAAGTTGCGCGGACTCTTCACTTTCAGTGCCGCACCCGTGCCGGATTCTCCAAAAATACACTAGCTTTGGCGAATCAGACATGCACCCGCTGACATTTTTGAAGAGTCCAAGCAACATAGGTCTAAAGAAAATAATGTGACCTTTTGCAAACATATTATGCAAATGTTTATAGGCCTTTTATTTTGTAGGTGATTGCAAAGCCTGGAAGTGTGAAAACATGCAAGAGATTTGAAGCAGAGATATATGTACTTACGAAGGATGAAGGTGGTCGGCACACTGCCTTCTTCTCAAATTATATGCCTCAGTTTTACATGAGGACTGCCGACATCACCGGCAAAGTGGAGTTGCCGGAAAACGTCAAGATGGTTATGCCTGGAGATAATGTTACTGCTACTTTTGAACTGATGTCTCCAGTTCCCCTTGATGCAGGTGAGTAAATTATTCAGGCTTTTGGTTTTCTACGAAAGTAAATATTCTTGTAGAATTTTCTGGTTCTTGTTTTCGATGTTGCTCGGACTCTTCAAAAATGTCAGCGGGTGCGTGTCAGATTCTCCAAAAGTAGTGTATTTTTGGAGAATCCGACACAGGTGCGGCATCAAAAATGAAAGTCCACGTAACATAGCTTATTTTTACCCCCTTGAAGATGGACAATGATATATTCAAAATGATTACAATCCGCTCTAGCGGCAGAAGATAGATTTTACAAATCACCTCACTTTGCGTGGCTGGTGCCACTATGTTGGTCGGACCCTTAAACATGCCGATGGGTGCGTGTCGAATCCTCCAAAAATAGTGTATTTTTGAAGGATCCGACATGGGTACGGCAACTTTTTTGAAAGTTTAGATTAATGGTGTCACTGATTCTTACGGTCTCTCCATTGATGTGATAGTCAATCTTATTCTCGAATTAACTGGATTTGCGGTCGTCACAGACCTTGTGCCCCGTAATGCTGCTATGACATCTATATTAACATGGTACCGTCTCTCTGGCCTTATACTAACGGGGCCGATGAATTCTGTTATCTAAACAACTTTGATCAGTCATACAGTTTCTTTTATGCAGTTGTGATGATTAGGTCAAGAAAGAGATTTTCTTTGGGATACTAAAGCCAAATATTTTTTATTTGTAACTGTGGTCTCTCAGCCAACTTATGCGCATCTCGACTAATTATAGGGATTACTTGTTACGTACTGCTAGCGCATGTACCGGGTAACATTTTCCCCTAAGGATTGGACAGATGGAAAGAAATCACCTATTGTTTCTTTGACATGCTCTTGGAAAGTAGTACAAATATGTGCTTCATTAGGCTGTGTATCGAGTCCTATGTTGCTCGGACTCTTCAAAAATGTCACGGGTGCGTGTCGGATCCTTCAAAAATAGTGTTATTTTGAGGGATCCGACACGGGTGCGACAACATTTTTGGAGAGTCCGAGCAACTTAGATTCCAGTCAAGTAAATTTGTACTTTAGACATGATACTCGGTTTGGAAGAGGGGAGCGTTGGAATTGGAGTAAATGGTAAAGGTGCTGTCATGTAACCAAGAGGTCACGGTTCAAGCCGTGGAAATAGCCTCTTGCAAAAATGTAGGGTAAGGCCGAGTAAAGTAGACCTTTGTGGTCCGGTCCTTCCCCAAACCCTGCGCACAACTGAGCTTTAGTGCACCGATACTCGATTTACGTTTTTCTTTTTACTCTTTATCTAGTATTGTAGAACGGATCTGATTGTTTGAACGCGATTTTATGCGCGAATTTGCAGGACAAAGATTTGCTTTGAGAGAAGGTGGAAGAACAGTCGGCGCCGGGGTTGTTTCAAAAGTAATAAGCTGAGGGTGGTTCATGATTTTAGTTTTTCTTTTAGGTTCATGTTGTCGCACTCGTGTCAAACCCTTCAAAAATGCACTACTTTTGAAGGATCCGACACGTACTCGATGATATTTTTGAAGAGTTCGAGCAACATAGGTTTTCATTTGATGCAGATCCAAGTCTTGTCAATTGAATATATCTCTTAGGTTATCAGATTAATACTAACTTTTGTGCCCATAAATCAGATTTTTTGGTATTAATAATAATATATATGCCCTTTTGCATTCATTTGGAGTTTAATAGTAAATTTTATGATTTCAACTTCACTTGAAATAATAATAAGGATTTTGAACTACGTTTTTTAAACGAAAAAGGGATAAATATATCTTCAAACTATGATAAATGGTATGTATATATCCTCCATCATATTTTGGGTACATATATGTTCCTGTCGTTAATGAAACGGTAAGTATATGCCTTTCACACCAATGGTAGGAGCATATGTGTACCTAAAGTATGACGGAAGGTATATACGTATTATTTATTATAGTTTGGGGGTATATTTGTCTCTTTCCATTTGAATATTTTTATTTCAAATGATTAATCCAAATCCACTACCCGACTCGATCTCAATCAAAATTCAAGAGACGCCTATCTAACAGATGTGTTTCCCACCCCTATAACGATATACGCACATAATGTAGTAACACACACTGTTATCAATATCAAGTAAAGAAAAAAAAACATCGACTCATAACACCCAAAAACAACACCAAATTAAGTGAACCACTCACATTTCAATTTTTAGCGAAATTTCATCGACAAAACACTACCCATCATTGGTTAACACCACATAGCTACCATCTCCGTCGAACTGGAAACACCCCACCTGCAAATCATAGTTGCACTCTTAGCTCCGTCCACCTCCGATCTAATCACCATTCTCTCGAACCATCAAACACTAGCTAATAGCAACGACCAATCATTGCAACACCAGCTAATAGCAACGACCAATCACTGCAACACCAGCTAATAGCAGCGATCAATTACTGCAATTTAATTGAGATTCACGTTTAAGAGAAGAATTAAAGAAAGTATCGGATTTGGAGCAAAAAATAAAGGTCGGATCGAGTTGATTTGAAATCGAATTTGATGGATTTAAGAATGAAACAATATTTATTACTCCACCCCTTCTTGGTCGAGTTTAATTGATTGTATTATTCAATTGTTTTTTATATCGAATTATCAACATTAATAATATTACATTTTAAACAATTAGTGTAAGTTAATCTATATTTGCCTTATTTTTTAGGCTACTAATTCTTTTTAATTATCTTTTTAAATAATCTAATAATATAAAAACTTTAGGTGATTTGTTCTCATCCGTCATAGCCTTGGGATAGCATTATCCGATACCTATTATTAACGAAGGTGACAAGTATCTCGTAAAATTAATCGAGGTGTGCAAAAACTGACTCAAACATTATGATTATAATAAGAAAATAAATGACATAAAATCATAATCTCGTATAGGATATTGCATGTTTTTTTGTTCCCCTAGCATGCTATTATTAAAATAAAAAATCTAAAAAAATACTATACTATATAATTATTAATATATTATATAAATTATTAATATATTGATATGATATTTGATTTCTTCTTTTTACCCTCCACATTTATTAATTTCCATTCTGAAATAATCTCCAAAAGGATTAAATCTTTACTTACCATTTTAGTAATAAATAAAATCTTCAAAAAGATTATTATATATACATGCGTTTGCATATTAATCTCATTATTAAAAACCCTATTACTCCTCTTAATCATAATATCTTCTCTTGGTAATTTCATAAAGCAAAGTCACGATTTGAAGTTTATAGGTTCGAAATTTTATTGCTGAGTTCTAAATAATAATTTTCGTATATTATATCTCCTCGATTTCAGTGTAGAGATAAAGTCGTGATTTGAAGTTTACAGGTTCGAAAGTCTTGTTCTTTTTAAGTTGCTGAGTTTTAAATTAATAATTTTTATATTATTATATTCGACGAACTTCGAAAGACATACATAGATTGAACAAAAAGTATATTGAATTTCGAACCCGTAAACTATACTCTAGCTCTACACCTATTTCCATCCTTTTTGTAAAACCATCTTACATTGGCAAATTTTCATTGTATTGTGAGGTTAGTTTTCTCTCTATATATATTCGAACATCTCCTCGACTTCCGTGCAGAGGCGAAGTCATGATTTGAAGTTTAAAGGTTCGGAAGTCTTGTTCTTTTAAGTTACTGAGTTTTAAATTAATAATTTTTATATATTATATTCGACGAACTTCGTAAGACGTACATAGATTGAACATAAATTATATTGAATTTCGAACCCGTAAACTATACTTTAGCTTTTGTAAAACCATATTACATAATCTCGAATATTAATATTGTGTGTATATAATTAATTTATATATATATATTTTTATTTTTATTTTCTTTCTCTAACTATATTTTTTTTTTTAATATTAATCAGTTGTTTATACAGAAGCAATTAATATCAATGGACCGCAACTTTGCAAATGTGGTAAGTGAGGAATTATTTTATTCTATAGTTTTTTTTTTATATATAATCGTGATATTCAGACCAACTTTCGTGCACCTCGAGCCTCGACTATTTTCACCGCCTCCCAACGGCAATAAATACCTTCTTTTTTTTCATATATTTTCGTAGTTAATTGTAACCCCTCAACTATTTGGAATTACCTTTTTGAAAATCCATTTTATAATTTTTTTTATTATTATTTTTTCACATTTTTGTTCAATTGTTGCTTTGTAGAGTTGCAATTTGAAAGTGAATATCCAGTGTGAATCATGCCAGAAGAAGATAATGGAAGTGTTGCACTCTATAAGAGGTAATTAATTAATGTATTTTTTTTTTAAATATAAATTAGTATGTTATATTGGGTTAATTTATTAATTTTATAAAATAAGTTCTTGATTAATACTTATTATAGAGATTTATATTACCTATTTAAGTTACTTGTTAAGTCGTACAAACAGTCTCTTGCATAAATGCAGGGTAAGGTTGCGACTGTGTATAGTAAACTCCACGCATAGTAAAATTATCTCGAGATTAGTTATCCCACCCTCAAGGAGGGATAAGAAAAACACTACAATCTCGGGATAACTTATCCCGGGATGGGTTATCCCATGCATTTTGTTCCAACCAAACATGGGATAAGCTCCTTTTCTAAATTAATCTCGAGATTAGATATCCGCATCCTTCCTACCAAATGACCCCTTAGTATTACTCCTTACGTTTCAATTTATTTAACCTACTTTCCTTTTTTTAGTCTCTTTAAAAAAAGAATAACCCCATTTTCCTGCAAAATTAAAGTACATTTTGGTTTACTTGACATATCGTTAAAGCGACAAGATTCAAAAGTTTTTTTTATTTTCTTGAACTCCGCGCCAAGTCCAAATAGGTCAATCAATTTTTGTCACAAAATTTAGTTAAATAATGCTCCGTTCGTTTCAATTTATTTGACCTATATTCTTGTTTAGTCCGCTTAAAAAAGTACGATCTTTAATTCCAATGTCTCACATGACATGTTTAAGACTACAAGGTTCGAAAGTTTTTTTTTTTTTTTCTTAAACTCCGTGCCAAGTTAAAGTAGATTAATCAATTTAACACGAAGTATTTATGATATTTTGTATTTGACTGACTCTCGATTCTGAACTCGCTTTTTTTTTTTTTTTTTTTTTAATGTATATAGGAGTCTATGCAATAACAATAGATGGAGAAAAAGGAATAGCAAATGTTTGTGGAGAAGTGGATCCAAATAGATTGTTATTGGCATTGTTAAATTCAGGACAACATGCTGAATTAATAAATGTGAAATTAAATCATCCTTCTATTAGTAGTAATCAAAAAAAATATGGCCATATACAATATGGTTATAATAATAATAATAATAATAATAATAATAATAATAATAATAATAATAATAATAATAATAATAATAATGCACTTGATGGAGCCTATGGTTACAATGCATTGGAATGTGAGCCAAACACTTACTATCCTAGTAGAAGAAGAGCCAGGATTGATAATCAACCTTACTATGGTTCGACCTACCACAACTCTCCTCCTTATGATCCCAATCGTGAATCATCGTCCTACCTGCATCGACCTATGCTGATGGATCATGTCATCAGAGAAGAACCTATGAACTGGTGCAGTATTCTGTGATGACGAGGGAGCAGAAGTAGAAGCAGAAGCAGATCGTCTGATGTTTAAAGTTTTTAGTATCGAGCTTGTCGTATTTTTGAAATGACGAGTTTAGAATTTACTGTTTGTTGAAATTTTAGTATTGGACTCATTGTAGTTTTGAAACATTGGTTCAGAGTCTATGTTTTGTTGAAACTTTAGTGATTTTTCATATTTATATCTATGTTATGTGTCTGAAATGTAATGTGTTTGGTTGAACCTAATGATTTCTTTAGTCAACCTTACTATGGTTCGACCTACTATAACTCTCTTCCTTATGATCCCAATCGTGAATCATCGTCCTACCTGCATCGACCTATGCTGATGGATCATGTCATCAGAGAAGAACCTATGAACTGGTGCAACATTCTGTGATGACGAGGGAGCAGAAGCAGAAGTAGAAGCAGAAGCAGATCGTTTGATGTTTAAAGTTTTTAGTATCGAGCTTGTCGTATTTTTGAAATGACGAGTTTAGAATTTACTGTTTGTTGAAATTTTAGTAGTGGACTCATTGTAGTTTTGAAACATTGGTTTAGAGTCTATGTTTTGTTGAAACTTTAGTGATTTTTCATATTTATATCTATGTTATGTGTCTGAAATGTAATGTGTTTGGTTGAATCTAATGATTTGTTTAGTCAACCTTACTATGGTTCGACCTACCATAACTCTCCTCCTTATGATCCTAATTGTGAATCGTCGTCCTACCTGTATCGACCTATGCTGATGGATCATGTTATCAGAGAAGAACCTATGAACTGGTGCAACATTCTGTGATGATGAGGAAGCAGAAGTAGAAGCAGAAGCAGATCGTCTGATGTTTAAAGTTTTTAGTATCGAGCTTGTCGTATTTTTGAAATGACAAGTTTAGAATTTACTGTTTGTTGAAATTTTAGTATTGGACTCATTGTAGTTTTGAAACATTGGTTCAGAGTATATGTTTTGTTGAAACTTTAGTGATTTTTTATATTTATATCTATGTTATGTGTCTGAAATGTAATGTGTTTGGTTGAATCTAATGATTTGTTTAGTCAACCTTACTATGGTTCGACCTACCATAACTCTCCTCCTTATGATCCTAATCGTGAATCGTCTCCTACCTGTATCGACCTATGTTGATGGATCATGTTATCAAAGAAGAACCTATGAACTGGTGCAACATTTTGTGATGATGAGGAAGCAGAAGAAGAAGAAGATCGTCTGATGTTTAAAGTTCTTAGTACTGAACTTGTCGTGTTTTTGAAATGACGGGTTTAGAATTTACTGTTTGTTGAAATTTTAGTATTGGACTCATTGTAGTTTTGAAACATTGGTTCAAGGTCTATGTTTTGTTGAAACTTTAGTGATTTTTCATATGTATATCTATTTTATGTGTCTGAAATGTAATGTGTTTGGTTGAACCTAATGATTTGTTTAGTCAACCTTACTATGGCTCGATCTACCATAACTCTCCTCCTTATGATCCCAATCGTGAATCATCGTCTTACCTGTATCGACCTTCACTGATGGATCATGTTATCAAAGAAGAACCTATGAACTGGTGCAGCATTCTGTGATGATGAGGAAGCAAAAGTAGAAGCAGATGGTCTGATGTTTGAAGTTCTTAGTACTGAACTTGTCGTGTTTTTGAATGACGGGTTTAAAATTTACTGTTTGTTGAAATTTTAGTATTGGACTCATTGTAGTTTTGAAACATTGGTTCAAGATCTATGTTTTGTTGAAACTTTAGTGATTTTTCATATTTATATCTATGTTATGTGTCTGAAATGCAATGTGTTTGGTTGAATCTAATGATTTGTTTAGTCAACCTTACTATGGTTCGACCTACCATAACTCTCCTCCTTATGATCCTAATTGTGAATCGTCGTCCTACCTGTATCGACCTATACTGATGGATCATGTTATCAGAGAAGAACCTATGAACTGGTGCAGCATTCTGTGATGATGAGGAAGCAGAAGCAGATCGTCTGATGTTTAAAGTTCTTAGTACTGAACTTGTCGTGTTTTTGAAATGACGGGTTTAGAATTTACTGTTTGTTGAAATTTTAGTATTGGACTCATTTTAGTTTTGAAACATTGGTTCAAGGTCTATGTTTTGTTAAAACTTTAGTGATTTTTCATATTTATATCTATGTTATGTGTCTGAAATGCAATGTGTTTGGTTGAATCTAATGATTTGTTTAGTCAACCTTACTATGGTTCGACCTACTATAACTCTCTTCCTTATGATCCTAATCGTGAATCGTCGTCCTACCTGTATCGACCTATGCTGATGGATCATGTTATCAGAGAAGAACCTATGAACTGGTGCAACATTCTGTGATGATGAGGAAGCAAAAGTAGAAGCAGATGGTCTGATGTTTGAAGTTCTTAGTACTGAACTTGTCGTGTTTTTGAAATGACGGGTTTAGAATTTACTGTTTGTTGAAATTTTAGTATTGGACTCATTGTAGTTTTGAAACATTGGTTCAAGGTCTATGTTTTGTTGAAACTTTAGTGATTTTTCATATGTATATCTATTTTATGTGTCTGAAATGTAATGTGTTTGGTTGAACCTAATGATTTGTTTAGTCAACCTTACTATGGCTCGATCTACCATAACTCTCCTCCTTATGATCCCAATCGTGAATCATCGTCTTACCTGTATCGACCTTCACTGATGGATCATGTTATCAAAGAAGAACCTATGAACTGGTGCAGCATTCTGTGATGATGAGGAAGCAAAAGTAGAAGCAGATGGTCTGATGTTTGAAGTTCTTAGTACTGAACTTGTCGTGTTTTTGAATGACGGGTTTAAAATTTACTGTTTGTTGAAATTTTAGTATTGGACTCATTGTAGTTTTGAAACATTGGTTCAAGATCTATGTTTTGTTGAAACTTTAGTGATTTTTCATATTTATATCTATGTTATGTGTCTGAAATGCAATGTGTTTGGTTGAATCTAATGATTTGTTTAGTCAACCTTACTATGGTTCGACCTACCATAACTCTCCTCCTTATGATCCTAATTGTGAATCGTCGTCCTACCTGTATCGACCTATACTGATGGATCATGTTATCAGAGAAGAACCTATGAACTGGTGCAGCATTCTGTGATGATGAGGAAGCAGAAGCAGATCGTCTGATGTTTAAAGTTCTTAGTACTGAACTTGTCGTGTTTTTGAAATGACGGGTTTAGAATTTACTGTTTGTTGAAATTTTAGTATTGGACTCATTTTAGTTTTGAAACATTGGTTCAAGGTCTATGTTTTGTTAAAACTTTAGTGATTTTTCATATTTATATCTATGTTATGTGTCTGAAATGCAATGTGTTTGGTTGAATCTAATGATTTGTTTAGTCAACCTTACTATGGTTCGACCTACTATAACTCTCTTCCTTATGATCCTAATCGTGAATCGTCGTCCTACCTGTATCGACCTATGCTGATGGATCATGTTATCAGAGAAGAACCTATGAACTGGTGCAACATTCTGTGATGATGAGGAAGCAAAAGTAGAAGCAGATGGTCTGATGTTTGAAGTTCTTAGTACTGAACTTGTCGTGTTTTTGAAATGACGGGTTTAGAATTTACTGTTTGTTGAAATTTTAGTATTGGACTCATTGTAGTTTTGAAACATTGGTTCAAGGTCTATGTTTTGTTGAAACTTTAGTGATTTTTCATATGTATATCTATTTTATGTGTCTGAAATGTAATGTGTTTGGTTGAACCTAATGATTTGTTTAGTCAACCTTACTATGGCTCGATCTACCATAACTCTCCTCCTTATGATCCCAATCGTGAATCATCGTCTTACCTGTATCGACCTTCACTGATGGATCATGTTATCAGAGAAGAACCTATGAACTGGTGCAACATTCTGTGATGACGAGGGAGCAGAAGCAGAAGCAGATCGTCTGATGTTTGAAGTTCTTAGTACTGAACTTGTCGTGTTTTTGAAATGACGAGTTCAGAATTTACTGTTTGTTGAAATTTTAGTATTGGACTCGTAGTAGTTTTGAAACATTGGTTCAAGGTCTATGTTTTGTTGAAACTTTAGTGATTTTTCATATGTATATCTACATTGATAATCAACCTTACTATGGTTCGACCTACTATAACTCTCCTCCTTATGATCTGAGTCGTGAATCATCGTCCTACTTGCATCGACCTCTGCCGATGGATCATGTCATCAGAGAAGAACCTATGAACTGGTGCAACATTCTGTGATGACGAGGAAGCGGAAGCAAAAGCAGAAGCAGATCGTCTGATGTTTAAAGTTTTTAGTACTGAACTTGCTGTCTTTTTGAAATGACGAGTTTAGAATTTACTGTTTGTTAAAATTTTAGTGTTGAATTCGTAGTAGTTTTGAAACATTGGTTCAGAGTCTACGTTTTGTTGAAACTTTAGTGACTTTTATACATATATCTATGTTATGTGTCTGAAATGCAATGTGTTTGGTTGAACTTAATGATTGTTTCGACCTACCACAACTCGTGAATCATCGTCCTACCTGCATCGACCTCTGCTCATGGATCATGTTATCAGAGAAAATCTATGAACTGGTGCTACATTCTGTGATGATGAGGAAGCAGAAGCAGTGACAGATCGTCCGTCTGATGTTTAAAGTTCCTAGTACTGAAACTTGTCGTATTTTTGAAATGACGAGTTTAGAATTTACTACTTGTTGAAACTTTAGTGATTTTTCATATGTGTTTAGTTGAACCTAATTGATTTGTCTAATGTTTTGCATGCATGACTTACGTGCCAATAATATTAAAGAGATAAGTGGGTCCCACAATCTTATTACATTAAAAAAATAAAGTCTCTTGAACAACTGGGACAGTTGTTCTACCACTGCATTAGTTGTCTCAACAACTTCGCAAAGTTGTCGAACAACTTCGCACAGTTGTCGAACAACTTCGCACAGTTGTCGAACAACTTCGCACAGTTGTCGAACAACTTTGATAGTTGTTGAACAACTTCACAAAGTAGTTGTTCGACAACTGCGCAAAGTTGTTGGAACGAAAATATTTTTTTTAAAAAAACTGAATTTTTTTTTGTCCCTTTCACCTAACTTTTAAAACTTGAAGGACCCTCACTTAATTGGAGTGTGACTCTTTTCTGTACTCTGCTAATCAGTGGCGGGGCCAACATCGTAACTAAGGAGGTTCAAAATCGAAAAATGTGAATAAAAGAACTAGTCGAAGGGGGTTCAAAGTCCGTTATATACACATGAAAAACAATTTTAAGCTTGTATAAATAGTATAATTTTTCGCGCCGAAGGAAGTTCGGATAAACCCCCTCACTGTTAGCTAGCTCCGCCACTGCTGCTAATACGTGTACATCGAGTGTTTTTTTTTTTTTTTTTAATTCAAAAAAATCTATCATATTTTTATTTTTAAAATCCTTATGCAATTAAACAATTACAATAGTGAAACTAGCCTTATGTTATGGTAATATTGTTAATTGATTATCTTAATTAAGTACTACTACTAGTATTATCACTTGTAACTAATTATCATAGTCCATTTATAATTGCATATCCAATTTTAATATATTCTTAAATAATAAATTGGGACTTATTTATTAAAAAGTGAAACGCAATTAGAGTATAGTTTATAGGTTCGATGAAATTAGTAGTATTGGTTCAAACATTGCATTAAATCGGGCCCGCCGGTTAACCGACACGAATATGTTTTTTTTATTTAAATTAAACATTTAAAGTAGTTTATAACTATATATATATATATATATATATATATATATATATATATATATATATATATATTGTAGTATATATATATATTTTAGTATATGTTTTATTTAAAGTAGTACATATATATTGAATAATGTGTATATATGTGTATATATCTTCTATAGATGTATACATTTAACGTATACATGTGTATATGTTTTATAAATTAGTATATAACTATATATATATATATATATATATATATTGTAGTATATGTTTTATTTAAAGTAGTACGTATAGTCGTATATATATTGGATGTTACGTATATATGTGTATATATTTTTTAAATTTTAATATAGTATATACTATATATATAGTGTATATATATTGTTTAACGTATTTAAAATGTATATAGGTGGATATATATAGTGTATATTGGAAAAAAACTCTTTTTGTTTTGTTTTTGATCGGTTTTGACACGATTTTTAACCGGGTTTAGGTGGGTTAGACCGGGTTGAGCTAAGTGGGCCGGTTCAGGGTTGTTTTTTAAAAATTTACTATTGAACCCGGACCTGACCCATCTCACTTAACCACAATCCGAACCCAACCCGGCCCTTAACCCGGCTAAATTTCACAGGTTGGTTCCGAATTGATCCGGCCCGGCCCACTTAACACCCTTAATTTTAATGAGTCGTTGCTCGACAATAGGACCACGTTCACACCAATAAAATTTTTAAATATTTCATATGGTCCGATTAAATTAAAAATAGAATAAAAGGAACTACAGTATAATTTTTTTCGAGTGTGTTTTGATATGTACTCGGTGATAGTTTAGGTTGACGATAATATATTCAGTGTAATTTCATAAAGTGGAGTCTGAAAAGAGTAGAATATACGTAGGTTGTACTATTATAAAGATAATGCTGTTTTCGATAGACCCTCAGCTCAAAAATAAATAATCCAAAACCGGAGAGAAATAATTCAATTTATAACTTTAAAAATTAAAATATTTTAAATATATTTTTGATCATTAACTTTACTTTTTTATAGTGCAAAGGGATCAAATTTTCAACTCTGAATTAATGACTAAAGTAGGGGTGGCAGCTAGTCATTCAGTTTTATGGTTTTTCTCCATAAGTTAGTTATTAGTACTAGGGTGGACATTCGATTTGTTCAATCTGATAATTTAATATCGGTTCAATTTTTAAATTTTTAGATTGACAAAAATGACAATCATAATCAAACCAAAATAATATTATATTATATTATATTATATTATATTATATTATATTATATTATATTATATTATATTATATTATATTATATTATATTATATTATATTATATTATATTATATTATATTATATTATATTATAGTATATTATAGTATATTATATATATATATATATATATATATTTATATATAATATAGTAATAAAATATATATATTATTTATTTATGTATAAAATTTCGGTTTTTCGGTTTAATCGAATTTTTTTAAAAAAAAATCGAAAACCGAAAAAAGAAATTTAAAAAATTACAAACTAAAACCGATCCGAAAAATCAAAAATCCGAAACCAAAATTAAATTTCGATTTAGTTTTTTAGTTTTTTCGGATTAGACCAAAATATGTCCAGCTCTAATTAGTACTATTTTTTATTGTCTACACAATAATAATAATAATAAAATAATAATAATAATAATATATTCGATATTTTTATTTTTTAAAAATAGAGAAATTATTTTTGGTAGATTCTCAACTCGAGTAAGTATGTAATCAATAAAGTATGTAAAGCAAGTACAATAATATAGAAATCAGATTGAAAACAATTAAGAAGAGACCAAGTAACAATAACGAATAATATGATAATTAAAGCAAAGAAAACAATATAAGGAGGAGTTCGGTGTGCTAAAGTGCACGTTATGTGCGAGGTGCGGAGGAGGACCGAACCATAAAGGTACTCTATTTTACGCAACTTTTCCTTGCATTTATGGCAGAGACTGTTTCCACGGTTTGAACACATGATCTCCTGGTCACATGACAACAACTTTATCAATAACTCCAAGACTCTTTTTCTAAACCAAAGGAACTGATAAATGAACTAGACAATCCTCGACTACTTACTAACCTTCTATCCTAATCCTCGACCTTTATATCCTTCTTTTTCGGGTCATGTCCTCGATCAACTGCAGCTGAGTCATGTCTTGTCTAGTCACTTCTCCCGAGACTTTTTCGACCTACCTCTACTTTTTCTAAAATAATTATTTTTTCTTTACTAGGTGATTATTCTTGTTAATCTTAGCCTTGATGGATAAAGTTATCTGATATTTATTGTTGGTAGTGGGTAACAAATATCCCGCAGATTTATTTGAGGTACGCAAAAGCTGACTCGAACACCACGATTATAAAAAAAAATAGATTGATATCTAAATTTCAAATACTATTTATTTTTTTATCCAAATTTATTTTCACTAATTTCCTTTTTACCCCTAATATCTATATTCATCACTCCTTTTCACTAATCCACAACCCCCCCTCCAAAAAAAAAACATGTAGAGAAGGATTTACACCGGTGATAAAATTGCCGACATAACTCGTCGAAATTCAAACTTTCCAATATAATCTATCAAAATCTATTTTTTGAAATAGAAAAATTCACTGCATTCTGTAAGAAAATTGGTGTTAGTTTTTTCAATCAGTTAAAGAAGTGGACTTTGGTGAAGATAAGTCATTGAGTCTGGATAGCGCAAAAAACTAACCTATTAAATGCATTATACTTATCTAGGTTTTCAATTCTGTAGTTTCTAGATGAGGGACATATGTTAGTCTATCTTGAGAAGTTATTATCTTATAAATATCCAAAAACATAAGTGTGATAGTTGTTGATTATCTAGAAATATTTTCTTTTAATTTCTATTTTGTCTTATTTTTCTTTTCCTACATTACTGTTACAATGAGCTACTGTTACACTTGGTATCAGAGCTAGGTTCTGGCAATAATAGTAGACAAAAATAAAAATCCAACAGAGGAGGATATTGTAAACAAAAATCCAACAGAGCCACATTTACATTGTTAATAATTGGTTTGACAATTACATGTTGGACCATAGGTGAAAAGTTTCATGGGCTTTGTTTTCCTAGGATGTGTGTCAATGATTTGGTAATAACATGTCTATTAACATCATGAGAGAATATAATTGATTGGATCAATTGAAAGATGTAGAAACTTATCGACAACGATTTGAAGAGTTGCGTTGCCTTATGGTCACAATAAATTCAGCTTAGCACGAGCGTTACCTCATTATTTGTTTTATTGGTGGCCTTACGCCAGATATTATGCTCTTAGTTCAGTTTGCAATACTAAGTGTCTAATGGAGGCTTATACTTGCTCGAAATTGCATGAACAGTCTTTTACCTCTATATATAGGCAACTTACCACACAACTTTGGACCAAAATCTCCTTCCGAACCTCCAAACCGAGCACCAACAAATACTCATAGTTCTGAGATGATTCATACTAGCTTGGTTAGGTCAATATCTGTACCGTCGTTTCTATTTGATGTAATATAGAATTATGCAGCCCATATGGAAGTGATGAAACGTCTCATGTTTGTTAAGGTTGTGATATCGTATTGGGTATGAATTGGATTGATACAGTAGCACCTATAGTACTCATCGCGATACCCTTGGGAATTTGTTTCATTAAAAAGGATAGACTGATTCAATTGCTTGGACACTCGGATGCAAATCCATTGACCCTAGCACGATCCACAAGGGTCAGACAACGTCTGATGTTGGTCTCGAATAGGTCAGTCGATCGGATCCAGGTTGAAGTTACATTATTGGTGGACCGATGTGATGCCCTATTCCAAGAACCAAAGGGACTTCCCCCACAAAGAAAATGTGATCATGCGATTGAATTGCTTCTCGGATCCAATCCAGTTAAATTACGTCCTTATCGCTATTCATTTGAGCAAAAGAACACAATTGAGGAAACTAAGATAGGGGTCGGGCGAGCAATGAAAGCTCATTTAGTAGACAGCGAGCGAGTTGTGCTCATCATTACCATTCCTCTAATCATGCTCATCATAACCTTTTTTTGATCTTCTTCTTCATGTTCTATTGATCAGAAGCATCCAGCAACACCATTTGCAATGTTAACAAAATCTTTGACAGGGGCATTGGTTTTTTCAATCAATTAAAGAAGTGGGCTTTGGTTAAGATAAGTCATTGGGCTGGATAGTGCAGAAAAACTAGCCCATTAAATGCATTATGCTGATCTAGGGTTTTAATTTAGCAGTTTCTAAAAAAGAGTACATGTTAGTCTATCTTGAGAAATTGTTGCCGCCTTATAAATATCAAAAAACGTAAGTGTAACAATTGTTGATTATCAATGAATGTTTTCGTTTAGTTTTAATTTTGTCTTATTTTCCTTTTCTTCCATTATTCTTACATTGAGTTACTGTTACAGAATCCAAACTTGTCGGCGTAATTCACCGAAATTCAATTTTACGACCAGGCTGAAACCTAAATTTTTTGATCGTTAAAGCCGTGAAAATGACAACCGCAAACTCAATTCAATGGGACAGAGTGAAAGAGCAAACGGAATTAGCTCAGGAGAGAAACACCGATCCATTAGTATGGACTATGCAACTTTCTTCAATGCTCAACTCCGCCGGAATCTCTTTGCCGTCGATCGAAGTCGGAGAAATTCTGATATCTCATATTTGTTGGTCTAATAATGTTCCTCATGCTTGGAAACTTTTAGAGAGAGCTCTGATCGCTAAAATTGCTCCTCCTTTGTTCGTTCTCGCGCTTCTCTCCACCAGGTTGTTTCTCTTTCCTTTCGATTATTATTAATTTTTTAATTTTGTTGCTTTCATTTTACGGTAAAGTTGATGTCATGTGATCACGAAGTCACGAGTTTTATATGATTAAAGTTGTTGTGTACAATAGATACCTGTGATCCGATCTTTTTCTGAATTCCGCTCATAGTAATTGCTTTAGCGTACTAGATCGCCTTTTTTTTTTCTTTATCGATTTTAATATTTTTCGCTAATAATTAAATCGATAATCCAATAAAATTATATTTTTATTTATAATTATATAATAAAAATTAGGATTTTAAGGTTCTATATAATTAAGGTTTTTTAGTTAATGTAAAATTTATTTTCACTACCCCTACTGTTTTTTAATAATCCAAATCCCCCCCGCTCTAAAATTCGCCGGCGTAACTCCCGGAATCCAATTTTCCGACCAATAACCCGCCGGAACCTAAAATTCCGACCGTAAAATGCGCCGGAGCACTAATTTCCGACCGTAAAATTCCACTAGCATTCAATTTTACGACCTGAAAAACCGCCGGAATTCAAATTTTCGACCAAAAAACCGCCGAAATTCATTTTTTCGATCGTAAAACCCACCGGAATCGAATTACCGACCGTAAAATCCCACCGGAATTTCAATTTTTCGACCGGAATTCAAAATTTCCATCTGGAAATCCGCCGGAATTCAATTTTCCAAGCGGCAAAGCGATGGAAACGGCGACGGTAAACTCAATTCAATACGACAGAGTGAAAGAGCTTACGAAATTAGCCCAGGAGAGAAACATTGATCCATTAATATGGAGTATGCAACTTTCTTCAATGCTCAGCTCCGCCGGGATCTCTTTGCCGTCGATTGAAGTCGGTGAAATTCTGGTATCACATATTTGTTGGTGTAATAATGTACCTAATGCTTGGAAACTTTTAGAGAAAGCTTTGATGGTTAGAATTGTTCCTCCTTTGTTCGTTCTCGCTCTTCTCTCCACTAGGTCATTTTTCTTTCCCTTACAATTGTTTTTTTTTCAAATTTTTGTTGCTTTTTGTTTTTATGGAATTGATATCGTCGTAATTTAACTGGTAAAGTTGTTGCAATGTGATCAGGAGGCTCGAGTAAAGTCGTTGCCATTTCATTTTTTTTTTTCAAATTTTGTTACTTTTATTTGTATGGAATTGATTAGGGTTGCCGTCGTGTGATCAGGAGGTCACGGGTGCAAGTCTCTTGCAGAAATGCAGGGTAAGGCTGTATACGATAGACATTTAAGTTTTGTACTTCCTCGAACCCTGTGCATAGTGGGAGAATCCGCCGGGATCCAATTTTTCGACTGGGAAAACCGCTGGAATCCAATTTTCCGATCGGCAAAGCTATGGAAATGGGGACTGTGAACTCAATTCAATACGACAGAGTGAAAGAGCTAACGAAATTAGCTCAAGAAAGGAACACCGATCCGTTAAATGGACTATGCAACTTTCCATCAGCCCTCAATTCCGGCGGAATCTCTTTAACATCGATCGAAGTCGGAGAAATTCTGGTATCTCATATTTGTTGGTGTAATAATGTTCCCAATGCTTGGAAACTTTAAGAGAAAGCTTTGACAGTTAGAATTGTTCCTCCTTTGTTTGTTCTCGCCCATCTCTCCACTAGGTCGTTTTCCTTCCCCTTACAATTGTTATTTTTTAAAAAAAATTGTTGCTTTTTATTTTTATGGAATTGATTTCGTCGTAATTTAACTGGTAAGGTTGTTGCCATGTGATCAGGAGGTTACGTGTTCAGCATGTGGTAAAGTTGTTGCTATGTCATTTTTTTTTCAAATTTCGTAGCTTTTATTTGTATGGAATTGACTAGAGTTGCAGTCATGTGATCAGGAGGTCACAGGTTCAAGTCTCTTGTAGAAGTGCAAGGTAAGACTGTGTTACGATAGACATTTTTTGTCTTGTACTTCCTCGAACTCCATGCTAGTGGGAGAACCCGCCGGGATCCAATTTTTCGACTGGAAAACCCGTTGGAATTCAATTTTACGATCGACAAAGCTATGGAAATGACGATCGTGAACTCAATTCAATTCGACATAGTGGAAGAGCTAACGAAATTAGCTCAAGAAAGGAACACCAATCCATTAATATGGACTATGCAACTTTCCTCAACCCTCAATTCCGACGGAATCTCTTTAACGTCGATCGAAGTCGGAGAAATCCTGGTATCTCATATTTGTTGGTGTAATAATGTTCCCAATGCTTGGAAACTTTAAGAAAAAGCTTTGGCAGTTAGAATCGTTCCTCCTTTATTTGTTCTCGCGCTTCTCTCCACTAGGTCATTTTTCTTCCCCTTACACTTATCAGATTTTGTAGCTTTTATTTTTATATAATGGAATTTTGTTTTGATTGTTACTTAAATTTTATTGTACGGTATTGTTAAGTTCCATCATTAGATAACGACGAAAAGTCTCATTTTTTTTTGCTGTCATGTGATCAGGAGGTCACGAGCAGGGTAAGGCTGTGTACAGTAGACATTTGTTATTCGGTCCTTCCCTAAACCCCATGCATTGTGGGAGCTTTGTGGTGTGTTTGGATGGTTGTTACCTATGGTTTTGTATTGTGTTTAAATGCCATGTTTCTTATGATTGTTACTTAAGTTTTATTGTATCATATCATTACGTTTCATGATTGTGCCATGTTTCTTATGATTGTTACTTAAGTTATATTGTATCATATCATTAAGTTTCATGATTAAGTAACGACGAAAAGCCCCATTTTATATAAAAAAATTGGTTCAGTAAAGAAACACGGATCCATTAATATGGACTATGCAACTTTCCTCAACCCCCAGTTCCGTCGGAATCTCTTTGCCGTTGATCGAAGTCGGAGAAATTCTGGTATCTCATATTTGTTGGTTTAATAATGTTCCTAATGTTTGGAAACTTCTAGAGAAAGCTTTGACGGTTAGAATTGTTCCTCCTTTGTTCGTTCTCCCCCTTCTCTCCACTAGGTCATATTTCTTTCCCTTACAATTGTTATTTTTTTCAAATTTTGTTGCTTTTATTTTTATGGAATTGATTTCGTCGTAATTTAACTGGTAAAGTTGTTGCCATGTGATTAGAGGGTTACGTGTTCAGGCCTCTGGTAAAGTTGTCGCTATGTAATTTTTTATCCAAATTTTGTAGCTTTTATTTGTATGGAATTGCGTAGAGTTGCTGTCATGTGATCAGGAGGTCATAGGTTCAAGTCTCTTGCAGAAATGCTGGGTAAGGCTGTGTACGATAGACATTTTTGGTCTTGTACTTCCTCGAATCCCGTGCATAGTGGGAGAACCTGTCGGGACCCAATTTTTCCATCTTGAAAACCGTCGGAGTCCAATTTCCCGATCGGCAAAGCTATGGAAATGGTGACCGTGAACTCAATTCCATACCACAGAGTGAAAGAGCTAATGAAACTAGCTCAGGAAAGGAACATCGATCCGTTAATATGGACTATGCAACTTTCGTCGACCCTCAATTCCGGCGGAATCTCTTTAGCGTCGATCAAAGTCGGAGAAATTTCGGTATCTCATATTTGTTGGTGTAATAATGTTCCCAATGCTTGAAAACTTTAAGAGAACGCTTTGACGGTTAGAATCGTTCCTCCTTTATTCGTTCTCGCCCTTTTCTCCGCTAGGTCATTTTTCTTCCCCTCACAATTATCAAATTTTGTAGCTTTTATTTTTATGTAATGTAATTTTGTTCTGATTGTTACTTAAATTTTATTGTACCATATTGTTAAGTTCCATCATTAGATAACGACGAAAAGTCTCATTGTATGTTGTTGTCATGTGATTAGGAGGTCACGAGTTCAAGTCTCTTGCAGAAATGCAGGGTAAGGCTATGTACAATAGACACTTGTTTTCTGGTCCTTCCTTGAATCCCACGCATAGTGGGAGCTTTATGGTGTGTTTGGATGGTTGTTACCTATGGTATTGTATTATGTTGTCAGTTCAAATACCATTTTTTTTTTGTGATTGTTACTTAAATTTTATTGTATCGTATCATTAAGTTTCATTATTAAGTAACGACGAATAGTCCCACTTTTATGTAACAAAATTGGTTCAGGAAAGAAACACAGATCCATTAATATGGACTATGCAACTTTCTTGAACCCCAGTTCCGTCGGAAACTCTTTGCCATTGATCGAAGTCGGATAAATTATGGTATCTCATATTTGTTTGTCTACTGATGTTCCTAATGCTTGGAAACTTGTAGAGAAAGCTTTGACAGTTAGAATTGTTCCTTGTTGTTCATTTTCGCCCTTCTCTCCACTAGGTCATTCTCTTTCCTTTCAATTATTGTTGCTTTTATTTTACGGTAAAGTTGTTGTCATGTGATCAGGAGGTCACGGGTTGAAGTTTCTTGCAGAAATGCAAGGTAAGGTTGTGTACAATAGACACTTCTAGTCTTGCCCTTTCTTGAATCCCGTGCATCGTGAAAGCTTTAGTGCATCGAGCTGCCTTTAGGCACTTGTGATTCTGTCCTTCCTCGAACCCCATGCATAGTAGGAACTTTAGTGTACCGATTTTTTTTCGATAACCGTGGTGTTTGGGCTAGCTTTCGCGCCCCTCAACTAAATCCACATCTATGGGATATCAGAATCTAGTCTCCTCCGGAGAAGCTATGGAAACGGAAATCGTACACTCAAGTCAATGGGACAGAGTGAAGGAGCTAACAAAATTAGCCCAGGAAAGAAACACCGATCCATTAATATGGACTATGCAACTTTCCTCAACCCTCAACTCCATCGGAATCACTCTGCCGCCGATCGACATCGGAGAAATTCTGGTATCTCATATTTGTTAGTCTAATAATGTTCCTAATGCTTGGAAACTTCTTGGGAAAGCTTTGACGGCCTGCCTTGTTCGTTCATGCCTTTCTCTCCACTAGATCATTTTTCTTTCCCTTCAATTTTTGTAGCTTTTATTTTCAAGGAATTGATTTCATTGTAATGTAACTGGTAAAGTTGTGCCACGTGATCAGGAAGTCGTAGATTCAAGTCTCTTGCAAAAATGCAGGGAAAGGTTGTGTACAATAAACACTTGTGGTCATGTACTTCCTCGAATCCCGTGCATAGTGGGAGCTTTAGTGAACTGAGCTGTCACTTTTTTCTAAAAGCGTGGTGTCCGAGCCAACTTTCTCGCACCTCGACTAAATCCATATCCATAGGATACCTGCTACCGCTCGCATTGAGGAACATGTACTAGGGTTATGTGCAACTCGTTAGATCATGAGCTGGAAGCCTGGCACAAATGAAAGAAAACGACTTCTATAGTATCAATGATCAGTACCGATGAATGGGTTAGGATGGAAAAAGGAACTCCATTCACTATTTAAAAAACTCTATTAATATCCTTCTATTGTGTATGAATTTTATGGTTTCCATTGGTGTAAATCCAATCACCACATTATGTAACTCTGTCCACCAAGGCTAAGACAAGACAGGGATAGATGTGAAAAATCACCAGGTGTTTTTTTTTCTATGCTGGGATTTGAACTTTAGCCCTCAGAATTTCCACCTACATTCATCACGAGGCCACAAGCTTGAGTGCTCGACCTTTTTTTCTTCTTTTTGATTCCGTCTTGAATAACAACAACAACAACATACCCAGTGTACTCCCACAAAGTGGGTAAAAAAGGAAAATTGCATTAGGTTGATGGCTGGCCTAAATTTGTTTTTTAAAAAGTTTGATCACCAATTTGAAATGGATTTGAATAGAGCAGAATATCCATTATTGGGGCATTTGAGTTATAATTAATTGATTGATTTATTAAGTTTATCAGAAATACTCTCTACCTCCCAAGTTACAGGGAAGGTCAACCTACATTGTACATCTCCAGAACCTACTCGTGGGTACACAGGATATGTTGTTGTTGTTGTTGGGTGCTGGCATTGGGACTTGACTATATCTGTTGTTTCTTGTACCTTGATTATTGTATTGTTTTGTTGTAGTTTCTGTTCAGCTATTTTTGTTATTATCTACTGTTTCTTGTACTTCTGTTACTTCTTTTTCTAGATTGTTCTTCCTTGAGCCGAGGGTCTGTTGGAAACAATGTCTCTCTCTACCTCTGAGGTAGGGTTAAAAGTGTGGGTACACACTACCCTCCCCAGACCCCACTTGTGGGATTACACTGGGTATGTTGTTATGGTATTTATTGAGTCTATTTTATTGCATTTACTTTATCTCTACTTGTGTATTACAGAGTAATTCCTGCTCGAAGGAGCTATCCAATGGGATACAGGCTGTATATGGAACTTCTAAAAAGATATGCTTTTTCATTACCATCTCTAGTTAATGGTCCAAATTATCGAAAGTACGTTTCATTCTCCTATTTCAAGTCATTTTCTTGTTTTCTCTTTAGTTTGGTCCATAAGAACAACTTTTTTCTTTTGTTAGGTGCTTTAGCTGTTACTATCTGTCTTTTCTTTTTACTTAGACTATCATATTATTTTGTTGCAATTAATATCCTGTTACTATCTTCTATTTAGTTTTTGTTACTATCCTCTCTGCCATTTCTCGTACTTCTATTACCTTTGTTTTGGGGCTGCTTTGGACTATTTTTTGGTTGAGCCAAGGGTCTATATGGGTAAGGTCTCTTCTTTGGTCCTACTATCAAGTACTATATAATGTCCCAAAAACTAAAAATGGAGGTTGTGTAATGTTTTACTATTCCAACTCAACACAATAAAGTGGAAATGAACTGATAGATTGGATTTAACCACTCGACTGGATTACGAAGGAAATATAGAATCAACGAAACAGTAAAAGAGAAACTGAGCATACTGCATTTCTACTACTACTTCATATTCATAGCTAGGTCTTGTTTCTTCCAGATTCTTCTTCACTTTTCACGCACTCCTTGTCCAGGCTGCCAAACAAGATCGTTGTTGGAATTTTGCTCATTCTCATGCTTCGCCTTACAATTTCATTCTCCTGAAAATCCATAACCTGGCTGCTGACTCTGTTAGTTGACTGGGCTTCTTCTGCTAAGGTGTTCATAACAGTTTGAATTTTTTTTGGACACGATGGCTCATGTCTTCAGTGTTTACTAATTCCTTGGACACTCATTGTATCTTCAAATTGTAACAGCACAGTCTATGATGGGTCCTAGAGTATTACCTACGTTTCTATTAAAGTACTAATTTGGCATAACTCTTTTTTTCCAGTAGTCTCTTTTTGTCAATGGAGGTTTTGTTCCTTTTCTGGTTTTCTGTATCTTCTATTTTTCTTTCAGAGTGAGGTCCTGTAAATTTATGCCTCAATCTGTCGTGCAAATTCTATCTCAAGTGAAATTTCTTGGAGATATTCTTTCATTGCTTGGTCCGGTGATGTTTGTCCTCCTATATTTCATGGATGTATACAGATGTCCATGTGGATGAAAACTAATACTAATATTCATGATTGATTTCCTTCTCAAGAAAAAAAAAAAACTTTTCAAAAAAGTATTCATGATTGATTCAAATTTCCCAAATTGATCATTGTTTTGAGCTCGTTTAATTTTTTGTGGATGAAGTTCAATAGAAGAGTTAACATGTTTGGAGGTTCTATTGCAGGATTATGGAATCGATAAATGATACTCTTCATCTTTCCCAGATATTTGAACTCCAGGGATCTGAAAGTGGAAAGCATGTGATTGAATATGTTTTCACGGTTGTATGGCAGTTACTTGATGCCTCTCTTGATGATGAGGGATTGCTGGCACTGACTGTTGAAAAGAAATCTATGTGGCCAGTTGCAACTCAAGAAATGGAAATCAGCAATCGTGATGATTTGGCTGGGAAAAGAGTTGAACATCGTGAAGGATTATGTAGAATGAACACTGTACTGGCTATTGAAATAATTGGCGAACTTTTTGGGGACAAACTGACATCCATGATTCTTTACTTGGCACGTAGGAACATGTAAGATTACAGTGCTTCCTTTATTAAGTCCTGTGCTGCATCAAATATCAACATGTCTATTACTAATGCTTTGTTTGTCACAGTTCTGTTGAGCTATGAAAAAAGAAGTAGTGCTTAAACAAAATGCTCACTATGCTAGCCTAAGGGATGTTATTGGCAGCTAAACATGCATTGATTTCTTTCTTTAGGCCCACACATTGGGATTCTTTCATGCAGCACTTACAACTTCTAGTGTCAAACTCGTCAGCTCTAAGAAACTCTAAGATTATCTCTCCTGAGTCTTTGATACTGTTGATATCCAAAAACCGTGGAGTCCTCTCCAGAGAATGCATAACAAGCTCACGGAAATTCCTTCATGCTGTTATGGCGTCTGGATCACTTGTGTTTTCTGCTAGTCGTGGTGATGATGCTAGTGCATCAGTTCTCTGGCTACCCATTGATCTCTTTCTAGAAGATACCATGGATGGAACACAAGTGGCAGCTACAAGTGCTGCTGACACCCTTACAGGTAAATACTGTAGTCAATGGTCTAAGTTATTCAATATACCCTGTTCTGATCTGCTTAACTGGAGTTATCACGCAGGTCTGGTGAAGGCTCTGCAGGCAGTTAACTTTACATCGTGGAGGAACACATTTTTTGGATTGTGGATTTCAGCCCTAAGGCTTGTTAATAGAGTAAGAATCAATGAAGAATTCCCTTCTTTCATCAGCTTTATCCAGGTTGCTAGATGACAGAAAAACTATTCTTTCTATCCGTCCCACCATTTCCATCTTCAGCTCTAGGTCTTCTTTCGTAACATGACTTTCTCATAAATGCCTGCCAGTTTCGAAGTTCTGTAAACCAAGCTAATTTATTAGTTAAGGACTAACTATAGGGTTTCCTTCTTCCTTTGTATAGAAGGTTAAATGAAACTTTTTATCAGATTTGAAACCTGCAGTTAAGTATTTTAGCTGGTAAAATTTAATGCTAGCTTCATTGTCGATATTGAAAATATACTAAATAACTGCTTTTGGTGAATATAGGAAAGGGATCCCAGTGAGGGACCAGTACCTCGTCTTGATACTTGCTTATGCTTATTGTTGTCTATTACACCGCTAGCAATTGCCAACATTATTAAAGAAGGGGAAAATGACAGCAGCTCCAGTGATCAAAGAACAGAGGCCACTGGAGAACGTCGTCAGGCCTTGGTTTCTAGCTTACAGCAACTGTATGATTATGAAGGCTTGTTGAACCCACCATTGCCTGCAATTCCTTTGGCAAACCAAGCTGCTTTGAAAGCAATGATGTTCCTCTCAGGGATAAGTGGGGGCAATGAATATTTTGATGGGATGAGATTGAATGACTTACCTGTCAATTGCGGTGAGTCCAGTAGATTTCTCTGTGTTGGGTCAGCCTTTATCAGTTGCTGCCTGGATCCTATCTTGTAGTCTTTTCAACTTGACTAAGTTCCAGATTTGCTTCCTCTTTGTTCCCACACAGATTTGCTTCCTCTTTGTTCCCACAACCACACCATGTGGTTGGTGACCTTTTTGAGAATGTTTTTACCTCTCTCAGCTACACCTCCGCCCTTCACCCTCACCTTTGTTTAGTTTTGATTTTTTTGGGCAGATTGCTTTCAGACTATATGTTGGAAAAATCTAATCGATCTAGTGCATCTCTTATTATTATTATTATTGGGGATTGAACTGAGCCAAATTTTTATAACCGCTGCAAGGAGATTATGAAGAAGGGGGACTAGGTCAAAACCTTCTTTACAATAGGCAAAAACGATTGATTAGTTAGTTGCACCAAATTTCTATCTAATGTACAAAACAAGCAATGGCAAAAAACAAAAAGCTTCAAGGTGGCTCATAGACAAGTCTATTTGGTCCTTTTTTCTCGATCCGAAATTACTTATATGCATAGGTATTTTGTACCGGTAGTGTATGCTAATCATTTGTAATTATTTATAGCTGGGAACTTGTGGCACCTTGTTGTTGAGGCTTGCATTGCTAGAAACATTTTGGATATGTCTGCTTATTTATGGCCGGGATACGTAAAAGGTCAATGCAATCAAGTGCCTCGTAACATGTCAGGCCCATCGCCAAGCTGGTCATCATTGATGAAGGGGTCTCTCCTAACTCCCCCAATGGTCAGTGTATTGGTTTCAACACCTGCTTCAAGGTATGACATATGTTGACAGTAAGAATTTTTTTTCTTTATTTTGGGTTTGCTCACGTCATGCCATCATCTGCCAAGGTTAGTTGGTCCATGCAGTAGAGGTCGTTCCCCAGTGCCACTGCTTAATGCCGTTTTTAATTTTAAATTAGGAGTGTTCATACATATCTGAGTTAAAAGGATATAAAATTTATTTGTAGCTGGAAAATAGCATGCTTCTTGAAAGAGCCTCTGTAGATTTAAGCAGGTTTAAGGATAGATCAACCAGTTGGATTTCTGATTTATCATTTAAATTGTTGAGGATATGCATGTCGGTGGTCATATATCGGGAATTGCAGTTTTATTATTAAGTAGAATTGTTTTCCGTTGTTTCTCTTAGCGACAGCCTGGTCTTCAGTTGAAAATTGTTCTCTTTTGAAGCCTGGGCATATCAAATGCTCTTTCTTGGTATATTTATGTTGTATGACTACTGAATTTAAGCTCATGGACTTGATGGAAGCTTAGCAGAAATAGAGAAAATATATGAGATTGCTGTCAATGGTCCAGCTGAAGACAAGATTTCTGCCGCTACTATTCTCTGTGGGGCCTCCCTTGCTCGTGGTTGGAATATACAGGTAACACTTGTGATCTCCCTGTTATTAAACTAGTATTTTGTACTATAGTAGCAGTAAAACCTCAACACTATCTTTAGCTCCGGGAAACCTCTTTGAGAGCCTGCATTTTTGCTTGAAATTTTTCAAATAAACCTTGTTTTCTTGTTTCCCTTTCATGTACTACACTCCCATTAACCCATGTCAAGAAGTGAAATTTTCATGACCTTAGAACAAGTGTCCTCCTAAACAATTCGATTATAGTGCAGAGGAAATAACGCCCTAACTAAATGAATAAAGAAGAAAAACAATCATTGCCTAGTGTATAATGTAATTAGTAAACAAGGCTGCACCACCGGATGGGTTGGATCCGCAACCCCCTGATATGGTTAAAAATAAAGAAAGATTGTAACAAAGGTGGGAGCAGAAGAACACTCACCTGTCCACCATCTAAGTTGCGCGGACTCTTCCCTTTCGATGCCGCACCCGTGTCGGATTCTCCAAAAATACACTACTTTTGGAGAATCCGACACACACCCGCTGACATTTTTGAAGAGTCCGAGCAACATAGTCCACCATAACTAATCTCGTAAATGATAATGAAGAGGCTCAATGAAGGACTTGATCTCCATATCGTCTCATGGGGGTGGGGTGTGTGACTGGGAGAGAGTATACCTGTTGTGTATTCTGTACAAGAGCCGGTTTAGATAAAGCAGGCTGCCCACTTCTAGTGGCTCGTAAGATTTGTTAATAGGGAGATATAGAAGAAAGGAGCAGCAGTGATTAAGTGTTTTGCTGGTAGAGGTGAATGGTAGGTGATGAAGATTGAAGGAGAGAACAAAGCAACATTTTCTATTGAGACGAAGTAATATCTGTTTCTGAGGAAGCCTCCTTTTAGACGTTCTGAAAATGGATTCCTTTTGAGAAGCTCTCGCTGCAAACAGGACTGCTGAAACTTATTTGGATCTGAAAACTACACAATATTCTGTTCTTCTCATCGATGGGATCATTTTCCATATATCTATTGTATATTTGGTTTTTCTTTGTGAATAAATTCAAATGAAGGCACCCTGTTAAAAACTTGTTTCCTAAAGTCATTCTCAAGTTCAAAACTGTTAGCTTGTATGTTTCATTTCCTTTCTTGCACACTCATTTCCACTATATTTCATCTACTGATATACATGCTTGTCTTGCACACTCATATCCTCTGTATTTTCATCTACATGGTTGCAGGAACATACAATCCTATTCATCATTAGGCTGCTTTCACCTCGTGTTCCTTCTGATTATTGTGGAACTGATAGCCATTTGATTGGCTACGCTCCATTTCTGAATGTTCTTATTGTTGGTATATCATCTGTCGACTGTATCCAGATATTCTCTTTGCATGGATTGGTAGGTAATTCTTCAGCTGCACTTTTATTGTTCTCAATTATTTTTGATGTCATTCATATGTTAGTGTAGGTGAAAATCACGTAGACACAAATCAGATACTGGCATATAATTGCACTACTGATCTCTCTGGTTGACAGATGCGCAGAAGCAATTTGTCCTCTGTGCACAATTTCAACACATATTGTTGGTTTAACTAATAAATTCAAACATATCCATTAGTTATTTCATGTTCTACATGTTGGAATCTGTATATGGAAGACCTATACAGCATGTTGGAAACTACACTCACGCCAAAGCCTGGACATATTGCTAGCATTTCTTGTTTCTTATTGAGGCTGGGCCGGCAATGGCTGTTAAAAGTATCTTCCCGTTAAATCTTGATCCTTGCCTCTTTAATGTACTTAATCTAGTTCTATAGGCAATTGATACCTGAACAAGGATTTGAAGAACTAAATTCTGTTGAAAATAGGTTTTGAAAAAAGTACGCTGAGCAGCAACTGAGCTTAAGATAGAGATGGAGAAACCAACCTATGTGCTAATGCTGTACTTAAATTTCTTCCAGGTTCCACAGCTTGTTGGTGCATTGATGCCAATTTGTGAAGCTTTCGGTTCTTGTCCACCCAATGTGTCATGGACTCTAATGTCCGAAGAAATCACTTCACATGCCGTTTTCTCGAATGCATTCACACTTCTGCTGACATTGTTTAGGTTTGATCAGCCACCGCTTGAGCATCTCACAAGAGATGTTCCTATGGGATCTCATCTAACTCCTGAATTCCTATTGTTGGTTCGCAACTCCCAGTTGGCATTCTCTGAAGATTTGCTGAAAGATCAATGCAAAAGCAAGCAATTGTCTAGAGTTCCCAGTCAACTACCTAGAGAGCCCATAGTCATGGATTCTTTCCCGAAACTAAAATATTGGTACCGGCAACATCAAGCATGTATTGCATCACCTCTCTCAGGTCTCGTCCCTGGAAGTCCTGTTCATCAGATAGTTGAAGCACTGCTGAACTTCATGTTCCGAAAAATAAATAAAGCTGGTCAGTCCCTTAAACCTCCAACTTCAAGTGGCAGTAACTCATCTGGATCTGGAAATGAAGAGATATCTCCTCATCTTAAGTTGCCTGCATGGGATATTTTGGAAGCTGTTCCTTTTGTGCTTAACGCTGCTCTCACAGCCTGTGCTCATGGGGCCTTGTCACCACGTGAACTAGCCACAGGTTAGTCATTTGACATAACATCTACACTTAGGCTTCAAGAATAATCGTTATGCTTTCTGAAAATGGTATACACTTTGAGAACACACGCACACGCACACACACAGAGATGAAATACTTAAGCCAGTTTCCAGATCTACGGCCTACGAGGCACATCGCTCAAAGCCTGAATGCTAACCGCCCACCCAAGAAAAGAGTTAAGTCTTGAGCTTCCTTTTGATGAGAGAGGAGTGTTGATGTGAGATATATTGTCCCCTTTCTACACATTCCCACCACTTGATGGACCCTATCAATTCACCACGAACTCACATGCAACCCAGTGAAAGGAGATGGAAACCGGAGTAAAATTCACATGGCACACTGAACTTATCTCCTAGTTGGTGTTGTGTTATTTTTTTCTATGAGTACTATATTGAGCATTGCACTTTCTCCATCTCAGGTCTTAAGGATCTAGCTGACTTTCTTCCTGCATCTTTGGCAACAATCACAAGTTTCTTTTCAGCTGAAGTGTCACGGGGTATCTGGAACCCTGCTTCTATGAATGGAACTGATTGGCCAAGTCCTGCTGCAAATTTAGCAACAGTGGAACAACAAATTAAGAAAATCCTAGCTGCCACTGGTGTTGATGTCCCAAGTCTCTCTGTAGGTGTGCACTCCTCTGATTTCATCTGATCACCTGTTTCTTTTAAGACGAGGAACTATGATATAGGAAACATACTTCCCCTCCTCTTCTCTTGTAACCTATGGGCTAAGTTACCACAGTGACAAGTTGATCACCCCTTGTGAATTTCTCAAAGGAATGGTGAGGAATCGCAGTAGTAGACTGAACGTGAACCTACTCCCACTCCCTTCTTTTTCCATTCCTTTTGTCATGGCATTGAAATTGGGTTTTGGGGGGATTAAATCCTTAACCTCCATTCTTGAAATATTGAATTATATTGCCTGATTTAAATAGCTGTGTCTGTTGATCTAACATTGATGCATCAGTTTTTTTTTAAACAAACATCCTGCCTTGCCATGTGGCAGACCTGGACTACCATATCTATCTAATACATCTATGTCTAGGAGGAAGTAGTTACAGAGAATTTAACTACTTATTCGTTTATCTCCATGTTTAGCTAATGATGTGTTTGTAGGTGGAAGTTCTCCAGCTGTTCTTCCTTTTCCCCTGGCGATCCTTGTGAGCCTCACCATTACATATAAACTTGATAGAGATACTGACCGCTTTCTGAACTTCATGGGGGCAGCAGTGAGTAACCTGGCTACAAGTTGTCCTTGGCCATGTATGCCTGTTATGGCTTCCCTATGGGCTCAAAAGGTTAGACGCTGGAGTGACTTTCTTGTTTTCTCTGCATCCCGGACTGTTTTCCACCACAGTAGGGATGCAGTGGTTCAACTTCTTCGGGCCTGCTTTACAGCTACACTAGGTCTAGGTACATCTTCTACAGAAAGCAATGGTAGGGTTGGTTCACTTCTTGGTCATGGATTTGGTTCGCATTTTTCTGGTGGCATGTCAGCTGTTGCCCCTGGTATACTCTACTTGCGTGTTCATAGAGCTGTCAGAAATGTCATGTCTATGGCGGAAGAGATTGTCTCCCTTTTGATGCATTTTGTCAGAGATATTGCTGATAACGGAGTCACTGCTAGGGAATTGGAGAAACTCAAGAAAACCAGAAGTGAGATAAGCTCTAGTGGATTCCCTGCATCTTGTCAGGTCTCCCTAGCTGCAGCAATGAAACGTGCCAAGCTTGCATCTTCCTTGGGTGCTGCATTAATTTGGATTACAGGTGGTTTAAGTTTAGTCCAATCTTTGCTTAAAGAAACATTGCCATCTTGGTTTATATCAGCACATGGGTCAGAGCCCAACGGTGGGATCTCAGAAGGAATGGTTGCAAGGCTAAGGGGTTATTCCCTTGCACACTTGGCGGTGATATCTGGAACATTTGTTTGGGGGGTGGATTCATTATCATCCACGTCCAAATGGCGTCCAAGTATTCTTGGAGCACACATGGAATTTCTTGCAAGTGCACTAGATGGCAAAATATCACTTGGTTGTAACAAGGCTACATGGAGAGCGTACGTGTCAGGATTCATAAGCTTGATACTGGGATGCGCACCAAGATGGCTCTTGGAGGTGGATCTTGAAGTTTTGAAGAGGCTAAGCAAGGGATTGAAACGGTGGGATGAAGAAGCATTAGCTTTGGCACTTTTGGAAAATAGTGGTGTTGGTGCTATGGGTACTGCTGCTGAAATGATTCTAGAAGGGGGTTTGAGCTTTGCTAGATGAGCACTCAAGGAGGACTGGTGAATGTAACCACATCCTCTTAGATCAGTAACTTTATACAATTTTTTTAGTGTGTAAATGTTAGAGGACAGATATAGAAGTTTTGGAACCCTGCAGGTACTTCTGCAGTTTTGACATGTTTCGTGACGCATTATGGAATCAGTTAGCAACCTTCTTTTGATCAGTTGAGTTTTGATTATGATTATCTTACTTATTATTTTCTACTTTTCTCTTTATTTTTTGAGTTCTAAAGATAGCTGTCAACTTTGCTGATGTGCAAAGCATAACCAATCTGAAGCTCGAGCGAAGAAGATATTTGCCAATGTCCTAACAGGAACTATGCTAGGTGAGTTTCTTTGTTTAGTTCATTTTAACTATTTCAATCTTCAGTGTGAGTTCAATCTTTTCTTGGTATCTTCTTTGGTGATGGCCTCCTTTTCATTGTTTGTCTAGCCGATAGTCTATTGGAAACAACCTCTCGACCTTCTCAAGGTAGGGGTAAGGTTTGTGTGTTTGTTTAGCCGATGGCCTATTGGAAACAACCTCTCGATCTTATCAAGGTAGGGGTAAGGCCTGTGTTTTTGTTTAGTCGATGGTCTATTGGAAACAACCTCTCGACCTTCTCAAGGTAGGGGTAAGGCCTTTGTGTTTGTTTAGCCGATGGTCTATTGAAAACAACCTCTCGACCTTCTCAAGGTAGGGGTAAGGCCTGTGTGTTTGTTTAGCCGATGGTCTATTGAAAACAACCTCTCGACCTTCTCAAAGTAGGGGTAAGGCCTGTGTTTGTTTAGCCGTTGATCTATTGGAAACAACCTCTCGACCTTCTCAAGGTAGGGGTAAGGCCTGTGTGTTTGTTTAGCCGATGGTCTATTGAAAACAACCTCTCGACCTTCTCAAAGTAGGGGTAAGGCCTGTGTTTGTTTAGTCGTTGATCTATTGGAAACAACCTCTCGACCTTCTCAAGGTAGGGGTAAGGCCTGTGTGTTTGCTTAGCCGATGGTCTATTGAAAACAACCTCTCGATCTTCTCAAGGTAGGGGTAAGGCCTGTGTTTTTGTTTAGTCGATGGTCTATTGGAAACAACCTTTCGACCTTCTCAAGGTAGGGGTAAGGCCTGTGTGTTTGTTTAGCTGATGGTCTATTGGAAACAACCTCTCGACCTTCTCAAGGTAGGGGTAAGGTCTGTGTGTTTGTTTAGCTGATGGTCTATTGGAAACAACCTCTCGACCTTCTCAAGGTAGGGGTAAGGTCTGTGTATTTGTTTAGCCGATGGTCTATTGGAAAAAAACTTTCGATCTTCAAAAGGTAGGGGTAAGGTCTGTATGCTTGTTTTAGCCGATGGTCTATTGGAAAAAACCTCTCGACCTTCTCAAGGTAGGGGTAAGGTCTATAGGCCTGTTGCTTTTAACAAGTCTATGTTGTTGATTCTATTAAATCTGTAATGATGAAGCTTGTTCGTCTTCACAGCCATGAATTTTCATTTTTGACGATGGCGGTCTGAATCTGAATGGTTCAGACTTTAGCCTATTAAGTGCATGGGTTTGATATTGTCTGATTCGGTCAGATTTAAAAAAGAGTTTATGGAAAACACTTCCAGGTAGTTTGTTTCTCTTCAGCTGATTTTCAGTGTTCAAAATCATGAATGTGCATTGGTCGGTTCGGTTCGATTTTCTGTATTATCGGTTTGATTTATCGCTTTTCGATTTGTAAATATGCTAAATCGATAATTAAATTAATAAGATATTTGTTATCAATTTTTGGTTCTTTAACGCTTTGATTTCGATTTTATCGATAGATCTTCAGTTCAGGACAGCTAACAGTATAACAAACAACATTATAACAAACAACAACAACAACATACCTAGTGTATTACCACATAGTGGAATCTGAAGAAGATAAAGTGTACGTAGTTCATACCACTACCTTAAATGAAGTAGATAGGCTGTTTCCGATAGATCTTCTAGCAAAAACATTTAAACAAATATCATAACTAATTCTGACTAGTGAAATTGAAATTTGCACAATTAGTACTCTTTAACAAAAGTGAACTACTAAACCCAAGTCTCTTTTGGGCCAAATCAAATTGAAGCAAATTATCCTCAATCATAAGCCCACCAATTACAATACTCGTCCTGGGCTCAAGCCCACCATCCACAAAGCCCAAACACCAAACATCTTTAACCCGAACTATTAAATTCGACCCGAATATCCTCCAATAAATACCCGGTTTATCCAATACCAAATCAATAACCGGAACCGCCGGTCCAACGCGCGTGTTTACAATCGCCTTCGCCGGAAAACACACATTAAACGGCTTCACCGGTGTATCCGTCGCCGTCAAATTCATCGCCTTTGCTTCAGCGACAAACTTCTCCGTCACCGCCGTATGAACCACCGTATACGGCGTCGACGTACTTATCTTCGTCCCGCCAAATCCACTTTCGTTAATCTTCAACAGCGTTTCATTCAACTTCACGGATTTGTTGTTCACTTTGATCGCACTTACTCCGATGAAGTACTCGCTTGACGGAAGCCAGTAGATGGGAACAGTTCCGCGAGACGGATTGAGAATCAACGGAGTGTAAATCAGTAATTTCGAGACATCAATTGCCGGCGAGAAGTAGTAAGGTCCGGCGGTGTTGAAAAATGCGACGCCGTTGCCGGAGGTTCCGGCGGTGGAGCTGGGTAAGCAAACGGCGAATATCGCCGCCGGTGAAGGAGAGGAAGTTCACGCGGCTACTCCGGTGACTCCGTTAGGTAGTCCCCGAAGTAATTTCGTGTTGCCACACGAAAAAACGAAATCTTTGACTGGCCGGAGTCCGTTTGGATTCCGGCCGTCGGTCGTGGATACTGCGAGCCTGCATGCATGGAAATGAAACGTTTACCTCAAATCAATAAATATGGAAACGTAATGAGTTATATATGTTTAATACATAATACATATACGTGACTCTGTAACTTGGTCTCGGCTCATATCTATGTCATCCGACTTTGGGCATGCATAAGTACACTTAAATTTGTATAAAGTTGAACGCGCAGACACACACATTCTACGTGGCATAGTACAAATCAGTTCACGTGCACTGCACGCGAATTGCCACGTAGGATGCTATGTAGTACTCGGGTATCTACTCGTTCAACTTTATACAAGTTTAAGTGTCTACTTATGCACACCCAAAGTCGAAGGACATAGATATCGGCTGAGACCAAGTTACAGGTCACGTTATATGACTAGCCGGAGTCCGTTCGAATTTCAGCCGTCAATCGTGGATGGATACTGAGAGGCTGCATCGAATGGTTACATCAAATCTATACATACACAAACGGATGAGTTATGTATCTTTGACATAATGCATAAACAGGACATCTAACTTGGCCTCAACTAACATCTATGCCTTCCAACTTCGAGTGTGCACAAGCAGACAGTTAAACTCGTATAAAGTTGAACGCGTAGACACACACGTCCTGCCAGTCCTACGTGGCGTGATACAAATCAGTTCGCGTGCAGCGCACGCAAATTGCCATGTAGGATGCTACGTAAGACTCGTGTGTCTATTCATTCAACCTTATACTAATTTAACTATCTACTTGTGTATACCCGAAGTTGGAGGGCATAGGTATCAACTGAGACCTATATATATATATATATAATATGTTTTTATAGCACAGAAATTTGCTGATCATATAAATCGAGACAAATGACAGTACAACAACATACCCAATATCCAATATATAATCTCATAAAATTGGGGTCTTAGAAGGTAGAATGTGTACGGACCTTACTTACCATTACCAACATACCCAATATACAATCTCATAAAGTAGGGATAAAGTAGGGATCGGGGAAGGTAGAATGCATATAGATCTTACCCTTACCTTAGAGGTATGAGAGGTTGTTTCTGATAAACCCTCGACTGAAACGAATGTTTAAGATTAAATTACTTACGAGTCGAGCATAATCTGGCCTATAGCATCCTGACGCGTAACCGAGTTTTCTGGAAAATATTCACATGAATCAGTAGAACAACCAGGGCCAGGTTTCTTAAAACAATTGCCATAAATGCCAGTGTTAAGGTCAATACATAGTGTTTCATTGTAGAGAAGGTGTTTATAGGAAGAAGATTTGTAACGACGAGTACAATCAACCCAAGTCAATGAAGCACCAAGATCAAGATGTAAATTTGTGAGTTGCAATGGAGTTTTGAGGTAGAGTGAGAGGGTGTATAGATTTGTGGAGGTGTCTTTGGTTATGGGTGTTAGATATGATTGTTGTGAAGATGAATGAAGGATAGTAAAGAGAAAGAATGTGAAGAAGAAGAGTGTTGAAGATGTTGGGTTATACATGGCTAGTTGATTTGGTGTTGTAATTGATTCATTCTCATCTATTGAGTTGTATGGAAATATATATATACACACACATAGGGGTGGTGAAGGGGGGTTTTCGAGTAACTGGTAAAGTTGTTGTCATGGGTGCAAGCTTGGAATGTGAAGTAGTAGATGATGATGATTGATGAGTGTTGAAGATGTTGGCTTATACATGGCTAGTTGATTTAGTGTTGTAGTTGATTCATTCTCATCTATTGAGTTGTATGGATATACACACTTCAATGGGTAGGTGGAGTAACTGGTAAAGTTGTTGTCAGGTGATTGGGAGGTTACGAATTCAAGCCTTGAAAATAACCTCTGACAGAAACGCAAGGTAAGGCCGCGTACAATACATTCTAATGGTGGGGTCTTTTTCCGAGTCTTGCATATAGCGAGAGCTTTAATGCACCGAGCTGTCCTTTTTTTTCCTAATGGGTAGGGGTGGTGGATCGAGGCGGATTGAGAATTTATGAGTTTTTGAATTTAAAATTGAATGTGTTTGGATATCGAATAGATATGTGTGTGATTTAGGCAAAAGGTATTGAGTTCACGTGAACTCGTAACTAGGCATTTAGATCCATCCTTGAGTGCGGTGGATAGAAAGGTATGCGACGTTGCGGACATCGAATTATGCATAAAAATTTACTAAAATTGCAATAACCGTAACAACAACAACATACTTAGTGTATTTCCACAAAGTGGGGTTTAGGGAAGGTAAAGTGTACACAGTCCATACCACTATATCTCAGATGAAGTAGAGAGATTGCTTTCGATAGACCCCCGACTCAGGACAAATAATAGTCTAACAAGCAGAAAACGTAGAAACAAGCAAAAAAAATAGGGTAACGCCGACACTAGATAATAAAAGAAACAAGACACTCACAGAGTAACACAATGAATTGCAATAGATAGTAACGTTCGTTATTTCTTGTACCAGATTGCTTTGTTTTGCTTTTTCCAAATCGAGAATTTATTTAAAACAATCTTTTTATTTTGAAGATAGAGATAAGATCTGTATATTGTAATATTTAAATTCGAATATAATATTATAGATATATACTTGTAATATATTTAAATATTTCCTCTTAGACTTTAGTGAAGTACTCACATGTAGTAGATCTTCCCACTAGCTATGTTAAATTTGTCTTTGATTTTTTTTCTTAATCCGTGTATCGAAATTTAACAATTCATTTATTATGAAACGGAGGGAGTAAATTATAATGCAAATTGTAATTATTAAACAAGAACATACAATTCCTTACTAATTATTAAATACAATTATATATATACATATGAACATATTCAAACATGTGGGGTTGTATTTTTTTTATTTTTTTATTTTTTAACCATAAATTATTAATTTTTCTGACTTTTATGACACTACTATTTGTTGGTTATCATTGAATATCTATAAAAATAAACACAAAGAGGAAATAAAATAAGTTGTGTCAGGGCTGAAAAAAAGGGGCCATTTTAAATGAACTGGCCATAAGACTTTGTCAAACGTGTTGTTTTTATTACTTTCCCCGTCTCATTTTATTTGTCGTCATTTGATCGAACACAAAGTTTAAGAAATAAATAATAATTTTGTAAACTGTACAAAATTCTGTTAAAGTTAGGGGTGGGCATGAATATCGAAAAACCGAATCGAACTAATTCGGTTTGGTTTTCGGTACACCTAACTTCATAACCGAAAATCGAAAAAATCGAACCCGAACCGAAGTACCAAACGCCCACCGCTAGTTAAAGTCACTTTAATGTTTATTTTTTAGTTGTCTTTTTTTATTAAGTGGAATCCCGTAAGAATAAAATGAGAATGATGTGTTGTTTTGAAAGGTAAATGTAGTCAGTTATGGATCCAAAATTTAGGGGTCGTGGGTGCTCAGAAGGTTCAAACACATATATCGATATTCAAAGCTTTAAGATTCTATCTGAAAATCAAAACAGTTGGGTGTTTTTCTCCATCCTATATCAGTTTTAATATATTTTTTATATAATAATTATATATATAATTTGTGTCAGATTTAACAGGCGCCGGAGCACCACAAATTAACACCTATAACACGAGTCAAAAACAAGAGCGAAGGATTATTTCGATTTTTCGTACGTATTAGCCTATGAAATTTTTGAAATATGTGCGATCGCAACAATAAATTGACACTTAACGCTCCTTCGAAAGATAAAAATAAGTCGAAAAATAATGGTAAGTAAACTTTAAATCAAAAGAAATATCCAAATCGAAAAAACCATTATACAAGCGTAACTGTGACAATAGATCGATACTATCTAAGTCCATACACGAGCCACTGTAAATAATTTACATTTACCGCGCCAATGGACAAGCGACATCCATGTTGCGATAACAAAAAAAAAACCATTCCGGTTCTTAAAAACCGAGAGTTGTAGTGATCCGGAGATGTACAAGTTCACATCAAATTCCAGTAAGTTATACTCTAAATGTATCGGGCAGCCCAGTGCACTAAAGCTCCGGGGAAGGGCCCCACCACAAGGGTGTATTGTACGCAGCCTTACCTTCGAAGATACTCTAAAATGTATCGGAGTAGCACAAAACTGAAGGTTTGCTGCAAAAAAGCTGTAAACAAGAATCAGTTCACTTCAAATTCTAACCGATGTAGTAATCGTGCTGTTTGGGATATAGAACACCGAGCAATTTGAGGGAACGGACTGGGCGAAAATGATCTCTCACCTAGTACGGGCGCTTAAAGCAACATCTCTCCGTCAGGGCCGGTGATCATATTCGCCAAGTCTTCTTGTGACAGTAGAGTTTTCTTGCCCAGCGCACCGTTCTTATCATATGGCTGAGCCATCTTTCTCAAAAACTGCATTCGAGGAGGGAGGGGAAAAGATTGAAAATTAGAAGAGGCAGTATGTATCGAGGCTCCTGTCATCATCGAAACAACAACTTCTCGATTCCAAGCAAGTTGGGCTCGACTATGTAAATCTTCACCGATCCATGTCGATCAATTTAAGCTTCACATAAGTTTAATAGTATGCAAATATAAAGAAATAGCAATAGAAGTTCTTATTTTCTACTGCCCGAGGCTTCTGTCTCAACTGGCAACTAAACACTCCCCCAACGTTGAAAATGTATATCTAGACACCTTAACTCGTCCCCACTCGGACACCCCATGCTGACGTGGCACATAAAATCTGGAGGTGTATAGATGATCGTTTTGTAAGTTGGAGTGTTGAACTGACACAGTGGAGACGAGTTGAGGTGTCTAGATGTGCATCCTCAAAGTTGGAGTGTTTAGTCGCCGTTTGAAGCCAAGTTAAGGCACCTATCTATATATTATGCCAAATTTAAACCTATTATGCTATCTTCACTAGTAAAGCCCAACCTACCAACTCCAGCCCGCTTCCGCATATGCCCAACGATAAGGACAAAACAGAACTACTCCGTACGTTTAAAAAAGAATGACCTAGTTTGACTTGCCATGGAGTTTAAGAAAGTAAAGACGACTTTTGATTCTTGTGGTCTTAACTTAAAGTTATGTCAGATGTACCAAAATGCCCTTTAATCTTGTCGTCTTAAACATGCCACGTGTAAAGTTGAAATTAAAGTAATGTCAAAAAAGGAAAGGGGTTATTCATTTTGAAACGGAGTAAAACGGAAAGTAGGTCATTCTTTTTGAAACGGAGGGAGTATTCTTAATCAAGCAGGACAAAAAAAGAAGATCCTCCGAAAGATGCATAACACACTTGATGATTCTTATAAACAGCAGAAGTTGAACACTACTGTATCAGCATAGAATGGTTTTGCGATGCGTCTGACTATTAGCACCATGCAGGAAACAGGATAACAGCAAAACATAAACCGATACCACTCACCTCTTTTGCTATATACACGGCCATGTCCGTACTTAAGTTCAGGTGAGCATCCCGCAAATGTGAAAGTATCCATCCAGGCAACTTGGAGCGCTTATCATGACGGCTATATCTGATCACAGGATATAACAGGCAAGGCATCGTAAGCATCTTGTTCCGGTACTACTTTTCGTGTGTGTATTGAGAGGTTAGAACATATTCAAGACGATATTTTCTTGGCATATCGTCAGTTTGTCAATGACAGTATCAAACTTGCCCGCTAAACAACACATGTAATTGCTGTTAGCTTCTCGAGTACTTAACGTCACAGATACATGGGGGTCGTTTGGTAGGAGGGATAAGTAACCTAATCCCAGGATTAATTTAGAAGAGGATCCATGTTTGGCTGGGACAAAATGTATGGGATAACTCATCCCGGGATTAGTTATCTCGGGATTGTAGTGTTTTTCTATCCCTCCTTGCGGGTGGGATAACTAATCCCGGGATAGCTAATCCTGGGATTAATAATCCCAGGATAACTTGTTTTCCAACCAAACGACCCCTTAGAGACTCTTCAGCATTACTATAGCCACATTACTATAGCCACATACAACAGAGTGTAGGTTAGTATAATAGATAGAGGTCCGGTAGAACACAACCCATTGCTTGAGCATCGTTTTCTAAATTTTGATTCACTTTCGAGTTGTTTTTCTATTGTTATTACATAACTGACTTGGACAAAGAAGCAAACCTTTTATCGGCAAAAATCATCATGCCATAATCTGCCTTTGAACGGATAACTCGACCCACACATTGAGCAGCTTGCCTCTGAAAATATATGGTAAATAATTATACCAGAAAAATATCACAAATACATATTATAAGGACTATAACTTGAGTCTGGAAGTACCAAAGCATCAAACGTCAGAAAATCGCCCTCTTTAATCTGGAACGTCTCCCTCAGATACTCTAATCGCGCAAGCAATATTCTGCAATTTTAACATAGGTCAAGGTGTAATTTATCCTAAAAAGATAAGTTCACACGTCTCTATCCCGGGATAGATTATCTGATTACAAAGAGACAACATCATTTCGATCATCAGATCATAAGGGAAGTGAAGCCTTTGGTGGATAGAGTTACCCGGTAGCAACACTGTTGCTGGTGGGAGGTGGGAGGTATCCCGTGGAATTAGTCGAGGCGCGCGAAAGCTAGCCCGGACACCACGGTTATCACACAAAAAAGAGAGGAAAGTGAAGCATAAGATGTAGTGATACTAACCTGCTTAGCGTGTATTGGAACGGAACGCCAAACATGATAACAAGCCTGCCATAGTGTCTATCAAAGTCTATACCTTCAGCCACTTTTCCCCTGCACAGTAACACACGGACATCATTAAGTCCAACGTCAATAGGGGTATACCAGATCAATTTTGCACTTCCTTTCACACCGTCATTGCTGCTATAAATGATATTCGCAAGTTGATATAAACACTGAATTAACTATTCTCAAGGAAGCAAACCTTGAAAAAGTTTTCTTTCGGAACAACTATTCTCTCGACAAGTTTAAACAACTTTCCTAGTAGATGGACGGAAGACATCTGTAACTTTCTGAGTTTCCCTTATAGAGAGAGAAGTCACTACTGCTCAGTATGTTAAAGGAACTAAAAGTCCATCGGCAAGACAGAAACATGTATTTTCCCTTTAAGTAAACACAACGAAATGAAAGATCGAAGCAATTATGCAATGGCTCAAAGAAAGAATCACCTAGCAACAGAGAAGAAAACTGCACCCCTCCCACTATCACAAGCCCTGCGATAATTATCCAAAGCCAATGTAGTCTCTACAACATCCTGGGTCTCGATAAATACGAGTTTATGTTGCATTATATCCTGCATCATATTATGAAGATAAGAAAAACAGTAGATAGAAGTAGTCAAATGTGTGATAAAGCACTGTTGTTAAGCATTAAACGTTCTCAATTAGTTCGCAAAAAAGAGTGTTTATCTAAAAGTCGAGAGCATAGCATAATAAAAGGCTATGTTGCTCGGATTTTTCAAAAATGTCGACGGGTGCATGTCGGATCCTCCGGAGATAGTGTATTTTTGAAGAATCCGACAAGGGTGCGACAACATTTTTGGAGAGTTCGAGCAACTTAGATAAAAGGTATAGTGGCACCTTTAATATTCCTGATTCATGCCAACTATTGACGATTCCGTCCATATATGAGTAACTGACGAAAAAACAGACAACCCCATCTGGAACAACAGAAACCATTTCAAGCAAAAGCTTCCCATAATTTTTCTCGACGCCCGGATCGCTTCTCAGGTCATACTTAGTGCTTACAGGAAGCTGATCACTGCAATTAAAAAGAAATACAAAACAGATATCAATGTACCAAATTCGACATAATCAAGCTAAAGAACACTCAAAAACTAAGCTGCTCGAACTCTCCAAAAAAGTTGCCGCACCCGCGTCAGATCCTTCAAAAATACACTATTTTTGGAGGATCTGACACGCACCGGGCGGCATGTTTGAAGAGTTCGAGCAACATAGCTCAAAAAGATATATGCACTCTCCTTGTCATCCCCATCTTGTGAGCGGGTTGGGGGTTGAGATTACAATAATCATAGTTCAACAGCTAGTCAAAGGTTTACCTTCCCCGTGTAAGGACCATTGGGCATATGCAATCCCTTGTCAATGACATCTTGAGGCTTCGACTAACTACCGGATTAAAATTGAGAAGACGTGGATAGAGATCAATTGGACTGAGGGTCCCGGAGGTAATCACAACAGACTGGAATCGTTCAAAAACGGGCTTTATGGCAAGAGAGGCATCATGACAAGTAAGCTAGCACGACAAAATATTTCCGAGGTAAGAAAATTGAGCAATAATGGTAAAACAACTAAAAAAATTATCAACGGCAACTTAGACATCTTCACAGTAAAATGCATTTCAAAATAATATAGCAATATTCTTACTTCTTATAGACGGACTTTCATTACATAACACAAGGACTACGATTAGACTAATTAGAGGCAATCATTAGAAAAAAGATTAATCAAAGAAAGACAAAATGAACTCCCCAGTCCCCACTCAGTTAAGGGGCATCACAATAGTAAGTGTCTAAGAACACATAACAAAACCAGCGCGCACTAAAGCTCCCACTATGCGCAGGGTCCGGGGAACGGCCCCACCACAAGGGTGTACTGTACGCAACCTTACGTAGCATTTCTGCCAGAGATTGTTTCCAAGGCTTGAACCCGTGACCTCTTGGTCACATGGAAGCAACTTTACCAGTTACTCTAAGGCTCCCCTTCAAATATTATGAAGAAACTAGTAACAATAATCTCCGATACAGATTATTTAACACAAAATAGATAAAACACAAACTTAGACTAGTAGGATGCATTATAACACAAATATGTCCATACGTGCTCCAGGAGAAGCAAACACACACCTGAAGGACAGGATCACGAATTTCTGGCATCCTCTCATCAGTTGGTTCAATTATAATAGAAAATCCCCGAGAATACGTCCCTACCAATGTGGCAAGGTCACAAACAGTTTGTATATGCAGAAACTCATCTGTATCCGTTATCTCCAGGGTTAACATAAGGGAGTGAAGCCTATCGTAACAAAATTTTAACATCTTTTGGTCGATTCCAACTTGTGTATTAATAGAAGCAACAAAGCCTACAAGACCCTCCTTTTCCACATTTTCAGTCTCTAGACGCCCTTTAAGATATTGGACAAATCTTCGCAAAACAGACAAGAAGTGTTCTGCTTTCCTTATATTTCCCGGCACTGCTTCCTTCATGATGTCATCAGGCAAGGCAGGATTAGCAAGCCATACATCCTGATCTGTACGAAGAAGATAAATGAGCAACGACTTTGATTACTATCACTAGCGCAAGAAAACAGTTTAATCAACATACCAGGCAGTCTTTGAGCTAAACCCTCAACTAGACGATTATACTCGGCACGTAATCGACCAGCATCAGTAGCCTTCAGCCTTCCTACCATGCAAGATGTTAGCCAAACATGAGTATTTCGCAATCCGTCTACTTTACTTTTCTACTTTCTCGTTACGTATCTTCCTTCACAGGGCTTATGCAAGAGGGGGTTATAATAGATCATAACATCATATATACTAGATTGAACCATCTCCGAGGTCTTTCAAATATTTTTACCCCAGAAAACTACATCATAAAAAAGAACTCAAATGCTATTAGCAAATTCATATTTCTATGCACACAAGTAAGAATATGCAAACCATATAGTATACACACAGAATGTCCCTGAAGATAAATCACTAAAATCAACAATATAGTATAGTGCACTAGTGCCCTGGAAGACACAAACGTTCAGTTTCCTATAAGCATGCTTCGCTTCACATGTGTCCTGTTGATTATTAAATGCTTTATAAAGTAAATATTGTTTTGATTTGATTTGCTTCTATTGCATTATTGTTTTCAAAGTCTCGTCTCATCCTTGGATTATGGAGTCAATGATACTTATTGAGTACAAGGAAATTGTACTTGCGCTCCTTTGGAAAGGAGCGATGTTGATGTTTGTTGCTGCAAGTACAGGTGCACCGACTGACATTACCACGAGCTATAGGAAACTGAAAACAATAATGCAATAACATAACCAAAAATATAATTCATTCTATACAATGGCATATAATATCCCATCTACATAACAGAACATAACCCATTTACGTCTATGGATCTTCTATGACATCATGAATGAAAATAATGCACGAGACAAACCTCCTAGCCACTATAGTACAGAATAAGTTTTTAAGGGGTCGTTTGGTAGGAGGGATAAGGATAACTAATCCCGAGATTAATTTAGATGAGGAGCTTATCCCATGTTTGGTTGGGACAAAATGCATGGGATAACTCATCCCGGGATTAGTTATCCCGAGATTGTAGTGTTTTTCTTATCCCTCCTTGAGAGTGGGATAACTAATCCCGGGATAACTTGTTTTCCAACCAAACGACCCCTAAATGTTATGGGTGATACAAAACAGACAGCATCAACATGCAAACTTAAGCATTCTAGGTGCAGGATGATACCATGTAGAACTAATTAGAAGCTTAATAAAAGAAAATTTACCTTTCAATTTCCTGAGACATCCTACCGAGATTCCTTGTTGCCCCTTCAAGTGTCTGCTTCCTCACACTGACACTAAGTGCCTCGATACATACATTGTCTATATTATGGGCCTCGTCAAACACTACAACACACTCCCTCTCCATCTCCTTCGATATAATACCAGCAACCTTGGGATCAAGCAGGTATTGGTAGCTGTAAACCACAACATTTGCCTGCTGCACCATATGCCGGGCCAAAAAGTATGGACACCAACCTTTCTCCTTACCGTACAATCTTAGCTCCTGAAAAAGTGCAATTAATCATCACAAGATCACAAGCAAACTTGAGTACCTCCATTAACGGAGAAGAATATGAACAAGAAAACTAGGCTCAAATAAAGACGGAAAAATTTCTAGTCAAGAATCAATCTCCAGAGCACATAATGCAATCACTAAAAAAGGGCAGCCCGGTGCACTAAAGCTCCCGCTATGCACAGGGTCCGGGGAAGGGCCCCACCACAAGGGTGTATTGTACGCAGCCTTACCTTGCATTACTGCCAGAGGCTGTTTCCAAGGCTTGAACCCGTGACCTCCTGATCACATGACAGCAACTTTACCCGTTACTCCAAGGCTCCCCTTCTTATAATGCAATCACTAAACAAGTTATATCTCCTTCACCACTGCAAGTACAAGTGCTTCCCAATAACCCATTTTCAAGTCAAATTACATTAGATATAACGATGTCTTCGTATCCTCCACAAACATAACGAATCCTGCACAAATGCAGTCTAACCATCTTACAGAAATATATGCAAACTTGAGCACCCGTGTAAACAGAGAGAAGTATGAACAACAAAACGTGTTTCAAAGATAAGAGAGAAATTTCTAGTCGAGAATCAGTCCATACAGCATGGGAGGCAGTGAAGAAAACGGTTATATCTCTTCACCACTGCAAAGCTCTTCTCTATAGCAGATTCTCTTTCTAACCATTTACAGGAATATAGGTGCAAGCAAAATTGGGTCTTTCACTTTTAACTCCGCCTAAATATCAACAAGGATTCATACAGCTAACTCCAACTAAATTGGGATCGGGACATAGTTAACTAAACATTGACTCAAGAATGACAGTAAAAGTTCTAGTCAAGAATCAATACAATGAAAAACTCAATAATCAATGCGATGAACAGCAATGAAAATTCAAGTGTGTCCCTATAATCCCTTCTCAAACCATACTAAATTATGCATAACAGATGCCATTGTATCCTCAAGAAAAGAAATGTCAAGAATAACCAATTTATTTCCTCGCGGGTGCAAGCAAAAATTTGTCCTTCACTTAACTCTGCCTATGTGAGCTGAAACATAACCAGTGGAAGCATAACGATCATCTAAATATGAAAGGAGATTCATAAAGCTAAGCTCAATTAAATTGGGATTGAGACATAGTTAACTATACATTAACTCAACGACAGTAAAAGTTCTGGTCAAGAAACAATGCAATGAAAAACTAAGTCATATATCTCTCCGCCGCTGAAAATTCATGTGTTTCCCCATAATTTCTTCTCAGACCATATTAGGTTATCTATAACATATGCCATTGTATCCTCAAGAAAAACAATGACAAGAATAACCAATTTACTTCCCCATGGGTACAAGCAAAATGTGTCTTTTCTAACTATGAACCAGATTCACATAGCTACTCAAACTAATTTGGGATCAAGGATATAGTTAATATGCAAAACTAGGGCACCCACGTTAGAGAACTCGACTCAATAATGACAGTTAAACTTCTAGTCAAGAATCACTCTTCACATTTGGTTGCAAATTCAATTGCTTCACTATAACCCTTTCTCAAACCAAATTAGATCATATATAACAGATGTCATTGCATCGTCCACAAAAGCAATGTCAGGAATAACCAACTTATTTCCCCCGGTACAAGCAAAAGAGGTTACTTTCACTTAACTATAAAACCACTTGAAGCAAAAAACACATTCATATAGCTAACTCCAACTAACTTGGAATCACGGCATAGCTAATTATACGTTGATTAAAAGCAAGATTAAAAGTACGAGCTAAAAGCATGATTAAAGGGTGGGAGAGAGAGAGAGACCTGCAAAGTATAAACACCAGTATTCGTCTTAGAATATACACCCTCGTAGCCCCGACCCCACCCCCTCCCAGACCCCACCCCCACATCGTGTAGTATTTGTCTAGATTATACATAAATGCTTTTCAGAACAGTAGTCATCACAAGATAATACAACAATCAAAGTACAAAAAACAACAGATAGCTACAAAACCCAAAACTACAAGAGTAATACTACGACTAATCATACCTGCAAAGTATAAACACCAGCAGACAAAGTGGCACTACCAGCTTTATCAGCAGAATCATAATTCTCAAAAAAGGAACAAGTAGGCACATTTTGGATTCTCAACTGCAAGTGCTCTAACCCAACTAGCAGTAAGTTTACTACAACCAGCATCAACAGAATCCCCATTCTCAGCAGACACCACAACTGGATACACACACAAATTCTTTCTTGATGACAAACCAATAGCCAACATTCTTGCCCCCGGCCCAACTCCCTTTAACTGATAATTATACAATAATTTAAGCTCAGCTAATGTTGTGTCCACATTGATTGTGTCCTCCCCACCCTCCAACGCACCTCACCTACGTCTGCAGCCCCGTAGCCCCCATCCCCACCACCCGACATCCTTTTACCCTCACCTCAACATCCTACACTATTTGTCTAGATAATACACATGCTTTTAAAAAGTAGTCATAACTAGATAATACGATAATCGAAGTACAAAAAACAACAGAACAAGAAACTACCTGCAAAGTATAAACACCAGCAGGCAAAGTGGCACTGCCAGCCTTATCAGCAGCATCATAATTCTCAAAAAAGGAACAAGTTGGCACATTAGGATTCTCAACAGCAAGTGCTCTAACCCAACTAGAAGTTAACTTCCTACAACCAGCATCAACAGAATCCCTATTCTCAGCAGACACAACAACTGGATTCACACACAAATTCTTTCTTGATGACAAACCAATAGCCAACATTCTTGCCCCTTGCCCAAACTCCCTTTAACTGATAATTATACAATAATTTAAGCTCAGCTAATGTTGTGTCCACATTGATTGTGTCCTCCCCACCCTCCAACGCACCTCACCTACGTCTGCAGCCCCGTAGCCCCCATCCCCACCACCCGACATCCTTTTACCCTCACCCCAACATCCTACACTATTTGTCTAGATAATACACATGCTTTTAAAAAGTAGTCATAACTAGATAATACGATAATCGAAGTACAAAAAACAACAGAACAAGAAACTACCTGCAAAGTATAAACACCAGCAGGCAAAGTGGCACTGCCAGCCTTATCAGCAGCATCATAATTCTCAAAAAAGGAACAAGTTGGCACATTTGGATTCTCAACAGCAAGTGCTCTAACCCAACTAGCAGTTAACTTCCTACAACCAGCATCAACAGAATCCCTATTCTCAGCAGACACAACAACTGGATTCACACACAAATTCTTTCTTGATGACAACCCAATAGCCAACATTCTTGCCCCTGGCCCAAACTCCTTTAACTGATAATCATACAATAATTTAAGCTCAGCTAATGTTTTTTCCATTTCATGTACAGTTCTTGTACAGTATAAAAGCTTAATTTGACTCATTGGTTTACAAAGTCTATAACTTGTTATTAAGGAAAGTAAAGAAATTGTCTTTCCAGTTCCTGTTGGCATTTCAAGAAGACAATGTCCTTTAGCATCTAAGGTTCTTTTGAGTTCTAACATGTATTGGTATTGTTCTGGATAGATGTTGTCATATGGGAAATAGATTGTTATGTCCTCTAATTGGAATTTCATGGTAATGGGGGTTTCTTGATTTTGATTGTTTTCTTGATTTGTGATGATAAAGATTGAATCTTGATGGTTTTTTTGGACACCCAAATGAGTTTTATAGAGGAATTTATGGAGGTTTTTCTGGACCCTAATGTTGTAGGATCAATAGTGAAGCAGCAAAGAGTTTGGGGGGTGGGGGTGGGGTGGGGTGGGGTGGGGTGGGGTGGGGTGGGTAGGGTTGTATAGTGATGACCTGGTTGAGCTAGGTATGCAGGGATGAGACTGTTTCAATCTTAATTATATATATTGAATTCGAGTTCTGAGTACGAAGAAAGTTTTGTAGAAAGTATCACTCCCAGAATAGGTTGTGTAGTGCACGATTCGAATTAGTATAGACTGCAGTGCTGGTATTGAACATCGATTGAGCTAGGAGCAAAATAATGTTAATTTACTCGTGTGGATTGTGATCGGTGGTGAGACTGTTCCACTCTTAATAAGAGATTTTGAGGTCGAGCTATGATGTAGACAAAATTCTGGTGGAAGCGCTATTCTCCCGGAATGGATCATGTAGTCGGGGTTCCGATACAAGTCGAAATTTTGTAGAAAGTATCACTCCCAGAATAGGTCCTGTAGTACACGATTCGAATTAGTCTAGATTCTAATGCAGATATTGAACATCGATTGAGCTGGGAGCAAAATAATGTTAATTTATCAGCATGGATTGTGACGCAATGATGAGACTGTTCAACTCTTAATCAGGAATTTTGAGGTCGAGCTTTGATGCGGGAAAAATTCTAGTGGAAGCTGTATTCCCCCGGAATGGATCATGCAATGCGCGATCGAAATAAGTCGGGGTTCCGATACAAATATCAAACATCAGGTGACCCCCCCCCCCACACACACACACAAAAAAAAAAATAATGTTAATTTGTTCTGATAATGTAAACTCGAATAAAAGCATACTAGCTCTGCAAATTAAGTCGGAATTGTTAATTACATGTCTAAATTATATGTGAACGTTCTATTAGTTTTCTCAACTTAATTTTTCTTCGTATTATTTATATCTCTAAATGGAGTTGTGTAGCGATCAGTTTGATTCCATTTTCAAGATTATTGATTATTAATTTGCAGGTATGGTAAACCGTTAAAAAATCGTTAATATATCAGTTATTGATCGTTATCGATTAAATTATAGACTTAATGTTAAGATTTCTATGATTTTCTTTTCCTTAAAAATAATTTATGCATAACGTGACAAATAGAATCTAATAAGATATATCATAAATTATCAAGTAATTTGAATGTTCAAATAAAACTTTAATTTAAAATTCATTTGATTTAAGATCATAATTTTATATCATACTTTCTTCCTTTGTTTATTTTTATTTATTCATATACTAAATATAGATGTCTAACAATACTTGTTTAATTTAAAAAATTCAATGATAATTATCATATTGCGTCTATTTTATTCTTACTATAAACTAATATTCGTTATTTAATACATTTTTTAAAATATTAAATTTATAGGGCGACATGGTAAAATTATTTTATAAACAGAGAGGGAGTATATCCAAACAGGCCCTTTAAAAATACTCAGCAATAAATGTAAACGTTCATTTTACTAAAAATAAATGTTCATTAATATTTTTATAGCTTAAAAAATCAATTGATAACTTATCCATTAATGTCCATTTTATTATTAATTATTACTCTTTGACCAACAATATTTGTTTACTATAATACTAAAAATAGATGTTCAACAATACTTTGTTTAATTTGGAAAATTAATGAATAATTTATCATTTTCTATTTATTTGCTCGTCGCAGTTAAATACTATTCATCACTCAATTGATTTTTCAAGACATCAAATTTATTATTATATTCAAAGGACGATATAGTAAAATTATCTTTATTATTTATTAGTATTTCTTAATATACGTATCACGTCAATAATGGATAACTATTGTTGGACGGAGAAAATAGAACAAACTTGAGATTTTGGCTTATTGAGCATGCGTATAATTAAAAGACGTGACATATTTCAAGTTATTTAGTAATCACATTATTTCCTTTTCTATATGCTTTGATTTTTTTTTTCTCGAGCCGAGAATCTGTAACCTACAAAGATAGATCTATACCCACAGTATATTCTACCTCGACTAAATCTACGGAATACTCTGTCACCTACCATCAGCAACAGATATCGAGTAATTTTATCCATCAAGGCTAGGTAGATGAGATAGAATGTTTCTTTTATAATTATGGTGCTGGCCACCTTTCGTACACCTCGACTAAATCTATGAAATATCTATACGTCACCTACCACCAACAACAACTATCAAGTAATTTTGTCCATCAAAACTAGAACAAATGAGATAGAATCATTTACGTAATATTTTTGTCTCTACTGGTACTTGAATTATGTAACCGACTCTTGAAAACACACACAAATTTTTATATTTTATACATTTACGCCACCTACCAACAACAACAGATATCGAGTAATTTTATCCATCGAAGCTAGAACAAATGAATAAAATCATTTAGTATTTTTTTTTTTTTTGCTAATATTTGAATTATGTAACTGTCGCTTGAAGATACACACGAGAAATTATATTTTATACATTTAAGCCGCCTACCAACAACAACAGATATCGGGTAATTCTGTCGATCAAGGTAGGACAGATCAGTTAGAATAATCTAGTATTTTATCTCTACTGATATGCGAATTATATAACTGGCGCTTGAAAATACACGTAAAAATTTATATTTTATACGTTTTATTCATCAAGACTAGAACACATGTGATAAAAATCGCTTACTATTTTTTGTCTCTACAAATATTTGAATTATGTAACCGACGCTTTTAAAAATACACATAAAATTCTATATTTTATACATTTAATTGAAATAAATTTATAATTCAAATGTCTAAATAAAATATTTAGACAACTCACAATAAATGCAAATGCAAGACAAATTTATTATGTACCTGTCACCTATCACCCGCAACAGATATCGAATAATTTTGTGCTACGACAAATGAGATAGAATCATCCGGTATTTTTTGTCTCTGCTTATATTTGAGTTATGTAATCGACACTTTAAAAAATCCATGCAAAATTTATATTTTATATATTTAATTGAAATAAATTTATAATTTAAATGTCTAAATAAAATATCTCATAATAAATGAAAATGCAAAGACAATTTATCATAGTATTATAACGTTGGTGTCCTCGTATATAAAAACCTCAATTAGCTCCTTCAAAACTAGCCGTTATATATTCAAACTTTCTCTCCTCTTTCTCTCTCTAAATCTTTAAACTCTCTCTCTCTAAATCTACAAAGCTGAAATGGCAATCTCAGTAGAATCTTCATCACCTGCTTCCCTTAACAAGGTGCTTTAAAGAACCCTAATGTTAATATATTGCAACTTTAGATTTGTTTTGAGATGATTCTTGAACTTGGATTGTTGTATTTTGTTGTTGTTGTTGCTCTTGCTCTTGTTTGTTGCTGTTGTCTGTCTTTTTTGTATGTTTTGAGTCGAGGGTCTTATGAAAACAGTTGAGAGGTAAGGTGTGCGTACACAGTATACTCTCTGGACCCCACTCGTGGAATTATAGTGGATTTGTTGTTGTTGTTGCTCTTGTTCTTGTTTGTTGTTGTTGTCTGTCTTTCTTGTATGTTTTGAGTCGAGGGTCTTTTAAAAACAGTCGAGAGGTAAGGTGTGCGTACACAGTATACTCTCTGGACCCCACTCGTGGAATTACACTGGATTTGTTGTTGTTGTCCTAAAACTCAAAATTAGAGATTGCAACTCTAGATTTGTTTTTATGATCAAGTTTTTAGCATGACAAATTATTGTATTTTCTTCTACGCTGTTTTTATCTTTTTTGAGTTCAGGAGGGTCTATCGGAAACAGTCTTTTACCAGACCCCACTTGTGGAATTACGCTGCTGCTTGTTATTTTGCATCTGTTTTGAGCTGAGGGTTTGTCGTAAACCACCTTTTACGATAGGGATAAGGCTGCCTAAACAGTACTGCAGACCCCACTTGTAGAATTGCACTGAGTTTCTTGTTGTTGTTCTTGCTTGTTGCTACTGTCGCCTTTTTCATCTGTGTTGAGTCGAGGGTCTATTGGAAATAGTCTTTTCCCGGACCCCACTTGTGGGATTAAGCTGCTTGTTGGTATTTTTAGTCTGTTTTGAGCTGAGGGTCTATCAGAAACAACTTCCTACCTTTTCATGGTAGGAATAAACCTACCTAAATAGTACCGCAGACCCCACTTGTAGAATTACGCTGAGTTTGTTGTTGTTGTTCTTGCTTGTTGCTACTGTCTTCTTTTTCATCCGTGTTGAGCCGAGGGTCTATAGGAAACAAATTTTCTACCTTCTCTAAGGTAGGGGTAAGGTCTGCGTACATACTACACTCCCCAGACTCTATTTGTGGGATAACACTGAGTTTGTTGTTGTTGTTTCTTTAGCCTCGATTATTGTATTTTTCTTGTTGTTGTTCTTGCTTGTTGCTGCTTTTCATCTGTTTTGAGCTGAGGGTCTCATAGGAAACTGACTCTCTACCTTGTCGAGGTAGAGCTAAGGTTAGCATACATACTATCCTCCCCGGCCCAGACTCTACTTGTGGGATTATACTGAGTTTGTTGTTGTTTTTTTTAGCATGACACATTTGGTTGATTCTTTAGCCTCGATTGTTGTATTTTCTTGTTGTTGTTACCGCTTGTTGCTGCTACTGTCGTCCTCTTTTATCTGATTTGAGTGGGGAGGGTCTATTGAGTCTCTGCCCGAACCCCACTTGTGGGATTACGCTGCTTGTTGTTATTTTTCATCTGTTTTGAGTTGAGGGTCTATCGTAAACAACCTTTCTACCTTTCCATGGTAGGGGTAAGGTCTAGGCACCCCCGACCTCACTTGTGGAATTGCACTAAGTTTGTTGTTGTTATCTTTTTCTTATGTTTTGTGTTGAGGGTCTTTTGAAAACCGTCGAGAAGTAAGATGTGTGCGAACACACACCTCTCAGACACCACTCGTGGAATTACACTGCATTTGTTGTTGTTGTTGTTGTCCCTTAACAAGGTACTTGGTTTGAGCAGATTTTCTTAAAAAACTCAACCTTAAAGATTGCAACTGTAGATTTGTTTTTATGATCAAGTTTTTAGCATGACAAATTATTGTATTTTCTTCTAGTTGTTGTTCCTGCTACTTGTTATTTTCCATCCGTTTTGAGCTGAGGGTCTATCGCAAACAACCTCTCTACTTCTCAAGGTAGAGGACATGTTTGCTTACGCACCGTGATCCGTGGACCCCACATGTGGAATTTCACAGAGTTTGTTTGTTTTGGAACGACAAATGATTGTGTGTTCTTGTTGCTGTTGTTCCTTCTACTTGTTATTTTCCATCCGTTTTGAGCTGAGGGTCTATCGCAAACAACCTCTCTACTTCTCAAGGTAGAGGACAGGTTTGCTTACGCACCGTGATCCGTGGACCCCACATGTGGAATTTCACTGAGTTTGTTTGTTTTGGAACAACAAATGATTGTGTGTTCTTGTTGTTGTTGTTCCTTCTACTTGTTATTTTCCATCCGTTTTGAGCTGAGGGTCTATTGCAAACAACCTCTCTACTTCACAAGGTAGAGGACAGGTTTGCGTACACACCGTGATCCGTAGACCCCACATGTGGAATTTCACTGAGTTTGTTTGTTTTGGAACGACAAATGATTGTGTGTTCTTGTTGTTGTTGTTCCTTCTACTTGTTACTTTCCATCCGTTTTGAGCTGAGGGTCTATCGCAAACAAACTCTCTACGTCTCAAGGTAGAGGACAGGTTTGCTTATGCACCGTGATCCGTGGACCCCACATGTGGAATTTCACTGAGTTTGTTTGTTTTGGAACGACATTATTTCAGGGTTCACCTAGCTTGATGGGTTCGTCACCAATTTACAGTCCATCATCAGATAAACGTTTCTGGAGTAATCTTCGCAGCAGGGTTGATACTCTTCTTGAAAATCGCGAAAATCATAACGCTGCTCTAAAGGTAAAATTGTCCTTCGATTTCTGTTACTATCTGTTTGTTCCTTGTACCTCGATTATGGTATAGTTTTATCTGTTCGTTCCTTGTACCTCGATTATGGTATAGTTTTATTGTAGTTTCTGTTATGTTACTGTCAGTCTGTTGTTGTTATGGGATCTCTACACAAATAGCTGATCCGATTTACTGCTTATATACTCCTTCCGTTCCAATTTATGTGGCACTTTTTGCTTCCCGAGAGTCGAGCAGTAAATTTAGACACAAAATCTTCAAGTTTTTTGAAATATAGTTTATGTATTTGGAAACTACGTGAAAAGTACTACAAGTAACACTAATCGACAACTCAAAGTATTTAAAAGATATACGAATTACGGTTAAAGACAGACTTGTTTGAATATCGAAATCTGAAAAGTGCCACATAAATTGGGACGGAGGGAGTACTAATTATACATGATTATACATATATTATACATCTGCCGGTTATTTTAAGTTATGCGGTTGAGTGGGCAGCCACTCGGGTTATAGAATACAGTGTCTCTACCTTTGAGGCCACATGCTACTTTGCGAGATTACGCAAGGTATGTTTTTTTTTTCTTCTTTTGGGTGTCGTATTTTGTTTGATTTTGTGTGAAAAATTGTTTGTAGCAGCAAGAAGGAGCGGAGGATCGATCGAAGAGGATGAAGGAGGATGCTATGCTATTACTAAGAGGATTTGATTCTGTTTCTTGCTCTCTTTCGCAGTTATCGGATAATCTGGAAAATGCTCTTCAGGTATCCCTTTGTATGTGATTCTTCAAAGACTGAAACGAAGTTTCGGTTAGGATGCTTGTCAAGTATTTTTTTTCTTCGTTTCTTCACTATCGCTATTTTCTTGAGCCGAGGGTTTATTGGAAACATCCGCTCTACCTTCCGAGGTAGGGGTAATGTCTGAATACGTACTACCCTTCCTAGACCACTTGTGGGATTGCGCTGGGAATGTTATTTAAGTTTTGGTTAAGATATGATTTTGCTAGATTTGAATGAAAGAAGAATCCATCGTTTTCTGTAACTGTGGTGTCCGGGCCAACTTGTGCGCACCTCGACTAATTCCACGAGGTACCTACTACCTCCTACCGGTACAAAGCTTTGATAGACCACTTGTGGGATTGCACTGGAAATGTTATTGACGTTTTGGTTAACATATGATTTTGCTAGATGTGAATGAAAGAAGAATCCATTGTTTTCAACCGTGGTGTCCGGGCCAACTCGTGCGCACCTCGACTAATTCCACGGGGTACCTACTACCAACTACCTGTACAAAGCTTTGATAGACGAGAAGAAATCACCAGTACAGACATCTATTTTGATTTTTCCGGAAGGCTTATTGTTTTAAGGAAGATATGATATGTTGAAAAAAAAAGTTTTGGTTAGTAAAATCGACTTCTTTTTACCTGAATTTGGATGAGCGTTTGTTCTTTGTTAATCACTAATAATTGCTAGATCGGAATGAAAGAAACATCTATCTTGTTTGATTTCGGATTGAGGCGTAGTCTTGTGTGTTTTTCGTGTATCTATATTTTCAGTAGATGCACTTCTTGATATCGTCGATCTTTAAAATTTCTATCTACATTTATATAGTCGAGTCAACCACGTGCATCTACTACTTATATATTGGTGGTAGCCTAAGCAAGCGTTGAGTTATTGATTATGCATTGTTTATTTTCCGTATCTAGGGAGCAAGAGATCTAGCAAAACCTCCCACATTGACAGAGATACTTCATTGCACGATGGAAAAGGCGAGCAGTGGGGAAAATCAATCGAAGGAAGATAAACACGAGGGAGACAAAGGTAAAGAAGAGAGTGAAGAAGGTGGCAATAGAGGGTTAAAGAGGAAATTCGATACTGAAGAATCCTCCGAAGATCCTCAACAAGACGATGATACCAAAAGAGAAAATCGACGTGTCCTGAAAGAGCTCGGGAAGTTCAAGAAAGCCAAAAATGTTGGCACCCTTCTCTCTTTTTCGTAGAATGATTATAGCTACTTTTTTGCGTTTTGAGTTTTAAGAGCTAACTTGACGTTATCTATGTGAAGCTTGCGATTTCCATGGCGTCAAAAGCAGCCACATTAGCTCGAGAACTGAAATCAATGAGATCAGACTTGTGCTTTATGCAAGAACGTTCTGCTCTTTTGGAGGAGGAGAATAGAAGGCTTCGTGATGGCTATGACACAGGGATACCACCAGAAGACGATGACCTGGTAATCCTTTTACAACTTGATCCGTGATGCAATGTGAAACAGATTTACGTTATATAAACCGACAGTACCAGTATATCACATGGTAGACAACATTGCATGATACTAGTTCAATCATTACTCCTAATTGCTTACAACTTGAAATGTGTCAGTTAAATCTTATCGTACTACTTGATGCTTGACACTCGAAAATGTTTACTAGTTGAACCACGACACTCAAAAATGTTTACTACTTGAAGCATGTAACTCAAATTATTCACTACTTGAACCGTGACTGAATGTAAAATATATTATGCTATATAAACTGTGACAGTATCATATGTTAGATAACATTGAGTGATACTACTTGAACCGTGAGGTTCAAATTGGTTACTGATTGAACCGTGAGGCTCAAGTAGTTTACTACTTGAATCGTGAGGCTCAAGTTGTTTACTGATTGAACCGTGAGGCTCAAATTGTTTACTGATTTAACCGTGGGGCTCAAGTAGTTTACTACTCGAACCGTGACAGAACGTAAAAGATATTATGCTACACACTGACAGTATCATGTGGTAGACAACTCGAGTGATACTACTTGAACTGTGAAACTCATATTGTTTACTGCTTGAACCGTGATACTCAAATTGTTTACTACTTGAACCATGACAGAACGTAACATATATTATGCTATAAACTGACAGTACCATATGGTAGACAACTCGAGTGAATGCTACTTGAACCGTGAGGTTCAAATTGTTTACTGATTGAACCATGACATTACTGATTGAACTGTGAAAGCCAAATTGTTTACTACTTGAACCGTGAGATTCAAATAGTTTACAACTTGAACCGTGACTGAATGTAAAATATATTATGCTATATAAACTGTGACAGTATCATATGTTAGATAACATTGAGTGATACTACTTGAACCGTGAGGTTCAAATTGTTTACTGATTGAACCGTGAGGCTCAAGTAGTTTACTACTTGAATCGTGAGGCTCAAGTTGTTTACTGATTGAACCGTGAGGCTCAAATTGTTTACTGATTTAACCGTGGTGGGGCTCAAGTAGTTTACTACTTGAACCGTGGGGCTCAAATTGTTTACTTGAACCGTGAGATTCAAATACTTTACTACTTGAACCGTGACAGAACGTAAAAGATATTATGCTACACACTGACAGTATCATATGGTAGACAACTCGAGTGATACTACTTGAACTGTGAAACTAATATTGTTTACTGCTTGAACCGTGATACTCAAATTGTTTACTACTTGAACCATGAAAGAACGTAGCATATATTATGCTATAAACTGACAGTACCATATGGTAGACAACTCGAGTGAATGCTACTTGAACCGTGAGGTTCAAATTGTTTACTGATTGAACCATGACATTACTGATTGAACTGTGAAAGCCAAATTGTTTACTACTTGAACCGTGAGATTCAAATAGTTTACAACTTGAACCGTGACTGAATGTAAAATATATTATGCTATATAAACTGTGACAGTATCATATGTTAGATAACATTGAGTGATACTACTTGAACCGTGAGGTTCAAATTGTTTACTGATTGAACCGTGAGGCTCAAGTAGTTTACTACTTGAATCGTGAGGCTCAAGTTGTTTACTGATTGAACCGTGAGGCTCAAATTGTTTACTGATTTAACCGTGGTGGGGCTCAAGTAGTTTACTACTTGAACCGTGGGGCTCAAATTGTTTACTTGAACCGTGAGATTCAAATACTTTACTACTTGAACCATGAGATTCAAATACTTTACTACTTGAACCGTGACAGAACGTAAAAGATATTATGCTACACACTGACAGTATCATATGGTAGACAACTCGAGTGATACTACTTGAACTGTGAAACTAATATTGTTTACTGCTTGAACCGTGATACTCAAATTGTTTACTACTTGAACCATGAAAGAACGTAACATATATTATGCTATAAACTGACAGTATCATATGGTAGACAACTCGAGTGAATGCTACTTGAACCGTGAGGTTCAAATTGTTTACTGATTGAACCATGACATTACTGATTGAACTGTGAAAGCCAAATTGTTTACTACTTGAACCGTGAGATTCAAATAGTTTACAACTTGAACCGTGACACTCAAAATGTTTACTAATTGAAGCATGGCACTGAAATTGTTTATTACTTGAACCGTGACAGAACGTAACATATATTATGCTATAAACTGGCAGTGTCATGTGGTAGACAACTCGAGCGATGCTACTTGGAACTGTGAAACTCAAATTGTTTACTGCTTGAACCGTGATACTCATATTGCTTACTACTTGAACCGTGACAGCCTGTAAAATATCAGCCTGTAATATAAGGATGGCACTGAAATTGTTTACTACTTGAACCGTGACAGAACGTAAAATATATTATGCTATAAACTGGTAGTGTCATACGGTAGACAACTCGAGTGATACTACTTGGAACTGTGAAACTCAAATTGTTTACTGCTTGAACCGTGATACTCCAATTGTTTACTACTTGAACCGTGACAGAACATAGTATATATTATGATATATACTGACAGTATCATACGGTAGACAACTCGAGTGATACTACTTGAACTGTGAAACTCAAATTGTTTACTGCTTGAACCATGACACAACCGTTTACTGCTTGAACTTAGCCATTCAAATTGTTTAGTACTTGGACCGCGACACTCAAGTTGTCTTCGAAATTTGCTTAGGTGAGGCTCCAAATGGAGGCACTACTTGCTGAAAAATCCAGACTTGCAAATGAAAATGCAAACTTGAATAGGGAGAACCAGTGTCTTAGACAACTTGTTGAGTACCACCAGTTGGCCTCAGAAGATCTCTCTGCATCCTACGAAGGCTTACTTAGAGGAATGGGATTGGATATTTCATGTTCACCCGAGGATCATACCGAGGCAAATGATGGATCTGGAGGAGTACGCGAGAAAGACATATCCGGTATTTCCAAATCCCTTGATGAGATCTACGACGAAGAATGAAGAAAATAGTGATTCGAGTAAAAGCTGCTTATTATCGCTCCATGTTGTAATCTACAAACAACAACATAACATACCCCGTGTAATCCTACACGTGGGGTTTGCGCCGTGTTGTAATCTTCTACCTATGTCAAAATTTGTAAAATTTGTTGTATCGTATGTTTCAAGTTGTTATCTATAATGAAAGACAACATTGTATTATGCTGTTCCTCCTCCGTTCTTCATTATAACTCGCAGATTGTACATCTAGGCACCTCAACTCATCCCTACTGTGTCTGTCTTGTCGACGCCCAACACTGACGTGACACATACATTCTGGAGGTGTATGTGCTCACACGTGGAGACGAGTTAAGGTGTCCAAATGTGCATCCTTCGTGATAAAAATGTTATCTATAATGAAAGACATCAATTATGTTGTTCCTCCATTCTTCATTATAACTCGCAGATTGTACCGTGTCCGACTTGTGGACAACCAGCGCTGACGTGACACATAAAGTTTGGAGGTGTATGTGCTGACATGTGGAGACGAGTTAAGGTGTCCATTTCAAGTAATTCTAGCCTCCCACTTTCTTTAACCTTTTCTTTTTCCTTTGTGGTAGAATAAAAAACTGAATATTTTCTAGTGGCATCAATACTTTCGCTCCTCCGGCGGACCCCACGAGTTCACCTGAATCCAATATTTTAAATATAAACGACATATCCAAAAATTTATCAAAATTTCAATAAATGTTATATTACGAACCCATAGTCTTAAAAATTTAATTCTGAATCGCGATAGAACCCCCGGCCCCACCCCACCTCACTTTAAGTGGTAGCTTTTCACTCCTATAAATACAAGCTTGCACCCTCCACCTCTCTTTCATGTCCTATCCTTTTATTTAACCTTTCATTGGTTACATTCTATCTTTTTATCCACCTATAACATCGCTCTGCTCTTTGTCGCGCTATACTCTCAATACACCATGCTAAAGTAGAGATTCAGAGTTTGAAACCGAGACCTCTGATTAAAGAAAAAGCATGTCTCGTCCGCTACACCACATCCTTTAAGCACATTATTTTCTTAGACACCCTTAGTACAACAAAACTTCAACTATGTCTCAAATTCTTGACAATGTGAGTAGTTTGAGCTTCATACAAATCCTCAACACCCCTTCTTCCTACCATTATCAACCCTCGACGAAGCTACATTCATCGGCCATCATGAGCGCGACGAGTTTGGAGATGTGCACTGAGACACTAGGAAGTGAGACAGGTTGTTATTACAACGATGACATGGATGAGACGAACTTTTCTCGTGGTATTCAACGATCAGAATGTCATGTATTCAAGAAATGTGTCAAGAGGAAGGTGGATTTTCCGCCTCCGCTGACTTCAATCAGCGGAATGGAAAGAGTCAGAGTGAGATCCTATCGAGGAGGTGGTCGCTTAGTGTTAAGAGCTGTAAGCGTCAGCAACGCTTACAGCTCTTACTTCAAAGCTGAGCGTGCAAGTGGCACGCTCAGACTTTCTTGGAGGTATGATAGTAAAATGGAAGTTGAACAAAATTGTGAAGAACAAATGGCAAATGGTTGTAGAAAATTAACAAGAAGGTGTAAAGAAAAATGTGGGAGTACAAGTAGAGGGATTTCAAATTATTGCCAATTTTGGGTGGCTATTTCCTAAATTAATTGTTTTTTTTTTTTTTTTGCAATAAGAAGTATATATTATTATCGTGATGTTCGAACCAACTTGCATTATTATTATCATATTTTGACTGCTTTGATGTGTGTAACTTGAGTCGAGAGTTTTTTGAATACAGCCTCTTTAATTTATCTCCACGAGATTCATACCTCGCTTACATTATTTCCCTGGATATGTTGTTGTTGATTTCGTATATGGCAGTTATTATTGTTTTATTAAACGTTATACCATTTAAGGAGGGAAAACGCGCTCCGAACGAGATTTATTTCGTACCAAAAATTTGAACGCAAGACCTCTAATTAGGGATAAAGGAATTCTGTTCATTCCATCGTAGCCTTCGTTGGTGGGATGAAAACTCAGAATTTAGACGTAGTGAAGTTTGAGTAGAGATATACTAGACCTCGAAAAATGTATATCTAATTCTATTTGTAAATATTTTCGCACACATATATGTGCTTCGATCTTAAAATTATTTAGTTCTGTCGAACCTAGAAACCCATTATTAATCCATCGATATCAAAGGACCACATTGATCTAGTAATTGTTGCATGTGTTAATCATTGAGAAGGGAAAAAAGTTATACATTATCTTGAGCAAATATTATTCGTATTATCTCTCTTTTAAGATTTTTATACATTTCTAATAAAGATATTTATGATTGGACATAAAATACTGAAAATTGAATTACCAAATCGAATAAAAAAAATTGGTAATTGGTATTCGGTAATTTGGTATGGTATTTGAGAGTAAAATTTCAATATTTTAATATTCGAAATTAGATTTTATAGAAGATATTAATACCATTTAGTATCGATATTTACCTAAAATAAATAGACAATAGTATTAGTCATTCCAAAGAATCTATTGAACCTTGGTAATATATTCGTAAAACGTAACAAAAGGAATACCAAATAAGGTTTCTATTAAATATACTCTTTGAAGTTTAAACGTACGTTTGTATATCTCCAACTTTAATATGGTATTACCAAAAATCGTACCGAAATGAAGTTTAATTTACCGATTACCGAATTACCAAATCGATGTTTATAAATATGGTATGTGGTATCGACGTTCAAATATCGATTACCGAATTACCAAAGTTGAACTCTAAAAATATCGAACCGAATACCGCACGTACTTTAGAAACAATTCAAGTTATACACACTGATAGTATAACGAATTTTCAGACCATCAATATAATTTAATATGTTATAGCAGAATTACTTATCATAATAGAATTTCCTGAAATTATCTTATAATTTAGTCAATTATATTTGTGCCTTACATCGATCGACAGCGCACGAAACTTAAACTCGAAAACATAAATGGCTCATGCAAGTGGACTAGTTGTATTAGATGTACATATTTATGACCAGTATCTGTCATTGCCTACACTGCCTTGGACTCAATTACCAAAGTTGATGAGAAAATATCACACATGTACATGTGCCAATTCAGTATCGGAGTTAGAATTTTTACGTAGAAGGTTTAAAATATAAAAAGATAATCACGTGACCTAGTCGAAGGGGATCCAACATCTACTATATTTACAAATACGAATGAAATTTTCTTTAGTAGGACGTGACAAAAACTCTCATAGTGGACTACGCTTACAATATGAATTTAAATTAATCAAATCGGTGAATTTTAGACACCGAGTAATTGAAGCGAAAAAAAAAAAAAGAATACTTTCGATTGCATAAAAGGACTCAATGAAATAGACTTGTCTGTGAAGACGTGAACTACCCAACAGAAAAAAGGGAAAAGGGTTCAAATTACGCCTGAATTTTGCAGGGATTCTATGACCCCTCCGAACTATTTATTAGTGTATTTTAATAACGTTTATAAGCTAATAAATAGATAAAATTTATTAATAATAAAAAAAAGGTTTAGTACAAATAAATGTTAGTAAAATACACTAATAAATAGTATAGGAGGATCATAATACGCTAATAAATAGTCTAAAATATCGTTGAGATCCGCGCAAAATTCATACATGTTACAACAAATTTCATCAAAATAGATAAGTTCAACCCCACCCCCACCCCCACCCAAAAAAAAAGATATACCTAATTGTTTGTTGGATTTATTTGGTCCCAATCACATCAACATGAAAAAGGTGTCCATAGAACAACCTTTACCAACAGACAGAAATATACATAGGAAACAAAAATAAATGGATAAGTTTTATAGATGACTAGACTTTAAGTTGTTATAATATGCTAGGACAAGAAAATTACTAAGAAGAACAAAAAAAAAAGGGAAAAATAAGCATAAATATACACTTTTAACTTATCATATTTACATAAATCTTCATGTTTACAAAATAATTATAATTTTTTTTACTAATTATATATCTTTGTTGGATGTATTAGAAGCTAATTATGTATCTCGACAGATCCAAAATAAAAAATATATATCTGAAGCTAATCATGTATTTTTACAAAGAAAAAGATGTATCTTAGTGGATATATCAGGAGCAAATTATGTATCACAACATATCCAAAATTCAAATTTTCAGTAATTATGTAAAATATCAAAATTTTCTGTGATTACGCACCAAACTTGCAGGGTTTATGTTGTTTGTCCAAATAATAAATTACTCCCTCGGTTTCAAATAGAACGACTACCTTTTATTTTTAGCCCGTTTAGAAAGAATGATATTTTTCTTTTTCGATAATGCTTTGATTCTAATTTTTTATGTGACATATTTACGATAATAAAATTAAATGATATTTTGATACATTTGATATATCTTTAATTTAAGATCACAAGATTTAATTTTTTTTTTTTAAATTTTATGTTAAATTAAAATAAATTATTCTTTTTAAAACGAGAGGAGTGATGTTTTTCATGGCTAGGATTACTTTTGATAAAGAAGAAAAGAATTAAAAGGTTGAAAGGAAACCATAAGAATAAATTTGATTGGGTTCTCTTATTAGTGTCATAAATTTAATATTCTAAAAAGTTGAATAAACATTTTTTAATTTATAGTCTTCTCTTGTCCACATATCTAGTCAAATTATAAAAACTTTATGTGTCATTGTCCCATAATGGATAAGGCATACTACTGATTAAACCAAGTGCTTCTTAATACATAGATAATAATGATGTATTTTTGTTTAATTACAACTTAATTTTAAAATGTCAATTTCATCTATCATTTATAGTCATACAAACACTTACGACTTATTTTAGACCATAAATTTTAAAAAATTTCCTATATTTTTAAAAATCTTATATGTTTTAAATTTTGTATCCAGGTAACTTGCATCATATAAATTAGAACAGAGAGAGTAATATTTACGACTTTTATTTGAATTACATATCACCATCAATTTCATCTATCATTTATAGTCATACAAACACTTACGACTTATTTTAGACCATAAATTTAAAAAAATTTCCTATACTTTTAAAAATCTTATATGTTTTAAATTTTGTATCCAGGTAACTTGCATCATATAAATTAGAACAGAGAGAGTAATATTTACGACTTTTATTTGAATTACATATCACCATCAAAGGATGTATTGCAATGAATGAGACTGCTCCTCCCTTAACCAGATGTTTCGGATTCGAGCCTTGGTATGAAAAAATCCTTGGTAGGGAGCGCTCCCTTCGAATGGGGCCCTACCCGGTGGAAATCCTAATTAATCGGATTTCAATACGGGTATCGAACTCCGGGTAGGGATGGGGGTGGGGTCATCATGCCATATGGACACATGGAAATCCAAACAATTTCTTGAGGTGTGTCTACTAGTAGTGTAGTTAATTATTAAAAACACTTTTTGTCTTCAAGAATATTAGATTGAATCATACGTGTTATAGTTCATTTCTCCCCACAAGTAAATATATGAAGAGATGAAAGAAATTTAATATTTAAATATATATAGAGAAAACTAATTTTAATATTATATATACAGTGTAATTTTTTAACGAAGACCCAATGAATCCCCTTCCAAGTACTCTAGCTCAGCTCATGTGTATATAATATATGTGCAAATATTAAGAAATTTATTGAATATTTATAAATATTTGACTATTAGTATCTAGATTCGAGCCTTTTGAGTTATTGGGTTTTAAATTAATAATTCTACATTATTAAATGATATTCTTAAGACAAATACATAATTCATATTTAAGTTACTGAATATGATCAAACTTTTACGTTAACTTCTAACTCCACCTCTATTGATTGTAAACCTAATAATTGTATATTGACCTGAAAACGCTATAAGATCTCATAAATTTCAAATCTTGAATTCCTAGGCCGGACCTTTCTTATCATTGCATTTACTATTAGTCTCTTTTCTCCCTTATATATTGCATGTTGTGTGTGTCATCAGCTAAGTTGCTTCGGCTTTCTAAAAATGTTGCCGGTATCTATGTCGGATCCATAAAAAATACACTAGTTTTGAAGGAGGATCTGACATGCACCCGTCAACATTATCGAAGAATCCGAGCAACATAGATCATCAACACATACACAAACACACACACACACATATATATACATATATATGTGTGTGTGTAAAATTAATCCACTACCTTCGTCTTTTTTAATATTATAAGAATCCATCAACTTCCAAAATAGCCCACACTAGGCCAAACCCTAGCCTGCCTGGGGCATCCCAGTCGATTTTCGGCAAAAATCATACCCAAACCCCGGGCTCACTACAAAAACTGTGGGATTTAGCACACCGATTTGGCCCGAAAATAGTTCGTTCACTCCGTTTTGCCCTTTTGACAAACCAAACCACCATAAAACCAAAATGACCGACACTGGGCCACTCCCTAGCCTGCCTTGGGCAGCCCGATCAATTTTTGGCCAAAATCACGCCCTGACCTCGGGCCCACCTCAAAAACCCTGGGCTATAACACACCGATTTGGCTAAAAAATGGCCCATTCTCGTCGTTTCGCCTGTTTGACCAACCAAACCGTCTAGAAAACCAAAATGGCTGACACTAGGCCGCTCCCAGCCTATTTGGGAAAGCACGATTGAGAAAAAACCTTTTTTGTTTTTGTTTTTTTTGCGGTTTTGATCGAATTTTTAACCGGATTTAGATGGGTTGGACCGGGTTAGGTTAAGTGGGCCGGTTCAGGATTATTTTTAAAATTTTTACTGCTGGGCTTGGAACCGGACCGGCCCATTTAACTTGGCCCGGATTCGGATCGGCCCACAACCTGGATAAAAATCACGGGCCATTCCGGGTTGACCCGGCCCGGCCCACTTGACACCCTTAGCACAACTAAACCGCCCTGAAAACCATAAAGGAAAACATTAGGCCGCCCCCAACTTGCTTGGGGTAGCCTAGATGATGTTTGGCAAAAATCACTCCCGGTCTCCGGGCCCACTCCAAAAATCATAGGCTATAGCACATCGATTTAGCCTGAAAATGACTCCGTTCGTGCCATTTCGCTCGTTTGACCTCCCAAATTACCTCGAAAACCACAAAGTCCCACACTAGGCCGCTCTCCAGCCTACCTGGGCAGCCCGATCGATTTTTGGCCAAAATCATACCCGGGACCACCTCAAAAACCGTGGGCTATAGCACACCCATTTGGCCCAAAAATGGCCCGTTATTACCGTTTCTGCCGTTCAACCACCCACACTAAGACGCTCCTCAGCCTACCTCGAGCAAACCAATTGATTTTCAGCCAAAATCAAGTCTGGCCCTTGGGCCCACTCAGAAGAGCGTGGGTTATAGCCTACTGATTTGGCCCCAAAATAGCCCTATCGCACCGTTTTGCCTGTTTAACGACCCAAACTGCCCCAAAAACCACAAAGGCCCACACTACGCCACTCCCCAGTCTGTTTGGGGCAAATCGTTCAATTTTTGACCAAAATCAAGCCAGGCCTTCGAGTCCATCACGAAAATCATAGGCTATAGCACACTGATTTGGCCCAAAAATAACTCGTTTGCGCCGTTTTGCCCGTTTGACCACCCAAAACGCCCTAAAAATCACAAAGGCCCACACTTGGCCGCTCCCCAACCTGCCTGGGGCAACCAGTTTAATTTTTGGTAAAATTCACGCTTGGCACCCGGGCCCATGTCACGCCCCAAAATCTCATCGGGCCGGACTGGCACCCGAAGCCGAGAAGGCCCGGGAGAACCCGTTCAAATACCTGTACTTTCCCTTACATTCACCAAAAATTTGGGCAGCACTTCGTTACATACAGAAGGGTCTAATTCCCTGTATCAGCACAACACGCACAAATATATATATATAATATAATACTTGGCCGTCGGGGCCACCACATATACAAATATAACATCCCTATATAAACTCCCATGACTTGACCCTTCCTTATGTCTACAAAGCCTCTAGGATATACATGACATAACTAGGGTCGGGACAAACCCCCGCCCACACATGACTCCTGTACAATAACAAAACATAAGGAACCGACTCGGAAAGCTCCGAAGCAAACTGGAGCTCACCAACAATAGTTGTATGATCTGGCTCCTATCTATGTTGCGAATGACCTGAAGCACCTGTGCCTGCAGCATGAAATGCAGGTCCCCCGTGAGGGACGTCAGTACGAAATATGTACTGAGTATGTAAAGCTGTAAATAATCATATGTAATATAGGGGATCAGGAAAATCAGACGCAAGTGAATAAATCATAATAGAAGTGAACCACACTTCATAAACACTTTTAGGATCATGTACATTATCATTAATCTGAATTGGATTCGTGAATTCGAACACATTTGTGGAACGGTATACATTCGTTCATTTCATTCTTTACAATTATCATTCGCCATTACCTCCTCCTCCCGAACCTCCAACCACCTAACAATAATCAATATTGTACCGTACTGTGACCATTAGGCTGCCTCCAGTACATATCAACTGGGATCGACCCATGCTAGGCTTATGCCCCTGGGATACCACCCATAAACACATAAATAGGGATCGACCCATGCTAGGCTTATGCCCCTGGGATACCACCCACACGTATATCAAGTAACACACATAAGAGATCTTTCCAACAACTTAGTTCAAAAGCTTTTGAGATTATTACATTAGTGTTCATGCCAATATAGTACCTTTGGAACAATGATACATCAATAGGAATCAAGTAATAGACCTTCTATACAATAACGATGTTATAAAGACTCATTGGTACATCAACAATGTGTTTCAGAATCATCAATATCACAACAATGAAATAGGAGCCTTTTGGTATATCAATGAAACATTTTTACACTTTATAGAATGGAAACAACTTCGTTGGTAATGTAGAACAATACATGTTTTTGGACAACCTTGGAATCTTACTTGATGGAACATTGGTGTTTTCATGCCAAAGAACATTGTTAGAGTATGCTTTACATACCTCGTTGTAGATTCGGATACCAATTCAATACAACTTCCCTCCTTTACAAATCACTCATCTACAATGAAATATTTGGCATCTAGTATTAGCAACCCAACACCACAATTCTCTTCCATAATTTCATACAACCACTATTTGCAAAACATTCCAAAAACCAACTTGAACAATAGGTTTATGTGTATATATATATATATATATAATCATCATTTCAATACCACATCATCCCTTCACAATTCAACATAATCCAACATCATTTCCCAATCATCTTTCAACAACAATCAAATAGCATACTTCTTATGCTCACATGCATATATATATATATATATATGCATATTCATATAAATAACACCAACATAATTTACATTCTTACCATAAAATGGCCCTTTTGATTTCGAAGTCCGGTTGGAACAAATAAGGGATGCTTCTCGAAGCCCTCGAGACGATGAACACAACTACGGAATCAATTTGGACTTTCCACGGTTGAATCACAAGATAATTGGAGTTGAAATTAGGCTAGGGTTTCCTTATTCTCAATAATATGATGGTAATTGATGGATATAAGACCAATTATATCTATATAATGACCAATTTTCGTCCAAGAGATGATGGAAAATGACCATATTGCCCTTAAAAATTTAAGTAAATCCGAATCTGTCCATGGTGGACTGTTTTGACAGGCTAAAGTAAATCGGCCATAACTCTTTGCTCCAATATCGGATTTGGGTGAAATTGGTATCTTTGGATAGATAATTCAAAGGTCTTTCATTTCATATAAAGTAAGCCACCCAGTTCATCCTTTACAAGGAGTTATGATCGTTTGAAGTTGACCCTAAAAAACTGTTTTGAGAGGCTGAAGTAAAACGAGTATAACTCCTTACTCAGATGTTGGATTTGGATGAAACCAATTGCATTGGAAAGAAGACTCAAAGATCTTTCTTTTGATAGTTCGCATCCCTCCCAGTTCATTATATTGAGAGAGTTACGATCGTTCAAAGTCGACCCAAAAACTGGCAGGCCTCAGTAGTTTGAATTTCCTGCACATTTACTGTTCACAATTATCCCGGCCGCCGTTTTATAGTTTCGAACATGCTCGATTATATCCGAAACTTATCCGTTTTTGGAAATCTTTATATCGTTGGAAAGCTTATTCAATAAACTTCGTATGGAAACATCGACAGGCAAATTCCGATATAAATACAGTCGATTCCTATACACATATAATCAAACTATACACTTGAAACCATCTCAAAATAATCAATACTCATACTTAAACTCATATATACCTTAGGATCAATACTTATACTCCAACACATATAACCATGGCTAATGCACGTAATTAAGTATGGGGTGTTACATCCTTCCCCCCTTAAGGACATTCGTCCTCGAATGTAAATGTAGTTATTTAGCCGAAACAAGTTCGAATTCATAATTGATATTCACGTCATCATATAGATATTATGCATATGTAAAAACTCACTTGTTAGTGTTCCAGTTGCCCTCCTTGCACTTCTTTTTCACCTTTAAACAAATAAGGGTATTTCGATTTCATTGCTTCCTCCGCTTCCCATGTAATCTCTTCCCTTTGTTGATTTCTCCAAAGTACTTTCACCGATGCTACTTCTTTATTTCTCATCTTCTTAACTTGACGATCTAATATAGCAATAGGCATCTCCTCATAGGTAAGATCTTCTGTTACTTTCACATCTTCAGTAGAAGTAATAAGGGACGGATCTCCGATGCACTTTCGAAGCATCGATACATGAAATACTGGATGCACTGATGAGAGTTCCTGAGGTAGCTCTAATTCATAAGCAACTTGCCCACATCTTCGAATAATCTTATACGGGCCTATATATCGTGGACTCAACTTTCCTTTCTTGCCAAATCTCATCACCCCTTTCATTGGCGATACCTTCAAAAATACCCAATCGCCTAACGAAAATTCTAGCTCTCTTCTTCTACTATCCGCATATGACTTGTGCCGACTTTGGGCTGTTTTCAACCGTTGCTGAATCACCTTGACTTTTTCTATGGCTTGATACACAAGGTCCGGTCCGAACATAAGAGTTTCACCCGCTTCGAACCATCCTATTGGTGATCTACACTTTCTCCCATATAAAGCTTCATATGGTGCCATTTTGATACTTGAATGATAGCTATTATTGTAGGCAAACTCAATAAGAGGTAAATGATCATCCCAGCTGCCTTTAAAATCTATAACACATGCTCGTAGCATATCTTCAAGTGTTTGAATGGTGCGCTCTGCTTGTCCATCCGTCTGAGGGTGAAAAGCTGTACTCAGATTCACTTGTGTTCCCAAACACCGTTGGAAAGACTTCCAAAAGTTTGCAGTAAATTGAGTTCCCCGATCCGATATAATAGAAGTTGGCACTCCATGTAATCGGACTATTTCTTTAACATACAGCTTCGAATATTCTTCAACTGTGTAAGTGGTCTTAACGGGTAAGAAATGTGCGGATTTAGTAAGCCTATCCACAATCACTCATATAGAATCAAATTTCCGAGCTGTATGAGGCAAACCTGTAACAAAATCCATGTTGATCATGTCCCACTTCCAAATTGGAAGATCTATGCATTGCATATAGCCTCCGGGCTTTTGATGTTCCACTTTAACTCGTTGGCAATTTGGACATTCAGCTACAAATTCTGCAATGCTCTTCTTCATGTCATTCCACCAATACATATCTTTCAAATCTTGATACATTTTGGTTGATCCTGGATGAATGGAATACCTTGAAAAATGTGCCTCTGTCATAATCTTCTTTCTTAGCCCGTCTACATCCGGCACACACAATCGGTTTTGGCACTGAAGTACTCCTTCTCGCGTAAGCTCAAATGCCTTGGTCGCACCACTCTGAACGTTCTCCTTAAGCTGTAATAAAATAGGATCTGCATATTGCTTCTCTTTCACTTCAGCTACTAATAAAGATTCCGCAGCATTATGTACGATAAGCTCTTTATTCGGAGTTTCAAGAAGGCGAACTCCCAAACTAGCTAACTGGTGAAGATCTTTAACCATCCCTTGCCTTTCTATAGGCGCCATCATAGCCTTACGACTTAACGCATCAGCTACCACATTTGCTTTCCCTGGATGATACAAGATATCAACATCATAGTCCTTTAATAGTTCAAGCCATCTCCGCTGCCTTAAATTTAGATCCTTCTGATTAAAAATATATTGCAAGCTCTTATGGTCAGTATATATATCAACATGAACCCCATATAAGTAGTGGCGCCATATCTTTAAAGCAAAAATAACTGCTTCCAGCTCAAGATCGTGTGTAGGATAATTTTTCTCATGTGGCCGCAATTGTCTAGAAGCATATGCTATTACCTTACCATGCTGCATCAATACACATCCTAAACCAATTCTGGAAGCATCACAACACACTGTATACCCTTCTGTACCTTCTGGAAGTACCAATACGGGTGTAGAAGTCAACTTATTCTTCAATTCTTGGAAACTCTCCTCACACGCATCATTCCATTGGAATTTGGATGCTTTATGGGTTAGCTTGGTTAAGGGTGCTGAAATGGAAGAAAAGTCTTTAACAAACCTCCTATAATAACCGGCCAACCCGAGAAAACTACGAATCTCCGTAGGCGTTGTGGGCCTTGGCCAGTTCTTCACAGCTTCTATCTTTTGAGCATCAACTTTTATCCCTTCACTAGATACAATATGACCCAAAAATGCCACCGAATTTAACCAAAACTCACATTTAGAGAACTTTGCATAAAGCTTACAATCACGAAGAGTCTGCAATGTCTGTCGTAAGTGATTGGCATGGTCCTCTTCTGATCTAGAATAAACTAGAATATCATCTATAAAAACTATCACAAATACATCCAGGAATGGCTTAAACACCCTATTCATCAAATCCATAAAAGCTGCAGGTGCATTTGTTAGCCCAAATGACATAACTAGAAACTCATAATGACCATACCTTGTTCGGAAAGCTGTTTTGGGTATATCTTTTTCTTTGACCCTCACTTGGTGGTAACCTGACCTCAAATCAATCTTAGAAAAACACTTGGCGCCCTGTAACTGATCAAATAAATCATCAATTCTTGGGAGAGGATATTTATTCTTAATAGTCACCTTATTTAATTGCCGATAATCAATACACATCCTCAGCGAGCCATCCTTTTTGCGCACAAATAACACTGGTGCTCCCCAGGGGGACATACTAGGCCTTATGAATCCCTTCTCTAGCAAATCTTTCAATTGCTCTTTCAATTCTCGTAATTCTGCTGGGGCCATTCTATACGGAGGAATGGAGATTGGTTGGGTGCCTGGTATTACATCAATACCAAACTCTACTTCTCGTTCAGGAGGCAAACCTGGAAGATCTTCAGGGAATACATCAGGATATTCATTTACCACTGGTACCGTGTGAAGATCTGATGATTCCGATTCCGTATCCTTTACTCTAACTAAATGACATATGTAGCCCTTGGAAATCATTTTTCTCGCTTTGAAATAAGAAATAAATCTACCTCTTGGTGCGCCAATCTTACCTTGCCATTCAATAACTGCTTCATCAGGAAAATGTAAATACATCTTTTTCGTACAACAGTCAATTTTGGCATAACAAGACGCCAACCAATCCATACCCATTATAACATCAAAATCTACCATTTCTAGTTCCACAAGATTGGCCATCGTGTCTCGACCACACACAGTTACTACACAATCTTTATAAACTCTTCTAGCAATAATAGATTCCCCAACCGGGGTAGACACTTCCAACGGTTTATCTAACAATTCGGGGGTCCTTTTGAACTTTCCAGCAACCAAAGGAGTAACATATGATAATGTAGAACCGGGATCAATTAGAGCATATACATCAAATGAAAATATGGACAACGTACCCGTAACCACATCTGGGGAAGCCTCTAGATTCTGTCGATCCGCTAAAGCATAAGTACGATTCTGAGTCCCGCTGGAACTGGCGACTCTTTTTTCATTACTAGCGTGACCCGCAGGTCGTGCACCCCTACCAGAATAAGATACCGGTGATGATGATGCAACAGCTGATCCTGAAGGTCGTGCTATGCCACCTGCGCCCCTTCGTGGGCATTCTCTCATCATATGCCCCATCATACCGCACCAATAACAAACATTTGTTCCCATTCGACATACGCCCATATGATGCCTTCCACATTTATTGCATGGCTCTCGAGCAGGTCTCGATTGGCTCATATTCCCTTGCCCATGATAACCCACAGATCGCGAACTATGACCCTCACTTCTTTGCCCAAATTGACTGCCTCTGAACCCCTGATGCTGTGGTGGAACACTAGCTGCAGAATAAGAAAATAATGGCCTAGGTGGTCTAGCAGAAAATTGAGGTCTAAAACCTCCCTGTGGCGCCATAAACTGCCCTGTAGATCTGGCCCTCTTCGAAGATCCGCTTTCAAATTCCTGTGTTCTTCTTCTTTGCCTCTGATCTTCCATTTTCTGTGCAAATGCTTGGATCCTAGCTATATCCATGTCTTTATTCAGTGCAGCAATAGTACAATCCCTAACCAAATACGAATCCAATCCATTCACATACCGATGAACTCTGTCATCCATAGTAGCTATAACATTAGGAGCATATCTGGACAAGGAATTAAATCGAAGACTATACTCCCTCACACTTGTATTACCCTGCCGAAGATTTAAGAACTGATCCGCACGGGCCTGACGAGTCTCATATGGAAGATAATGATCAATAAATCCCTCTTTGAACTCTTTCCAAGTAGCTGGGGGTGCATCAATGCCCCTTGACCGTTTCCAGTCTTCATACCAATATATAGCCTCACCTTTCAATCTATACGCGGCTAACTCCACTGTCTCTCTGCCCGATACGTGCATCACCTCTAGGGCCCTTTGGATCTGATCAATAAAGTCCTGCGGATCTTCGTTAAGATCGGATCCGGTAAAAGTAGGCGGATCCATCTTAAGAAAATCTTGCGTCCGAAGACTAGCCGCCCTATCAGTACCGCTAGAACCCGCGGCAGGAATAGCTTGCCCTTGGACTTGCCCAGCAACTATACGAGTCAAAAGTTGCACTGCATTTCTAAGATCTTGATCAACAGCATTAATAGGTGGCTCTGGGGATATAGTTCTCCTCCCCCTTATTTCTTCCGGACTGGGGGAAGTTTCTGATGCATGCTCAGCTGGAGCCTCACTTTGATTAGCTGGTATAGTGGGTGACTTACTAGTCCCCTCTCCGGCAGCCACATCTACTTGCTTACCTGTATTTTTGCTTCTGGTAACCGGCATCATTACTATAATAAGAGGAACAAACTGATTCAGTGGTCAACTATGACTTCATATACAATATAAGCTCTATCGCACGATCTAAGACATGAAGAAAAGAAACAATTCTTAAATGTCCATAGCCTCCTGTTTATAGATGTGGTGCACAACACACCGATAAACAAGACTCTACGTAGACACGGCTTTGTAGACTCACTAGGACGAACCTCTCTGATACCACTTTTGTCACGCCCCAAAATTCCATCGGGCCGGACTGGCACCCGAAGCCGAGAAGGCCCGGGAGAACCCGTTCAAATACCTGTACTTTCCCTTACATTCACCAAAAATTTGGGCAGCACTTCGTTACATACAGAAGGGTCTAATTCCCTGTATCAGCACAACACGCACAAATATATATATATAATATAATACTTGGCCGTCGGGGCCACCACATATACAAATATAACATCCCTATATAAACTCCCATGACTTGACCCTTCCTTATGTCTACAAAGCCTCTAGGATATACATGACATAACTAGGGTCGGGACAAACCCCCGCCCACACATGACTCCTGTACAATAACAAAACATAAGGAACCGACTCGGAAAGCTCCGAAGCAAACTGGAGCTCACCAACAATAGTTGTATGATCTGGCTCCTATCTATGCTGCGAATGACCTGAAGCACCTGTGCCTGCAACATGAAATGCAGGTCCCCCGTGAGGGACGTCAGTACGAAATATGTACTGAGTATGTAAAGCTGTAAATAATCATATGTAATATAGGGGATCAGGAAAATCAGACGCAAGTGAATAAATCATAATAGAAGTGAACCACACTTCATAAACACTTTTAGGATCATGTACATTATCATTAATCTGAATTGGATTCGTGAATTCGAACACATTTGTGGAACGGTATACATTCGTTCATTTCATTCTTTACAATTATCATTCGCCATTACCTCCTCCTCCCGAACCTCCAACCACCTAACAATAATCAATATTGTACCGTACTGTGACCATTAGGCTGCCTCCAGTACATATCAACTGGGATCGACCCATGCTAGGCTTATGCCCCTGGGATACCACCCATAAACACATACATAGGGATCGACCCATGCTAGGCTTATGCCCCTGGGATACCACCCACACGTATATCAAGTAACACACATAAGAGATCTTTCCAACAACTTAGTTCAAAAGCTTTTGAGATTATTACATTAGTGTTCATGCCAATATAGTACCTTTGGAACAATGATACATCAATAGGAATCAAGTAATAGACCTTCTATACAATAACGATGTTATAAAGACTCATTGGTACATCAACAATGTGTTTCAGAATCATCAATATCACAACAATGAAATAGGAGCCTTTTGGTATATCAATGAAACATTTTTACACTTTATAGAATGGAAACAACTTCGTTGGTAATGTAGAACAATACATGTTTTTGGACAACCTTGGAATCTTACTTGATGGAACATTGGTGTTTTCATGCCAAAGAACATTGTTAGAGTATGCTTTACATACCTCGTTGTAGATTCGGATACCAATTCAATACAACTTCCCGCCTTTACAAATCACTCATCTACAATGAAATATTTGGCATCTAGTATTAGCAACCCAACACCACAATTCTCTTCCATAATTCCATACAACCACTATTTGCAAAACATTCCAAAAACCAACTTGAACAATAGGTTTATGTGTATATATATATATATATATAATCATCATTTCAATACCACATCATCCCTTCACAATTCAACATAATCCAACATCATTTCCCAATCATCTTTCAACAACAATCAAATAGCATACTTCTTATGCTCACATGCATATATATATATATATATATATATATATATATATATATATATATATATATATACATATTCATATAAATAACACCAACATAATTTACATTCTTACCATAAAATGGCCCTTTTGATTTCGAAGTCCTGTTGGAACAAATAAGGGATGTTTCTCGAAGCCCTCGAGACGATGAACACAAGTACGGAATCAATTTGGACTTTCCACGGTTGAATCACAAGATAATTGGAGTTGAAATTAGGCTAGGGTTTCCTTATTCTCAATAATATGATGATAATTGATGGATATAAGACCAATTATATCTATATAATGACCAATTTTCGTCCAAGAGATGATGGAAAATGACCATATTGCCCTTAAAAATTTAAGTAAATCCGAATCTGTCCATGGTAGACTGTTTTGACAGGCTAAAGTAAATCGGCCATAACTCTTTGCTCCGATATCGGATTTGGGTGAAATTGGTATCTTTGGATAGATAATTCAAAGGGCTTTATTTCATATAAAGTAGGCCACCCAGTTCATCCTTTACAAGGAGTTATGATCGTTTGAAGTTGACCCTAAAAAACTGTTTTGAGAGGCTGAAGTAAAACGAGTATAACTCCTTACTCAGATGTTGGATTTGGATGAAACCAATTGCATTGGAAAGAAGACTCAAAGATCTTTCTTTTGATAGTTCGCATCCCTCCCAGTTCATTATATTGAGAGAGTTAAGATCGTTCAAAGTCGACCCAAAAACTGGCAGGCCTCAGTAGTTTGAATTTCCTGCACATTTACTGTTCACAATTATCCCGGCCGCCGTTTTATAGTTTCGAACATGCTCGATTATATCCGAAACTTATCCGTTTTTGGAAATCTTTATATCGTTGGAAAGCTTATTCAATAAACTTCGTATGGAAACATCGACGGGCAAATTCCGATATAAATACAATCGATTCCTATACACATATAATCAAACTATACACTTGAAACCATCTCAAAATAATCAATACTCATACTTAAACTCATATATACCTTAGGATCAATACTTATACTCCAACACATATAACCATGGCTAATGCACGTAATTAAGTATGGGGTGTTACAGCCCACCCCAGAAACCGTGGGCTATAGCACTCAGATTTGACCCGAAAATAGCTGGTTCGTACTGTTTTGCTTATTTGAGCACCCAAACTGCCCCGAAAACCACAAAAACTCATACTAGGCCACTCCCCTGCCTACTTGGGGCAGCCTTGTCGATGTTCAAAACAAATCACGCCCGACCCCCAGGACCACGCCAAAAACAGTGGGCTATAGCACACCAATTTAGCCCAAAAATGGCTCGATCGGGTTGTTTCGCCTGTTTAACCACCCAAATTGCCCCGAAAACCACAAAGGCCTACAGTAGGTCATTCCCCAGTTTGTCTGGGCCAGCTCGATCGATTTTCAACCAAAATCACGCTCTAGCCACTGTCCCAACCCAAAAATCATGGGCTATAGCACACCGATTTGACTCGAAAATAGCCCGTTTGCGTTGTTTCTCTCGTTTGACCACCGAAACTGCCCCTAAAATCCATAAAGGCCCACACTAAGCCGCTCTCCAGTCTGCCTAGGGAAGCCCAGTCAATTTTTGGAAAAAACCACACCCGGCTCATGGGCTCACCCCAAAAATCGTAGGCTACAACATACTGATTTTGCCTGAAAATGGTTCGTTTGCGTTGTTTTACCCATTGACCAGCCAAACTGCCCCAAAAACCACCAAGGCAAAAATTAGGCAGATTCCTAGCCTGGCTGAGGCAACTCTTTCAATTTTCAGCCAAAATCAAGTCCGGCCTTCGGGGCCACCCAAAAACTGTGGGCTATAGCACATCGATTTGGCCCAAAAATATTATGTTCACTCCATTTCTCCTGTTTGACCACCCAAACCGCCCTGAAAACCACAAAGGCCCATATTAGGCTGCTCCCCAACCTGCCTGAGGCAGCCCCATCAATTTTTTGCCAAAATCATGCCCAGCCCCTGAACCTACCCCAAAAACCATGGGTTATAGCACACCGATTTGACCCGAAAATGGTTCGTTCGCACCATTTTGCCCGTTTAACCACCCAAACCTCCTCGAAAACCACAAAGGCTCTTTTAGATTTTTTGGTCATAGTCGGGGACATGTCCCTACTTAGTTGCTATTCTGGTTTTAGAGGTTATTGTGGACAAGTGTGGGTTGGTTGTTGTTTTGACTCTTAGTTTTCATTTGAGTTATCTATTCATCTTATCATTGTGATTGCTTGGCTTCTGCTGCATTCTTTTATTGTGTTCTAGATGTTAGGCTAAGGGGGTAGTCTCCAGCTCATGGTGGGCTTGAGATACCCGTCACAAAGCAGTCTGATTCCTTGAATGTCATGAATATGTAGGTTGAGCTCTTTGCTGAAAATTCGACTGCATTCCAACCTCCCCCCAATCCACTTATTCCCTAATTTTTTAATTTCACCAAAATTCAAAAATCGGGATAGCTTATGAATTCTTTAAAAATCGTGCTTAAAATCAAGCTTTAACGCCCCTATCCCTCATCAATCCATGGGCTAACACATATGAAAATCCGCAAAATATCCTCATTTTAAAAATTTTCGTTCATATGCCACAAAAAGCCTTGCCCTGCCTTACCCTTCAAACCAACACGATTCATATAATTGGTCATCAAGATCCCACCCATAAAGTTTCACTCTAAATTAGCTCGAACCACCACATCGCCCTATCAATCCATGGGCTTACACACAAAAAAAATATAAAAAAAATCATTGATTTATAGTTTTTTCGCTCATATTCCACAAACAAAAAGTCCGGCCCGACCCTTCAAATTAACACAATCCAGTTAATAGGTCATCAAGAATCCACCCATAAAGTTACGCTCTAAATCGGCTTGAATGACCATATCACCCCATCAATCCATGGGCTTACACACGCAAAAAATTACAAAGAATGCTCATTTTTAGTTTTTTCGCTCATATGGCACAAAAAAAGCCCTGTCCAACTCTCCTAACCAAAATGATCAATTTAATAGGCCTTCATGAGCCATCCAAGAAGTTTCACCCAAAATTGGCTCAGATGCCCATATCCCTCATCAATCCATGGGCTGACTCGCACGTAAAATCACAAAAAAAAATCCTTGATTTTTAGTTTTTAGATCGTATGCCACAAAAAAGCCTCGCATGACCCTCCAAACCAACACAATTCATTTAAAAGGTCTTCAAGAGCCCACCTAAGAAGTTTCACCTGAAATTGGTTCGAACGCCCACATCCCCAATTGATCTATGGGCTAACACACACGAAAAATAGCAAAAAAATCATTAATTTTTAGTTTGTTATCCCTTATACCAAAAAAAAGCCCCACCAGACACTCCAAACACGTACAATCCAGCTAATAGGTCGTCAAGAGCCCACCCAAGAAGGTTCATCCAAAATCGGCTCGGACACCCATATCATCCATCAATTCATGGATTAGCACACACGGAAAATCGCAAAATAAATCCTATATTTTTTTATTTTTTATTTGGTCATATGTCACTAAGAAGTCCCACCTGACCCTTTAAATTAACACAATCCTTTTATATCAGGTCATCAAGACCTACCTAAGAAGTTTCACTAAAAATTGGCTCGATCATCCACATTTTCATCAATCCATCGGCTAACACACACAAAAATAATTGCAAAAAATCCTCGATTTCTAAATTTTTTTCTCATATGCTGCAAAAAATGCCCCACTAAACCCTCCAAACCAACACGATCTATTTAATAGGTCGACCAAAGCCCACCCCTGAAGTTTTTACCAAAAATTAGCTCAGATTCCCACATACCCAGTGGCGGAGCCAGGATTTTCACCAAGGGAGTTCACAAGTGAACATATGAACGAACCGAAGGGGGTTCGACATCTACTATATATACATAAAAAATAATTTTAACCATGTATATATAGTATAATTTTTCATCGAAGGGAGTTCGGATGAACCCCTATGGTAAGTGTAGCTCCGCCCCTGCACATACCCTATCAATTTATGGGCTAACACAGTGAAAATCACAAAAAATCATTGATTTTTTATTTTTTTCACTCATATGACACAAAATAAGCCTCACTCAATCCTTCAGACCAACACGGTCCATTTAATAGGTTGTGAAGAGACCTCTCAAGAAGTTGTTAGGACCAAAATAATCAGGTGTCATGCGTCAGCTAGCAAAGCAAACCACGAAAGATGCCAATTAAAAGACATGTGAGAAATATACCAAATGAGACATAATAATTTAACGTGATTCGGTCGATCGACCAACATCTACAAAAGGAGATGAGCAATTCACTATATCAAAAAGAGTACAAATTGTCAAGAGAGACAACTTCACAGAAATTCACTCGAAATAAAAAGAGATTCACACAAATGATCCTGCAACACGTGTCTCACAAATTCTCCTCCCCCCGCCCCCAAACGAAACTCTCAAACTCCTAGGACTACATTGTGGATGCTACCAAACTACAAGAAAGTACCCTCTATTTATAGAGTCTACAATCTTTTCCTACGCGAACAATGATTAGCTAAATATGCAGAATATGTTTTCCTTTTCCTAAAGGAAAACCCAATTATGGTACCTAAAGTAAAACCCAATTATGATAAGAAAGTCAGGACAAACACGCAATAGAATTTTCGCCTAAAAACAGTTCAGAAGCCTATTTTTCCATCAATCCATGGGCTAGCACACACAAAAAAATCATAAAAAATCCTTGATTTATAATTTTTTTCACTCATATGCCAAAAAAAAAATTCTCCGACAACCATCCAAACCAACACAATTCATTTAATAGGTTGTCAAGATCCCTACCAAAATGTTTCGTCCAAAGCAAGCTTGGAATCCCACATCCCTTACAATCCATGGGATAACATGCACGAAAAATTGCATAAAATCCTTGATTTTTAGTTTTTTGCTCATATGCCACAAAAAAAGCCCCGCTCGACCCTCCAAACCAAAACGATCCATTTAACAGGTCGTCAACATCCCACTCAAGAACTTTTATCCAAAACCAGCTCGGACGCCCACATCCCCAATCAATCCATAGGCTAACACAAATGAAAAATCACAAAAATCATTGATTTATAGTTTTTTCGCCCATATGCCACAAAAAAAGCCTGGTCCGGCCTTTCAAACCAACACGATTTATTTAATAGGTCATCAAGATCCCACCAAGATGTTCCAATCAAGACCCGCTTGGACGCCTACATCCCCCATTAATCCATGGACAAACAAATACAAAAAATGCTCTATTTTTAGTTTTTCTGCTCATATGTCACGAAAAAGCTCTACTCGGCCCTCTAAACCAACACGATCCATTTAATAGGTCATCAAGAGCCCACCCAAGAAGTTTCGCCCAAAATCGACTCGAACACCCACATCCTCCTTCAATCCATGGGCTAACACAAACAGAAAATCGCAAAAAATCCTCGATATTTAGTTTTTTTCTCATATGCCCCAAAAAGAAACCCCAACCAACCTTCCAAACCAATATGATCCATTTAATAGGTCATCAAGAGCCCACTCAAGAAGTTTTTTTCAAAATTGGATCGAACGCCTACATACTCCATCAATCTATGGGAGAAAAATCACAAAAAAAGATCCTCGATTTTTAGTTTGTTCGCTCATATGCCACAATAAAAACCCCGTCCGAACCTTCAAATTAACACGATCCATTTAATAGATCGTGAAGAGCCCTCCTAAAAATTTTTACCCAAAACCGGCTCGAACGCCCACATCGCCCATCATTTCATTGGCTAACACATACGAAAAATCGCAGAAAAATTCTCGACTTTAGTTTTTTCGCTCATGCCAAAAAAAAAAACTCCGCCTGATCCTTCAAACCAACACGTTCCATTTAATAGGTCGACACGAACCCACCAAAAACTGGCTCAGATGCCCATATCCCCCATCAGTCCATGGGCTAACACACAAAACATCGCAAAAAAACTTTAATTTTTAATTTTTTGCTTATATGCCACAAAAAAATTTCACCCGACCCTCCAGACCAATAAGATTCATTTAATAAGTCATCAAGAGCCCACCCAAGAAGTTTCATTCAAAATCGGCTCAAACGACCCCATCCCCCATCATTTCTTATGCTAACACACACGAAAAATTGCAAAAAGTCCTCGATTTTTAGTTTTTTTGCTCATATGCCATAATAAAAGCCCTGACTGACCGTCTAAACCAACACGATCCATTTAATAGGTCATCAAGAGCTCACTTCGAGTTGGTCAATCTTGTTAAAGCATTAACCATTAGACGGAGGTTAACAGCTCTGAATCCTCGTTGATAATCCTTTCTTTCATTTTCATTTCTTATTTCGGGCAAATTAAATCGAAGCCATGTTATAATGTTTGAAATCATTAGAAATCGGTTGAGCCTATCGAAAAGATTATCAATACAATTTCCGTTATCACTTGAATCGCAACGATAATCAACGTTCAAATAACAAATTCACTATGGTATGGCTCCCATAATTCTAGTTGTGGGAGTTTAGCTGCTCATGACTTTAAAAGAAAATATAGAAAAGGAATTCATAGATTAGAAAGTTACCCTTTTAAAATATGAATCCACACTTAAATTGTCTTTCAAGAATGAACAACGTTTTCTTAGAGTAGAAGGTGTGGGTTTCCGCTATCGTAAGACTTAAAATTACATAAAAAAAAATCGTCAAAAATTATAAATATTAATAGGTGGAAACCCATAACTAAACCAAGGGATAGCTTAGTCGCTATTGAAACCCAATAATTGTTATTGAGACTATTGTTATCACAATAATTGAAGTAGGCAAAGAACAACCAACTCCATTATATATAATTTTAAAAGACAGGTGGAAAACTAACCATATAATAAAAAAAAATATCCACTTAAAAACTTAGATCAAGAATAGTATAGTACTACTAAAACAAATTAATTAGTAGAAAGATACTAGTGTAGTCAGAATTTTTGTTAAATAATTTAAAATATAAAATAAATATATCCAGAAATTATTCCATATTTAGTATATATACATGAAAATATTATTTAAATAACAATTAACTTATTTATATTTTTCGCATACCTGTTTTGATAATACTTTATTCGAAACAAAAATATTGAAAACAGTTTACCTACATTCATAAAATCATGATAACAAAGCTAAACACACACCACACTGTTCAAACTCTAATTGTAAAATTTTACTAGATATCATATTATTGTTAATTATTATATATAGACAACAAAGGAGATTTAAATGAACCACTTGAGCTCCAAACACCACCTCAAAATACAACAAAGACTGATAAATCCAAAAAAAAAAACTAAAAAAAACTCCAATTATATTGTCAAAATTGGAAAAGTAGACTTCATTCATATCCACTTATAATTCTAAAAGATGCCAAAATTCTTTTGTTAAAGTGACATAAACAGATTAGCATGACCAAAAAAAAAAAAAAAGACATTAAAAGACAACTCGATGTAATAAAACTTTTACTATGTACAAAGTTAGCGAAAAGATCATACCACAAAGATACGCAGCCTTACCTTATATCTACGCAAAAAGAAAAAAGAAAAAAAACTATAGTACTAATACATTAAATCATCGTCCATTTCTTGTTTATCATCCCTTTGATACATAGCTACAATAGGCCCTACCCCTGCAAGAATAAAATAGGTGAAAATCATATATAGGAAAATATAATTCAAATTATTGCATTGACAAAAATATATATATATATATTGTTTCATCATTGAATGTTTAAAATGCAACTACATACACCCTCAAAGGTGTGGCCTATCGATCAATAAAATGAACAAACATTTATTATAAGAAACTACTACTATTCAGATCAATATTGTATATGTTGAACCCCTTCGACTAGTTCGTATGTACACTTTCGAACCTCCTTAATGAACTTCTTGGCTCCGCCACTGCTCCTGCCTCAGAGCTAGCTAGAAAGATAGTTCCTGATAGATCCTCGACTAAGGAAAAAACAGTTCAAAGCAGACGAGAAAAAGCTACAAACACATAAACAAGAAGAAAAGAATTTATTCTTCATGCATGAACTTACATGTTAGATGTCCTTTCCCTCAAGTGTGATCAACTTTGCAAGAATTCTCCCTCAACTTTTTGACTCCACAACATCTCTCAACAATGCAATTATCAAATATATGAGTTGTTCTTGGATTTGGACCATGAGTTATCACACAAGTATAGTCCTCTGAACTCTCCATTTCACCAAAATCCTCAAAAGTATTTCTCACCTCAATTGAACGTGGGATTTCAACTTTGAGTTTTGCTCCAAATAGAACTGGTGATTTTTCACTAGTTACTTTAGGATCAATGAGAGCAAGTCCAATACTTTCTGATTCCAACTTCTTGTTTGGTGGCTTTCTAGTGATGGGGTTTGGTGTTTTTCTATCATAACCAAAAGGGTTCCCAAGATTGTGATTTTGCATGCCATTAAGAATGGAATTTGGACTATCAACACCTTCAGCATCATATAGCCGACCTCGACTTGTTTGAGTAGTTCCTGATTCCATCTTGTTATTGGGAGGCTTTTTAGTGAAGGGGTCTGGTGGTTTTCTATCATTTGGACTAACAACATATAGCCGACCTCGACTTGTTTGAGTAGTTCCTGATTCCATCTTGTTATTTGGAGGCTTTTTAGTGAAGGGGTTTGGTGGCTTTCTATCATTTGGACTAACAACATATAGCCGACCTCGACTTGTTTGAGTAGTTCCTGATTCCATCTTGTTATTTGGAGGCTTTTTAGTGAAGGGGTTTGGTGGCTTTCTATCATTTGGACTAACAACACCTTCAGCATCATATAGCTGACCCCGACTTGTTTGAGTAGTTTCGGATTCCATCTTGTTATTTGGAGGCTTTTTAGTGAAGAGGTTTGGTGGTTTTCTATCATTTGGACTAACCCCACCTTCAGCATTATATAGCCGACCCCAACTTATTTGAGTAGTTTCTGATTCCATCTTGTTGCTTGGAGGCTTTTTAGTGAAGGGGTTTGGTGGTTTTCTATCATAACCAAAAGGGTTACCAAGATTGCCATTTTGCATGCCATCATGAAGACTAACTACACATTCTGAGTCATATAGCCGACCTCCACTTGTTTGAAACTGAGGCATATTTTTAGTGGTGGGATTTGATGGTTTTCTATCATAACCAAAAGGGTTCCCAACATTAAGATTTTGCATGCCATCAAGAATGGAATTTGGACTAGTGACTATTTCAGCATCATATAATCGACCTCGACTTGTTTTGATACTTCCAATATCAGATAGGGTTCTAGTTAAAAGACCATTGAAAATTTTTGGAGAATTTAACAAGGATGAAATTGATTTATTTGTTTGATTTTGTGTGGAATTGGAAGAACAACAATTAGAACTTTGATTTGCCATATGAATCTTTGTTTTGCTAGTTACTAGTCATGATCCCCATCTCTTCTTGATTTGAGTACTACAAATTTAAAACAAGTAATGTTAGAAAAAAAATGTGTGTCGTAGGAAGTTTTGACCAAAATAAGTCATTTTTTAAATTAATGTATCAAAGTAATATGTTAATGATAATAACGTTTTTGGCTTAAAACGTTACTATAGTAACGAGATTTTGCAACTCTACCACATCAAACTCTGCAGAGTTGATTTGGTAAGGCTGCAAAGTCTCGTTATCATTAATAACGTTTTAGGCCAAAAACGTTACCGCCGGTAACGATTACTAATTTAACGCCATTTTGGTATGTTAATTTTTTTGAAACTTAATATGATACTGTCAACAATGTTTAATCTAGTTTTGTAAAATTTTCAAAAGAACATATTATTTTGATGAATTGATTTAAAAAATAATTTATTTTGATAAAAAAAATCTTGTTATAGTACCAATAAAGCTTAAATATTTTTTAAAACTTAATATGCTAGTGCCAACAAAGTTTATATTAATTTTGTAAAGTTTTCAAAAAAAACATATTAATTTGATGAATTAATTTTTTAAAAAATAAATTATTTTGATCAGAAATTCGTATTATAGTATCAATAAAGCTTAAATAAAGTAATTTAATGTAATAAAATAAAAATTTAAACGCATGATGAAGAAGTTAAAACAAAATTTAACATATATAATTAATTAATTCTCAAAAAATAAAACGTTACAATTATTTTATAATGGAGGGAATAAGTAATAGAAAACTTACCAAAAACAGCCATTAATATGACCATCCATGAAAAAATATCCCTTGAAAGCTAAAGCTCCAAATTTATATTCAACAATTTATTTCATAAAAACATTATATTATATAAATTAGTTGGTGAGAATTTTAGTTTCTCTATTCTGAAAAAAGTGGGTGTATTTGAGTTGATTTAATTTTCTGTTTGTGCTTATCTTTGGTCATCATTTCAAGTAGTTTTGGATTTATCCAAAATTTGTACACTTTCATGGGCCGACATGTATTTATATATGTATTTTTTAAAATTTTGTAATTTTTATGAAAAATATATTAAAAAAATTAGTAAATATTTATAATATCTAATTATCAATTCAATTATTAGTAATTTAAGATCATAATAAAAATTTATGAATTTTAAATTTTAGATTCGTCTTTTTGACGAAGGAACGTCTTTGAGTAAGTGGTAAAGTTGTTCTCAGGTGATTAGAAGGCCATGAACTTAAGTCGTAAAAATAACCTCTTACAAAATGTGACGTATGGGCGTCTCCAATAGACTCTTGTGATTCGATCCTTTTTCAAATATCTGCATAGCGAGAATCTTAGTGTATCTAATTGTTGTCATATCATCAGAAGGCTACAAATTTAAATTGAGAAAATGATCTATTATAAAATGTGATGTAAGGGCGTCTCAAAAAAACCCTTGTGATTCGATCCTTCTTCAAACATCCGTATAGCGAGAATTTTAGTGTATCCAATTATTGTCATGTGATCAAAAGGTCACGAATTTAAGTCGTGAAAGCCGTCTCATACAAAATGATGTAAGGTCGTCTCTAATAAATCCTTGTGATTCGATCCTTCTCCAAATATCCGCATAGCAAGAATCTTAGTGTATACAATTATTGACATGTGATCTGTAGACAACGAATTTAAGTCGTGAAAACAGTCTTTTACATAATGTGACGTTAGGGTGTCTCTAATAATTCTTGTGATTTCATTTAGCATATATAGCAAGAATCTTAGTGTACCCAATTATTGTCATATGATCAGAAGGCAACGACTTTAAGTCGTGAAAACAACCTCTTACATGATGTAAGGACGTCTTCAATAAATCATTGTGATTCAATCCTTCTTCAAGCATCCGCATTAACGAGAACTTTAATGTATCCAACTGTTGTCATATGACCAGAAGGTCATGAATTTTAATCGTGAAAACAACCTTTTACATGATGTAAGGACGTCTCCAATAAATCATTGTGATTCAATCCTTCTTCAAACATCCGCATTGCGAGAATCTTAGTGTACCTAACTATTATCTTTTGACCAAAAGGCCACAAATTTAAGTCGTGAAAACACATCTTACATGTTGTAAGGACGTCTCCAATAAATCCTTGTGATTCAATTTTGCTTCAAACATCCGCATAGCGAGAATTTCAATGTACCCAATTGTTGTCATGTGACCAGAAGGTCAGAGGTGAAACCACCTTATTTTGGTTAGGGGGTTCGGATGAATTCCCTTCAACGAAAAATTATTCTATTTATATGTGTATATATATTTGATGTCGAACCCTCTTTGGCTTGTTCATATGCCTACTTCTTTTGATTTTGAACCCCTTTAGTAAAAATTTTAACTCCGCCACTACAGAAGGTTAAAAATTTAAGTTGTGAAATAACCTCTTACATAATATAAAAATGTCTCTAATAAATCCTTGTGATTTAATTCTGCTTCAAACATCCGAATAGTGAGAATTTTAATGCACCAGATGTCAAGGGCAAAGCTACATATAAGGTAAGGGAGTCATCCAAACTTTCTTCGATAAAAAATTATACTATATATATTTAATTAAAATTATTATTTATATATATATAATAAATATCAAACCCCTTTCGATTAGTTCATATATTCACATATGAATTCCCTTGATGTCAATTCTAGCTCCGTCACTGTCTGTTGTCTTTTAAATTTATCTCTTGTCATACAAAAAGATAATGATGCAAAAAGAAATCCCCACAATCTCAAGGTTTGTGTATTGCCACGCAACTCACTTATAAACTTGGCACTACATGAAAATTACACAATTTATGGTACACAACATAATTCATGTGTACAAAAAGTTTTCTAAATTTGTATTAAATTAGGTCATAAATAAATATATTTTGTATCATAAATATTTATTAAATAAGCATGAATAAATAAAAATAATGTTATATTTGAAAACAAAAACTAAATATCAAGAGTAAATGTTGTGTTATGGGCAATGGTTAAATCAGAATTTTTATTGAGAGTGATGAACACACAAATTTAACTAAAAGGAATTTAATATCTATTATGTATATATAAAAAGAAATTATGCAATTTATGCCACATAAAATAATTTCATGTGTGTAAAAGTTTTAAAAATTTGTATCTAGTGAAATTAGGTCATAGATAAAAATATTTTATACCTTAAATATTTATTAAATGAGCATGAACAGATAAAAATAGTTATATTTAAGGAAAAAAAATTAAAGATCAAGAATAATTCGGGTAAAAACTTTGTCTTATACGTTGGAGAGTCAGAATTTTCATTGAAGGGATTCAAAAGTACATATACGAATTAGTCAGAAAGAATTCAACATCTACTACATATATATACATAAAAAGAAATTACACAATTTATGCCACATAACATACATAATTCATGTGTATAAAAGTTTTTTTAATTTGTATTAAATTAGGTCATAAATAGAATAACATAATAAAATTCATCTTTATAAAAGTTTTCTAAATTTGTATGGAGTGAAATTAGGTCATAAATAAATATATTTTGTATCATAAATATACATTAAATGAGCATGAATAAATAAAAATAGTATTATATTTAAGAATAAAAATTAAAGATCAAGAGCAAATGTTGTGTTATGGACAGAGGTTGAATCAGAATTTTTATTGAGGGTGATAAATACACAAATTTAATTAAAGAGAATTTAATATTTACTATATATACATAAAAAATAAATTATGCAATTTATGTCACATGACATAATTCAAGTGCATAAAAGTTTTCTAAATTTGTAGAGTGAAATTAGGTCATAGTTAGATGTTTTGTACTATAAATCTATAATTTATATCTATAATCTATCTATAATCTATAATCTATCTATATCTATAATCTATATCTATAATATATTAAAAGTGTGATTTGAACTTTTTGCCCTTCATTAAAAGTCTTTGTTTTAGATAAAATCATCTTTTCATTATTTTTTTCTAATATTTAAGAGTTAAAAATTAATTAAATACATTTATGATAAAAAAATTCCTTATTAGAAGTCATCAAAATTAATGAATCCTAAACATATTGTAGAAGAAAAATAAACATAGACTTAATTTTGGTTTAAATGGAAATTTCTTATATATATATAAAAAAAAAAAAAAGGACTCCTAAAATTGTAATAACAAAAAAGAAAAAAAATTTGGTAACAATGGCACGTACATGACTACTGTATATGATTTTGTGTAGTTTTAAAATTCACTTAGGCTTTGAATTCTTTCCACCGATTAATTAATATCACTTGATATATTTGTAATAAAACATTTCCTATTAAAAGTCATCAAAATTAATAACTTATAAACATATGGTAAAAGAAAAATAAACTGACTTAATTTTGGTTTAAAAAAGAAATTTCTTATGTACATAAAAAAAAAAAAAGGACTCCAAAAATTATAACGGCAAAAAAGGAAAAAAAAAATTGGTAACAAATATAATTTTTGTGTAGTTTTAAAAATCACTTAGGCTTTGGATTCTTTAATTAGTTCTAAGACCATTCCTTTAAAACTATCGTAGGGAAAAAATATGTTTGGATTTAGAGTTTTTTATCAATTGAAATTTTGATAGTTTTTAGGATTAAAGTTACAATTTTTTTTTGTAATTTGAGGTAAGTTTTTTAAATTTTTAGTTTATTCGTGAGGTTTACAATAATAATTAATTGTGTAATCTTCATAGACAATTGCTAATTGGGATTTTATTTTTTAAAATCTTTGCTTATAACATTTTGGATGTGTTTTTACCTATAACTGAAATAATGACATGTCTTATCTAATAGTAAGGATGTTGCTTACAACATCTTGAATCTGTTTTTACCTATAATTGAAATAGTGAAATAGTAGGGATTAATAAAAAAATAATTGTACCATAAATGTGATTTAAATTGATGTGTATCTCTTAGACTCTGACAGTAATGGAAAGAGGTACTGCATGACAAACGTAAAAGTGATGATTCATCAACCACTTGAAACTTCTTATGATAAAATATATATGTACTTACATTAAAATATATATATTTATGTTTACATTATTATACTAAAGTGTGAAGAAACTTTAAAAAGTGATTTAAACTTTTATACTTTATTAAAAATCTCCGCAATAGATAAAAAATTATTTAATTTTAAATAATCAAACGTTACACGTGCATGGCACGTGCGATTAAACTAGTTATTATTAATAAGTGTGAAGACCCTTAGAAAAGTGAATTAAACTTTTTGCCCTTCATTAAAAGATATCGCTTTAAACAAAGATATTAATATAGTGTGTTAGGGATGTTAAAGCGGAAGACAACAAATTAGGATAAAGATGAATGAGGTTGTGAAGATGAAAATTTGAAGAGGACGAAAACAAATAAATTTTGCCGATTTATCTCAATATGTGATGAGGATATGATTTTGGTTATATTCTACTTTTATTTATTTATCAATTTTTTAAAAAATTATATACCTAATGTTTTTTGTAGATACTACACTTGACATCTTCATGACCTTCATGGGTGGAAAAACAAAATAAAAGGAGATGTCATTTATGAATGAGAAGTAAGTTGAACTTAGGTTATATATTTGTCATTGAACCTTTTAACATTTTCCTTATTAAGGTTGGAAAAAAACTTTAATTTATTAAAATAGATATACTCGGAGGATTAGAGAAGACGAAGGCATCAGTAAATGTCAAAATCAAAGCAAATACGATCGGGAACGTCCGTTCCATAATGATGGACATAGAAGCAATGCATCAAGAAAGATACCACAATTGATGAATCAAAATTTTGGTTGTCGGTGAGCTGAATCACACAAACTTTGGACGAAGAAGAGAGAATCTTAAGAACAAATATCTAGAATTTCCTGATTGAGATCTGTTAGGTTAGTTGTTTTAGTTGATGTAAAAGTTTGAATTTGATTAATTCATTGTTCTTTAAGTCAAATTTTAATGATTTGGGTAGTAAGAGTCTACCTCCCCTTGATGTGTCTTCGAAAATAATATAAGTACTACCAATTTGTTCAAAATTAATTAAATATTCATAATAAAACCTTTCCTTATTAGAATTCATAAGAATTAATGACAACTAATACTTTTTTCATTAATTTAGTAATTCTAAATCAACTTGATTTTAAGAAGACTTGAAAAATCTACAAAAAATATGAAAGCGTTAGAATAAGAATAATATAAGAAGTACCAAATTTTTAAAAGCTTTAAGTAAGTAATTATAATCAAAGATTTTCTAAAGATTTAGCTTTAAGAATAAGAAAAGATTTTAAATATATTAAAAAAATTATACTACAAATATGGTTCTAATGGATGCGTCTCTCTTAGCCTTAGCAGTAAGGAAAAGAGGTGTTGCATGGAAAAAGTAACGATCCATTAACCACCTGAAACTTCTCGTGGTAGAATTATATGTGTGTTTATATAATTATATTAAAGTGTGAATTATCTTTCAGAAGTGATTTGCACTTTTGCACTTTATTAAAAATCTTCGTAGTAAACAAAGTCATCTAATTTAAAAAAACCAAAGGTTACACGTGCAAGGCACGTGCGGTTAAACTAGTATATTAAAGATTTGAATACCTTTAAAAAAGTGATTTGAACTTTTTATCCTTCATTAAAAAATTCTTTAGATAAAACCGTCTTTTCACTATTTTTTAATTTATTATTTAATTATTTTTTATTATATTAACTACATTTCCTGAAATATATGAGACTCCTAAAATATATAGTAGAAAAATTAATTAATATTTTCCTTTCTACTAGACTTCCCAAAATATATAGTAGGAGAATTAATTAATATTTTTCCTTTCTAGTGTTCAATTAGAAAAATACTCCTAAAATAGGACTCTATTAAGAAAGTACTTCTATAAATATTGAAATGTACGTTAAATTAGAGAACAAACCGATTTGTCAATTGGGAGAATATGATTGATGGTGGATGCTTGATTTTCTAACCCATATGATGCCTTCCACATTTATTGCATGGCTCTCGAGCAGGTCTCGATTGGCTCATATTCCCTTGCCCATGATAACCCACAGATCGCGAACTATGACCCTCACTTCTTTGCCCAAATTGACTGCCTCTGAACCCCTGATGCTGTGGTGGAGCACTAGCTGCAGAATAAGAAAATAATGGCCTAGGTGGTCTAGCAGAAAATTGAGGTCTAAAACCTCCCTGTGGCGCCATAAACTGCCCTGTAGATCTGGCCCTCTTCGAAGATCCGCTTTCAAATTCCTGTGTTCTTCTTCTTTGCCTCTAATCTTCCATTTTCTGTGCAAATGCTTGGATCCTAGCTATATCCATGTCTTTATTCAGTGCAGCAATAGTACAATCCCTAACCAAATACGAATCCAATCCATTCACATACCGATGAACTCTGTCATCCATAGTAGCTATAACATTAGGAGCATATCTGGACAAGGAATTAAATCGAAGACTATACTCCCTCACACTTGTATTACCCTGCCGAAGATTTAAGAACTGATCCGCACGGGCCTGACGAGTCTCATATGGAAGATAATGATCAATAAATGCCTCTTTGAACTCTTTCCAAGTAGCTGGGGGTGCATCAATGCCCCTTGACCGTTTCCAGTCTTCATACCAATATATAGCCTCACCTTTGAATCTATACGCGGCTAACTCCACTGTCTCTCTGCCCGATACGTGCATCACCTCTAGGGCCCTTTGGATCTGATCAATAAAGTCCTGCGGATCTTCGTTAAGATCGGATCCGGTAAAAGTAGGCGGATCCATCTTAAGAAAATCTTGCGTCCGAAGACTAGCCGCCCTATCAGTACCGCTAGAACCCGCGGCAGGAATAGCTTGCCCTTGGACTTGCCCAGCAACTATACGAGTCAAAAGTTGCACTGCATTTCTAAGATCTTGATCAACAGCATTAATAGGTGGCTCTGGGGATATAGTTCTCCTCCCCCTTATTTCTTCCGGACTGGGGGGAGTTTCTGATGCATGCTCAGTTGGAGCCTCACTTTGATTAGCTGGTATAGTGGGTGACTTACTAGTCCCCTCTCCGGCAGCCACATCTACTTGCTTACCGGTATTTTTGCTTCTGGTAACCGGCATCATTACTATAATAAGAGGAACAAACTGATTCAGTGGTCAACTATGACTTCATATACAATATAAGCTCTATCGCACGATCTAAGACATGAAGAAAAGAAACAATTCTTAAATGTCCATAGCCTCCTGTTTATAGATGTGGTGCACAACACACCGATAAACAAGACTCTACGTAGACACGGCTTTGTAGACTCACTAGGACGAACCTCTCTGATACCACTTTTGTCACGCCCCAAAATCCCATCGGGCCGGACTGGCACCCGAAGCCGAGAAGGCCCGGGAGAACCCGTTCAAATACCTGTACTTTCCCTTACATTCACCAAAAATTTGGGCAGCACTTCGTTACATACAGAAGGGTCTAATTCCCTGTATCAGCACAACACGCACAAATATATATATATAATATAATACTTGGCCGTCGGGGCCACCACATATACAAATATAACATCACTATATAAACTCCCATGACTTGACCCTTCCTTATGTCTACAAAGCCTCTAGGATATACATGACATAACTAGGGTCGGGACAAACCCCCGCCCACACATGACTCCTGTACAATAACAAAACATAAGGAACCGACTCGGAAAGCTCCGAAGCAAACTGGAGCTCACCAACAATAGCTGTATGATCTGGCTCCTATCTATGCTGCGAATGACCTGAAGAACCTGTGCCTGCAGCATGAAATGCAGGTCCCCCGTGAGGGACGTCAGTACGAAATATGTACTGAGTATGTAAAGCTGTAAATAATCATATGTAATATAGGGGATCAGGAAAATCAGACGCAAGTGAATAAATCATAATAGAAGTGAACCACACTTCATAAACACTTTTAGGATCATGTACATTATCATTAATCTGAATTGGATTCGTGAATTCGAACACATTTGTGGAACGGTATACATTCGTTCATTTCATTCTTTACAATTATCATTCGCCATTACCTCCTCCTCCCGAACCTCCAACCACCTAACAATAATCAATATTGTACCGTACTGTGACCATTAGGCTGCCTCCAGTACATATCAACTGGGATCGACCCATGCTAGGCTTATGCCCCTGGGATACCACCCATAAACACATAAATAGGGATCGACCCATGCTAGGCTTATGCCCCTGGGATACCACCCACACGTATATCAAGTAACACACATAAGAGATTTTTCCAACAACTTAGTTCAAAAGCTTTTGAGATTATTACATTAGTGTTCATGCCAATATAGTACCTTTGGAACAATGATACATCAATAGGAATCAAGTAATAGACCTTCTATACAATAACGATGTTATAAAGACTCATTGGTACATCAACAATGTGTTTCAGAATCATCAATATCACAACAATGGAATAGGAGCCTTTTGGTATATCAATGAAACATTTTTACACTTTATAGAATGGAAACAACTTCGTTGGTAATGTAGAACAATACATGTTTTTGGACAACCTTGGAATCTTACTTGATGGAACATTGGTGTTTTCATGCCAAAGAACATTGTTAGAGTATGCTTTACATACCTCGTTGTAGATTCGGTTACCAATTCAATACAACTTCCCGCCTTTACAAATCACTCATCTACAATGAAATATTTGGCATCTAGTATTAGCAACCCAACACCACAATTCTCTTCCATAATTCCATACAACCACTATTTGCAAAACATTCCAAAAACCAACTTGAACAATAGGTTTATGTGTATATATATATATATATATAATCATCATTTCAATACCACATCATCCCTTCACAATTCAACATAATCCAACATCATTTCCCAATCATCTTTCAACAACAATCAAATAGCATACTTCTTATGCTCACATGCATATATATATATATATATATATATATATATGCATATTCATATAAATAACACCAACATAATTTACATTCTTACCATAAAATGGCCCTTTTGATTTCGAAGTCCTGTTGGAACAAATAAGGGATGCTTCTCGAAGCCCTCGAGACGATGAACACAACTACGGAATCAATTTGGACTTTCCACGGTTGAATCACAAGATAATTGGAGTTGAAATTAGGCTAGGGTTTCCTTATTCTCAATAATATGATGATAATTGATGGATATAAGACCAATTATATCTATATAATGACCAATTTTCGTCCAAGAGATGATGGAAAATGACCATATTGCCCTTAAAAATTTAAGTAAATCCGAATCTGTCCATGGTGGACTGTTTTGACAGGCTAAAGTAAATCGGCCATAACTCTTTCCTCCGATATCGGATTTGGGTGAAATTGGTATCTTTGGATAGATAATTCAAAGGGCTTTCATTTCATATAAATTAGGACACCCAGTTCATCCTTTACAAGGAGTTATGATCGTTTGAAGTTGACCCTAAAAAACTGTTTTGAGAGGCTGAAGTAAAACGAGTATAACTCCTTACTCAGATGTTGGATTTGTATGAAACCAATTTCATTGGAAAGAAGACTCAAAGATCTTTCTTTTGATATGTCGCAGCCCTCCCAGTTCATCATATTGAGAGAGTTACGACCGTTCAAAGTCGACCCAAAAAACTGGCAGGCCTCAGTAGTTTGAATTTCCTGCACATTTACTGTTCACAATTATCCCGGCCGCCGTTTTATAGTTTCGAACGTGCTCGATTATATCCGAAACTTATCCGTTTTTGGAAATATTTATATCGTTGGAAAGCTTATTCAATAAACTTCGTATGGAAACATCGACGGGCAAATTCCGATATAAATACAGTCGATTCCTATACACATATAATCAAACTATACACTTGAAACCATCTCAAAATAATCAATACTCATACTTAAACTCATATATACCTTAGGATCAATACTTATACTCCAACACATATAACCATGGCTAATGCACGTAATTAAGTATGGGGTGTTACATCCTTCCCCCCTTAAGGACATTCGTCCTCGAATGTAAATGTAGTTATTTAGCCGAAACAAGTTCGAATTCATAATTGATATTCACGTCATCATATAGATATTATGCATATGTAAAAACTCACTTGTTAGTGTTCCAGTTGCCCTCCTTGCACTTCTTTTTCACCTTTAAACAAATAAGGGTATTTTGATTTCATTGCTTCCTCCGCTTCCCTTTGTTGATTTCTCCAAAGTACTTTCACCGATGCTACTTCTTTATTTCTCATCTTCTTAACTTGACGATCTAATATAGCAATAGGCATCTCCTCATAGGTAAGATCTTCTGTTACTTTCACATCTTCAGTAGAGTAATAAGGGACGGATCTCCGATGCACTTTCGAAGCATCGATACATGAAATACTGGATGCACTGATGAGAGTTCCTGAGGTAGCTCTAATTCATAAGCAACTTGCCCACATCTTCGAATAATCTTATACGGGCCTATATATCGTGGACTCAACTTTCCTTTCTTGCCAAATCTCATCACCCCTTTCATTGGCGATACCTTCAAAAATACCCAATCGCCTAACGAAAATTCTAGCTCTCTTCTTCTACTATCCGCATATGACTTGTGCCGACTTTGGGCTGTTTTCAACCGTTGCTGAATCACCTTGACTTTTTCTATGGCTTGATACACAAGGTCCGGTCCGAACATAAGAGTTTCACCCGCTTCGAACCATCCTATTGGTGATCTACACTTTCTCCCATATAAAGCTTCATATGGTGCCATTTTGATACTTGAATGATAGCTATTATTGTAGGCAAACTCAATAAGAGGTAAATGATCATCCCAGCTGCCTTTAAAATCTATAACACATGCTCGTAGCATATCTTCAAGTGTTTGAATGGTGCGCTCTGCTTGTCCATCCGTCTGAGGGTGAAAAGCTGTACTCAGATTCACTTGTGTTCCCAAACACCGTTGGAAAGACTTCCAAAAGTTTGCAGTAAATTGAGTTCCCCGATCCGATATAATAGAAGTTGGCACTCCATGTAATCGGACTATTTCTTTAACATACAGCTTCGAATATTCTTCAACTGTGTAAGTGGTCTTAACGGGTAAGAAATGTGCGGATTTAGTAAGCCTATCCACAATCACCCATATAGAATCAAATTTCCGAGCTGTATGAGGCAAACCTGTAACAAAATCCATGTTGATCATGTCCCACTTCCAAATTGGAAGATCTATGCATTGCATATAGCCTCCGGGCTTTTGATGTTCCACTTTAACTCGTTGGCAATTTGGACATTCAGCTACAAATTCTGCAATGCTCTTCTTCATGTCATTCCACCAATACATATCTTTCAAATCTTGATACATTTTGGTTGATCCTGGATGAATGGAATACCTTGAAAAATGTGCCTCTGTCATAATCTTCTTTCTTAGCCCGTCTACATCCGGTACACACAATCGGTTTTGGCACTGAAGTACTCCTTCTCGCGTAAGCTCGAATGCCTTGGTCGCACCACTCTGAACGTTCTCCTTAAGCTGTAATAAAATAGGATCTGCATATTGCTTCTCTTTCACTTCAGCTACTAATAAAGATTCCGCAGCATTATGTACGATAAGCTCTTTATTTTGAGTTTCAAGAAGGCGAACTCCCAAACTAGCTAACTGGTGAAGATCTTTAACCATCCCTTGCCTTTCTATAGGCGCCATCATAGCCTTACGACTTAACGCATCAGCTACCACATTTGCTTTCCCTGGATGATACAAGATATCAACATCATAGTCCTTTAATAGTTCAAGCCATCTCCGCTGCCTTAAATTTAGATCCTTCTGATTAAAAATATATTGCAAGCTCTTATGGTCAGTATATATATCAACATGAACCCCATATAAGTAGTGGCGCCATATCTTTAAAGCAAAAATAACTGCTGCCAGCTCAAGATCGTGTGTAGGATAATTTTTCTCATGTGGCCGCAATTGTCTAGAAGCATATGCTATTACCTTACCATGCTGCATCAATACACATCCTAAACCAATTCTGGAAGCATCACAATACACTGTATACCCTTCTGTACCTTCTGGAAGTACCAATACGGGTGTAGAAGTCAACTTATTCTTCAATTCTTGGAAACTCTCCTCACACGCATCATTCCATTGGAATTTGGGTGCTTTATGGGTTAGCTTGGTTAAGGGTGCTGAAATGGAAGAAAAGTCTTTAACAAACCTCCTATAATAACCGGCCAACCCGAGAAAACTACGAATCTCCGTAGGCGTTGTGGGCCTTGGCCAGTTCTTCACAGCTTCTATCTTTTGAGCATCAACTTTTATCCCTTCACTAGATACAATATGACCCAAAAATGCCACCGAATTTAACCAAAACTCACATTTAGAGAACTTTGCATAAAGCTTACAATCACGAAGAGTCTGCAATGTCTGTCGTAAGTGATTGGCATGGTCCTCTTCTGATCTAGAATAAACTAGAATATCATCTATAAAAACTATCACAAATACATCCAGGAATGGCTTAAACACCCTATTCATCAAATCCATAAAAGCTGCAGGTGCATTTGTTAGCCCAAATGACATAACTAGAAACTCATAATGACCATACCTTGTTCGGAAAGCTGTTTTGGGTATATCTTTTTCTTTGACCCTCACTTGGTGGTAACCTGACCTCAAATCAATCTTAGAAAAACACTTGGCGCCCTGTAACTGATCAAATAAATCATCAATTCTTGGGAGAGGATATTTATTCTTAATAGTCACCTTATTTAATTGCCGATAATCAATACACATCCTCAGCGAGCCATCCTTTTTGCGCACAAATAACACTGGTGCTCCCCAGGGGGACATACTAGGCCTTATGAATCCCTTCTCTAGCAAATCTTTCAATTGCTCTTTCAATTCTCGTAATTCTGCTGGGGCCATTCTATACGGAGGAATGGAGATTGGTTGGGTGCCTGGTATTACATCAATACCAAACTCTACTTCTCGTTCAGGAGGCAAACCTGGAAGATCTTCAGGGAATACATCAGGATATTCATTTACCACTGGTACCGTGTGAAGATCTGATGATTCCGATTCCGTATCCTTTACTCTAACTAAATGACATATGTAGCCCTTGGAAATCATTTTTCTCGCTTTGAAATAAGAAATAAATCTACCTCTTGGTGCGCCAATCTTACCTTGCCATTCAATAACTGCTTCATCAGGAAAATGTAAATACATCTTTTTCGTACAACAGTCAATTTTGGCATAACAAGACGCCAACCAATCCATACCCATTATAACATCAAAATCTACCATTTCTAGTTCCACAAGATTGGCCATCGTGTCTCGACCACACACAGTTACTACACAATCTTTATAAACTCTTCTAGCAATAATAGATTCCCCAACCGGGGTAGACACTTCCAACGGTTTATCTAACAATTCGGGGGTCCTTTTGAACTTTCCAGCAACCAAAGGAGTAACATATGATAATGTAGAACCGGGATCAATTAGAGCATATACATCAAATGAAAATATGGACAACGTACCCGTAACCACATCTGGGGAAGCCTCTAGATTCTGTCGATCCGCTAAAGCATAAGTACGATTCTGAGTCCCGCTGGAACTGGCGACTCTTTTTTCATTACTAGCGTGACCCGCAGGTCGTGCACCCCTACCAGAATAAGATACCGGTGACGATGATGCAACAGCTGATCCTGAAGGTCGTGTTATGCCACCTGCGCCCCTTTGTGGGCATTCTCTCATCATATGCCCCATCATACCGCACCAATAACAAACATTTGTTCCCATTCGACATACGCCCATATGATGCCTTCCACATTTATTGCATGGCTCTCGAGCAGGTCTCGATTGGCTCATATTCCCTTGCCCATGATAACCCACAGATCGCGAACTATGACCCTCACTTCTTTGCCCAAATTGACTGCCTCTGAACCCCTGATGCTGTGGTGGAGCACTAGCTGCAGAATAAGAAAATAATGGCCTAGGTGGTCTAGCAGAAAATTGAGGTCTAAAACCTCCCTGTGGCGCCATAAACTGCCCTGTAGATCTGGCCCTCTTCGAAGATCCGCTTTCAAATTCCTGTGTTCTTCTTCTTTGCCTCTAATCTTCCATTTTCTGTGCAAATGCTTGGATCCTAGCTATATCCATGTCTTTATTCAGTGCAGCAATAGTACAATCCCTAACCAAATACGAATCCAATCCATTCACATACCGATGAACTCTGTCATCCATAGTAGCTATAACATTAGGAGCATATCTGGACAAGGAATTAAATCGAAGACTATACTCCCTCACACTTGTATTACCCTGCCGAAGATTTAAGAACTGATCCGCACGGGCCTGACGAGTCTCATATGGAAGATAATGATCAATAAATGCCTCTTTGAACTCTTTCCAAGTAGCTGGGGGTGCATCAATGCCCCTTGACCGTTTCCAGTCTTCATACCAATATATAGCCTCACCTTTGAATCTATACGCGGCTAACTCCACTGTCTCTCTGCCCGATACGTGCATCACCTCTAGGGCCCTTTGGATCTGATCAATAAAGTCCTGCGGATCTTCGTTAAGATCGGATCCGGTAAAAGTAGGCGGATCCATCTTAAGAAAATCTTGCGTCCGAAGACTAGCCGCCCTATCAGTACCGCTAGAACCCGCGGCAGGAATAGCTTGCCCTTGGACTTGCCCAGCAACTATACGAGTCAAAAGTTGCACTGCATTTCTAAGATCTTGATCAACAGCATTAATAGGTGGCTCTGGGGATATAGTTCTCCTCCCCCTTATTTCTTCCGGACTGGGGGGAGTTTCTGATGCATGCTCAGCTGGAGCCTCACTTTGATTAGCTGGTATAGTGGGTGACTTACTAGTCCCCTCTCCGGCAGCCACATCTACTTGCTTACCGGTATTTTTGCTTCTGGTAACCGGCATCATTACTATAATAAGAGGAACAAACTGATTCAGTGGTCAACTATGACTTCATATACAATATAAGCTCTATCGCACGATCTAAGACATGAAGAAAAGAAACAATTCTTAAATGTCCATAGCCTCCTGTTTATAGATGTGGTGCACAACACACCGATAAACAAGACTCTACGTAGACACGGCTTTGTAGACTCACTAGGACGAACCTCTCTGATACCACTTTTGTCACGCCCCAAAATCCCATCGGGCCGAACTGGCACCCGAAGCCGAGAAGGCCCGGGAGAACCCGTTCAAATACCTGTACTTTCCCTTACATTCACCAAAAATTTGGGCAGCACTTCGTTACATACAGAAGGGTCTAATTCCCTGTATCAGCACAACACGCACAAATATATATATATAATATAATACTTGGCCGTCGGGGCCACCACATATACAAATATAACATCACTATATAAACTCCCATGACTTGACCCTTCCTTATGTCTACAAAGCCTCTAGGATATACATGACATAACTAGGGTCGGGACAAACCCCCGCCCACACATGACTCCTGTACAATAACAAAACATAAGGAACCGACTCGGAAAGCTCCGAAGCAAACTGGAGCTCACCAACAATAGCTGTATGATCTGGCTCCTATCTATGCTGCGAATGACCTGAAGAACCTGTGCCTGCAGCATGAAATGCAGGTCCCCCGTGAGGGACGTCAGTACGAAATATGTACTGAGTATGTAAAGCTGTAAATAATCATATGTAATATAGGGGATCAGGAAAATCAGACGCAAGTGAATAAATCATAATAGAAGTGAACCACACTTCATAAACACTTTTAGGATCATGTACATTATCATTAATCTGAATTGGATTCGTGAATTCGAACACATTTGTGGAACGGTATACATTCGTTCATTTCATTCTTTACAATTATCATTCGCCATTACCTCCTCCTCCCGAACCTCCAACCACCTAACAATAATCAATATTGTACCGTACTGTGACCATTAGGCTGCCTCCAGTACATATCAACTGGGATCGACCCATGCTAGGCTTATGCCCCTGGGATACCACCCATAAACACATAAATAGGGATCGACCCATGCTAGGCTTATGCCCCTGGGATACCACCCACACGTATATCAAGTAACACACATAAGAGATTTTTCCAACAACTTAGTTCAAAAGCTTTTGAGATTATTACATTAGTGTTCATGCCAATATAGTACCTTTGGAACAATGATACATCAATAGGAATCAAGTAATAGACCTTCTATACAATAACGATGTTATAAAGACTCATTGGTACATCAACAATGTGTTTCAGAATCATCAATATCACAACAATGGAATAGGAGCCTTTTGGTATATCAATGAAACATTTTTACACTTTATAGAATGGAAACAACTTCGTTGGTAATGTAGAACAATACATGTTTTTGGACAACCTTGGAATCTTACTTGATGGAACATTGGTGTTTTCATGCCAAAGAACATTGTTAGAGTATGCTTTACATACCTCGTTGTAGATTCGGTTACCAATTCAATACAACTTCCCGCCTTTACAAATCACTCATCTACAATGAAATATTTGGCATCTAGTATTAGCAACCCAACACCACAATTCTCTTCCATAATTCCATACAACCACTATTTGCAAAACATTCCAAAAACCAACTTGAACAATAGGTTTATGTGTATATATATATATATATATAATCATCATTTCAATACCACATCATCCCTTCACAATTCAACATAATCCAACATCATTTCCCAATCATCTTTCAACAACAATCAAATAGCATACTTCTTATGCTCACATGCATATATATATATATATATATATATATATGCATATTCATATAAATAACACCAACATAATTTACATTCTTACCATAAAATGGCCCTTTTGATTTCGAAGTCCTGTTGGAACAAATAAGGGATGCTTCTCGAAGCCCTCGAGACGATGAACACAACTACGGAATCAATTTGGACTTTCCACGGTTGAATCACAAGATAATTGGAGTTGAAATTAGGCTAGGGTTTCCTTATTCTCAATAATATGATGATAATTGATGGATATAAGACCAATTATATCTATATAATGACCAATTTTCGTCCAAGAGATGATGGAAAATGACCATATTGCCCTTAAAAATTTAAGTAAATCCGAATCTGTCCATGGTGGACTGTTTTGACAGGCTAAAGTAAATCGGCCATAACTCTTTCCTCCGATATCGGATTTGGGTGAAATTGGTATCTTTGGATAGATAATTCAAAGGGCTTTCATTTCATATAAATTAGGCCACCCAGTTCATCCTTTACAAGGAGTTATGATCGTTTGAAGTTGACCCTAAAAAACTGTTTTGAGAGGCTGAAGTAAAACGAGTATAACTCCTTACTCAGATGTTGGATTTGTATGAAACCAATTTCATTGGAAAGAAGACTCAAAGATCTTTCTTTTGATATGTCGCAGCCCTCCCAGTTCATCATATTGAGAGAGTTACGACCGTTCAAAGTCGACCCAAAAAACTGGCAGGCCTCAGTAGTTTGAATTTCCTGCACATTTACTGTTCACAATTATCCCGGCCGCCGTTTTATAGTTTCGAACGTGCTCGATTATATCCGAAACTTATCCGTTTTTGGAAATATTTATATCGTTGGAAAGCTTATTCAATAAACTTCGTATGGAAACATCGACGGGCAAATTCCGATATAAATACAGTCGATTCCTATACACATATAATCAAACTATACACTTGAAACCATCTCAAAATAATCAATACTCATACTTAAACTCATATATACCTTAGGATCAATACTTATACTCCAACACATATAACCATGGCTAATGCACGTAATTAAGTATGGGGTGTTACAGTAGGTAGGAGTACGTCTATAATAATAGAGAAGAATTCTTTAATTGTATATGTGCCTTGTTTTCTTTATTATCTAGAGGTGTGGTAATAGTCCTTTTAGTGGTTTGATTTTAGGTTTTTTTATTGGTTATACTGTTATCTGTCCCAAGCCGAAGGTCTATCGAAAGCAGCTTCTCTATTTCATATGAGGTAGTGATATAGATTGCGTATACTTTACCCTCCTCAAACCTTACTTTGTACAAATACGCTGAATATATTGTTGTTATTAGTTTGTCGAAAGGACTTCGACCAAACACCTCAATTTAGCATATTTATATAAATTTTCATCTTTATAAAGTAATTATAAAAATCTCAACTAATTATATATCTTTGTTAGATATATCGGAAAGCTAATTATGTATGTTGACAAATTCAAAATCAGAAAAAAAAATATCGAGGACTAATTATGTATCTTTACAAGAAAAAAATATCGTTGGATGTATAGGGAGCTAATTATGTATCTCAACAGACCAAAGATTGAGATTTTCAGTAATTATACAAAGTGTCAAAATAAATTGTAATTAAGCTCCAAATTATCGAAATTTATCTTATTTGCACATATAATTTATTGGTATTTTTTATGTGTATGACTTATGAGTACATGATAGGTGATTTTTTCAAATTTGGTTCATGCTCTTATTTTGTATATGTAAAAGACAGTTCTTTTCAATTTAACAAGAGTTCACAGTGTCACGTGATCAGAAGGTCATGAATTAGAATCGTAAAAATATTTTTTGATAAAAATGTAAGGTAAGCAGAGACTGAGTCAGAATTTCAGTTAAGGGAATTCAGTATTTAAAAAAAATACATTCAAAAGGGATTCAACACTTACTATTGATATATAAAAATTAATTTTAATCATGTATAAATGATATATTTTTTCATCGAAGAGGACCCGGATGAACCCCCTACTAAAGGGTTGGCTCCGCCCCTGAAGGTAAGGCGACGTACAATAAATCCTTGTGGTTCGACGCTTTCATGAATTCCACACATAGCAGAAACATTAGTGTAGCGAAATGCTTTTTTTACATATCTCTTATTAACCACATAACTTAGAATTAATTCTAAATCCTTTTAAGATTTTTTATTTTATTTTTTTACAAGAGGAACACCTAAAGTCAATGTTTTATTTGGATAAAATCTTGAAATCACAGATACATTGTAACTTTTCTTTCTTAGTCCCTTTCATGAATAATAATTTAATAATTTAATAATTTAATAATATAAGTACATCTCTTAATTTATTGGAGTAACCGGTAAAATTGTTATGATATAATCAGGTGGTCAACGGTTTAAATCGTGAGAACAATCTCTTGCAAAAATACAAAACAATGCTTTATATAATAAACTCTTGTGATTCGGCTCTCTTCGAACTCCACACATAGTAAAAACTTCAGTGCACCAGACTGACTTTTTATTACATATCCCTTATTTTGTTTTTCTTTCCACCAGTGACGGAGGCACCTTTGCTCCAGGGTTTATTCGAACCTCTTTTGACGAAAAATTATATTATTTTTTTACTATTTTTACATAATTAAAAATATGTTTTATGCATATATAATAGATATTGAACCCCCTTCGATTAGCTCGTATATTTACTTCTAAACTCCCTCAATGAAAATCCTCGCTCCGTGACTGCTTTCCACCTATATATGAATTTTATCTATTAATGCAAATCCTCACTTGGAGGAAGTAAAATATAGTTCTTTTCAATTTAATAAGAGTTCCAGCAAGATAGAGATTTTTAATAGTGACAAAATAAGCATTTTTAGAACAACTCAAATTTGTGGTCCTAGGGTTTCAAAAATATAACACTTTGATGATGCCATTTTACATGCCTAGTTGGCTAGTTGATACCTTTATTTAGTGTTCGTGTCAGTTTATGTGCATTTTAATTACTTTATTTGATGTATGCTAAATGATTCTACCAGCACGAGCAACAAGTAACTCTGTCAATCAACATTAAAATTTGAACCATAAGTACTTTGCATAATTTTTATTTACTTTATTAATCGCTAGATCACGCTTAATTTTCTCATCCTATGAAGGATAAGAACCCAAATTATAAACAAAATTACTCATTAAAACACAAAACTAGAACATTTCATAGTGTTTATGTCGTAACATAAAAGAAGTGAACCAAGGTCTCAAGTTCGAGCCTTAGGAATATACAAACTTTTAATAGAAGAAGTGTTTCTTCAACCCTGTATGGCGAGAATCCAAATTAGTAGAGCCAGTAGATTTCAGGTACATACAGAGAGACAAAAAATTAGATGAAAATTCAAATTTTCTAACGAAAATCCGTTTAGAGAAAGTTCTGGTAGAGAGCGCTTCCCCTTTTGGCGGACTCCACATCACACAAATTCAAATTACTCAGATCAGTAAATTTCAAATACAAAACGGTTAAACAAAGACGAAAAAAAAAAAAAAAAAAAAAGAATCAAGAAGAAGAAAGAAAGTTTTTTTTTTGCACTCCTCCCACTTCCCCTCCCTTTTCGCTCTAGTGACTCGAACTCACAATCTTCTGGTTGGAAGATTGAAAGTGAGCACTTTCCCTTTTGGTGAACTCCACATGATACAAATAATCCAAATTACTCAGATCAGTAAATTTCAAATACAAAACGGTTAAACAAAGAAAAAGAAAAAAAAAAGTTTTTTTTTCACTCCTCCCTAGGATCTCCCAACCCTTTTCGCTCTGGTGACTCGAACTCAGAACCTTCAGGTCAGAAGATCGGAAGCGATCAGGGATGCTTACCGTCCGAGCAACTTCCTCCTGTCAAAGAAGAAGAAGCCTTAATAAGGTCTTTTAGGAAGAAAATTATCTCCCCCCTTATGATCCATGATGGTGATTTTGAATGGCATAGTACTACTTTCATCTCTTTCTTTTTGATCTTGATCAATATGATTATTTCCAACACACTTATTTTGGTTCATTCTTTCACTTTCTAACTCTCTATGCTTATGCAAATACCTCTTCAATGGCTCAACATAATCATCAAAACCTAAACTTCCCAAAGCCCAACAAATATCATCACCATTCAAAGTCTTTCTCTTCTCATTGTGACACTTATCACATGCTTCACCTGTCACAAAACTAATAAACTCACTAACACATTCTTGCATAGTCTCTTTTGCCTCTTTTGAAATCTTGGCATTTGGTGGAAGAATTTGCTTCATAATTCTTCCAACATTTGCTATTGGTAATAACCTATCTTGCTCCTTAATCACTCCATTATCTTCACTAATTGAAGTGTAATTAGAGCTTTCTTTATGATATTTAGACCTTAATATGTTGATATTATTATTATCAACCATATTTTTTTTTTTTTTACTTTCTTTCTATAAGAAGAAACCTATAAGTTTGATCCATTATGTGTAGGGTTTGTTTCCTTATAAGCACATATCTTTAAGTTTATTATGTTTAAACAAATGGTTTTAACTTTTATACGCTGACAGTGTAAATGGTTTATTATGTTATAGCATGTTAACGTGCGATAATGACGTATTTTTTTATGTACTGTCTGTGTATAAAAGTTAATTCTTTGAGTATTGTATCAGAGTCGTCCAAAAGTTAAAAACCTGCGATGCATACGGGTGGGCATTTGATATTCGGTTCGGTATTTTTAAAGTTTGGGTTCGGTAATTTGATAATCGGTAAATTAAATTTCGGTTCGGTACAGTATTTGGTGTTACCGTATTAAAGTTGGAGATGTGCAAACAACGTTTTGTGCTTTTTAAGAATATATTACTAAAGTCCAAGACATTCTTTGGAATGACTAATACTATTATCTATTAGGTTAGTTAGACCTATCGTATTATATATATATATATATATATAAATCAGTATTCGGTAAATATCAAATACTAAATGGTATTAATATCTTGTACCAAACCCAATCTCAAATACCGAAATGTTAAAATTTTACTGCCAAATACCATACCAAATATCGAATTACCGAATTTTTTTATTCGATTCGATAATTTGATTTTTGATATTTTATGTCTAGCCCTAATGATGCATAGCATAGTCGTATAAAAGTTAAAATCTTTATAATATTGTTGAGAGATATAAAATTTAAATAGCATCTATACGAAAAGTTAGGTAATATTTCTTTTTCTTATGTGAGCATGTTTTTCAAGGATGCTAAAGATGGTTTTCTAGACTTTATTATATGGATATATAATATTGTTTTTAATCAATTAGTGATTATATGGTCCCCATCTCCCCTAATTACTTGCTAATTAATCTTTTTAATTTGGAAAACTATAGTTGGATAACCTAATTGTAAGTAGGTTTTGATAGGAAATTGTCACTTTGGTTTCCAAGAAACAAGGGAGGCTATAAATTAATTATAATATAATGTATAGGTTTAGCTATAATTAATTATAATATAATGTATAGGTTTAGCTAGGTGGCATACATGTGTTTGAATGTGGCAGGCAAAGCTGTTTAAATTAATGAAAAATAGGACACTAATTATTGGTGCTAATTTATTAAGTTAATTACTTTCGTGTTCCAACGTTCATTTTTACTTATCACATTTCATTTCTTAAGGAGATAAGCATTAAGTACCCCCTCGAACTATGACCAAAGTTGCTACGACACATTCAAGCTTTACATGAATCCTATTACCCGCCTGAACTCAATATTACTGTATTTTTGTAACCCTTTTGTGCTGATGTGGCACCTTTATGATATAAAAATGGGGCCCACGTCAAAAGTATCACGTCAGCTAAAAAGATGTCGTAGCAATAGAACCTCTGTGAAGTTGGAGTGTGTCGTAGCAAATTTGATCATAGTTCAGGGGTACTAGATGCTTTACTCTTTCTTAAGAGTCAAACTGCAAGAACTTTAATCAGCATTTTAAGTAAAGCATCTAGTACCCCTGAACTATGATCAAACTTGCTACAACACACTCCAACTTCACGAGGGTCGTATTACCCCTTGAACTAAATTTTAGCGCATTTTTGTCAACTTTTTTTGCTGACGTGGCACCTTTAACGTGGTCCCCATGTTATGTAGTAAAAGTGTCACATCAGCATAAAAGGGTGACAAAAATATGTTAAAATTGAGTTAAGAATAGTAATAGGATCTCTGTGAAGTTTGAGCGTGTCGCAGTAACTTTGACCATAGTTCGAGGAATATTGGATATTTGGATGTTTATCTCTATATTTTTTCGGTATACTAATATCAGAAGAATAGCAAAGTAGTATTTTCGTACAGTTTTTAAATATTTAAATTTTAAATCTAAAATATTTAATAATCTAATTCATTTATCTCTGAAAATTAGTAAATTAAACTGACTCCTGCTAGTGAAATATGACAAGTAAAAATAAATACAACACATTCATTTATCCACCACTATATTTGCATGTTCAAAAAAAATACAAACAATACATTATTTTTGCATGGTCGAAATATCTGAACTTCAACCATATGAAACTTTAGATACGACATGTGTGTTGTTTTCAAAATTGGATACAAGTTAAATAATTATAAGAATATATAAAATACAAATAAATAGCGGTGTCCAAATAGGTTGTCCTGTGAAATCTTTTGGGCAAACAACATAAATTTCGACAATTTGGAGCTTAATTATAGAAAATCCCGACATTTTGTGTAATTACTGAAAATCTAAATTTTGAATCTGTCGAGATACATAATTAGCTTTCGATACATCCAACAAAGACATTTTTTCTTTGTAAAGATACACAATTAGTTTTTGATATATTTTTACTGACATTAGGTTTGTTGAGATACATAATACATCCAACGAAGATACATTTTTTACTTTGTAAAGATACATAATTAGATCCTGATACATTTTTTTTTCAATTTTGGGTATGTCGAGATACATAATTAGTTCCTGATACATCAAATAAAGGTACATAATTAGTTGAAATTCTTATAATTACTTTATAAGGGTAGAAATTTGTGCAAATATGATAAGTTAAAAGTGTGTGTTTATTTTATGGGGAAAAAATCAAAATATACATCCTTAGATTGTATATTGCAACTCATAGCAATACTTCTTAGATTGCAATTAATAGCAACTTTTAAATTAAAAAAAAAAAAGAATTAATAAGACTTTTAAAACAAATAAACTTCTTCAAAAACATGTTTTTATTTTTGTTAAAAAAGAATATATTTCTTTAAAATAGATATCAGTTACTAAAAGGATGTCAATCACTCCATATTTCTGTCAAAAATATTCTTTTCTCCAAAAACTGCTTTTCTTCTCCAAAAATGATTTTTCCCTTCATTCACCCCTCATTTTTTAAATCTTAATCGTCAGAATTTTTTTCATTCAAATACAGATTTACATATTTCTTCTTCTTCTTCTAAAAATTAGAAATCAAATTTCGAGTGAATCCCAATATTATCCAACTTTTTATCACAATCGTTGAAATTTTTTTACTATAATACAGATTTATATATTTTGATGGCAACATCAAAATAAGTATTATCCAGATCTTCGATTTTTCAATATCATTTTCATCCACTAAAAACATTAAGAAGTAAGTGTCATTCTTTTATATCATTCTACATACCAAATTCATAGATAGAAAAATTCAAGTTTCGAAAATAATTTTGTATATGATATCGGTATATAACATGATTAAACTTGGTTAAGTTTGTATTTGGTAAAAATCTAGTTTTCAAATCACATAAAAATTTGGTAAATGTAATTTCACATAAACATCATAACATTTTTATTGTAGTTTTAATACAAACTACATACATTGAGACCCCGATAAAAAATATCATTTAGTAAATGAGATATATATAAACTGATTTCTTATATAATTTCTTATATCATTCCTCATTTTATTACCATTTTCATACTCTAAAATATGTACAAAATTCTTGCATACTAACATATAAGAATTAGAAAATAATAATGAAATATGTTAGTTTCTATACAAATTTCAAACCCCCAAAAAATAAAAGCACACCAAAGAATACTTCATACACAATCAATACATTAATTTTGTTTGTTTCTAAATTGATATAAAAAAAATTAAGTAAAACAATTTATATACACTCACTTCATACATATAAGTAAAATTATAACGAGGTGAACATACCATATTATGCATCCTACTCATACCATTTTCATCTTCAAGTAAACAATTTACTTTCATTACAATTTGGACTGATTCTCAGAAGAAAAAATTGCTATACAGATACTTTCTCTATAGGAATATTTTTTCTAGATTTGTATTAAGAGAAAGAAACGGAACAAATAGATATTTCAGTTTATTATTGAGTTATATAGAAAGAGATTTAATAAATTTGAAATATTGAATTTGATGGAATTAGGTGGATAATTATGGGAAGAGAGAATTTAGGAAATTTGTTTTTCATTTACACTAAACCAAAACGTGCAAAATTAATAGAAGATAGATTTTTTCCCACTTAGCTTTTTTAATAAATTAAAATAATTATAGAATCTGCTACAACTTGCAATTAAAAACTTAATTTTATAATTATAAAAAAGTAGAGTTATAACTTGCAATAAATTTTCTTAAAAGTATATCTAGGATAATTTTCACTTATTTTATTTTTCAAATTTCTATAAAATGATAATGAGACTTCATGGGTTTGGTGCTGAGCCACTTAACATCCGGCCCACTATCTCTTGTTGTTTAATGGCCCATTAGTGATGTAGGCCCAAGTACAAATTGGTAATGGGGTGTGGACATATAAAATTTTGGCCCATCAACACATTGGCATGCCTAAGACCAATATGCCTCGATTCAAATATTGTATTCATTAAAACAATTAAGTACGATACAATAAAAACATTTGCAACAAATAGCCAAACAAAGTGTAAAAACTTTCATACTTGGTGGAGAAGAGATGAATAAAAGTACGTTCGTTTGTTATCTTGTGTTTTTGTCGCTAACTGAAATCGCTTGCCGTCGTTGCAACTTCTGATGGTAAACTTTTTGAAATCATAACACGATACTTGGTTAAGGTGGGATATCTCAGGACTAGTTTAAGATCAAATGTATACTATCATTATGAGTCCGTTTGGATAGAATTAAAATCTGGTCAAATCAGTTTTAAATTAAAAAATAAAAAATTAGCTTTTTTTTAGGTGTTTGGTAAACTAAAAAGTGCTTTAAAAGTTAAAAACTGATTAAAAAAGGCAAAAGGTGAGAAGGTTTTTACTTTTTAAATTAAAATTCTTTTAAATTTGACCAAAATATTTATCGTTTTATCACTTATTTTTTTCTCCAATTCCAATAATAACCTGAACTTGTAACCCTTAAATATATGTTTTTCTTTCTTTTTCTCTTTGTCGCTTTCTTTGTCTCTTCCCTCCAGTTACCTCATCTTTCTCCTTTGTATTCAGCGAATCCATCTTTATTTTTAAATTATTAGAACTAAAAATTATAAATAATTCACCTTATTTATGGTGTTAACATCTTTAAAAACATTTAAATTATTTTGACAACAAAAAGTGTTTAATTCAATTGTTTACCAAACGCATCAACAATTTTTTTTTCAAGTTCAGCACTTCTATTCAAACAATTATCTGCTTAATTTATAAGCACATATTTTAAACATTTAATCAATTAAGCTAAAAAACTATTTTTTTTAATCCTATTCAAATGAACTTTATAAACAATATAAATTTAAACTCAAACTTAATTCTAAATATCTCATTAAATTTGAATATAAATTTAAACTCAAACTTATTTCTAAATATCTCATTAAATTGGAGACTGTTTTATCCACCCTTCATATAGGATAAATCAATCCAATACTATACTTTCAAAATAATAAATTCGTAAACCAAACTAGACTTAAATATTAAAAAGGTTAATCATATTTCAATTCAAGAAATTAGAATAGGAAAAAGTAATGTAGTTAAACTTACCAACATCGGTTGTGATGTGGTGGTGGGACTACTTCATTCTTAATCAGAAGTGTCGAGTTCGAATTGTGGGTATGAAAAAAATCGTTGAGATCGCCACCTCCAGAATGAGCCCTGTACTACGCGATCTGGACTAGTTGACACTCCAATGCGAATATCAGACAAAAGAAAATGTAGTTGGATGTTGGAATCACTACCTCCAGAATGAGACCCATGCAATGCATGATCCGAACTAGTCCACACTCCAATGCAAATACCAGGCAGAAAAAAATATAGTTGGGTATGACAAATCCTGTTAGGATCGCCACCTCCAGAATTAGCCCTACAATGCGCAATCCGAACTAGTCGAAACTCCAATGCGAATATCAGACAGAAAAAATTATAGTTGGGTATGACGAGAATTATGTTGGAACCGCCACCTCCAAAATGAACTCCGCAGTGCGCTATCCAAACTAGTTGACACTCCAATGGGAATACCAGATAGAAAAAAATGTAGCTGGGTATGAAAAAAAAACTGTTGAAGCCGTCATCTTCAGAATGGGCCCTTCAGTACGCTATTCAAAATAGTCAAAACTCTAATGCAAATATCAGACAAAAAAATGTAGCTGAGTATGACAAAAATCCTATTGAGACCGCCACCTCCAAAATGGACCATGCAGTGCGCGATCCGAACTAGTCGGCACTCCAATACGAATACCATACAGAAAAAAATGTAGCTGGGTATGACAAAAATCCTATTGGAATCGCTACCTCCAGAATGAGCCCTGCAGTGCGCGATCTGAACTAGTCGACACTCCAATACGAATATTAGATAGAAAAAAATGTAACAAAAATTTTGTTGGGATCGCCACCTCCAGAATAGGCTCTGCAGTGCGCGATTCAAACTAGTCAACACTCCGATGCGAATATCAGACAAAAAAAAATGTAGTTGGGTATGACAAAAATTGTGTTGGAACCGCCACCTCCAAAATGAACTCTGCAGTGCGCGATCCGAACTAGTCGACGCTCCAATGCGAATACCAGATAGAAAAAATGTAGTTGGGTATGAAATTTTTTTTATTGAAACCGTCATCTTCAGAATGGGCCCTTCAGTACGCCATTCAAAATAGTCAAAACTCTAATGCAAATATCACACAAAAAATGTAGCTGAGTATGACAAAAATGCTATTGAGACCGCCACCTCCAAAATGGACCATGCAGTGCGCGATCCGAACTAGTCGGCACTCCAATACGAATACCATACAGAAAAAAGTGTAGCTGGGTATGACAAAAATCTTATTGGAATCGCTACCTCCAGAATGAGCCCTGCAGTGCGCGATCTGAACTAGTCGACACTCCAATACGAATATTAGATAGAAAAAAATGTAACAAAAATTTTGTTGGGATCACCACCTCCAGAATGGGTTCTGCAGTGCGCGATTCAAACTAGTTAACACTCCAATGGGAATATCAGACAGAAAAAAAATGTAGTTGGGTATGACAAAAATTGTGTTGGAACCTCCACCTCCAAAATGAACTCTGCAGTGCGCGATCCGAAATAGTCGATGCTCCAATGAGAATACCAGATAGAAAAAAATGTAGTTGGGTATGAATTTTTTTTTATTGAAACCGTCATCTTCAGAATGGGCCCTTCAGTACGCTATTCAAAATAGTCAAAACTCTAATGCAAATATCAGACAAAAAAATGTAGCTGAGTATGACAAAAATCCTATTGAGACCGCCACCTCCAAAATGGACCATGCAGTGCGCGATCCGAACTAGTCGGCACTCCAATACGAATACCATACAGAAAAAAGTGTAGCTGGGTATGACAAAAATCTTATTGGAATCGCTACCTCCAGAATGAGCCCTGCAGTGCGCGAACTGAACTAGTCGACACTCCAATACGAATATTAGACAGAAAAAAATGTAACAAAAAATTTGTTGGGATCACCACCTCCAGAATGGGTTCTGCAGTGCGCGATTCAAACTAGTCAACACTCCAATGGGAATATCAGACAGAAAAAAAATGTAGTTGGGTATGACAAAAATTGTGTTGGAACCTCCACCTCCAAAATGAACTCTGCAGTGCGCGATCCGAAATAGTCGATGCTCCAATGCGAATACCAGATAGAAAAAAATGTAGCTGGGTATGAAATTTTTTTTATTGAAACCGTCATCTTCAGAATGGGCCCTTCAGTACGCTATTCAAAATAGTCAAAACTCTAATGCAAATATCAGACAAAAAAATGTAGCTGAGTATGACAAAAATCCTATTGAGACCGCCACCTCCAAAATGGACCATGCAGTGCGCGATCCGAACTAGTCGGCACTCCAATACGAATACCATACAGAAAAAAATGTAGCTGGGTATGACAAAAATCCTATTGGAATCGCTACCTCCAGAATGAGCCCTGCAGTTCGCGATCTGAACTAGTCGACACTCCAATATGAATATTAGATAGAACAAAATGTAACAAAAATTTTGTTGGGATCGCCACCTCCAGAATGGGCTCTGCAGTGCGCGATTCAAACTAGTCAACACTCCAATGCGAAAATCAGACAAAAAAAATGTAGTTGGGTATGACAAAAATTGTGTTGGAACCGCCACCTCCAAAATGAACTCTGCAGTGCGCGATCCGAAATAGTCGACGCTCCAATGCGAATACCAGATAGAAAAAAATGTAGCTGGGTATGAAATTTTTTTTATTGAAACCGTCATCTTCAGAATGGGCCCTTCAGTACGCTATTCAAAATAGTCGAAACTCTAATGCAAATATCAGACAAAAAAATGTAGCTGAGTATGACAAAAATCCTATTGAGACCGCCACCTCCAAAATGGACCATGCAGTGCGCGATCCGAACTAGTCGGCACTCCAATACGAATACCATACAGAAAAAAATGTAGCTGGGTATGACAAAAATCCTATTGGAATCGCTACCTCCAGAATGAGCCCTGCAGTGCACGATCTGAACTAGTCGACACTCTAATACGAATATTAGACAAAAAAAAATGTAACAAATTTTTTTTTGGGATCGCCACCTCCAGAATGGGCTCTGCAGTGCGCGATTCAAACTAGTCAACACTCCAATGCGAATATCAGACAGAAAAAAAATGTAGTTGGGTATGACAAAAATTGTGTTGGAACCGCCACCTCCAAAATGAACTCTGCAGTGCGCGATCCGAAATAGTCGACGCTCCAATACGATTACCAGATAGAAAAAATGTAGCTAGGTATGATTTTTTTTTTTATTGAAACCGTCATCTTCAGAATGGGCCCTTCAGTACGCTATTCAAAATAGTCAAAACTCTAATGCAAATATCAAATAAAAAAATGTAGCTGAGTATGACAAAAATCCTATTGAGATCGCCACCTCAAAAATGGACCATGCAGTGCGCGATCCGAACTAGTCGGCACTCCAATACGAATACCATACAGAAAAAAATGTAGCTAGGTATGACAAAAATCCTATTGGAATCGCTACCTCCAGAATAAGCCCTGCAGTGCACGATCTGAACTAGTCGACACTCCAATACGAATATTAGACAGAAAAAAATGTAACAAAAATTTTGTTGGGATCGCCACCTCCAGAATGGGTTCTGCAGTGCGCGATTCAAACTAGTCAACACTCCAATGCGAATATCAGACAGAAAAAAAATGTAGTTGGGTATGACAAAAGTTGTGTTGGAACCGCCACCTTCAAAATGAACTCTGCAGTGCGCGATTCGAACTAGTCGACGCTCCAATGCGAATACCAGATAGAAAAAAATGTAGCTGGGTATGAAAAAAAAAATTATTGAAACATATAGTCAAAGTTTGAGGGAAAGGTGGAGCACATGAAAGAGACATTTACGTGCATAAAGGTGAAGAAAATAAGAAAATGCCAATTAGTACAATGACTTTTATACACCAATGTGGCCACAAGGTGGAAAAAGAAAAACAATTATCAATTTTTATAATTCAAATTCTATATTAAGATAGTCAATTTTTAGAATTCAAATTCAATTTTTTTTAATAAAAGTAAAAGTAAAAGTATGATGACTCTAAAATACTTTTCTTATCTTTTTCCCTACTACTCATATGCTTAAAGTAAATTTGTAAAATGAATTCTTAAATAAATCAAAAAAAAAAAAAAGTGATTGAATTATCTAATAAAAAACAGTTTGATATACTAAAACTTTCGCTATGAACAAAGTCTAGAAAAAAGAATCAAACCCCAAGGTCTATTATCATATTGAACAATAATTTGCAAAATTATATACTTCCTTCGTCTCAAATTGAGATAACACACTAATTAAGAAAAATAATTAATAACATGTCTAGTTTACCATAGTACCCGTATTAAATTATATTTATATTTTAATTTGAATAAAAAGTAATTACTGCAAAGGGTAAAACATGAAGAAAAACAATTTGTCTCCTCTTAATAATGAAAAAAGACAAGTAAAATAAGAAATTAAATTAAAAAATTTGGAACGAATAATCTGAGACGGGAGGAGTATTAAAAAAAAAAGTCTAATAAAATATTCATTTGTCGTCCCAACCACCATTCTACTATTTTTTTTTTGTTATTTCACATTTAGTGTTGATATTTGTATTAAGATTCGATGAAATTTTAATTCGCGTATTATATAATTTGTTTTTCATGATTTTTGAATTCACAAAGTACAATACTTTTATAATGATATTTTTATTTATAAGGACTTGAACTTGAAATTTCTGATTAGAGATAAATTAATTTTAATCATCTCACCAACAATTATTCTTACTTTTAGTAATACTAATATTATACTACTACTACTACTATTATTATTATTATTATTATTATTATTTGGACGTAGTGGATGTCATCTTTTGTATGATATATATATATGGCCATGCGTAATATTCTAGAACTTTCTTGGCCCACTAACCACTTACTACTATAATTAATTAATTAATATAATATGAATGCAAAATTATTGACTTTGTAAAAATAAGTTAATGTAATAATATAATAATTAATGATAAATGTGAAAGACTTAGAAAGTCTTTGCATGTTGAACAAACTTATTTTTACACCTAGGGTTGTTTAAAATAATTTCGGAATAAAATGTGAGATTAATTTTATTTCATATTTAGTGTAAAGTATTAATTAATTTACATTAGTTGGATCCTATTAAATAATATATGTAACGAAAAGTAGTTATTTAAATCCGTCTCAATTTATATGAAGCAATTTAACTCGACAGTCGATATGACGTTTAATAAAGAAAAATAGACTTTTAAAATTTACAGTCTAAAACAGTTCATAGACAATTGTGTAATTATATATAAATCATTTTATTAATAATAATAATTGATAAGTATTCATTAATCCTTAGATCTCGAGTAGTTCGAGCCCTAAATATAGAGTCGCCTTTATTAGAAAGCACTTTATATTCTACCGTAAAACTTCTCAACGTAAATCATAATTAGTCTAACTCTAATGCTGATATTAATTATCGAATACCACGAAATGAAAAATCAAAAAAATTAGTAAATCTTAAATATCAAATAACTATATTATCAAATATAATTGGTTTAATTAAGAATCCATTAATCCTTAATCAAGATCTCGAGTAATTCGAGCCCTAAATATTGAGTCGCCTTTAATAAAAATCACTTTATATTCTACCATAAAAATTTTTGACGTGAATCGTAATTAATCTGACTCTAATGCTGATATCGATTATCGAATACCACCAAATGAAGAACCAAAAACATTAGTAAATCTTAAATATTAAATATTTATATTATCCAATAAAATTGACTTAAATATTTTTTATTTTTTTTCTTAATTAAAATATCAAAGCTTCTCAATAAGTGTGGAAGGAGTACAACTTTCAATAAATAAATATCTCCCACACACATGTTGAACAAATACAACTTCCACCTACCTACCGCTACTTTCCAATAGGTCATTCTAGAAGTCAACTTTATTATTATTTTTATTTTATTCGATGTTCGATATTCGCGCTAAGTCGATTAAATTTAAATTCAAAAAAAGCACAATTTATGATTTTTAATGTTCGATATTCACGTTGAGTCGATCAAAATCAAATTCAAAAATAACACAAGTTAGGGCTTGTTTTAACATGAAATTTCTAAAAGAAAAAAAAAATTATAGCTTAAGGTTCAAAAAAGGATCGAACTATAAAGATCTATTATACGCAGTCTGTTCTTCGGATCGATCACAGATTCTCGGCCCCGCGCCCACGGCTGGGTACACGTAACCAGTCTCACGTTAGAAAAATAACACAAGTTAGGGCTTGTTTTACCATGAAATTTCTAAAAATAAAAAATAAAAAAAATTATAGCTTAGGGTTCAAAGAAGGATCGAACTATAAAGATCTATTATATGTAGTCTCACGTTATATTTCTAACGTCAAATCAAACATAAAATAGAATTAATTTCAAATTTTATCTCAAAATTATTACTCCCTTCGTCTCATCTTATATGACACGCTTTTTTTATCTGTCCTATAAGAAAAATATCACCTTTCTATAATTAAAAAAAAATAACTTTAATTTTTTTTTACTATCCTTAGTAAAATAATTTATAACTATAAAAACATTCAAAAATTATTTTAGATCATCAATTTCAAAAATTTTATTTTTTTTTTCTACGAAGGGTAACTAGTAAAGTTGTTGTCATGTGATCACGAGGTCACGGGTTCAAACCTTGAAAACAGCATCTAGCAGAAATGCAAGATAAGACTGCGTATAATACATCCTTGTGGTAGTGCCCTTCCTCGGACCCTGCACATAGGGAGAGCTTTAGTGCATCAAGTTATTATTATTTTATTTTATTTTGTAATTATGTCGAGTCAAAAAATGTCACATAAAATGAAACGGAGGGAGTAATCTTTTTATCATATTACCAAACAAACCCCTTGGTTATTGGATCTATATAACCAACTCCAATACACATGCCTTTAACTCACCAATTCAACAATTTTCTCATCAAAAATTTTATATTTTCTCCACATAAATTAATTTTCTCATCAAACTTTTTTTTTTATAATTTTTTTAAATAGCGAAAATGGCAATCAAAGTTCATGGCCCAATTATGTCACCAGCTGTTATGAGAGTTGTTGCTGCATTAAAAGAAAAAGATGTTGAATTTGAACTTGTTCCTGTTAATATGCAAAATGGTGATCACAAAAAGGAACCTTTTATTACCCTCAATGTATGTATAATATATTTTAATTATATAATTATTTTCATCTTATTATATCTATGTGAATATGTCCTTTTTTTCTTTTTTCATATTCTTTATATTTTCTCTTCAATATATGTAAAATATTTGATCTTTATCTTATGCCCTATGCCCTATTTGAATCAGAGTCTCAGCGTAACTGATAAAGTTGCATGCATGCATGCACGCATCATACAATAGATGTTCGATGCTTGTGGTTTGGCTTTTTCTATCTGAACAGAAGTCTTAGCGTAACTGGTAAAGTTGCATGCATGCATCGTAAAAATAGATGTTAGATGTTTGTGGTCGGGCTCTTTTATGGAAAATTAAATTATTTATGCATGATTAAAATTATTTTTATGTATCTATAGTAGATGTTGAATCCCCTCTCGCTAGTTCGTATGTTCCTTCTGAACCACCTTAGTGAAAATTTTGGCTCCGTCACTGCATGTATTTTTGTAGATGATTTTACCAGATTTACATACATATTTTTGTTTAGCGAGAGTTTAGTGTACCGAATTTTAAAAAGAAAAATGAAATTTTATGCCTTGTTTTTATTGGGTTTTGAGTAGATTCAATTAATCACATACTAATTTTTAAATTTTTTTACTAAGGTTTGTGAGAGGAATTAATTAAGATATCTGGTTTATTTTCTAAATAAAGAGAAGAAAATGATTTTTTTCAAATGAGTTAATTTTTGAATTATAGAGTATCTACTTATAATTTTATTTGATTAATTATGCAGCCATTTGGTCAAGTTCCTGCTTTTGAAGATGGAGATCTCAAGCTTTTTGGTAAGTTTATAACTTTCTTTTACCACATACTTTCTTCGTTTTAAGAAGAATGAACTAATTTGACTTGACGGACTTGACACGGAGTTTAAGAAGATAAAGAAGACTTTTTGAATCTTGTAATTCAAAATTAAAGTTTTTGTCAAAGCCACCAAAACGCTCTTAGAATGAACTAATTTGACTTGGCACGGAGTTTAAGAAAATAAAGAACGACTTTTGAATCTTGTAGTTCAAAACTGAAGTTTTGTCAAAGGTATGACAACACCTTTTAATTTTGTGGTGTTAGACATGTCACGTAGAAAGTTGAAGTTAAAGTGCTTCCAAATGGAAAATGAGGTAATTCTTTTTTAAACGGATTAAAAGTTGAAATTTAAGTGTCTTCAAAAGGAGAAAGAGGTCATAAATGGGGTATGGGAAAGGTAGGTTGTACGCAAAGTCGCAAATCTTATCCCTATCTTTATGACGTAGAGGTTGTTTCTGATAGATCCTCAGCATACACGTAGCATAAGAACTTGCCCAAATTCAATTGTGTCGACGTGTGATCCACTTAAGATGTGATCTCGTAAATGGGGTATGGGGAAGGTAAAATGTACGCAAAGTCGCAAACCTTATCCCTAGCTTTATGACGTAGAGGTTGTTTCTGATAGATCCTCAGCATACACGTAGCATAAGAACTTGCCCAAATTCAATTGCATCGACGTGTGACCCACTTAAGATGTGATCTTGTAAATGGGGTATGGGGAAGGTAGCATGTACGCAAAGTCGCAAACCTTATCCCTACCTTTATATAAGGTTGAGGTGGAGGTTGTTTCTGATATATCCTCGGTGTACTAGTAGCATAAGAGCTTGCCCAAATTCAATTGCGTCGACGTGTGACCCACTTAAGATGTGATCTCGTAAATGGGGTATGGAGAAGGTAGAATGTACGTAAAGTCGCAAACCTTATCCCTACCCTTATGACGCAGAGGTTGTTTCTGATAGATCCTCAGCACACGCGTAGCTTAGAACTTGCTTCTTTCTTTGGTTTTATGATGTTGATTGTATGAATTATATACTATAGTTTGATTTTCATCGATGTATGATCCACTTAGCTTTATGAGGTAAAGGTTGTTTCTGATAGATCCTCAGCATACAAGTACGATAGTTTGATTTTCATCGACGTATGATCCACTTAGCTTTATGAGGTAAAGGTTGTTTCTGATAGATCCTCAGCATACAAGTACTATAGTTTGATTTTCGTCGACGTATGATCCACTTAAGTACTATAGAATGTACATACGCAAAATCACAAACCTTATCCCTACCCTTATGACGCAGAGGTTGTTTCTGATAGATCCTCGGCACACGCGTAGCTTAACAACTTGCTTCTTTCTTCGGTTTTACGATGTTGATTGTATGAATTATATTGTCAATGCAGAATCAAGAGCCATTACACAATACATAGCTCACACATATGCAGACAAAGGGAACCAACTCTTTCCCAATGACCCAAAGAAAATGGCAATAATGTCTGTATGGATGGAAGTTGAAGCCCAGAAATTCGACCCCATTGGCTCAAAACTTGCCTATGAGATTGCTATCAAGCCGATGATGGGCAAGGTAACGGACGACGCAGTTGTTGCAGAGAACGAAGAAAAAATGGGGAAACTACTCGACGTATACGAAGCTAGACTCAAGGAGTCGAAGTACTTGGGTGGCGATAGCTTTACGCTGGCCGATTTGCACCATGCCCCGGGTTTGCATTACTTGTCTGGGACTAAAGTGAAGAGCTTGTTTGATGCTAGACCTCATGTTAGTGCTTGGTGTGCTGATGTATTGGCTAGGCCAGCTTGGTCCAAGACACTTGAGTTGAACAAACAGTAAGTGGCGGACGGATGAGTAACGCGTAAAAGAATGTGTGTCCTTGGGTTCGTTTTCCAAGGGAGCTAGGGGAACAACAGCTGGAAACGACTGCTAATATGAGATATGTATTTGTGTTAGTACTATTATGTTATCTTTGCTTTGTGTTGCACTCTTTTTTTCTATAGCCATCCTTATGTCTGTGATTTCGAGTGTTTGTTGTATCGTAAACGTTTCTCTTTTATCGAACTTTTTTCATGTGAGTGAATCCTATCAACTGTACTCTTTTGAAGTTGCGCCCGCGCTGTGTTCATTTTGTATCAGTTTAGTCACCTTTTTTGGGCTAGGCCAACTTGGTCCAAGACACTTTGAGTTGAACAAACAGTAAGTGGCGGACGGATGAGTAACGCGTAAAAGAATGTGTGTGTCCTTGGATTCGTTTCCGAGGGATCGAGGGGAACAACAACTGGAAACGACTGCTAATATATGACCTATGTATTTGTGTTGTACTATTATGTTATCTTTGCTTTGTCTGTGATTTCGAGTGTTTGTTGTATCGTAAACTCTCTTTTATTGAACCTTTTTTCATGTGAGTGAATCCTATCGACTGCATTCTCTTGAAGTTGCGCCTGTGCCAAAGCAGGTTCGTTTTGTGTTCATTTTGTATCGGTTTGGTTCAAGACACTTTGAGTTGAACAAACAGTAAGTGGCGGACGGATGAGTAACGCGTAAAAGAATGTGTGTGTCCTTGGATTCGTTTCCGAGGGATCGAGGGGAACAACAACTGGAAACGACTGCTAATATATGACCTTTGTATTTTGTGTTTTTTTCATGTGAGTGAATCTTATCGACTGCATTCTTTTGAAGTTGCGCCCGCGCCAAAGCAGGTTCATTTTGTATCGGTTTAGTTACAGTGAGGATTAGTCACAAAAGTGTCGAGCGGATGAGTAACGCGTAAAGAATGTGTGTGTCCTTGGGTTCGTTTTCCAAGGGAGCTAGGGGAACAACAACTGGAAACGACTGCTAATATGAGATATGTATTTGTGTTGTACTATTATATGTTATCTTTGCTTTGTGTTGTACTACTGTGATTTCGAGTGTTTGTTGTATCGTAAACTTTCTCTTTCATTGAACTTTTTTATTCATGTGAGTGAATCCTATCGACTGTACTCTTTTGAAGTTGCTCCCGCGCCAAAGCAGGTTCATTTTGTATCGGTTTAGTCACCTTATTTTGGCTAAGGCCGGTTCGGTCAGTTCAGAGCGCACGTGAATCTTATAAGCAAGCTAGAGAGGTTGTTCTCGATATACTATACAAAATTTATTTCATATGCATGCTTGTTATACCGTAAACTTTCTCTTTTTATTGAATTTTTTTTAAGTGAGTGAATCCTATCGATTGTTCTCTTTTGAAGAGGCGCCCGCGCCAAAAGCAGGTTCTTTCACCTGATTTTGGCTAGGCTGGTTTAGTCAGTTTAGAATGCACGTGAATCTTATTAGCTAGAAAGGTTGTTCTCGATATACTGTAGTGAATTTACTTCATATGCATGTTGGTGACCTACCTAAACAAATTAGTTTACGGTCAGGTAACATTCTGGACTTGTCTCGATACTGAGTAGTTTCGAGAGGAGACTTCACCTTTAGTGAGTATATTTTCGTATTTATTTTGTATCGAAATATACTTTATATTATAACAGATTAAATTACATCGAAATACAATTTTTTTTTTATGGGTCCACATCCACTATAAGTTAAAGTTCTATTGAGTTATTGTTGGCCAGCTAAAAGGTGTGTTCACATATAATATTTTTTTTTTAAAAAAATGAATTTAGATACATTTTTTCAAGCTTTTTCTATGTGAGCTCGTTCATATTGTCGGTTCTAAATTTGAATAAAATAAAAAAAAGAATTGTTGAGGGTTAATCGAAAACAGTCTTTCTCCCAAAGGTAGGGTGTACAATTGTTTACATGTTATAATCTATTCGAACTTCTGTTTATATTGTCGGTTTTAAGTTTGGATTAAAAAAAAAATGTTGAGAGTTAATCGGAAATAGTCTCTCAATCGTAAAGGTATAAGTACGATTGCCTATATTTTACCATCTTCGAACACCACTTATAAGATTATATTGGTACGTTGTCATAGTTTGTTGTTGAAGTCAACAAACATATATTGTCCAAATCTGAAAATGCAGGAGCGGATCTAGGTTGAAAATATTGGTGCTCCGGCCTTCGGCACTCATTAAATTCGATGCAAAATAGGTATAATTATATAAGAAATGCATAAAAATTAGTATAAGATGAAAAAAAAATACCCGTAAAATCAAAAAGATTGTTGGGTGCGTTGATTTTCATGCGAAATTTCAAAGTTTAAATGTCAGTATATGTATTTAAATTTTTCGAGCATCCACTACTCCTAAATTCTGGATCCGCCACTGTGGAAAAAGTTTGAAAAGCTTTATTAAATTGAGAATAGTAGGCAGCACAACTCCACTTACAATTGTTTTAGCTAAGTTAAAAATGCATTTAAAATTGTACTCTCATCATTAACTCTTAATATTTTAGTTTATATGTGCTCTTAATTTTTGTATTTATTCCTTCAAAAATACAAAGAAAATTAAATAAAGTTTGGTATATTACCAAATGCAAACCTATAATAACAGCAACATACTCGGTGTATTCTCACAAAGTGGGCTCTGGGAAGGGTAGAGTTTACGCTGTTCATACCGCTACCTCAGGTGAAATAGAGAGGTTGTTCCCGATAGACCCCTGACTTAGACCAAATACCAACCTACAACAACAGCAACATACTCAGTGTATTCTCACAAAGTGACGTCTGGGGAGGGTAGAGTTTACGTTGTCCATACCGCTACCTCAGGTGAAATAGAGAGGTTGTTCCCGATAGACCCCTGGCTCAGACCAAATACCAACCTACAACAACAGCAACATACTCAGTGTATTCTCACAAAGTGGCGTCTGGGGAGAGTAGAGTTTACGTTATCCATACCGCTACCTCAGGTGAAATAGAGAGGTTGTTCCCGATAGACTCCTGGCTCAGACCAAATGCCAACCTACAACAACAGCAACATACTCAGTGTATTCTCATAAAGTGGGGTCGGAGAAGATAGAGTGTACATTGTAGAGAGGTTGTTTTCGATAGACCCCGACTCAGACGAAATACCAACCTCATAAACAAAATTTAATAAATTAAGGTAGTTGTAAAAATATTACTACACTTTTGTCATGTTCATTCAATTATTGTGGACAATATAAAGAATCTTTAAAAATAGAACCAATACATTATGGTGGCCCCTATCAATATTGCACCACTCAAGAAAATGACATGAACCTATTTTAGTCAACTTCCTCTGTAACGATGGGAAATCGTATTGATAAGGAGAACCATAGTCACAAATAAGAATTCATCGTAGAAACAAAAGGAAAATAGAAAAGGGAGATTTCAGAATGCTAAAACTTTAGCTAAGAAAATAAAAGACAACTTCATAACATGAGCCCAAATAGATTATATTCCTCTACTATATATAGACATCTTTTCGGAATCCCAAATGTAATTTGACATCTTTACAAATAGGACCTCCATCTTGGTTAAATTCATAACATCCTCTTTATAGATACTGAAATATTTGTTGATATTAAAGATATCCCTTTTTTTTGGGGGGGGGGGGGGGTAGGTAGGTCGGGGGGTTGAAATATTGGGAGGTGGGGTGGGGAGGGTGAAATATTTGTTGATATTAAAGATATCATTATATTTGTTGATATTAAAGATATCATTTTTTTTCTTGGGGATGGGTGGGGTAAAGTGTGCACAGTTCATACTACTACTTCAGATGAAGTAGAGATTATTTTTGATAGATTTTCGATTTAAGATAAATAATAGTATAAAAATAGATAGAAATAACAAATAAAATGAGATAACATAATAGAATATAAAAGAAGCGAGACACCTAAAATAATGTTATGCACAATCTATTTAAAAATCACAAACATGATTATCATGAACAAGAAACTATAAGAAACACGCATAACACTACGCATATAGGCACAATTACAAACAAAGCACTCCTTCCTTCTAGTAAGGACGCATACTCCAATTTGCGTCCTCCATACCTCTTAGCGTTATCATCAGTTAATTGTAATTGCTCCATGCCATGTCGTCTAATCACCTTCCTCCAATATTTCTTCGGCCTACCTCTATTCCGCATGAAGTCATCCATAGTCCAACCTCTCACACCTCCGTATTGGAACATGCCAAAAAATTTTATCAATAAAAGCTACAATTTGAGTCCTCAACACCTTCATATCTGGAGACATATCTTCGATATACTGAAACTGCTCCATGTCATGTCTAATTACCTTCGATCTACCTCTATCCCGCATGAAGTCATCCATAGCCAACCTCTCACACCTCCGCTAAACTGTAGTTGCTCCATGTCATGTTTAATCACCTTTGATCTACCTCTATACCGCATGAAGTCATCCATAGCTAATCTCTCACACCTCCGTTAAGTTGTAGCTGCTCCATGTCATGCCTAATCACCTTCGGTCTACCCTTATCCCGCATGAAGTCATCCATAGTCAACCTCTCACACCTCCGTTAAACTGTAGCTGCTCCATGTCATGCCTAATCACTTTCAATCTACCTCTATCCCATATGAAGTCATCCATAGCCAACCTCTTACACCGCTATACTGGAACATTCCAAAAATTTTGATCAGTCTACCTCTATCCCGCATGAAGCCATTCATAGCCGACCTCTCACACCTCTGTAAAATTTCAATCAATAAAAACTACAAAACGACTATCTCGCACCTCTGTACTGGGACATTTCAAAAAAATTGATCAATAAAAAATACCAAAAAAGCTATGCGTCCTCAACACCTTCATATCTGGCGACATATCTTCGGTATACTGTAACTGTTCCATGTCATGTCTAATTACCTTCGGTCTACCTCTATCCCACATGAGAAGTAATCCATAGCAAACCTCTGATCATTCTACCTCTATCCCGCATGAAGCCATTCATAGCCAACCTCCCACACCTCGTAAAATTTTGATCAATAAAAACTACAAAACGACTATCTCACACCTTTGTACTGAGACATTTCAAAATTTTTGATTAATAAAAACTATTTAAAAAGGATAATGCGCATCCGGGGAATCGAACCCCGGTCAGTACCGTGGGAGGGTACTATGATACCACTACACCAGATGCGCTGTCTGATAATAATAATAAATACATAATTAATAAAGAATTATAAAAGATAAGTTGATAAAAAATATTTTCTTTACTATTTAGGATTATGTAGTTTCTTGAAGTGTGTCTCCAAATTAAAAATATCACTTACCTAAAAAAAAAAATTTACTTAATAGACACTTAAAAATACATGCAAAAGTTTATTCATACTTCTAATTAAAAATTATCTAATAAAAATATTTTATCGTGTGTTCAGATACTCATTCGACTAAATTCTTTGTCCTTTTCTAGAATCTTATTCTAGAGAATTCTATTCTATTCCAATCTGAATTGGATTCCATAAGATAAGTATAAGAATATAAAACTCTTTATTTACTTTGCCTTTTTCATTATATAAATATCATAAACAAATACATCTTTTAATTTCAAAAAAAAAATAAAATAAGAGGAGAATTTTAATTCATTATTGAATTGCAAGAATTGCAAAAAATGGCTGAAGAAAAATCAGTGATGGTGGTTGGAATAGAAGATAATCAACATAGTTTTTATGCATTGGAATGGACTTTGGATCATTTTTTTAAAAATTATAATTCTAATTCTAATAATAATAATAATAATAATTCACTTTTTAAACTTGTTTTAGTTCATGCTAAACCTACTCCTGCGTCTATTATTGGACTTGCTGCTGGTCCTGGTAAGTTTTAGTTTTTACTATATATTATTTTTTAATTTTTCGTTTCATTTTATGTAACGGTATTTGATTAGACGTTTGATCAGTTTGAAAAAAGATAGAGAGATTTGGGTGTGTTTGGAGTGGCCTAGGGGTGGGTGTCAATCGTTGAAAAATTCTACTATGTTGTGTTGTATAGTTAGGTAAAAAAAAAAAAAATTATATGTTATATGTATATGTGTTACTATATATTATTTTAAATTTTTTGTGTTATTTTATGTGACAGTATTTGATTAGACGTTTGATCAGTTGGAAAAAAGATAAGAGAGATTTGGGTGTACGTGGAGTGGCCTAGCCATATATGTTCATGTATTTTAGGGGTGTCAATCGTTGAAAAATTATATTGTTTTATATAGTTACATAAAAAAAAATTATATGTTGTATGTGTATGTGTTACTATATACTATTATTTTAAAATTTTCGTTTTATTTTATGTGATAGTATTTGATTAGACGTTTAATCAGTTTAACCACACAATGAAGGAGGATAACCGAACAAAAGTACGCTCGCTTGTTCTTGTTCTCCGTCGCGTATAGGTGGATTAGATATGTTGGTTGTTTATGTCGTAAACAATGAGTGTTCGTCTTTGGTCTACATCACTCGCCACGTCGAAAAAACTAAAAAAAAAGTATTATATATATATATATACATATATTGATTTTATTTTTTTATGAATTGCAGGTAATGTGGAAGTTTTTTCAGCCATAGAGACAGATTTAAAGAAAATTGCTGCAAGGGTTACTGAGAAAGCTATGGAAATATGCCATGCAAAATCTGTAATTATCTTTTTCGTTTTTCGAGATAATGGTCGAAAATACATCTGAAATATAACTTATTTGCAAGTTTCATAATTATTAGATTTTTGAGTTTTTTATCCGAATTGGCTAAGTTATCACCAACTGTTTATCGAAACACATCTCGAAGCTGACTAAAGTCCAGACCAAGGCGCGTGGCCAGGGGCGGAGCCACCTATGCTTCAGGGGGTTCATTCGAACCCCTTTCGATAAAAAATTATACTGTTTTTATACTATTTTTACATGGTTAAAAATACTTTTTATGTAAATATAGTAGATGTTGAAACCCTTCGACTAGTTCGTATATTTACTTCTGAACCCCCTTAATGAAAATTCTGGCTGCACGACTGTATGTGGCAACTTACTTTGGGTATAAAATTTCATCCACATGGAAGCTAGCTTATTAATGTTGAAGTGTCTTTTGATAAATAGTTGGTGATAGTTTAAGTATGAAACTCACAAAATATATATATATACTTCATGTGTTTTTTTTAACCGTTCTCTATTTATTTTTTTCGCTTTTAAATTATCTTATTTTGGGGGGGAAAAAAAAGAAGGGTCAAATTTGTACTTGTACTATTTAAAAATGAGCAACTTTATCTACCGTTAAACTTTCGATCTAGTCAAAAGTTGAATGGTAAATTCGGACCTTCTTTCTTAACGAAATTGGACACGTGGAGGTCGAGGGTTCGACCCTGGGCATGGAGAAAACTTTGTTGGGAGCGCTACCCCCAGAATGGGGCCCTACCCGGCGCGAATCCGAATTAGTCGGGCTCTAATGCGGATATCGGACACCGGATGGAAAACAAAAAAAAAAAGAATACAAATAATTTGCGAACATGTTATAAATTGATTTAAAGTGTTAACGAAGGGTAAAATTGAGCAATTTCGAATAATACACAAGCAAATTTAAACTTTTTTTTGTTTTGTTTTTTATCAGAATATTAATTTTACTTGATTGTTTTTTTTAAACATTTTGTAGGTGAATAATGTTGTAGTTGAGGTTGTTAAAGGTGATGCTAGGCAAGTACTTTGTGATGTTGTGGAGAAACTTCATGCTTCTATCTTAGTTGTTGGTTGTCATGGTTATGGAGTTATAAAGAGGTAAATATTATATTCTTTTTACTAGATAAATTTAATTTTTTATGCGTCGATGATGTATAATATGTAATTGTTGATGATAATTTCGATATGGTAGCAGAGCTAGTGAATTAAATAACGTGTTATAATCAGTTAAAATGCATTGGTCTGGTCGAACTTGTTCACACTGACAGTACATGTAAGTTGATGAATATAATGACTAAAAACATGTTTTTTCTCGTCTTGGGGTGGAAATATAGCATTTGAACAAAGACATGAGCTATATACGTACAAGAACGACAAACTCAGAGTACAAGAACGACAAACTCAGAGTAATCCCTCAAGTGGATCTAGGGAGGGTAAGGTTGTTTCCGATTGACCCCTCGGCAACCCCCCTCAAGTGGATCTAGGGAGGGTAAGGTTGTTTCCGATTGACCCCTCGGCAACCCTCCTAGTTTATCCGCTCTTGAGACCGGCAATGTGAGTGAGCTCACACGGACAGAGTTACTTGAGCGGTAACAGAGCTAATTAACTAAATAACGTGTTATAATCAATCAAAATGCATTGATCTCGTCAAGCTTGTTTACAGTGTCGGTACATATAAGTTAAATATAATGACTAATAGCGTGTTTTTCTCGACTTGGGGTGGAAAAATAGCAATTGAACAAAGACTTACGAGTTAAGCAACAACAAACTCAGTGTAATCCCTCGAGTGACCCCTCGACAACCCTCCTAGTTCGTCCACTCTTGAGACCGGTAATGTGAGCAAGGTCGCACAGGGAGAGATACTCGAGTTGTATAACATGTTGGTCATAATTTTATCGAGTTATCTGCTTCTGTTTATTATATAGGTTTTCGCATAATGAGTAATGACGTTATAGGTGTACGATTAATATACAAAATTATTTACACTGTCGGTGCATAGAACTTAAACTCTCTATTATTGATTGTGCAGGACTGTTTTGGGTAGTGTAAGTGATTATTGTGCTCATCATGCCCACTGCAGTGTGATGATTGTGAAGAAGCCAAAGATTAAAGCCTAAATTGTTTTTAATTAGTACCTAAATTCTTGTCCTAGTGAATAAATTTTAAAGATTACAAATATGTGATCAAATAGTAATTAAAGTTGTAGTAGTTGTATAACATGTTGCTAAAAATCACAATGTTATGTATGAAATAAGATGGTAGATGTTGAACTCCTTTCGGCTGGTTCGTATGTTTACTCCTGAACCCCCTCATCGCGCCGCCACTGGCGTAGATGCTGTCCGGTATGTTTCTCATTGGGGCATGGAATGGATACAACAGCATGCCTAACTTCACAAGTAGAGTCTTGGAGAGGGTACACAGACTCTTACCCCGACCTTCGCGAAGGTAGAGAGGTTGTTTCTGAAAGACCCTCGACAAAGTCCATAAAAGCTCAACCCTTTGATGAACGAACTACATCCTACAACAACATTCTCAGTGCATTGGGGTTCGGGGAAGGGTAAATTGTACACCGTCCATACCACTACCTCAGATGAGGTAGAGAGGTTGTTTCCGATAGACCTCGGCTCAGGACAAATACCGATATAACAACAAAATATAAGAACACACAACAGAATGATACAAGAAACAAGACACTAATACTATAAACTATCTAATCGAAACCAACACCAACACCTAACCACCACAAACGAGAAGAAACTATAGGACACATGCATAACACTATGACCCCAGGCACAACTACACACTTAGCACTCCTTCCTATTAGTAAAAATGCACTCCTACCACTAACCCTCTATCCTAATCCGCGTCCTCCACACATTCCTATTAAGGGTCACGTCCTAAACATCCTTCGATTGCAATAATTCGATGTGAACCTGCTCCTCTGCATTATGAATCATATTATAGAACATGTGGGGAAACAAAAACCTATTGTTGTTCAAACAAAGATCACAGTTATATAGGGCAAGGTGCTACGAGAAGACGCGACGCCACCAGCAAAACAGAACAAACCAAGACAAGAACATAAAAGCCACAGACTGCAAACAATGTCATAACATAAATAGCATTCGCCTGCAGGAAACAAATAACAAAATCTGAAGAATTCCGAAACAGGATTTTCGGTTCTAACCATCATACATGCTGCAAAAGGTCTTTTATCAATACTAAAATACTGCAATCTTCCAAAGTAAAGAGAGAAGCAAAGGTTTACAGTTTTAGTTCCAATTTGGTTCTGGTCCAAGAAGTTCAGATGCTTAAAGGAAAAGGTGACGCTAAAAGCTCCACTCAGCTATCTTCAGGCACAATCGCGCTCTCGATCTCAGTAACAGCTTTTCATCCAACACAGCTCATCTGTAAAATTGTAATCAAAAGTCGAGAAAATAGTTATTGTAGGTGTTGTAGCATAGAGTAACCGAATGACGGTTCATTAATCTACAAAAAAGCCAGATGAGCAAGAGGACCTTGACAAACTCCCACTGCGACTCCGGCTGCGGCTCCTGCTCCTACTCTGGCTTCGCTTGGAATTGTGTGGTTTGGGGCTTTTGCTCCTGCTGTGGCTACGCCTGGAGTTGCGTGGTTCTGGGCTTTTACTCAGGCTCTTGCTTCTCCTGGAATTGCGCGGTTCTGGGCTTTTACTCAGGCTCTTGCTTCTCCTGGAATTGCGCGGTTCTGGGCTTTTACTCAAGCTCTTGCTTCTCCTGGAATCGCGAGGTTTTGGGCTTTTGCTCGCACGCTTTGGGTGCTGTGACCAATCCAGTCAAATATAAAATGCCAACAAACAGAGGATTCCAAGGAAAGAGAGAACGTAATCATAGAACTTAATACAAATATAACAAGACAAATGGTTCTATATTTCCGGGTTTCCATTTATTTCAGAAGAGATATTTGACTTACAGATGGTACTGGGGATCTGGATCTTGATGGAGATCTGCAAAATGTCCAGAAACAACTCAATTTAATATCCAACCTTCTACTTTCATCCAACTGCCTTGATGCCACTTCCACGTCGGAGTGACCATAAGCAAAGTAGATATGCAGAAATCCGTAATCATTTCACCATCCCAAAGAGAAAACAATGACAAGTATGAATCCATGCAAGTTACCTAGTTAAGGAAGAGGTCTAGTCAATAATTTAAGTTTGTGCTGTTTGAAGACTAATTAACAGGAAGTAAAAGAACCGATTAGTGTCTTATTAAGCTTGGCAGATGGCGAACCCAAAATTCAAAGTGAAGTTAGTATGCCAGTCCAGCTTGACCATCAAAATCCATGATCTTCTTGTTCCCAATCTAAGCATCGATGGACATTTCATGATGCTCATTAGAGGAGAGACACTATAAAAGATTCCGAAGTTGCCATCTGGAAAACAGCATACCTCCACAACAATATTTGTTGTAGGCAAGACCATATCCACTCAAGATCCTAATATGCATTCCAAGATCCTCGTATATATCCAATATCTAGAAAAACCAACAATGTGATTTCTCATATTTACAAAATAATAAATGATGGTACCTTTACAACAACAAAAAGAAAAAATCCAATGTTCCCAAAATGCCAAAGTAACAAGAAGCATAGGAACATCCAACTTCTAAATCCAACACCCAACAACTATTTTGTTTCTAATGGATTCTAAAAACGCAGTATAAAGACATCTATTCATAACTGAATGACCAGTTGACCATACATTCAATAGCAGATGCTGCAACGACAGACAGAAAAACTAAACAGCATGGTTTAAAAAAAAAAATCCTATGCACCAAAAACAGAAGTACAGAACTCTTAAAAGGTGCACAGCACTATGATGTTCCAAAACTTGTTTGGTTTATCAAATGGTTTTACATTGCTTCAAATTCAAGATTATCCGTCACCCTGAAGCGGAACGAAATTTTTTTTTTGGATAAAGACACCCTGAAGCAGGAATTAAATTAACATATTACGTATCTCTATGGCACTCCCTAAAAAAAGAGGATGCAGAATTATACCTTACCATGATATAAGGCCACTTTGAAACTAAACTATGAGCGGGACATTCGTTAATGACAAGTAATCACTGAGCCACTGCACATAGATCTAGGATCTTCACAAATTTCCAAAAATTCCACATACAATTTTGAAAGAACGGCAACGATCCAAACTGAATAAGGGATTTAGAAGCTTAACGTTCAAATGCAATATACATGATTTATTGTGTATGGACGAGGTGCGGGATGAAACAGTTAATTCACAAGTACCTCTCAAAACAAAAAGATTAAAATGATTCAAATGAACTGATAACTAAGTTCTTGGCTTGCATAAAATTATATATTAACCTTGTACTAGATGCTACTTTTACATAACCTGCTCCAACAACAAAATGGGTAGAGCACATAATCAGTGAAGGAAATTACCTTGACACAGAGCGCCCTTTCAACCCAGAACGGGGCTGAGAAGAGACAGATCTAGAACGAGATCTTGCACGCTTTGACGATTTAGCTTTAGGAGATTTGCTGCTAGGAAAGAGTATAGCAATGAGATCCATACTAGCATTAAAAAGTGAAGTAGCTATAGAATCTGCAAACTGTATTATCCACACCTTCTGCTCCTGCTACGGCTGTAGCTTCGACTGCGGCTACGACTACCACTCTTTCCTCTCGAGTAAGAACGGCTGCGGCTGCGACCTCTAGAATCATGTTCTTTCACCTACATAAAATGAAGCAGCAATATGGTATAGAATAACAAAAGAAAAGGCATTGTGCAGCCTATAACCAAAGTATGTGAATTATAAATCAAATCATACTCGAATTGTTGAACGAGAAAAAGCATTCCGAAACTCAGATTCATCAAGTTTTTTTATCTACATACAAAGAACATTATTGCACTTATTAGTCGAGCATAAATGTATTTCAAATATCTTGAACTAAAGGTTGAGGACAACATACAGCATAAGAAAAAAGAGAACTTACAGCATATTTCATGTCATCATAGTTGGTGTAATCCACAATCCCAGTGGTCCCAGCGGTCTCTGAAGAGGAAGCAAAACTATAGTCAGCGCACCATCGGCCACAAAGAAATTAATTAAGGAGAGTAAATTAACAAGTCATAGCGAGATTAGAGTGCTTGACACAAAGAAAATTGAGCAGAAGCATAAGAAAATTATTTCAAAGAAAGGCATCACATATTTCATAAACAGAAGAAAGAGAAATCTGAAGCACAATACTTTCAACAGGCCCTTAACCTGCTCAGCTATACCTTCAGGCCATTTAACTCGCAACTACAACCTTTAACTATCTAATAAGTCTCAGCTGGCCCTAGATTTTGAGTGATGATAATCTTTTTAAATTCCATAGTTTAATTGGGATAAAGTCAACTATTAAATTCCTCATATGTTAGTGTCTCAAAAAATCCTGTGGATTAACTGTGTTAAATTTAAAGGTTCAAGTATATTCATCCTGGCAAAATGATGACAATTTTCCATGTAAAACCTAAATAGGAAGCTAACTGAAACAATTGAAGGGGAAAAAAGAGAGTGATCTGGCACTAAGGTCATCTAGAGCAGCTTCAAGAGATTGAAAAGAATTTCAAATCCCCAACGTAGGAGTAAAATATTGAATTCTACTGTAGACCTCAAGTTAATTTCCTTCTTGGTAGCAATCAGATAATGTATTTGATGGAAAAGTTGGCACATCCCCACCAAAAAAGAGAAAAGTACAAGCATTTCCTTATATTTAAACCCCTGAAGATATTAACTAAGACTGCAGTAATTTACTCTTTTGAGGGCTTGCTCATAATTCGGAGTTCATAGTAAGCTCGTGATACGAACGCTCCAAATCATGCAAGAGCAGAGTAAGAAGCTGGACAGTGCAAAAGTTATGGAAGAGCAAAGCAAACCCCTAAGTCAGACAAAAGACATTCTGCAAAAGGCTATAGCCTAACACAACAGATATTTTATCTGCGAAAACAGTCTTGGAACTGCAAGAACTGGACTTTATTGTAAAATCTTTTTGGCATGCTATAGTACTATGGGTAGTTCCTAGACCACTGAAGGAGACCATCAGCATGCACGGGCAGAAGGTAACAAAGGCAGGGAAGTCACTCTTGGAGAACTTCTACTTTGTGCAAACAGTTTGGATGTGTTAAGTGCCCCACGTTGACTGAACGAGGGTTATCTCCTCATATGGTCTTGGGCAGACCTTCACCTCATGACCTACTTTTTAGAGTTCAGATAGGTCCAACTGTCCACTTCTTAAAATGGTATGGTATCAGAGTCAGACCCACTCCTATTCTTGGCATATCCAATGAGGAGCCCCCATATTACATTGAACACACACCAGAAGTTCCATCTTGGGCTTGTTTTTTTATTTTTTGAGTCAAAGTTCCATCTTCGGCTTGTTAAGTTTACACATTGGACGAGAAAATGAAAAATAAACTCTTCTCTTCCCTCTATCTTCTCCTTTTCGTCCATGGAACTCCCACTTTCCTCTACAACAATGTCCCAAAAAGACTAATCTAATCTTCCACATCACCTGGGTTGAATCATTACTGCCTTCCTCAACCCCAAACCAAAACTTTCTTTTACATTTTCCTCATTTTTCTCTTTTTCGGCTCTATTTTCTTTTTCCCTGCTTTTTGTTTTAAGCCTTCCTACTCCAATATTTTTCTGTAAGTTTCTTCATTTGCGTCTTCTTGATGAAATACTCTTTTAACTTTCTGTCGTTCTTTCTTGCTTTGTTATATTGCTGTGGCAGCAAAAGAGAGCACTTGTATAGTTTTCTAACTTGAACAGATAGAATTATGTTTTGAATGATGATGTACAACTATAAGCTTCAGCCGAAGGATATAATATATCAACCCTAGCCAGGATTAGCAATAGCACCCATAATCCCATCCAAACTGAGGAACGATGTCACTTTAATCCAGCCAAGTTGGCTAAACATTATAGTATAAACTAAAGCCAAAAGTCATTAAAAATATATACTTAATTGCAAGTTACTGTAGCGTTCAGCAATTTTGTAGTCTCAACCACAGCCCAAAACTTTTTAATCATCACACCCTGATATCATCTATCCACAGGCCATAGAACAAAATTTAGTTTTGACTCGGTCAGAGAAGATAATACTACTGTTATGAGAAGGGGAAAAGACGACTTGAAGACCCAATGATGAACCACAGTTATATTCAACAAAGCATATTTAGCAAAGGCTTCTACTCTAAGAAAGCTTTTTTACTGGCATAAGGAAAGATAATCAGCTAATTCAAGACCGCAAGTTTTACAACCACCAAAACACTTGAGCAACAAGTTATCCAGCAACTAAAAACTAAATTACTATTTTCAAATCAACGGATCATAGACCATTCTAATCCCACCCTTCCTCAAAGAAGAAAACCCAAAAGAAATACGGAGAAAGAAGAAAAGAAAAGAGAAAGGGCAACTGTATTGGTTCCTGATATAGGCAAGCTTCTTTGGTATAGTTTTAAAAAAAAAAACTTCAAATAACCTAAAAGACAAACAAGAGGAGCATAAAACTAGTATGTGTTCTCTATCATCTTACCACTCCCACTCTTCCCACGGAAAACTTGTGAGAAACAAACATCCCCAGCTCGACGCATATGATCCTACATAAGTAACACAGAATACCAATATTCAGAAGTTAGCCGATTAGAAGATAAATACTGAAAAAGGAGGATCACTTTTCACCATGGTCCTTATAATTTACTGCTCAGACACCACTCACCTTGAGATCCTGCCAGGACGCTGACGGGGGCAATCCAGTAACCATAACTGAAAATAAACAAGTGATTAGATCAAAAGGAATGAAATGCAGTAAAGAATACAAGGCAAGCACATTAATAATAAACATGCCTCGAAACTCAGTACGCTTAGGCGCTCCAAATTTGTGATTATTACGGCCACTGTTATGGCCACTATTATAACGATCATTTGACGATGAGTTACCACGCCCACCATGTGCAAGTTCAACCTGTGTAAATATACACGATATGTAACAATTTCAAAAGGCTGAAGCACCTCAACAAAGAAAACTATTTAGATTTAGGTGTCTTATAAGCATTAGATGTGTTAATGTGCCTTGAAAGACAGACTGCTATTGAAAAGAAATAGACCTGAATAAAGTGGAATTGACACAGATGATTTTATACAACTGATCCAAACTAATTTGGGTCAAGCATTTAAATGAAGAAACATAAGAGTTCAGGTGAAACACTAAGGTCAACGAAAATGCAATTACGACATGAACTGGAAACCCTAATTCAGCAAAATGCAAAGTCACACATATAGTTGATTCACAGGTGTGTGTCCTATAAGCTGTTAAGAGTTTACTAACTCTCAAGCGATGCCCATCAAAATCATAGCCATCACGCCCACGAATAGCATCATCAGCATCGCGAGCCTCTTCAAACTGTTAATATTTCCAACAAAACGATGTCAAAATAGCTTAAAATTTAAGAAGGGAATATCTAATGAAATTCATTTTAGCCAGTGCAGCTACAACTCACCTCAACAAAAGCATAACCAGGGGGTCTTGGTGGAATCTTCAGATCAATATGCGCTATTGGGCCATACTGCAGTTGCACACGACACACATTCAAGTTTAGGAATCAAATAAACTGGACATTAGTAAATGACAACACAGACCTTGTAGAACAAATCCTCCACTTCTCGCTCACGAATATCACCAGGAAGATTACCAACATATATCGTCCTGCTTGAACGACTCATTGTTCCTAAAAAAAAGTCCAAAAAAAAAATACAATTAAAACCCACCTGAGAAACAAAATTTTTATAAAATCCAAAAAGAACTTGAGTCACAAAAACAGAACTTGAGCAACAAAAATGGTGCAATCACACATATATACGGTGTGTTTGGTGTGTGTGTGTTTGTGGGGGGGGGGGGGGGGACATTTTTCAGAAAACGTTTTTCGATTCTCTCATGTTCAACAAACAACAACATACCCAGTACAATCCCACAAGTGGGGTTTGGGGAAGGTAAGATGTACAAAGACCTTACCTCTAACTATGTGGGGTAGACAGGCTGTTTCTGTTGGACAGTCGGCTCAAAAGAATGAAAAAACAAGACATGATGCAAGAAAATATGGCAGTACCCAAACAAAATACCACACAGCTAGAAGGGAAATCCAGAAAGACTACTCAGCCAAGATGGACCCGCCTTAAAAAGGAAAAAAAGAAAAAAATGTAACAATAAACCAAGTAGAAGATACTACACAAGTACTTAACATACTAGCCCCCAATCTCCCCCACCTAAAGGTGCTACAACGATTGCTATATACTAACCTTCTATCCTAATTCTGACACTCCATATCTTCCTATCTAGGATCATGTGCTCCGTAAGCTGGAGATGCGCCGTGTTTGTTTGGTCAAAAATTTCGGAAAATAGTTTTTTAGGAAAACAAGTTTCTTACAAATAAGGAAAGTGACTTGCCAATGAAAGTAGGGTAAGTGGCATTCCACATTGATGGTGTCCTCCCCACCTTTCACAATACACCTCATCTTCACTCCCATCTCCTCTAGCCCTATCTCCACCATCCCACACCCCCACCTGACATATTGTTTGTTAGATTATACACAAATACTTTTAGAATAATATTTGTTACTAGAGTACTGAACACAAGAAAATACATAAAAACTCACTTATTGTCCTAGAAAACATATTCCATAGAACACAACAACAACATACCCAGTGAAATCCCACAAGTGAGGTATGTGGAAGGTAGAGTGTACGCAGACCTTATCACTACCTCGTGGAGGTAGAGACCGTGTTTCAGAAAGACCTTCGGCGTCAATTACAAAGAAGCAGGAGACGACCCTCGGCTCAAGTGCAACAAATTCAATTACAAAGAAGCAAGAGACGGTGAAGAAAATATAGCAACTAATAAGAAAAACAGTGCAAAGTCTACAAGAAAGAAACAAAAACAACAACGTAATTTGATAATTGAAATACAATAAACAACATATTATGATACTTATCACAAGCAAGGACTACCTGAAGCTGGTTCATTACCCATATAATCACCTCTCCCAATAATTCTTCAGTCTACCTCTACCTCTCCTCATGCCTACTATATTCAACCTCTAGCACCTCCTCACCAAGGTCTATTCACATTTTCACATTGACCCTTCATATGTCCAAACCATCTCAATCCCACTTCCCTCATCTTGTCCACCACAGAGGTCATTCCCACTTTATCTCGAATATCCTAATTCCTAATCTTATCGCACCTAGTATGCCCACACATGCACCTCAACATCCTCATCTCCGCAACATGCATCTTTTGAACATGAAAGATTTTGACTAGACAACACTCTACCCCTTGCAACAATGTCGGTCTAACCACAACTTTACAAAGCTTACCTTTAAGTTTCGATTGGTATCTTTCTATCACACAAGACTCCAAAGGCAAGCCTCCGCTCAATCCACACCGCACCAATTGCATACACTCTCCTTAATACGAGCACACCCACAATGGGTGCACAGTTGCATACAAACAAACAAGTAAACAACATACTCGGCATACTCCCACACTTGTGGTCCAGGGATGATAGGGTGGGCAGCACATACGCAAACCTTACACCTACCTCATGGAGATAGAGAGATTGTTTCCAAAAGACCCTTGGACAAACAACACATAACACTACAGTTTGAAAAGAGGCAATGCAGAGGTAGAAGTTGCTACAACCTACCAAGATGAAATTCTTTTAACCCAATCCAACCCTAGATAGGAAGTTGTGGAGGAGGCAAATTAGAGTAGGTTAGTATGAGTTTAGATTGCTATTTCTTTTGTTGTATTACTTGATGCATCTTGCTTATGGTATTATCAGATATTGTTGATTTCTATTGTATCTTGTTCTTTACTATTCCTTGTCCAGATTGTTTTATTGTGAGTCTGGGGTCTATCAAAATCAGTCTTTCTATCTCACCTCTAAGGTAGTGGTATGGACTGCGTACACCTACCCTCCCCAAACCCCACTTGGTGGGAATATGGGAATATATTGGGTATGTTGTTGTTATTGTACCTTATACCTCCCACCAACAACACGTAACAGGCAATCGCGGAGCCACCTTTGGACAAAGGGGTTACCTCTTTCGACGAAAAATTATACTATTTATGCAAGGTTATAATTATTTTTTATGTATCGTTAGTAGATATTGAACCCCCTCCGGGTAGCTCGTACATTCACTTCTGAAACCCCCCTAGTGAAAATCCTGGCTTCGCGGCTCCGCCACCGGTAACAGGTAATGTATAATGAATTCAAACACATTTTTCGCCGGGCAAAAATCAAAAAATTAACAATATTCTGTGTATATACTTTTTTCTATTAACGTGGTATTTGTGTCAGCTTGCGCTCACCTCAACTAATTTCACAAAATACCTTACACCTTCCACCAGCAACAGATACTTCGTAACTTCAACAAATAATTTTTCTAGTTCTATACTAGATCTACCTCTAAACAACATTTCAACTCAATTCAAACACATTCTTCCCCCAGCAAAAATGAACGAAAAATCCAAAAAAAATCAGAAAACTAACAGATATTTATAGCTATTTTCGTCAAAATGATTATCTTATACCTCCCACCAGTAACAAGTACCAGGTAATGTACATATACTTTGTAACTTCGAAAAACAATTTTTCTAATTCTATACTAGATCTACCTCTAAACGGCATTTCAACTCAATTCAAACAAATTTTTCACCCAGCAAAAATGAACAAAAATAAAAAAAAAATCAAAAAAATCAAAAAACTAACGGATATTTATAGCTATTTTCGTCAAAATGATTATCTTATACCTCCAACCAGTAACAAGTACCAGGTAATGTATATATACTTCGTAACTTCGACAAACAATTTTTATAATTCTATACTAGATCTACCTCTAAACAACATTTCAACTGAATTCAAACACATTTTTCGGCCGGCAAAAATGAACAAAGAATCAAAAAAAATATATAAACAACAAAATTAACAGATATTCTATATATCTACTTTTTTCTATTACCGTTGTATCCGTGCCAGCTTGCGCGCAACTCAACTAATTCCACAAGATACCTTACACCTCCCACCAGCAAAGAGTACCAGGTAATTCATACATACCTTTTCCCATTACCGTGGTATCCGTGCCAGCTTGTGTTCACCTCAACTAATTCCACAAGATACCTTACACCTCCCACCAGCAACAGGTACCAGGTAATTCATATTCCACAAGATACCTTACACCTCCCACCAGCAACAGGTACGTACCAGGTAATTCATATATACCTTTTCCTATTACCGTGGTATCCGTGCCAGCGTGTGTTCACCTCAACTAATTCCACAAGATACCTTACACCTCCCACCAACAACGGGTAGCAATAGGTACAGGTAATGTATACATACTTTGACAAACAAACATTTCTTTCCGTATGTAGACTAATTATATACTAGATCTACCTCTAAACAACATTTTAACTGAATTCAAACACATTTTCACCCGGCAAAAATGAACAAAAAATGAAAAGATAAAAAAAAATCAAAAATTAACAAATATTTACAGCTATTTTCGTTAAATTGATGTATAAATTAAGAGAATTTCCATGAAAGGCGACCGGAGAAACGTACGTACCTTGTAAAAATTTACAGAGCGATTGGAGAAGGAGACGAAAAGGGCAATTTTCGAAGGCTAGGGTTTTAAAGACTATATATATATAGGAGGGTTGAAAATTGCTCACTATAAATATCTTCTTTTCCTCAAGGGTGATATTGTCTTATACTATTTGACTTGGCATATAACAAATAATTAAATAGGAAAAATAACATAACCATGCACCTTAATATATCATACTCCTATTTATACAAATTTCTACTTTTGTGGGAATACTCTGGGTATATCGTTGTTGTTGTATACAAATTTTTACTTTTATAAAATAATTACAAAAAATTCAATAAATATATACTTTCTCCGTTTAAAAAAGAATGACCTAGTTTGACTTGACACGAAATTTTAAGAAATTAAAAGGACCTTGTATTGACACGAAGTTCAAAAATTTTGTATGACACAAATGTACCAAAATCCTTCAATTTTGTGATATTAAACATGTCACGTGAAAAGTTAAAAATTAAAAGTTGCTAAAAAAAGAAAGGGATTATTCCTTTTTAAACCGACTAAAAAGAAAAGTAGGTCATTATTTTTTAAAATGAGGGAATATATCTTTATTGGATGTATTGGAAGTTAATTATGTATCTCGATAAGTCCAAAATCGATAAAAATATATCAAAAGCTAATTATGTATTTTTATAAAGGAAAAGTGTATCTTTGTTGGATGTATCGGAAACTAATTATGTGTGTCGACAGATCCAAAATCTACAAAAATATATCAGAAACTAATTATGCATTTTTATAAATGAAAAGTGTATCTTTGTTTGATGTATCGGGAGCTAATTACGTATCTCGACAGACTCAAAATTGACAAAAATGTATCAGAAGCTAATTATGTATTTTTACAAAGAAAAAATGTATCTTTATTAGATGTATCGGGAGCTAATTATGTATTTCAACAGACCCAAAATCGAAAATGGTGGAGACTATATATATAAAGGGTTGAGAATTGCTCTGTACAAATATCTTCTTTTTCTCAAGGGTAATATTGTCTTATACGATTTGACTTGGCATATAAATATTAAATAAAAAAATAAATAAAGTTGCGTATTCACTTAGCATATTTATATAAATTCATACACTTATAAAGTAATTACGAAAAAATCAATTAACATGTATACTATTTATTAGATGTATCGGAAGCTAATTATGTACCTCGACAGGCTCAAAATCGAGAAAAATATATCAGAAACTAATTATGTATCTTTATAAATGAGAAAATGTATCTTTGTTGGATGTATCGGGAGCTAATTATATATCTCGACAGGCTCAAAATTGACAAAAATATATCGCAAGCTAATTATGTATATTTACAAAGGAAAGAAATGTATCTTTATTGGATGTATTGGGAGCTAATTATGTATCTCGACAGACCCAAAATCGAGAAAAAATATATTGAAAGCTAATTATATAATTTTACAAAGAAAATAAATATTTTTTGTTGGATGTATCGAGAGTTAATTATGTATCTCGATAGATTCAAAATTGACAAAAATATATCAAACGCTAATTATGTATATTTACAAAGGAAAAATGTATCTTTGTTGGATGTATCGGGGGCTAATCATGTATCTCGGCAGATCAAAAATCAAAAAAAAAAATTGGTATCTGATTATGTATCTTTACAAAAAAAAATGTATCTTTATTGAATGTATCAGGAGCTAATTATGTATATCGATAGATTCAAATTCTGAAAAAATGTATTGAGAGCTAATTATGTATCTTTACAAATGAAAAAATATATCTTTGTAGGATGTATCGGGAGTTAGTAATGTATCTCGTCAAATCCAAAATCGAAAAAAATGTATCGAAGCTAATTATGTATCTTCACAAAGGAAATATATATCTTTGTTGGATGTATTGGAAGCTAATTCTGTATCTCGACAGACTTGAATCGAAATTTTCATTAATTATGCAAAAATATCAAAAAGAATTATAATTAAGTTATAAACTGTCGGGATTTATGTTGTTTTCCCTATAAATAATAGGGTAATTTTACTATATCACTTTTGGATATACTCTCTTCGCTCCATTTTATTTGTTCTCTTTTAATTTGACGCACCCATTAAGAAAACATTATTTAGAAGTGTATTTTACAAAATCAACTCTGTTAATTATGTTTTGAAATTCTAAATCTAACTGTTATTATTTTCTTTAGTTATTTAATATTGTGGATATTGTTGAAACTAATGCAAGCATTAGTTATACACTTTATTGTGTATTGAATTGTGTATTAGTAATACACTCAGGGGTCGTTTGGTAGAGTGTATAAGAATAATGCAAAATATGGTATATTAGTAATGCTTGCATTAGTTATGCTTGTATTTTTCTTATGCAGTGTTTGGTTAGATGTATTAAAAAAAACATGAATTACATAATTTCTAAAAAAAAAATCTTTTTTTTTTACATAATACCCTCAATAGATATGTTGGAAAGGATGCAAAAAAATTTTTTAGGGGTAATAAGGTCTTTAAGCATGTTAATGCATGCATTAGATCCATTGCATTACTAATGCCATGAATTTTGAGGTATTAGTAAATAGTAATACACACCTTAATACACAATAGAGTGTATAACCAATGCTTGCATTAGTTATACATAGGGTAAAAAGGTATACCAAACAAGGTACTACTAATACACATTAGCTAATGCATGCATTAACATTTCAATACACTCTACCAAACGACCCCTCAATTTCCTATGTATTAGTAATACAAAGACTTTAAACACATGCATTAACTTATTAAATGACTTTAATACCCTTCAATTTCTCTCTCAAAATATTTCACCATTCCTTTTTTTCGGTATTTTAATTTGCAATAGTGAATCTTTTCAAAACATTTCACAATTTCTTTTCTCACCATTTTAATTTTCAATAATTAATAATTGATTTAAATAACTGTAACATATTTTTTCTTTGCTTCGAGGATCTTCAAAAAGTTTTTTTTTTAAAATTAGACTATTTCTTAATTTTACGTCTTAGACTTTTTTTTGGTTTCGACTATGTTAATCCGTTGGCGTAACATTTCATGCGCAAAGACAAAGGTCTTGCAACTAATCTTAAACCTCTATATACTAGTTCAACAATACTAATTATGTTTGAGATGGCAAAAGAACTTCGTTGTAAAAAAGTGTACAAAATCAAAGAAGGTTATTTTTGTAAACAAATATTTTTTTTATAAAAATTATGTAAGATGTATTATTTCTTATACATCAAACCAAATAATGTATAAGAAATAATACATGCATAACTAATACAAGCATAACTAATGCAAACATTATCAATGCAAGTATTACTAATACACTATATTTTGCATTGTGCTTATATACTCTACCAAACGACCCCTTAGCTGATTAATGTCGATTGTGTGAACCATACATGAATGAATTAGGACACATATTATTGTAACCCCCCCCCCCCCCCCCAAAAAAAAAAAGGACTAAATTTAGATTTAGGAACACACAAAATTTAAATAATTTCACAGTTTAAGAGGTATTTTCAAGTTAAAAAGCAGTATAAAAATATTTTTAGATCAATAAATGTATGATATTTGTAAATCATTTACCTTACATTAAGGATATTTTGACCAGTATTTATTAAACGAATGGCATGTTAAGAAAAAATGATAGATATGAATTCAGATTCTATTACCAAAAAATAATTTTTGTAAATTGTTTTTCATATGTTAAGAACATTTGTTTTAATAATTTAATTAAATCAATGGCATGCTAGGAAATGATAGGTGTGATTTAAGGATTTTATTACCAATTAAATCAAAGTCAGATAAAAAGGAGAAACGTGTATGAATTAAGATTTTTTAAAAAAAAAAAACACAAAAGATATACAAATGAGTTAAGATTTTATTACAAAAGAAAAAGAAAAAAAGAAACATATAAATTAAGATCTTATTATCAAATAATAATAATAATAATAATAATAATAATAATAATAATAACAAAAGAGATATGTATGAGTTAGGATTTTATTATCAGAAAAAGAGACACATAGAATAGTAGGATTTTATTACATACAAAAAAAAAAGACGCGAATTTTAGGACACATAAAAATTGAACAAAATTGATTTTTCAAAAAAACATTGTCACGCATAAAAAATGAATGTCATGTTAATAAATGGCAATATGATTTAAGAATTTTATCACCAAATAAACCAAAGATATATATTAATTAAGATTTCATCACCAAAAAGAATAAAGAGAAACACATATGATTTAAGATTTTATTACCAAAAAAAAATAAACAAAAGAGAATATATGAATTAAGGTTTTATTACCCAAAAAAGAAAAAAAAAAGTCAAAAGAGACATAAATTAGTAGGATTTTGTTAAAAAAAGGACATATGAATCAGGACACATAAATTCAACAAATCCGAATTAAGATTTAATTACTAAGAAAAAGGAACAAAAGAGACATATGAATTATGATTTTATTAAAAAAAAAAGACAATATGAATTAAGATTTTATTAAACAAAGATATATATTAATTAGAATTTCATCACCGAAAAGAATAAAAAGAGACATAAATTAGTAGGATTTTGTTACAAAAAAGGACATTTGAACTAGGACACACAAAAATTCAACAAATTCGAATTAAGATTTTATTACCAAGAAAAAAAGAACAAACGAGACATATGATTAAGATTTTATTACCCAAAAATAAGACACAATATGAATTAAGATTTTACTAAACAAAGATATATATTAATTAGAATTTCATCACCAAAAAGAATAAAGAAAGACACATATGATTTAAGACTTTACTATATATATATATATATATACCAAAAAAAATAATAGTCAAAAGAGACATAAATTAGTAGGATTTTGTTACAAAAAAAGGACATTTGAATTAGGACACACAAAAATTCAACAAATTAGAATTAAGATTTTATTACAAAGAAAAAAGAACAAACGTCACATATGAATTGAGATTTTATTATAAAAAAAAAAAGACAATATGATTTAAGATTTTATTACCAAAAAGGAACAGACACATATGAATTAGTAGGATTTTATTATCAAGAAAAAGTCATATGACTTGGGACAAACAAAATTCAACAAATTTGAATTAAGATTTTATTACCAAAAGAAAATGAGATAAATGAATTAGAATTTTATTAACAAAAAAAAAGACAATATGAATTAAGATTTATTACCAGAAAAATCAAATAAAAGAGACACATATGAATTAGTGGGCTTTTATTACAATAAAAAAAACATATAAATTAGGACACAAAAAAATTCAACAAATTCAAATTAAGATTCCCCTCCCCCCCCAACAAAAAAAAAGAAGAGGCATATGAATTATGATTTCATTACCAATAATAATTTAAAAAAAAAAAAAAGATACAGTATGAATTAAGATTTTATTACCAAAAAAAAAAAAAAACACACACACACAAAAGACACATGTGAATTTGTAGGATTTTTTTTTTAAAATACATATAAATTAGGACACTTCAACAAATTCAAATTAAGATTTTACTAACCAAAAAAAAAAGAGAAAAATGAATTATGATTTCATTACCAATAAAAAAAGAGACAATATGAATTAAGATTTTATTACAAAAAAAAAAGAGACAGTATAAATTAAGATTTATTACCAAAAGAAACACATGAATTAGTAGAATTTTGTTACCAAAAAAATACATATGAATTAGGACATTCAACAAATTCAATTAAGATTTTACTAACCTCCCAAAAAAGACATATGAATAATGATTTCATTACCAAAAAAAAAAAAAGACAATATGAATTAAGATTTTATTACCAAAAAAAAAAGAGACACACGAATTAATAGGATTTTATCACCAAAAAAAAGACATGTGAATTATGACACACAAGAATTTAATAATTTTGAATTAAGAATTATTACCAAAAGAAAAGAGACATATGAATTAGGATTTTATTACCAAAAAAAAGAGAGACAATATGAACTAAGATTTTATTAAAAAAAAAAAAAGACATACTCTCCCGTTCAATAATACTTGTCCACTATTGATTTGAGGTAATTTTACTAAATCACCCTTTGAATATAATTAATTCAATCTTTAAAAATGTATTGGGTAATTACTATAATTAATAACTAAGAGTTAAATTGGTAAAAATGAGTAAATCATCCATCAATTTTTCAAATTGAAGTATGATTTAGTAAGATTTTATTTTATTTTTCATTTTTTAAAAAGAAATGACATATTAATTAGGACAAAAAAATTTGGACAAATAAAGAAAAAATTATGATGTTATTCTAATACCATATCTATCACTAAGTGATTATATGAAGTATATAATATTGAAATTTATGTTTTTCAAAATATAATTAATTAGACTAATTTAGTAAAACAATCTTTTAACAAAAAAAATCTTAAAGAAAGCATCAAGTCAATAAGGGCCGAGTAAAACGGAATGAAGAGAGTATGAATTTGGACAGAAAATTAAACAAAATTGAATTTTGAAAAAATATTGACGCGTAATATTAGGAAGAGCACACACAAAACCCGCATGATCTCGGCGCGTGAACTCCATGCACTTCATAGCAAAATACTCCACTATAAATAACCGAGCGGGAACAATACCCTTCTATAGGGGTTTTTCACTTCTTTCTCTGTCATTGTTCAACTTGCTTGAACTTCCTTTCAAAGCTTTCAAATTCTTCGGTGAAAATGTCATTGTCTCCGACTTTATCATCATCATCGTTGTAGGAGAATCGTCTTCGCCGTAGTCATCGTTCACTGTTTTACCAGTAGCAGCATTAAAGGGTAAAATAGTTGAGAAGATTCAGAAAAATTGAGTTACATTTATTGTTTCTCAAAAGTGTCTGTGGTACTTGTCTTTTGTTTAATCTCGTTATCGTTATTCTTTTAATTATAATCGTGAATTTAGTTACGGTGTACAAAACTAGCCCGGACACCACATCATGATTATCAATTAAAAAAAATAACTATAATGAGATTGAGCAAAAGTGAAGTACCGCAACCAATTTCACCGACGAGAAACGTAACTCTGTTCTCCTGAATTTTCTCCACAATTTTGCTCTTCAATGCTGCTATAGGTAAAACACCGAACCCCGATATCTCCGATGATGATAACTCCGACAATGATGATGATGATGAAGTCAGAGAAGATGATGTCATTATCACCGGAGAATTCGAAAGCCCTAAAAAGAAAGAAAGTTCAGACGAATTGAACGATGATAGAGAAAAAGGTGGAAAAGGCAAAAATGAAGTGCATGAAGTTCATGCGCTGATATTATAAGGATTTTGTGCGTGCTCTCTCTCTCTATTAGTACATGTCAATGTTCTTTCAAAATTCAAATCTGTTCAATTTTTATGTGTCCTAAATCATACTCCCTCATTCTCGTTTCATTTGATCCTTATTTACTTGAGAAAATTGAAGGAAAGATGTCTTTTAAGTCTTGAATGAAGGATTGGTGATATTAACCAACAGATAGGGTCAAACATCATTAAGAAACTTGATTAAGTTAATTGTGGTCTTGATTAATATTTTTAAAACTTTCTAATCTTTTCAAAAATACAAATCAACCCAACCTACACACTTCTTCAATTCTAATCAACCACTCTCTCTCCAGCTTCTACCAACCAACAGTTCTATAAAATTTCTCCCTTTAACCTCCGGCGACAAATAGTCGGGCGAGTTCCTTTTCGACTTTCAACCGTCAATCGACGTGAATACTTTTCCGGCGACAACAACTTCGAGTTCTTCGTCCTCCCATTTTTTTTTTCACAGGTAAAAAATTATGAAGAAGCAGAGGAACTTGAGCCAACTACTCTTCTAGTATTGAAATGTGGACTGAATAAAATCCTAATTTCTGGCATTTCTACATTTCTTCTTCTCGTTGCCGTATTGTTGATTCGAATTTGTTGGTAATTTTTTGTCACAGTTAATGTTCTTAGTGTGTATGTGTGTGTGTGATATATTGGTGTTGCTGGGTTGATTTGTTGTTTGTCTTGGTAGAAATGATATTGCAACAGTTGAAACATCTGATGTAATAGATAAAACATATGATGCAACAGATTAAAAATCTGATGCAACTATGAAAATCTGATGCAACAGGTGAACAATCTAACAGATCATTCATCTGTTGTGACAGACGACTCTTCTGTTTGGAAGAAATCTAAACAATATTGATCCAACAGATAACTGATTAGTGATCTATTTTTATTCTTTCCAACGGTTTACTCTTCATTTTATAACAGATTAGGACTGTTTTTATTCCTTCCAACGATTTACTCATACAGGTCGGTTATCTGTTGCAACAGATAACATACCTGGTGCAACAAATTAGTGATCCATTTTTATTCTTTCCAACAGTTTACTTATCCATTGCAACAGGTCGGTTATATGTTGCAACAGATAAAATACATGGTGCAACTGATTAGTGATCTGTTTTTATTATTTTCAACGGATTACTCATCCGTTGCAACGGGTCAGTTATGTGTTGCATCAGATAAAATACCAGATGCAACAGATAGTGTTATTTTTATGGTTCCCACACATTACTCATCCGTTGCAATAGGTGGTTATATGTTGCAACAGATAACATATCTGATGCAACAAATTAGTTGTCTATTGGAACTGTTATATTACTGTTATGCATTAATCAATTATAATCTATGTTATGTTCCTGTTAATTTAAGATAACATGGCTCCCAAAATAAAAGAAATCGAATAAAGTCCAAGTAATGGAACAAGTGCAGCAGCTCAGCTACATCCATCACTCTATGAGCTTGCTCTAAAAACGTTATCTCAATCAGGAGCAGAAGATAATGAACACGGGTAGGAGGAATCTTTCAAAAGAGATGATCCAAATGCTAATAGCCCTTCCGTAGAAGAGTAGGTCAAAATCTTCAGCATTGATCATTACCTTGTGAGAATGCAGTGCAATGGTGCCACAGATTTAACGGGTGATCTCGTGGTTAAGTCAGTCATGGGAAAATCTTTCGACGCCTTTAGAAAAATACTTCGAGAACAAAAATTGAATTCTTATTTCAGGAAAAGCTGCTTTGGGAAATATCTTGATTTGTCGGAGGACAACAATGCTCGTTTCCAGATGAAAATGGCATATGATCTTCTCAAGCGCAGGTTTATGTATGAAAACAAAGATAAGATGGATGAGGTGTGGATAAATTACTGTGGCATGCCTTTTTGTTTTGGTTGGGAGGAGTTTGACATAGTTACCGGACTAAAATATTATCTTCCTTCTCTTTCTCAAGTTAAACCTACTCTGACCCAAAAAAAAACACCCCGCACACCCAAAAAAGGAAAAGGCAAGTCGAGTTATCGTGATGACCTGGTGTCTATTGTTGGTCCAAGCTTCAAAAATAAAAATATGATTGAAGCGTTGAAAGGTAAAGGACTTTCAAAGAAGCATAAACAATCATTGTGCTTGGTTTGGTTTGTACTTAATGTTCTTTGGGCGAGAGACGTTAACAACAACATAAGCCTCGGTTTAATAAATCTCTCCGAGGATTTTGAGGCATTTAACAGCTATCCTTGGGGTTATAAAAGCTTTAAAATGACTATCGAATATTTGTTGACTCCGTTAACGCCAAAAACAGTCAACTTATACGGTTTTCCATGGGCCTTCATGGTAAATATTTCTTTTATCATGATATGATTCATCATTTTTTTATTCAATAATGTTTTTGATTTATTGGTGTTATGTTATAGGATTGGGCATTTGAAGTCATTCCTTATTTGAGATAATAAGTGTACTACCAGGAAGAAGTTTCTTATCCAAGAATTCTGAGATGGTTGTCGGCCAAAATCGATAAAAATTCAAAATTTCTTGATCTTTTCAATCCCCCAAGGAAGCAGTAAGTCCAATTATAATAAAGTTTTTATTTTAATTAATGATTAAATGATTTCATCATCATTCTTAATATATGTACTGATTTATTGTAGATTGTCCATCCGTGGCTTGTTCCGACCAACCGAGAGTTGAAGATGCCATTGTTTCTTACTTTACGGTCTGTCAAATTTTATCGGACCCTAAGGTCGTTGATGAAATAAAAATGGAATTGTTTGGAGCAACAACCATCACAAGAAAAATAATTTTGGAAGGTGGGGCTAATGATGCTCCTCTTACAGTTTTTGAAACAACAAGCCATTATGATTATGATCATAATGGTTGTACAGATTTTTCTCCAGATTTTGCCGCATCTAGCGAATGTTCTTCATAAAAATGTCAAGACTGCAAGGCGAAACACGATGGAGTGATTAATGCTATTAATGCACTAACTGCTTCTGTAAAGAAAACGACATCTAAGAGGGGTGTCATTCTATCAAAGAGGATTTCATATCCAGACACTCCACTAGAGATCAAGGCGGCTAAGAAGAGAAGGAAAGACACTTCCAAGGCATCATCAATCATAAAAAAAAGCAAGATTGCAACGCTTCTGTCTTTGTCTTGCACCGATGTTCAGTGTGTAAGGGCCACAGAAGAGCAGCATGAGCTGAAGAAGGTAAATGTACATCATCTGTTCCAAAAAACAAACAAGCACATATCTGTTTCAGCATACATCTGCTGAAAATTATCAAACATATGTATACATTTATTGCAACTGTTGTTTAACTTGTTGCATCATATTCGTTATCTGTTTCAACAGATGAGTCTTATATTGTAACAGATGGGTCATCTGTTTGAAATTATCGCACTGCTCTGATTTACCTATTCGAATTTGTCCCAACAGATAATCCATCTGATGCAACATAAGAATCATCTGTTACAACAGATGGAAAATCTGTTGTATATCTCTACTTAGCATTGATAATTCTGGCTTTCCAAGTGGATGTCACAGCTACTGCCGAAAAGCATAATATGACAGTTGATAATCCATCAACTTCTTCCAAAGATGAAGAAAAAGTGAAGCCTGCCAGTTTGGGAGAACGGAAGAATTACCCGTTTGAAGGGTTCAACATCTCGGACGAGGCTCCAAAAAAACTAATACAGTTGATCAACGACTATTCAGAATGGATTGTCGATGGGCTGTTAAAGCATCATGCCGGCAGGTACATAAATCAATTTTATGGATATTGGTTTATACAATTCTTGTTGTAAGAACCTGACATTAACGCATATAAATCATCATGTAGAAAACAAAATGACGAGCGCTACAAAGTGAATGAATTGAGTCTTAGTTTTGATGTTCGACTTTGTTGTTGCACATCCCGGAATAAAGAATTGGTTTTATTTGATGTCACAGCCCCAAACTTGCTGGAATGATGAGATTTAAAGGCCATACATATTACTATTAATTAATACTTTATTTAATTGCATCTGCGTATTAATTTTTTCATCACTTAATTCGAAATGTTTGATAATATGTGCAACACATCAATGTCATTTTTTATTACCTCCAAAAGAAGGCCAAGTTGCAAATACAAGAACAATGCAGATACACAACAGACAATTGTTTGTACAAAGTTTACATCAATAATGGCTACGATCGGTATTGTTAATTGCATCCGGAAGTTTCCCGAAATTAGGAATGCTTAATCAACATCATCAAAGGTTTTAGCATTCCAGTTGGCTTACCTTGGCATTTGGTCAACGAAGTGTACATCCCAATCAATTGTGGTGATGAATTCCATTGGGTGTTGGCTGTCGTCATTCTAAAAGAGAGGTGCATCCGAGTTTATGACTCGATGTCGCGAAGGAGACGTTACGGGCCGTCGTCTGAGATACAAAAGCTGGCCAAAATATTGCCTACTTACCTTGATATGAGTGGCTTTTTGGATCAAAAGGTTCGTACTGATTGGTTGACGATTGAAGAATACCGGGATAAAACGGCTAATCCATTTGATGTACAATATATTGACGAAATTGCTCAACAAACCATTGGTAGCTTGCAAGTTTAAGTGCCATGATTTAGTTTTATTTCACAAATTTTACAACGCTTGCATGAACTACAAGATATGGATTATCTATTTTTTTTATAATGCAGGGATTGCGGTCCTTTTGTTGCCGCCTACGCTGAGTATTTGAGCTATGGATTACAAGTACCAAATGATGGACTTGATGCCGGACTACTCCGCAAAAGATATGCTGCTCTTTTATGGAAATATGGAGAAACAAAAACTCAGAAGCCGTACGCAACCGACATTAAAGATCCACGACGACCAAAGCCGAATTCCATAGCACTGGATGAAGAACAACTTGTCCATATTGATTAGATCTTTATAGCTCGAGTCCGTCAATGTAATAACCTATCCTCCTTGGTTTAACTTGTTGATTTATTTGTAGAGTAGATCATTTGTACTCATAATAAATTTTTTTACATTTCATTTATTTGTTGAGTTATTTTATTTCATGTAATTTCCGAAGGCTTCAATTTATTTTATTCTGTCTATGAATATAATTAATTCTGAGTTTTGAACATGTTAATTGAAATGGAGTACTAGATTCAAATATCACAACAGATAATACATCTGCTGCAACATATGACAATCTTATCAGACAGATTTAGATATATGTTGCAACATGAGATGCAACACGTAGGTCATCTGCTGGAAATTATATAACAGGTCTTCCTAATTTTTTTATTTGCTCCAACAGATTACCGATCAGTTACAACAGATAAGTTATATGTTGCAACAGATCATAAATCTGTTGCGACAGACAGACGGGGAACATCTGCATAATGCAACAGATGACCAACCTATTCAAACAGATAATTAATCTGTCATAACAGGTACTATATCTGTTATGCCAGATATAAAATCTGTTGCATTATAAAAATTCAACTTTGCGAGACATAAAAATTATTGCCCCTATATGTATAGTGAATTGGCTTGAAATGAAAATTTGTTATCGTGTTCGTCTCTGTCTTTGTACATGTTCTTTTTTATACACGGTCTCCAACCGTTTAGTTAGTACCCCATATGCCCAGACCCATTGCATCTTTCCCACAACAGTGTCGCACACACCAGTCATTTGTGTGCCGGTCAGCAAACACTCCATGTATGCAAGTGAGTACGGCCTGCATGCTGCACCAGTTGTATTTTTTGGGAGCTGGATGTTCTTATTTTGACCTTCAAAAACCCATGATTCCTTCGCCAAGACTTCAGCCGGCAAATGATCCATCAGCTTACTCTGCGTCAACAACTTCAAGAGTGGCTGCATGTGGGTTAAAAACGTCTTCTCGCTGAACACAGGTAAGTTACAGTCATAAACCTTAATATTTACCTCGTATAGTAGTATCTCAACAATGAGAAAATGGGTGACATCCACGTTCATGACTGCAAGGATTTTCTTTGTCTTGGTCCAGCTCTTGTCGTGTGGATATGGCCTCTTTCCTCTAACATATTTAATCACTTATTCATTCCATTGGAACGTAGAAACTAACTGATCAAATCACAGGCCACCAGAATCAACTAAATTACGAAGATCAACATACCTATCTTTGAAATTATTATAGAAGTTGAGGTCCATTATCCTATCTGCAACATCATAAGTATCTGGGTACGCTAATTGTCTACCCCTCATGAGGCAGAGAATTTCATCAACATACTGTGGTATAAGAAGATAATTTTTAAACAGGTTAGTAATTGTAAAGAATAAAAACACAGTGAAAAGAATTCGATGCAGAGGGTTCTCTGAATCAGTTCACAGATTACCCTGTCAACGCAACTTATGCAACAACCAACAGATGTGTATTATGTTGCAACACAATACCAAGCTGTTGCAACAGATTACACATCTGCTACACAGATTCTTCTTCATGGAGTAGATTGGAAGGGTAGGTTAGCAAAAGTAATCTTACATTGTCCTCGTACCACATGCATATATTTGTCATATTCGAGAAATCTTTGGCGGCAAATGAATGCATGGTGTATTCTTTTTGAACCTTCATCTTGATGAATTCTTCCATTTACTTTTTCTTCTCCTTGCCAAGCGCCGCAAATATGTCCACCTTCTTTGGCGGCCCCTGAACTTCAACAACTATTGGAGCGGTGGGAGTTGCATTTTTTATTGATTTCAGAATGGAGAGAATTTGTCTAATTTTTATTCTCTTTCTCCTAACCTCCACTGTAGGAGTGCATGGCTCTCTAACCTCGTTGGATGGTATGACACCCCCCCTGGATTTCAACTCCTCGGCAGCTTCAGTAATAACCTCTAGCTTGTCGAGGAGTTTATCCTCTCTGTCCTTGCACACTTTGCATTTACAATGAGAACATGAGGGTGAGGAAGGGTGAGAGGGACCACTGTAAAGGTGGGAGGGACCGGTGTAGGGCTGAGAGGGATGACCTGTGCAAGGGGTGTTTTCAAACATATTTATTTTTTGCTGAGCACCAACATGCTCATAATCACGACTGGCAGCAGAAACAGAAGCAGGATGACTGCCACCATCACAAACAACTCCACCAGCAACACCTCCAGAAGAAGCACCCGGATCTGTTACAGTTTGAGTTAGGTCGTGATGAGCTTCAACATTAGACTGACCTTGCCTGACTGCTCTTCTTATGGATATTGCTCCATTCAATTCCTTCCTTATTAACTCCACCGTTGGATCTTTTTTTGTATCAACAAGACCCAGAGTAAGAAAAAAAGTCATCCCCAGCTCATCAATGGTAGTCACGATCCAAGGATGCACAACCTATAAAAAAATGACAGGAGAAATTTAAATCATATAATAATAATTTGCAGTCAGTTGGGTTACATAGAGCTCGGGTTATGTTAACATAGCCAACTTATGCAACAAATGATCTAGCTACCACAACAACTGATCTGTATGTTGAAACAGATTGATAATATATTACATCAGAATACCCATATGTTGCATAATTTACAGTAGATGGGTAATCTGTTGAGTAGGGTTCAGAGAACAGAGCAACATATGGTTAATCTGTTACGAAATATGGATCTTCTATTGCAACAGATTACCCATTGCACCAGTTGCAGTTGACGGGTAATCTCTTGCAACAGATGGAATATCTGTTTCAATTTTTTTCTTTGATGAAAATTATTTTAGTTTAAAGAAGACGTACTGCATCATCCGGAGGGTTAAAGACATCAGCCTCGTTAATATTTTTTTTGCTGCTCTCTACTGAAGCTAACCACCTAAAGATCCTTGGATGAGAAACCTTATTCGGGTAATCCGTGAAATGCTTTTGGAGGGGAGGAATGGCTTTACATGCCCAAGCCTAAAAATTGTAAACAGGAAGCAAGCAAAAAAAAGTCACAAGTATATTCAATATAAATTAATGAATGATTAAAAATAGTGATCAATTTTAACATGAAAGCCCAAGGAAAGCCGTATAATGTGGTCGTCTTTGGCTTTAGCTCTTTCAGTAAATATTTGACAGTCAAGTAGTAGTTGTCGTAGCCCCAGGGATAATCGTTGAATATTCCAAAATCATCAGCAAACGCCAACAAATCACGTTCTATGACTTTCTTGACGTCTCTTGCCAATAAAACGGAATGGACAAACCAAACTATGCACAATTTCTCCCTGTAGTGCTTTGGTATGTCTTTATTCTTGAGATCCGCTATCAAATCCTTCACTTTGTAGCTAGGTCCAATAATGCCCAACAACCCATCTTTTTTTACCTTGCATTTGTTGGACCCTTTGTTGGTGTTTTCTTGATGGCAGGTTCTCTGGACGATCGCATCTCAAGCCCGTCACAATGGCAAACTCTTTCAATTCAAAACAAACGGCATGCCACAATAGTTGATCCAGCCTTCATCCATATTATTTTCGCCCTCCTTCGGACCTTCATCATCCTCCGTATATATGATCCTGCGATTGAGAAGGCCATATACCATTATCATTGGGAAACGAAGAGGGTGGGGCCCAGATAGATCAAGAAAGTGTGCAAAACAGCTCTTCCTAAAAAGTCCATCTATGTTTTCCTTCTTCATAATACTCCTAAGTTCATCAAAAGGTTTCCCCAACTGACATTTAAGTACAAGATCACCAAATACTGCATTAGGGTTATTCATCGGCATTGCCACTCAAAACTTGTCAATACTAATGGTTTTGACAGAATCATGCTGGAATTTTGATATTATTTCACGCCCCATTGGTGAGGAGGAGTTATCACTTTCCTCGGCTTCATTTTGCCCTGACTGAGATTGTTCTGAAAGTTTCTCCGAATCTATCTGTACTCTAGCCTTTTTTGTTTGGTAATCAGAAGTTGATCCACTTTCTCCACTTTCTGTTTCAGGCTTTCCACAAATTGAGATTTGGTCGTAGAAGGATCAAATTGTATCTGAAGAACAGTGGGATACAAAAAAGTAATAAGAGAGGCGTACAGACCAATTAATCGTATCGGTCGTATTCTTGAATTTGGAATGAAAAGAGGAGTAATGCTTCCTAACACGGGACTAAGAATAAGACCACTTAGATCAGAATAGCATTCACAGAAATGTTCTAACATAGAGTAGAATTGAACATGGAAGAGATTCATTGACAACAGTAAAAAGATGGGCGCCTAATTCCAATACAATAGGGGTTTATCAGCCAGCCGAACCCATTCAGACCCAAAACCGGCTTGCGCGAATCACCCTTAGATAGGGTAGACTCTGTTGCGTGCCCTCCCGTTCCATCTGGGCCAAATACCTATTTAAGGTATTTTCGGCGATAGCAGTTCCCACCCGAGTTTAACTACAAACAAAAGAAAAACAAAAAATACATTGCATTTGATGTCAGCATAATTATTTTTAAAAAGGTGAGACAAATTTCTATAAATTATTCTTACCACATAACCAAAAAAATTACTCCAACAGACAACCCATCAGTTGGAACAGAAGGGGAACCCGAATCTGTTTGAAGACCTATTTAATATCTCCCCACAGATATTCCACCTGTTGCAACAGGTGGAGAAATTTAAATAAATTATTCTCTGCCACATTACAAGAAAATACTCCAACGGATAACCCATCAGTTGGAACAGATGGAGAATCTGTTTGAAGACCTATTTAATATCTCCCAACAGATCTTCCACCCGTTGCAACAGATGGACAACCACACCACAACCAATGCCACGACCAATGCCACCAAGACCACCACCAATGCTACCAATACCAACACCAAGACCACTGACACCACCGCCAAAAAACACAAATACCAATACCACCAACAACACCACAAATACCATCCAACAATACCACAATAATCAATAAAATACTGAAAGAAAAACTATGGTTTTCTCGGTTGCTTCTTACTTTTTTAGCATCAAAACTCAAAATTGTTAACCAATTCTCAAAGATAATACATCTAAAAGTCTTTTTTTTTATCATTAACTAAAAAGCCCTATTTTTTTAGAATAAAGAATAAATGTAGAACTCTTCTCGAACTCTGTTACATGCGAAGATAGAGAAAACAATGGATACAAGCGGAAATAAAGTCGAAAAAAACAACTATATGTAGTCGTAAATGGGAAGAAAATTGACCTGTTTTGAAGGATTGAGAAATATGTTGAGTAGTTGTTGTTTGTATTATTTGTATTGTTGAGACGGAGAGGACACCCCGAGAGAGAGAGAGAGAGAAAAGCGAGAACTTAAGATTTGAAATGAAAAGTTTTTCGCGCAAATGGATTATTTGTATGGGTTGATTTGTAATTTTGGAAAAGAATAGCAAGTTTTGAAATTGCTAATTTGGTCTGAATTGATCTTAATTAATTTTAAATTTTTTAAAAGATATAGTTTTTAAAACATTGAGTTGATGAGAAGTCATTTCTACTAAGAGTGATCGATCGACGACTCAGGTCAGGAAGAACGCAATACCAACGCCATGCAATTGCAAAGACTCGATTGGATTTGTAGTTGACCCTGGGAGCTCATTCATTCATCTCTAGTTCCACCTAAATCAACTTAAGTACTATCACTGTCCTAATATTGAGTTGATGAGAACTTATTTCAACTCAGAGTGATCGATCGACGACTCGGGTCAGGATGAACGTAATACCAACGCTATGCAATTGCAAAGACTCAATTGGATTTGTAGTTGACCCTACGAGCTCACTCATTCATCCCTAGTTCCACCTAAATCAACTTAGGTACTATCACTATCCTAACATTGAGATGATGAGAACTCATTTCAACTCAGAGTGATCAATCGACGACTCGGGTCGGGATGAACGCAATACCAACGCCATGCAATTGCAAAGACTCGATTAGATTTATAGTCGACCTTGCGAGCTCACTCATTCATCCCTAGTTCCACCTAAATCAACTTAGGTACTATCACTATCCTTACATTGAGTTGATGAGAACTCATTTCAACTCAGAGTGATCGATCGACGATTCGGGTTGGGATGAACGCAATACCAATGCCATGCAATTGCAAAGACTCGATTAGATTTGTAGTTGACCCTGCGAGCTTACTCATTTATCCCTAGTTCCACCTAAATCAACTTAGGTACTGTCACTATCCTAACATTGAGTTAATGAGAACTCATTTCAACTTAGAGTGATTGATCGATGACTCAGTTAATGAAATTTGTTGCAACAAACGACTAAGCTGTTGAAAATTTTCAAACAGGTACATATATGTTGCAACAGATGACATATCTGATTTAATTATCAAATAGATATTTGCATCTGTTATGACAGATGACTGAGCTGTTAAAAATTTTCAAAAAAATATTTATATCTGTTGTAACAGATGACATATCTAATTTTATTAATTATCATATGAACATTTTCATCTGTTGTCACAGATGACTTAGCTTTTGGGATTTTTAAACAGAAATTTATATATGTTGTAACAGATGACTGAGCTGTTCAGATTTCTAAATAGATATTTATATATGTTGCAACAGATGACATATCTGTTTGAAAATCTTTTTATTCCTTTTAATTTTAAAGTAAGAAGCTTCTGGTCCGAGTAGATAATATCAAGTAGTAGTACTTACTACTAAAGGCGGTAAAAAATGTTTCTTGGATATCTCAAAAGTGAGTTCATTAAGCAGTTTTGTCTTGTTTTTTCAATGTCAGTAGTCTTAGTCTTCCTCGTGCCCTAGTCTTAGTCTTCCTCGTGCCCCTCAAATTATTAATGAAATTAATGAATATTGAAAACCACCATGTCTACGTACACAATACATCTATAGAAATTATCTCATTTCTTCCTTCAGCTGCAGTTTATTTTATTCAACTCTCATTTTTTTCTCTCCTCTTTAGGGTCACAACCTTTTTTCTCTCTTTTCTCTTCTCTTCTCATAAAGATCTTTTCAGATCTAAACCCATCCATATCTTTCCTCGACTTAAATTTCTGTTTTGATCCCCTTTTTTATATTAAGGTATGGTTCATTATTGCTCTTTCATTCCCGTCTTCTTCTTTGCATGTTATTTACATCAATTTTTTATTTAATTACTATTTACCCATATCATATTTATTAATTTTTTTAAGGAACTTGTAAGTTTTGAATAAACAATCCAATTTTTTTTATTACAATATGAAAAAAAAATCATCTGTTGGGAGAAGTTTAAAAGCCTTGTTGGTAGTATCATTATTTTTTGTATGTATTTTATTTTTTTCATTATTGTTGATGCAGTTATTGATGTTGGTGGTGGGGTTGGCGTTATTGGAACTTGTGGTGTTGTTGATAGTTCTGACATAAAGGATGTTGCTTCTTTGTTGTTGATGATGTTGTTGGAATAAATATTATTTATTTTTTGTTGATGTTTATGCTGTTGTTGATGTTGCAACAGATGGAGAAACTGTTGGAATAAATAAAACCACTAGAAAGGTTGGTTTGATGTATTCCATCAGACTCCACATCTGTTGCAACAGACTCCACATCTGTTGCAACAGACTCCACATCTGATGCAACAGATGGACAATGTTCTTTTTATGACATTAATTTTTTTCCTCTTCTTTGTAGATATAAGGAACTAACAGTTGATCAACTTTTGACGGACTATCTCAAGAGGCTGCAGTAAAGATGAGATCGGAGGAATAAGATGCTTGTAGATGGAACCACTTCATATGTGGGAGTTATGCATTACTGATAATGTTATCGTGGAAACACACACATATAGTGCACTGATTTTGTGAATGATGTTTTTACTGATTAATCATAGATCGTTCAAATAAGATGTCTGCAATTTTACAGTTAAGTTTGGTAGGTCCAAACTGATAAGGCTGAGGGACCATGAATATGGTTCTGATAGTCTATTAAGATTTAATGTTGGTTGTTGCTAATGTTTATTTGTCAAGAATTGTGAAGGGATATAATTTTTGTGTCATTGTAGAGGGATTCAATAGCGATTGGACTAACTTTTAGGGTGCATTGGACCCTTAGAGGGCCTTCGAAGCTTAGCACTACATCTAATAAGAACGAAAAACCAATATATTTATTGCCCTGACCAAAATTATATGGTTGGGTTGCTCGCTCGGGGTGATGATTTTATGCCAGAATGTGCGGTAGGAGAATGCTTTCAAAGGAAAATAGGCGGTTGATGGAAGACTATATCATCTGAGAGCTAATTGAAGAAGAGACATAGGGTAGAAAGTAACTTCTAAAGAATCTGGCCGATGGTATTATCTTAACAGATGCAAGATCTGAATTAAGTGTAAATATGAAAGTGTATCCGGTAATGTAATTTCATCTGTTATGTCTCTGAAAGAAAAACAATGCAGATGGAAACTTTGCTAGGGAGCTGCGTGGTAGGGATTATCATTTAGCTAGAAAATATGAGAAGTCCAACAAAGAAGCCTCACGGGCATCGAGGGTAGAAATGATGTACAACAAGTCTAGAAAACTTATGCCAACAACAACTGCAGTTAAAATAATGAATCTAAGCGAAGGCGACAAATTTCTGAATTATAAATTTCATCCCATGCCTTCTTGTTTGGGTTTTCTATCAGGTCCACTATCGTTGACTTAATCGGAACCACAAACAAGATTGAAAGGCAAATAGAGTATCATTGCTTCCTAAGCAATATGGTTATAATTGATTGTGTTTTCTTGCCTTGACATGCTTTCAACATTTCTTGAAGAAGATCAGATGCTTGTTGTAGTATGTGAATCTCGATAATTTTCAAGCTTGCCTCCAGCTTGTTGATTCTGTATTCAAGTTGATCGTTGCCCTCTTCGAAGTTGGTAAAGAGTTTCTCATCTCTTGTGAGATCGATCAGGAACACTACCTTCAAAGTTGTGGCATTCTAGAAGACCTTAAAACACTTTCTTCAGAAGCCTTAAAGGATACATGGAGGGTCTCTGTGTTTGTTTTAGGTCAAAATGTGTTGATGCACGTTGAAGATATGGTCCCAAAAGTTGAACAACACACTTTTATCTAGCGTTGCTCCATGCATCTTGCTCAACCAATTTGATAAATTAGTAAGCATGGAGTTACGTAACGTGTGATCTAAATCGACTCTACCAAATCTATCAAACGTTACGTAACTCTAAGCTCATTACTCTATCAAAAAAATATGATCAAGTTAGTGCACAAATCGAATGAGCTCAATCTCTCAGCCTTTCTGCTGATTGCTCTTCTCCAATATAGATGACAAGATATTTTCTATGCAAAAGTTTATACCGTCGCAAGACATGTTCCCAGGCAATCATGTCTAGCGATGGTGTTGACTTTTGCATAGCAGATATCTTGTCATCTATATTGGAGAAGAGTGATCAACAGAAAGGCTGACAGATTGTTTTTTTTTTTTCTATGTGCACTAACTCGGACATATTATTTTGATAGGGTAATGAGCTTGGAGTTACGTAACGTTTGATAGGCTTGGTAGATCCGATTTAAATCACATGCTACGTAACTCCATGCTTACTAATTTATCAAATTGGTTAAGCAAGTTGTACGAGCAACGCTCGATAAAAGTGTGTTGTTCAACTGTTGGGACCACATCTTCAACGTGCATCAACACATTTTGACCTAAAACAAACACAACGACCTTCCATGTATCCTTTAAAGCTTCTGAAGAGAAAGTGTTCTGAAGAGCTTCTAGAATGCCACAACTTTGAAGGTAGTGTTCTTGATCGAGCTCACAAGAGATGAGAAACTCCTTACCAACTTCGAAGACGGTAACGACCAGCTTGAATACAAAATCAACAAGCTGGAGGTAAGCTTGAAAATTATCGGGATTCACATACTACAGCAAGCATCTGATCTTATCTAAGGAATGTTGAAAACATGTCAAGGCAAGAAAACACAATCAATTATAACCATATTGCCAAGGAAGCAATGATACTCTATTTGCCTTTCAATCTCGTTTGTGGTTCCGATCAGGTCAACGGCAGTGGACCTGATCGGAAACACAAACAAGAAGATGGGATGAAATTTAAAATTTAGAAATTACCGCCTCACTTAGTTTCCTTATTTTCACTGCAGTTGTTGTTGGCGTAAGTTTTCTAGAATTGTTGAACATCATTTCTACCCTCGATGCCCGTGAGGCTGCTTTGTTGGTCTTCTCCTATTTTATACCTAGGTGATAATCCCGACCATGCAGCTCCCTAGCAAAGTATCCATCTGCATTGTCTTTCTTTTAGAGACACAACAGACGAAATTACATTACCGGATACACTTTCATATTTGCACTTGATTCAGATTTCGCATCTGTTAAGATAATTCCATCGGCCAGATTCGTTAGAAGTTACTTTCTACCCTGTGTCTCTTCTTCAATTAGCTCTCAGATGATATAGTCTTCCATCAACAACCCATTTTCCCTCGAAAGCATTCTCCTACCGCACCGTCTGGCATATAATCATCAACCCGAGCGAGCAACCCAACCATATAAATTTTGGCCAGGGCAATAACTATATTGGTTTTCCATTCTTGTTTGATGCAGTGCAAGGCTTCGAGGGCCCTCTAAGGGTCTAATGCACAATTAAATTTAAGTTCAATCGCTATTGGTTCTCTGCAGTGACGACAAATATTGATCCCTTCTCAAAACTTGACACGCATAAACATGAGCACCAACCGTCAGTAATTTGTAACAGGATATCTGCACCATCTTCATGAGGTCCTCAGCCTTATCAATTTCGAACCCATCAAACTTCATGGTACAATGCAGGATCTTGTTTAAATGATCAATGCCTAATCGGTTAAAAACTGCATTCACAAAAACATTATACTTTGTGTGTGTTGTCCCAGTAACCTTATCAGTAATACATACTTAACTCCGACACATATGATAGTGGATCCATCTGCACGCACCTTATTATTTCTAGCTTATCTATAGCTTAAATTGAATAAACAGATGACTAGCTTGTTGCAACAGATGACACATTTGTTTATATTGTCAATCAATTGGAGACATCTGTTACGACAGTGATCAACCTGTTGCAGAAATCAAACAGATATATACATCTGTTGCAAAAAAATTGCCAGTATGTTGTAAGTTATCTAACAGAAAGAATATATTTTGTAACAGATTACTCATCTATTAGATTTATTTTAAAGCAATTTTCTTTTCTTTCCGAGATACAATAATTTATAAATAGGTTCCTCCTTACAAATATGGATGATCCAGATTCGTACAAGAATATTCATATCGAGTCCTTGCGTGAACATCAAAGGCAGTTTGATTGATGAACTCCAGAGAGATATTTGACTGACTACGGAGCAAGGCTGCCGGATGAATGAAAGATGTCTGATTGACAATAATAATTAGGTAATGTTTTTTATTTTAGTGATTATTTTTCTCCTTTTATATATCAAATCTACCAATGGGATTCAAAAATCTATGAACATTCATTTCATTTTGTTGTCGACTTTGAATTTTTAATTCTTATTTAGAATTTAATAATAATCATTCTGTTTATTCCTTGTTCTCAATATGTCGACGTTTGGTGGTAGGGATTGAGCAGCAATTTGTGTCAACAGTTAGAGGTTATATATATAATAATAATAATAATAATTTAATGATAACGATTCTATTAAAACAATATGATAAACTTCTCTTGAGTTCACACACTAAAAAACAATTAAATGTGACAATTGCAATTCCAATGTCTAAGGATTGTTATTATTAATATGTGTAAGGGGTAAAGTAGTAACATTCATCATTCAATTTATAATTTTTTAATCATCATATAAAATAAAATGTGCCCAACTAAAATGAGACAAAGGGAGTAGGATTTTATAAAAAAAAAAAAAAAAGACACATATGAATTAATAGGATGTTATTACAAAAAAAAAAAAAAAAGAGACACATCTGATTTGATAGTATTTTATTACCCAAAAGAAAAAAGAAAAAAAGACACATATGAATTAATAGGATTTTATTACAAAAAATAATAATTAGAAGACATATATGAATTAATAGTACGATTTTATTATATATGTATAAAAAAAGGCATGAATTTTAGGATACATAAAAATTGAACAAAATCGATTTTTCAGAAAGACATTGTCACGCATAAAAAATGAATGTCATGTTAATAAATGGAAATATGGATTAAGGATTTTATCACCAAATAAACCATATATATTAATTAGGATTTCATCACCAAAAAGAATAAAGAGAGACACATATGATTTAAGATTTTACTACCAAACAAAATGAAAAAAAATATATGAATTAAGGTTTTATTACCCAAAAAAAAATAGTCAAAAGAAACATAAATTAGTAGAATTTTGTTACAAAAAAGGACATTTGAATTAGGACACACAAAAATTCAACAAATTTGAATTAAGATTTTATTACCAAGAAAAAAAGAACAAACAAGACATATGATTAAGATTTTATTACCAAAAAATAAAAGAGACAATATGGATTAAGATTTTATTATATAAAGATATATATTAAATAGAATTTCATCGCCAAAAAGAATAAAGAGAGACACATATGATTTAAGATTATATATATATGAATTAAGATTTTATAACCAAAAAAAATATAGTCAAAAGAGACATAAATTAGTAGGATTTTGTTTTTAAAAAAAGGACATTTGAATTAGGACACACAATAATTCAACAAATTCGAATTAAGATTTTATTACCAAGAAAAAAAGAACAAGAGAGACATATGAATTAAGATTTTATTACAAAAAAAGAAAAAAAAAGAGTCAATATGAATTAAGATTTTATTACCAAAAAAATAAACAAAAGAGACACACATGAATTAGCAAGATTTTATTATAAACAAAAGGTCATAGAAATTAGGACACTCCAAATTCAACAAATTCAATTTAAGATTCTATTACCAAAAAAGAGTCAAATGAATTAGAATTTTACTACCCAAAAAAAAAAGAGACAATATGAATTAAGATTTAATACCCAAAAAAACAAACAAAAGAGAAACATATGAATTATGATTTCATTACCAACAATAAGTTAAAAAAAAGAAGATACAGTATGAATTAAGATTTTATTACCAAAAAAATAAATAAAAGAGACACATGTGAATTAGTAGGATTTTTTTTTTAAATACATATAAATTAGGACACTTCAACAAATTCAAATTAAGCTTTTACTATCAAAAAGAAAAAGATACAGATGAATTATGATTTCATTACTAATAAAAAAGAAGAGACACTATGAATTAAGATTTTACTAAAAAAAAAAAAGAGACAATATAAATTAAGATTTATTACCAAAAGAAACACCTGAATTAGTAGAATTTTGTTACCAAAAAAATACATATGAATTAGGACATTCAATTAAGATTTTACTACCCAAAAAATACATGAATAATGATTTCATTACCAATAAAAAAAAAGATAATATGAATTAAGATTTTATTACCCCCCAAAAAAAAAAAAAGAGACACATATGAATTAATAGGATTTTATCACCAAAAAAAAAAGACATGTGAATTATGACACACAAGAATTTAATAACTTTGAATTAAGAATTATTACCAAAAGAAAAGAGACATATGAATTAGGATTTTATTACAAAAAAAAAGAGACAATATGAACTAAGATTTTATTACAAAAAAAAAAGACATACTCTCCCGTTCAACAATACTTGTCCACTATTGATTGAGGTAATTTTACTAAATCACCTTTTGAATATAATTGATTCAATCTTTAAAAATGTATTGGGTAATTACTATAATTAATAACTAAGAGTTAAATTGGTAAAAATGAGTAAATCATTCATTAATTTTTCAAGTTGAAGTATGGTTGAATATTTACTTTTAGCAACATAGAAAATTATTATTGGATGGAGGGAGTATGATTTAGTAAGATTTTATTTTATTTTTCATTTTTTAAAAAGAAATGACATATTAATTAGGACAAAAAAAATTGGACAAATAAAGAAAAAATTATGATGTTATTCTAATACCATATCTATCACTAAGTGATTATATGAAGTATATAATATTGAAATTTATGTTTTTCAAAATATAATTAATTAGACTAATTTAGTAAAACAAGCTTTTAACAAAAAAAATCTTAAAGAAAGCATCAAGTCAATAAGGACCGAGTAAAACGGAATGAAGAGAGTATGAATTTGGACAGAAAATTGAACAAAATTGAATTTTGAAAAAATATTGACGCGTAAAATTAGGAAGAGCACGCACAAAACCCGAATGATCTTGGCGCGTGAACTCCATGCACTTCATACCTGGTACACAGATTAGTGATCCATTTTTATTCTTTCCAACGGTTTACTTATCCATTGCAATAGGTCGGTTATCTGTTGTAACAGATAAAATACCTGGTGCAACTGATTAGTGATCTGTTTTTATTATTTTCAACGGATTACTCATCCGTTGCAATGGGTCAGTTATGTGTTGCATCAGATAAAATACTAGATACCACAGATAATACTGTTTTTATGGTTCCCACGTATTACTCATCCGTTGCAACAGGTCGGTTATATGTTGCAACAGATAACATATCTGGTGCAACAAATTAGTTGTCTGTTGGAACTGTTATATTACTGTTATGCATTAATCAATTATAATATATGTTATGTTCCTGTTAGTTTAAGATAACATGGCTCCCAAAATAAAAGAAATCGAATTAAGTCCAAGTAAGGAAACAAGTGCAGCAACTCAGCTACATCCATTACTTTATGAGCTTGCTTTACAAGCGTTATCTCAATCAGGAGCAGAAGATAATGAACACGGGGAGGAGGAATCTTTAAAAAGAGATGATTCAAATGCTAATAGCCCTTCCGTCGAAGAGTTGGTCAATACCTTCAGCATTGATTGTTACCCTGTGAGAATGCAGTGCGATGGTGCCACAGATTAAACGGGTGATCTCGTGGTTAAGTCAGTCATGGGAAAATCTTTCGACGTCTTCAGAAAAATACTTCGAGAACAAAAATTGGATTCTTATTTCAGGGAAAGCTGCTTTGGGAAATATCTTGATTTGCCGGAGGACAACAATGCTCGTTTCCAGATGAACATGGTATAGGATCTTCTCAAGCGCAGGTTTATTTATGAAAACAAAGACAAGATGGGTGAGGTGTGGATAAATTACTGTGGAATGCCTGTTTGTTTTGGTTGGGAGGAGTTTGCCCTAGTTACCGGACTAAAATGTTATTTTCCTTCTCTTTCTAAAGTTATACCTACTCTGACCTAAAAAAAGTACCTCGCACAGCCAAAAAAGGAAAAGACAGGTCGAGTGATCGTGATGACCTGGTGTCTATTGTTGGTCCAAGCTTTAAAAATAAAAATATGATTGAAGTGTTGAAAGGTAAAGGACTTTCAAAGAAGCACAGGCAATCATTGTGCTTGGTTTGGTTTGTACTTAATATTCTTTGGGCGAGAGAGGTTAACAAAAACATAAGGCTCGATTTAATAAATCTCTCCGAGGATCTTAAGGCATTTAACAACAATCCTTGGGGTTATGAAAGCTTCCAAATGATTGTTGAATATTTGTTGACTCCGTTAACGCCAAAACAGTCAACTTATATGGTTTTCTATGGGCCTTCATGGTAAATATTTCTTTTCTCATGATATGATTCATCATTTTTTTATTCAATAATGCTTTTGATTTATTGGCGTTATGTTATAGGCTTGGGCATTTGAAGTCATTCCTTATTTGAGACAACAAGTGAACTACCAGGAAGAAGTTTCCTGTCCAAGAATTCTGAGACGGTTGTCGGCCAAAATCGATAAAAGTACAAAATTTCTTGATCTTTTCAATCCCCCCAAGGAAGCAGTAAGTCCATTTATAATCAAGTTTTTATTTTAATTAATGATTAAATGATTTCATCATCATTCTTAATGTATGTACCGATTTATTTTAGATTGTCCATCCTTGGCTTGTTCCGACCAACCGAGAGTTGAAGATGCCATTTTTTCTTACTTTACGGTCTGTGCAAACTTTATCGGACCCTAAGTCGTTGATGAAATAAAAATGTAATTATTTGGAGCAAAAACCATCACAAGAAAAATAATTTTGGAGGGTGGGGCTAATGATGCTCCTCTTACAGTTTTTGAAACAACAAGCCATTATGATTATGATCATAATAGTTGTACAGATTTTTCTCCAGATTTTGCCGCATCTAGCGAATGTTCTTCATAAAAATGTCAAGACTGCAAGGCGAAACACGATGGAGTGATTAATGTTATTAATGCACTAACTGCTTCTGTAAAGGAAATGACATCTAAGAGGGGTGTCATTCTATCAAACAGGATTTCATATCCAGACACTCCACTAGAGATTAAAGCGGCTAAGAGGAGAAGGAAATACACTTCCAAGGCATCATCAATTATAAAAAAAAGCAAGATTGCAACGCCTCTGTCTTTGTCTTGCACCGATGTTCAGTGTGCAAGGGCCACAGAAGAGAAGCATGAGCTGAAGAAGGTGAATGTACATCATCTGTTCCAAAAAACAAACAAGCACATATCTGTTTCAACAGATGATACATCTACTGAAAATTATCAAACAGATGCATACATCTGTTGCAACTGTTGTCAAACCTGTTGCATCAGATTCGTTATCTGTTTCAACAGATGAGTCTTATGTTGTAACAGATGGGTCATCTGTTCAAAATTATCGTACTGCTCTGATTTACCTGTTCAAATTTGTCTCAACAGATAATCCATCTGATGCAACATAAGAATCATCTGTTACAACAGATAGAAAATCTGTTGTATATCTCTACTTAACATTGACAATTCTGGCTTTCCAGATGGATGTCATAGCTACTGCCGAAGAGCATAATATGACAGTTGATAATACATCAACTTCTTCCAAAAATGAAGAAAAAGTGGAGCCTGTCAGTTTGGGAGAACTGAAGAATTACCCGTTTGAAGGGTTCAATATCTCGGACGAGGCTCGAAAAAAACTAATACAGTTGATCAACGACTATTCAGAATGGATTGCCGATGGGCTGTTAAAGCATCATGCCGGCAGGTACATAAATCAATTTTATGGATATTGGTTTATACAATTCTTGTTGTAAGAACCTGACATTAACGCATATAAATCATCATGTAGAAAACAAAATGACGAGCGCTACAAAGTGAATGAATCGAGTCTTAGTTTTGATATGTTCGACTTTGTTGTTGCACATCCCGAAATGAAGAATTAGTTCTATTTGATGTCACAGCCCCAAACTTGCTGGAATGATGAGGTTTAAAGGCCATACATATTACTCTTAATTAATACTTTATTTAATTGCATCTGCATATTGATTTTTTTGTCCCGTAATCCGAAATGTTTGATAATATGTGCAGCACATTGATGTTATTTTTTACTACCTCCGAAAGAAGGCCAAGTTGCAAATACAAGAACAATACAGATACACATTGATCTTCCTACTTTTTTTATTTGCTCCAACAGATTACCGATCAGTTGCAACAGATAAGTTATATATTGCAACAGATCATAAATCTGTTGCGACAGACAGACGGGGAACATTTGCATAATGCAACAGATGACTAACCTATTCAAACAGGTAATCAATCTGTCGCAACAGGTACTATATTTGTTACGATAGAAATAAAATCTGTTGCATTATAAAAATTCAACTTTGCCAGACAAAAATTATTGCCCCTATATGTATAGTGAATTGGTTTGAAATGAAAATTTGTTATCGTGTTCGTCTCTGTCTTTGTACATGTTTTTTTTTATACACGGGCTCCAACCATTTAGTTAGTACCCCATATGCCCAGACCCATTGAATCTTTCCCACAACGGTGTCGCACACACCGGTCATTTGTGTGCCGGTCAGCAAACACTCCATGTATGCAAGCGAGTACGGCCCGCACGCTGCACCGGTTGTATTTTTTGGGAGCTTGATGTTCTTATTTCGACCTTCAAAAACCCATGATTCCTTCGCCAAGACTTCAGCCGACAAATGATCCATCAGCTTACTCTGCGTTAACAACTTGGGCAACAACTTCAAGAGTGGCTGCATGTGGGATAAAAATGTCTTCTCGCTGAACACAGGTAAGTTGCAGTCATAAACCTTAATATTTCCCTCGTATAGTAGTATCTCAATAGTGAGAAAATGGGTGACATCTACGTTCATGACTGCAAGGATTTTCTTTGCCTTGGTCCAGCTCTTGCCATGTGGATATGGCCTCTTTTCTCTAACATATTTAATCACTTCTTCATCCCATTGGAACATAGAAACTAACTGATCAAATCACAGGCCACCAGAATCAGCTAGATTACGAAGATCAGCGTACCTATCTTTGAAATTATTATAGAAGTTGAGGTTCATTATCCAATCAGCAGCATCATAAGCATCTGGGTACGCTAATTGTCTGCCCCTCATGAGGCATAGAATTTCATCAACATACTGTGGTATAAAAAGATAATTTTTAAATAGGTTAGTAATTGTAAAGAATAAAAATATAGTGGAAAGAATCCGATGCAGAGGGTTCTCTGAATCAGTTCACAGATTACCCAGTCAATGCAACTTATGCAACAGCCAACACATGTGTATTATGTTGCAACAAAATATCAAGCTGTTGCAACAGATTACACATCTGCTACGTAGATTCTTCTTCATGGAGTAGATTGGAAGGGTAGGTTAGCAACAGTAAACTTACCTTGTCCTCGTACCACACACACATATTTGTCATATTCGAGAAGTCTTTGGCGGCAAATGAATGCATGGTGTATTCTTTTTGAACCTTCATCTTAATGAATTCTTTCAGTTCCTTCTTCTTCTCCTTGCCAAGCATCGCAACTATGTCAACCTTCTTCGGCGGCCCCTGAACGTCAACAACTATTGGAGCGGGGGAAGTTGCATTTTTTGCTGATTTCAGAACGGAGAGAATTTGTCTAATTTTTATTCTCTTCCTCCTAACCTCCACTGTAGGAGTGCATGGCTCTCTCACCTCATTGGATGGTATGACACTCCCCCTGGATTTCAACTCCTCGGTAGCTTCAGCAATAGCCTCTAGCTTATCGAGGAGTTTATCCTCTCTTTCCTTGTACACTTTGCATTTACAATGAGAACATGAGGGTGAGGAAGGGTGAGAGGGACCACTGTAAGGGTGGGATGGACCGGTGTAAGGGTGAGAGGGATGACCTATGCAAGGGGTGTTTTCAAACATATTTATTTTTTATTGAGCACTAACATGCTCATAATCACGACTGGCAACAGAAGCAGAAGTAGGATGGCTGCCAGCATCACAAACAACTCCACCAGAAGAAGCACCCGGATCTGTTGCAGTTTGAGTTAGGTCGTGAAGAGCTTCAACATTAGACTGACATTGCCTAACTGCTCTTCTTATGGATGTTGATCCATCCAATTCCTTCCTTATTAACTCGATCGTTGGGTCTTCTTTTGTATCAACAAGACCCAGAGTAAGAAAAAAAGTCATCCCCAGCTCATCAATGGTAGGCACGATCCAAGGATGCACAACCTATAAAAAAACGACAGGGGAAATTTAAATCATATAATAATAACTTGCAGTCAGTTGGGTTACATGGGGATTGGGTTATGTTAACATAGCCAACTTATGCAACAAACGATCTAGCTACCATAACAACTGATCTGTATATTGAAACAGATTGATAATATATTACATCAGAATACCCATCTGTTGCATAATTTACAGTAGATGGGTAATCTGTTGAGTAGGGTTCAGAGAACAGAGTAATATATGGTTAATCTATTGAGAAATATAGATTGTCTATTGCAAAAGATTACCCGTTGCACTAGTTGCAGTTGACGGGTAATCTCTTGTAACAGATGGAACATCTGTTTTAATATCTTTCTTCGATGCAAATTATTTTAATTGAAAGAAGACGTACTGCATCATCCAGAGGGTTAAAGAGATCAGCCTCGTTTATATTTTTTTTGCTGCTCTTTACTGCAGCCAACCACCTAAGGATCCTTGGATGAGAAACCTTATCCGGGTAATCCGTGAAATGCTTTCGGAGGGGAGGAATGGCTTCACATGCCCAAGCCTAAAAATTGTAAACAGGAAGCAAGCAAGAAAAAAAGTCACAAGTATATTCAATATAAATTAATGAATGAGTAAAAATAGTGATCAATTTTACCATGAAAGCCCAAGAAAAGCTGTATAATGTGGTCGTCTTTGGCTTTATCTCTTTCAGTAAATATTTGACAGTCAAGTAGTAGCTGTTGTATCCCTAGGGATAATTGTTGAATCTTCCAAAATCATCAGCAAATGCCAACAAATCATGTTCTATGACTTTCTTGACGTCTCTTGCCAAGAAAACGGAATGGACAAACCAAACTAAGCACAATTTTTCCCTGTAGTGCTTTGGTATGTCTTTATTCTTGAGATCCTCTATCAAATCCTTCACTTTGTGGCTAGGTCCAACAACGCCCAACACCCCATCTTTTTTTACCTTGCGTTTGTTGGACCCTTTGTGGGGTGTTTTCTTGATGGCAGGTTCTGGACGATCGTATCTCAAGCCCGTCACAATGGCAAACTCATTCAATCCAAAACAAATGGCATGCCACAATAGTTGATCCAGACATCATCCATATTATTTTCGCCCTCCTTCGGACCTTCATCATCCCCCGCATATATGATCCTGCGCTTGAGAAGGCCATATACCATGATCATTGGGAAAGGGAGAGGGCGGGGCCCAGACAACTCAAGAAAGTGTGCAAAGCAGCTCTTCTTAAAAAGTCCATCTATGTTTTCCTTCTTCATAATACTCCTAAGTTCGTCAAAAGGTTTCCCCAACTGACATTTAAGTACAAGATCACCAAATACTGAATTAGGGTTATTCATCGGCATCGCAACTCGAAACTTGTCAATACTAATGGTTTTGACAGAATCATGCTGGAATTTCGATATTATTTCACGCCCCATTGGTAAGGAGGAGTTATAACTTTCCTCGGCTTTATTTTGCCCTAACTGAGATTGTTCTGGAAGTTCCTCCGAATCTATCTGTACTCTAGCCTTTTTTGTTTGGTAATCAGAAGTTGATCCACTTTCTGTTTCTTTTCTTTTGGGAGACATCTTTTAACTACAAACAAAAGAAAAACAAAAAATACATTGCATTTGATGTCTGCATAATTTTTTTAAAAAAGGTGAGACAAATTTCAATAAATTATTCTTACCACATAACCAAAAAAAATACTCCAACGGACAAACCATCAGTTGGAACAGATGGGGAACCCGAATTTGTTTGAAGACCTATTTAATATCTCCCCACAGATATTCCACCTGTTGCAACAGGTGGAGAAATTTCAATAAATTATTCTCTGCCACATTACACGAAAATACTCCAACGGATAACCCATTAGTTGGAACAAATGGGGAATCTGTTTGAAGACCTATTTAGTATCTCCCAACAGATCTTCCACCCTTTGCAACAGATGGACCACCACCACCATAACCAATGCCACGACTAATTCCACCAAGACCACCACCAATGCCACCAATACCAACACCAAGACCACTGACAGCACCGCCAAAAAACACAAACACCAACACCACCAACAACAGCCACCAACAACACCACAAACACTATCCAACAATACCACGACAGTCAACAAAATACTGAGAGAAAAACTAGGATTTTCTCGGGTGCTTCTTACTTTTTTAGCAACGAAACTCAAAATTGTTAACCCATTCTCAAAGATAATACAACTAAAAGTCTTCTTTTTTATCATTAACTAAAAAGCCCTATTTTTTTAGAATAAAGAACAAATGTAGAACTCTTCTCGAACTCTGTTACATATGAAGATAGAGAAAATAACGGATACAAGCGGGAATGAAGTCGAAAAAAACAACTATATGTAGTCGTAAATGGAAAGAAAATCGACCTGTTTTGAAGGGTTGAGTAATATGTTGAGTAGTTGTAGTTTGTATTATTTGTATTGTTGAGAGGGAGAGGTGACCCCGAGAGAGAGAGAGAGAGAGAGAGAGAGAGAGACAGAGAGGAGTGAGAACTTAAGATTTGAAATGAAAAGTTTTTCGTGCAAATGGATGATTTGTATGGGTTGATTTGTAATTTTGGAAACGAATAACAAGTTTTAAAATTGCTAATTTGGTCCGAATTGATTTTAATTAATTTTAAATTTTTTAAAAGACATAGTTTTTAAAACATTGAGTTGATGAGAACTCATTTATACTCAGAGTGATCGATCGACGACTCGGGTCGGGATGAACACAATACCAGCGCCATGCAATTACAAAGACTCGATTGGATTTGTAGTTGACCCTGCGAGCTCATTCATTCATCCCTAGTTCCACCTAAATTAACTTAGGTACTATCACTATACTAACATTGAGTTAATGAGAACTCATTTTAACTCAAAGTGATCGATCGATGACTCGGGTCAGGATGAACGCAATACCAAAGCCATGCAATTGCAAAGACTTGATTGGATTTGTAGTTGACCCTGCGAGCTCACTCATTCATCCCTAGTTCCACCTAAATATACTTAGGTACTATCACTATCCTAACATTGAGTTGATGAGAACTTATTTCAACTCAGAGTGATCGATCGACGACTCGGGTCAGGATGAACGCAATACCAATGCCATGCAATTGCAAAGACTCGATTGGATTTGTAGTTGACCCTGCGAGCTCATTAATTCATCCCTAACTCCACCTAAATCAACTTAGATACTATCACTATCCTAACATTGAGTTGATGAGAACTCATTTTAACTCAGAGTGATCGATCGATGACTCGGGTCGGGATGAACGCAATACCAATGCTATGCAATTGCAAAGACTCGATTGGATTTATAGTTGACCCTGCGAGCTCACTCATTCATCCCTAGTTCCACCTAAATCAACTTAGGTCCTATCACTATCCTTACATTGAGTTGATGAGAACTCATTTTAACTCAGAGTGATCGATTGATGACTCAGGTCGGGATGAACACAATACCAACGCCATGCAATTGCAAAGTCTCGATTTGATTTTTAGTTGACCCTGTGAGCTCTCTCATTCATCCCTATTTCCACCTAAATCAACTTAGGTACTATCACTATCCTAACATTGAGTTGATGAGAACTCATTTCAACTCAGAGTGATCGATCGATGACTCAGGTCGGGATGAACACAATACTAACTCCATGCAATTGTAAAGACTCGATTGGATTTGTAGTTGACCCTACAAGCTCACTCATTCATACCTAGTTCCACCTAAATCAACTTAGGTACTATCACTATCCTAACATTGAGTTGATGAGAACTCATTTCAACTTAGAGTGATCGATCGATGACTCAAATCGGGATGAACGCAATACCAATGCCATGCAATTGCAAAGACTCGATTGGATTTGTAGTTGACCCTGCGAGATTACCCATTCATCCCTAGTTCCACCTAAATTAACTTAGGTACTATCACTATCCTAACATTGAGTTGATGAGAACTCATTTCAACTCAGAGTGATCGATCGACGACTCAGGTCGGTATGAACGCAATACCAATGCCATGTAATTGCAAAGACTCGATTAGATTTGTATTGACCCTGCGAGCTCATTCATTCATCCCTAGTTCCACCTAAATCAATTGCTATGAAATCTGTTGCAACAAACGACTAAGGTGTTGAAAATTTTCAAACAGGTACATATATGTTGCAACAGATGACATATCTGATTTAATTATCAAATAAATATTTGCATCTATTGTGACAGATTACTGAGCTGTTGGAAATTTTCAAAAAAATATTTATATCTGTTGTAACAGATGACATATCTGATTTTATTAATTATCAAATGAACATTTTCATCTGTTGTCACAGATGACTGAGGTTTAGGGATTTTTAAACAGATATTTATATCTGTTGTAACAGATGACTGAGCTGTTCGAATTTCTAAATAAATATTTATATATGTTTCAACAGATGACATATCTGCTTGAAAATCTTTTTATCTCTTTTAATTTTAAAGCAAGAAGCTTCTGGTCCGAGTAGATAATATGAAGTAGTAGTACTTACTACTAAAGGCGGTAAAAAATATTTTTTGGATATCTCAAAAGTGAGTTCATTGAGCAGTCTTGTCTTGTCTTTTCAATGTCAGTAGTCTTAGTCTTCCTCGTGCCCCTCAAATTATTATTGAAATTAATGAATATTGAAAACCACCACGTCTACGTACACAATAAATCTATAGAAATTATCTCATCTCTTCCTTCAGCTGCAGTTTATTTTATTCAACTCTCATTTTTTTCTCTCTCCTCTTTAGGGTCACAACCTTTTTTCTCCCTTTTCTCTTCTCTTCTCATAAAGATCTTTTCGGATCTAAACCCATCCATATCTTTTCTCGACTTAAATTTCTATTTTGATACCCTTTGTGATATTAAGGTATGGTTCATTATTTCTCTTTCATTCTCGTCTTCTTCTTTGCATGTTATTTACATATGTTTTTTATTTAATTACTATTTACCCATATCATATTTATTTAAATTTTTTTAAGGAACTTGTAAGTGTTAAATAAATAATCCGAGAATTTTTATTACAATATGAGAAAAAAGTTATCTGTTGGGAGAAGTTTAAAAGCCTTGTTGGCAGTATCATTTTTTTGTATGTATTTTGTTTGTTTCATTATTGTCGATGCAGTTATTGATGTTGTTGGTGGGGTTGGCGTAGTTGAAACTTGTGGTGTTGTTGATGGTTTTGGCATAAAAGATGTTGCTTCTTTGTTGTTGATGATGTTATTGGACCAAATATTGTTTTTTTGTTGATGTTTATGTTGTAGATGATGTTGCAACAGATGGAGAAACGGTTGGAACAAATAAAACCACTAGAAAGGCTTGTTTGATGTATTCTATCAGACTCCACATCTGTTGCAACAGACTCCACATCTGTTGCAACAGACTCCACATCTGATGCAACAGATGGACAGTGTTCTTTTTGTGATATCAATTTTTTTCCTCTTCTTTGTAGATATATGGAACTGACAGTTGATCAACTTTTGACGGACTATCTCAAGAGGTTGCAGTAAAGATGGGATCGGAGGAATAAGCTGCTTGTAGATGGAACCACTTCATATGTGGGAGTTATGTATTACTGATAATGTTATCGTGGAAACACACATATAGTGCACTGATTTTGTGAATGATGCTTTTACTGATTAGTCATAGATCGTTCAAATAAGATGTCTGCAATTTTACAGTTAAGTTTGGTAGGTCCGAACTGATAAGGCTGAGGGACCATGAATATGGTTCTGATAGCCTGTTAAGATTTAATGTCGGTTGTTGCTCATGTTTATTTGTCAAGCATTGTGAAGGGATCTAATTTTCGAGTCATAGTAAAGAGAGTCAATAGCGATTGGACTAACTTTTAGGGTGCATTGGACCATTAGAGGGCCTTAGAAGCTTAGCACCACATCTAATAAGAACGGAAAACCAATATATTTATTGCCCTGGCCAAAATTTATATGGTTGGGTTGCTCGATCGGGGTGATGCTTTTATGCCAGAATGTGCGGTAGGAGAATACTTTCAAAGGAAAATGGGTGGTTGATGGAAGACTATATCATCTGAGAGCTAATTGAAGAAAAGACATAGGATAGAAAGTAACTTCTAACAAATCTGGCCGGTGGAATTATCTTAACAGATGCGAGATCTGAATCAAGTGTAAATATGAAAGTGTATTCGGTAATGTAATTTCATCTATTGTGTCTCTGAAAGAAAAACAATGCAGATGGATACTTTGCTAGGGAGCTGCGTGGTCGGGATTATCACCTAGATAGAAAATAAGAGAAGACTAACAAAGAAGCCTCACGGGCATCGAGGGTAGAAATGATGTACAACAGGTCTAGAAAACTTATGCAACAGTAACTGCATTTTAAATAATGAATCTAAGCGAAGGCGGAAAATTTCTGAATTTTAAATTTTATCCCATGCCTTCTTGTTTGTGTTGCTGATCAGGTCCACTGTCGTTGACCTGATCGGAACCACAAATGAGATTGAAAGGCAAATAGAGTATCATTGCTTCCTTAGCAATATGGTTATAATTTATTGTGTTTTCTTTCCTTGACATGCTTTCAACATTCCTTGAAGAAGATCAGATGCTTGCTGTAGTATGTGAATCCCGATAATTTTCAAGCTTGCCTCCAGCTTGTTGATTCTGTATTCAAGCTGGTCGTTGCCCTCTTCAAAGTTGGTAAAAAGTTCCTCGTCTCTTGTGAGCTCGATCAGGAACACTACCTTTAAAGTTGTGGCATTCTAGAAGCCCTTCAGAACAGTTTCTTCAGAAGCCTTAAAGGATACATAGAGGGTCTCTGTGTTTGTTTTGGGTCAAAATGTGTTGATGCACGTTGAAGATGTGGTCCCAAAAGTTGAACAACACACTTTTATCTAGCATTGCTCCATGCATCTTGCTCAACCAATTTGATAAATTAGTAAGCATGGAGTTACGTAGCGTGTGATCTAAACCGGCTCTACCAAGCCTATCAAATGTTATGTAACTATAATCTCATTACTCTATCAAAAAAATATGACCGAGTTAGTGCACAAATCGAACGAGCTCAATCTCTTAGCCTTTCTGCTGATTGCTCTTCTACAATATAGATGACAAGATATTTGCTATGCAAAAATCTACACCGTCGCCAGACATGTTCCCAGGCAATCATGTCTGGCGATGGTGTAGCCTTTTGCATAGCAGATATCTTGTCATCTATATTGGAGAAGAGTGATCAGCAAAAAGGCTGACAGATTGGACTTTTTTTCTATGTGCACTAACTCGGACATATTATTTTGATAGGGTAATGAGCTTGGAGTTACGTAACGTTTGATAGTCTTGGTAGAACCGATTTAAATCACATGCTACGTAACTCCATGCTTACTAATTTATTAAATTTTTTGAGCAACATGCATGAGCAACGCTCGATAAAAGTGTGTTGTTCAACTGTTAGGACCACATCTTCAACATGCATCAACACAGTTTAACCTAAAATAAACACAGCGACCCTCCATGTATCCTTTAAAGCTTCTGAAGAGAAAGTGTTCTGAAGGGCTTCTAGAATGCCTCAACTTTGAAGGTAGTGTTCCTGATCGAGCTCACAATACACGAGGAACTCTTTACGAACTTCGAAGACGGTAACGACCAGCTTGAATACAGAATCAACAAGCTGGAGGCAAGCTTGAAAATTATCGGGATTCACATACTACAGAAAGCATCTGATCTTATCCAAGAAATGTTGAAAGCATGTCAAGGCAAGAAAACACAATCAATTATAGCCATATTGCTAAGGAAGCAATGCTACTCTATTTGCCTTTCAATCTCGTTTGTGGTTCCGATTAGGTCAACGACAGTGGACCTGATCAGAAACACAAACAAGAAGATGGGATGAAATTTAAAATTCAGAAATTGCTGCCTCACTTAGTTTCCTTATTTTCACTGCAGTTGTTGTCGGCGTAAGTTTTCTAGACTTGCTGAACATCATTTCTACTCTCGATACCCGTGAGGCTGCTTTGTTGGTCTTTTCTTATTTCTACTTAGGTGATAATCCCAACCATGCAGCTCCCTAGCAAAGTATCCATCTGCATTGTCTTTCTTTCAGAACACAACAGACGAAATTAAATTACCGGATACACTTTCATATTTGAACTTGATTCAGATTTCGTATCTGTTAAGATAATTCCATCGGCCAGATTCGTTAGAAGTTACTTTCTACCCTGTGTCTCTTCTTCAATTAGCTCTCAGATGATATAGTCTTCCATCAATAACCCATTTTCCCTCAAAAATATTCTCCTACCGCACCTTCTGGCATATAATCATCAACCCAAGCGAGCAACCCAACCATATAAATTTTGGCCAGGGCAATAACTATATTGGTTTTTCATTCTTGTTTGATGCAATGCGAGGCTTCGAGGGCCCTCTAAGGGTCTAATCCATACTTAAAGTTAAGTTCAATCGCTGTTGGTTCTCTGCAGTGACGACAAATATTGATCCCTTCTCAAAACTTGACATGCATAAACACAAGCACCAACCGTCAGTAATTTGTAACAGGGTATTTGCACCATCTTCATGAGGTCCTCAGCCTTATCAATTTCGAACCCATTAAACTTAATGGTACAATGCAGGATCTTGTTTGAATGATCAATGCCTAATCGGTTAAAAACTGCATTCACAAAAACATTGTACTTTGTGTGTGTTGTCCATGTAACCTTATCAGTAATACATACTTAACTCCGACACCTATGATAGTGGATCCATCTGCACGCACCTTATTCTTTCTAGCCCATCTATAGCTTAAATTGAATAAACAGATGACTAGCTTGTTGCAACAGATGACACATCTCTTTATTTTGTCAATCAATTGAAGACATCTGTTACGACAGTGATCAAACTATTGCAGAAATTAAACAGATATATACATCTGTTGCAAAAAGATTGCCAGTATATTGTAAGTTATCTAATAGAAAGAATATATTTTGTATAAGATTACTCATCTGTTAGATTTATTTTAAAGCAATTTTCTTTTCTTTTCGAGATACAATAATTTATAAATAGATTCCTCCTTACAAATATGGATGATCCAGATTCGTACAAGAATATTCATATCGAGTCCTTGCGTGAACTTCAAAGGCAGTTTGATTGATGAACTCCAGAGAGATATTTGGCTGACTTCGAAGCAAGACTGCCGGATGAATGAAAGATGTCTGATTGACAATAATAATAATAGTAGTAATAATAATTCTGTAATGTTTTTATTTTAGTGATTATTTTCCTCCTTTTATATATCAAATCTACCTAGGGGATTCAAAAATCTATAAACATTCATTTCATTTTGTTGTCGACTTTGAATTTTTAATTCTTATTTAGTATTTAATAATAATCATTCTGTTTATTCCTTGTTCTCAATATGTCGGCGGTTGGTGGTAGGGATTGAGCAACAATTTGTGTCAACAGTTAGAGGTTAATCTGCTACGACAGATCGATCATATGTTGCACCTTGCGGTTATTTATAAAAAAAGGGCTATTGTTGTTATTGAGAGGATGAAAAGAGAAAGACATGACTCGGAGTTCCGATTATTCAATATGAAAAATGTTTCGTAAATAAATAATAAGGAAATAAAAACTAAAAACAATTTATAACCACAATTTTAATAACTGATCATGACTTTTCACCATTTTTATTTTTGAATTTGTTTTAAAATTATTTATTATATAATAAAATAATAATTATTTTATTAAGGAATTTGAAAAGGTATTTTTTTTATTTATAAAATAAAAAAGTAAACAAATTTGGATTAATGATATGATGATATAGTTAAATTTTTTTTTTAAAAAATAGATTATATATTGCATCAATTAAATTATCTGATGCAACAGGTTCACTATGGTTGCAACAGATGATATATTTGTTGTCACAGATGATTTATCTGATGCAACCTATATCGAGTCACAACTCAATAAAAGCAGTTCTTGGAAAGAACTAATTAATAATAATAATCTGAAAAGTCATGACTTATCACAATATTTCTTAATTTAATTAATTCATTACTTTTCACATTAATGAAAAATGTAATTAATAAATGAAGGTGAACAGTTAGATTATATGTTGCAACAAATATGTTATCTGATGCAACATATTTTATATTTGTTGCAACAAATAATATATTTGTTGTCACAAATGTGTTATCTGATGCAACAAATATAGAATCTGTTGCCACAACTCAATAAAAATGGTTCTTCGAAAGACTAATTAATAATAATAATCTGAAAAGTCATGACTTATATCACAATATTTATTTTCTTAATTTAATCAAAAATTTAATTAATGTATGGAGGTGAATAGTCGCGCCTTTTTGCCTCTTATTCAAATTCAATCCTCTATAAATAGGTCCGTCCTTACTCAATCGTTCATTCAAATACACACTCTATTTATTTATTTATTGCATCTCGTCTTTTATATCACACTCTAGAAGATAAGATTATGGCTGACCCAGTGTGAGACGTTGCTTTTCTGCAAGACGCCGTGAATGAACTTCAAAATCAACTTCGTCATCTGCAATGGGAATTGGGAGGAGTTAGATCAAGAATTCTCCACGAGATATGCAGGCTGAGGAGGGCCTTGCTACTTCCGGTTGAAGATTGGTCGGCTAACAATGATGATGCAGATAATAATAGTAATAATTAGACTATTATTTTAGTCTATTATATGTATTTTTATTTGTTTAATAAATAAATTATGTTTGATCTTTGACGTTTTAATCCATATTTAATTTTCATTCTATCTATTATCTTTTCAACAAATATTTTGACGATTCGACGTAAAAAGGAATAATTTAGAATCCAGTAGCAATAACAAGATTTATCTGTTGGGTTTGTGACAGGGGTTGATTTGTGTTGTTTCAAACAAATTAGTCATTCGTTGCAACAAATAATTAGTCTGGTGCACCAGATAAATATTCTGATGCAACAGATAATTAGTCTGGTGCAACAGATAAACATCCTGATACAACAGATAATACGTCTGATGCAACAAATAATACGATGATGCAACAGATAAATAGTCTGATGCAACAGATTACTCATCTTATGCACCATATGATTGATCTGTTTAAATTGTGGGCACTTGTGTTGGATTCATAATCAGGGTTCTATCTATTGTTGGAAAAACAGAAGTGTACCCAGATGACAAATACGAATAAAAATCATAATTTCACTTACCAAAGTAACCTATGAAGTAATGCCAAAGTGGAAAGTGATGTAGTAAACAAAATTTGACCTAAGAAATTGGTCAGATTGCAGCAGTAGCGCTGTACCAACAACAACAACAAATGGTCGACAAGAAGAAGATGTAGCAGAAGATGATGAATAAAGCAACAGAAACATAAACAATTAACAACAAAAATCTCTAAGAGAGAGAAAAAAACAATGGATGAGAAGAGAGAGAAAGACTCCTTTTTTCCCTCTGTTTTTCGTTATTTTAGGTATACATTGGGATAAAAGTGTAAATTTAAAAACTTGTGGGTTATTTTAAAACTTTTCCAACTTTCTTAATATATAATAAAGTAATTGTCACCTCCAACTAATAATTAAGACTTGTGTCACCTACACCTCATTTTAAAACTCTTTTGTCATCTGTGACCCAACCCCCCTGTTTACTTGACACTCTTTTTATTTATTTTTTTGTTAAAGCTTATTTTATTAAATTAACCTTATTAATTATGTTCTAAAAATATAAATTTGAATATTATACATTATATATATATATATAATAATAATAATAATAATAATAATAATTTAATGATAACGATTCTATTAAAACAATATGATAAACTTCTCTTGATTTCACACACTAAAAAACAATTAAATGTGAACATTTGCAATTCCAATGTCTAAGGATTGTTATTAGTAATATGTGTAAGGGGTAAAGTAGTAACATTCATCATTCAATTTATGATTTTTTAATCATCATATAAAATAAAATGTGCCCAACTAAAATGAGACAAAGGGAGTAGGATTTTATCAAAAAAAAAAAAAAAGACACATATGAATTAATAGGATGTTATTACAAAAAAAAAAGAAAAAAAAAGAGACACATATGATTTGATAGGATTTTATTACCCAAAAGAAAAAAGAAAAAAAGACACATATGAATTAATAGGATTTTATTACACAAAAAAATTAAAAGACATATATGAATTAATAGTACGATTTTATTATATATGTATAAAAAAGGCATGAATTTTAGGATACATAAAAATTGAACAAAATCGAATTTTCAGAAAAACATTGTCACGCATAAAAAATGAATGTCATGTTAATAAATGGCAATATGGTTTAACTATTTTATCACCAAATAAACCATATATATTAATTAGGATTTCATCACCAAAAATAATAAAAAAAGACACATATGATTTAAGATTTTACTACCAAAAGAAAAAAAAAAGAATATATGAATTAAGGTTTTATTACCCAAAAAAAAATAGTCAAAAGAAACATAAATTAGTAAGATTTTGTTACAAAAAAGGACATTCGAATTAGGACACACAAAAATTCAACAAATTTGAATTAAGATTTTATTACCAAGAAAAAAAGAACAAACAAGACATATGATTAAGATTTTATCACCAAAAAAAAAAAATAGACAATATGGATTAAGATTTTATTATATAAAGATATATATTAATTAGAATTTCATCACCAAAAAGAATAAAGAGAGACACATATGATTTAAGATTATATATATATATATATATATGAATTAAGGTTTTATTACCAAAAAAAATATAGTCAAAAGAGACATAAATTAGTAGGATTTTGTTTTTAAAAAAGGACATTTGAATTAGGAAACACAATAATTCAACAAATTCGAATTAAGATTTTACTACCAAGAAAAAAAGAACAAGAGAGACATATGAATTAAGATTTTATTACAAAAAAAGAAAATAAAAAGAGTCAATATGAATTAAGATTTTATTACCAAAAAAATAAACAAAAGAGACACATATGAATTAGCAAGATTTTATTATAAACAAAAGGTCATAGAAATTAGGACACACCAAATTCAACAAATTCAATTTAAGATTCTATTACCAAAAAAGAGACAAATGAATTAGAATTTTACTACCCCAAAACAAAAGAGACAATATGACTTAAGATTTAATACCAAAAAAAAAAAAAAAGAAACATATGAATTAGTAGGATTTTATTACCAAAAAACAAACATATGAATTAGGACACACAAAAATTCAACAAATTCAAATTAAGATTTTACTGCCCCCCACCCACCCACACATATAAAAAAAAAAAGAGGCATATGAATTATGATTTCATTACCAACAATAAGTTAAAAAAAAAAAGGATACAGTATGAATTAAGATTTTATTACCAAAAAATAAATAAAAGAGACACATGTTAATTAGTAGGATTTTTTTTTATAAAAAAAATACATATAAATTAGGACACTTCAACAAATTCAAATTAAGATTTTACTATCAAAAAGAAAAAGAGGCAGATAAATTATGATTTCATTACCAATAAAAAAGAAGAGACACTATGAATTAAGATTTTACTTAAAAAAAAAGAGACAATATAAATTAAGATTTATTACCAAAAGAAACACCTGAATTAGTAGAATTTTGTTACCAAAAAAATACATATGAATTAGGACATTCAATTAAGATTTTACTACCCAAAAAAGACATGAATAATGATTTCATTACCAATAAAAAAAAAAGATAATATGAATTAAGATTTTATTACCAAAAAAAAAAGAGAGAGACATATATGAATTAATAGGATTTTATCACCAAAAAAAGACATGTGAATTATGACACACAAGAATTTAATAATTTTGAATTAAGAATTATTACCAAAATAAAAGAGACATATGAATTAGGATTTTATTACAAAAAAAAGAGACAATATGAACTAAGATTTTATTACAAAAAAAAAAGAACACATACTCTCCCGTTCAACAATACTTGTCCACTATTGATTGAGGTAATTTTACTAAATCACCTTTTGAATATAATTAATTCAATCTTTAAAAATGTATTGGGTAATTACTATAATTAATAACTAAGAGTTAAATTGGTAAAAATGAGTAAATCATTCATTAATTTTTCAAATTGAAGTATGGTTGAATATTTACTTTTAGCAACATAGAAAATTATTATTGGATGGAGGGAGTATGATTTAGTAAGATTTTATTTTTCATTTTTTAAAAAGAAATGACATATTAATTAGGACAAAAAAATTGGACAAATAAAGAAAAAATTATGATGTTATTCTAATACCATATCTATCACTAAGTGATTATATGAAGTATATAATATTGAAATTTATGTTTTTCAAAATATAATTAATTAGACTAATTTAGTAAAAGAAGCTTTTAACAAAAAAAATCTTAAAGAAAGCATCATGTCAATAAGGACCGAGTAAAACGGAATGAAGAGAGTATGAATTTGGATAGAAAATTGAACAAAATTGAATTTTGAAAAAATATTGACGCGTAATATTAGGAAGAGAACGCACAAAACCCGCATGATCTCGGCGCGTGAACTCCATGCACTTCATAGCAAAATACTCCACTATAAATACCCGAGCGGGAACAATACCCTTCTATAGGGTTTTTTCACTTCTTTCCCCGTCATTGTTCAACTTGCTTGAACTTCCTTTCAAAGCTTTCAAATTCTTCGGTGAAGATGTCATTGTCTCCGACTTTATCATCATCATCGTTGTAGGAGAATCGTCTTCGCCGTAGTCATCGTTCACTGTTTTACCAGTAGCAGCATTAAAGGGTAAAATAGTTGAGAAGATTCAGAAAAATTGAGTTACATTTATTGTTTCTCAAAAGTGTCTGTGGTACTTGTCTTTTGTTTAATCTCGTTATCGTTATTCTTTTAATTATAATCGTGAATTTAGTTACGGTGTACAAAACTAGCCCGGACACCACATCATGATTATCAATTAAAAAAAATTAACTATAATGAGATTGAGCAAAAGTGAAGTACCGCAACCAATTTCACTGACGAGAAGCGTAACTCTGTTCTCCTGAATCTTCTCCACAATTTTGCTCTTCAATGCTGCTACAGGTAAAACACCGAACCCCGATATCTCCGATGATGATAGCTCCGACAATGATGATGATGATGAAGTCAGAGAAGATGATGTCATTATCGCCGGAGAATTCGAAAGCCCTAAAAAGGAAGAAAGTTCAGACGAATTGAACGATGATAGAGAAAAAGGTGAAAAAGGTGAAAAAGGCGAAAATGAAGTGCATGAAGTTCATGTGCTGATATTATAAGGATTTTGTGCGTGCTCTCTCTCTAGTAGTACATGTCAATGTTCTTTCAAAATTCAAATCTCTTCAATTTTTATACTCCCTCATTCTCGTTTCATTTGATCCTTATTTACTTGAGAAAATTGAAGGAAAGATGTCTTTTAAGTCTTGAATGAATGATTGGTGATATTGACCAACAGATAGGGTCAAACATAATTAGAAAACTTGATTAAGTTAATTGTGGACTTGATTAGTATTTTCAAAACTTTCTAATCTTTCCAAAAATACAAATCAACCAAACCCACACCCTCTTCAATCCTAATCAACCACTCTCTCTCTCCAGCTTCTCCCAACCAACAGTTCTGCAAAATTTCTTCCTTCAACCTCCGGCGATAAATAGTCGGGCTAGTTCCTTTTCGACTTTCAACCGTCAATCGACGTGAATACTTCTCCGGCGACAACAACTTCGAGTTCTTCGTCCTCCCATGTCCCTTTTCACAGGTAAAAAATTATGAAGAAGTAGAGGAACTTGAGCCAACTACTCTTCTGGTATTGAAATGTGGACTGAATAAAATCCTAATTTTTGGTATTTCTGCATTTTTTTTCTCATTGTCGTACTGTTGATTCAAATTTGTTGGTAATTTTTTATCACAGTTAATGTTCTTAGTATGTATGTATGTGTGTGGTATGTTGGTGTTGCTGAGTTGATTTGTTGTTTGTCTTGGTAGAAATGATATTGCAACAGTTGAAACATCTGATGTAATAGATGAAACATATGATGCAACAGATTAAAAATCTGATGCAACTATGAAAATCTGATGCAACAGGTGAACAATCTAACAGATCATTCATCTGTTGCGACAGACGACTCTTCTATTTTGAAGAAATCTAAAAAATATTGATCCAACAGATAACTAATTCGTGATCTATTTTTATTCATTCCAATGGTTTACTCTTTATTTTAAAATCTGATGCAACATATTAAAAATCTGATACAACTATGAAAATCTGATGCAACAGGTGAACAATCTAACAGATCATTCATCTGTTGCGACAGATGACTCTTCTGTTTGGAAGAAATCTAAACAATATTGATCCAACAGATAACTGATTAGTGATCTATTTTTATTCTTTCCAACAGTTTACTCTTCATTTTACAACAGATTAGGACTGTTTTATTCCTTCCAACGATTTACTCATACAGGTCGGTTATCTGTTGCAACAGATAACATATCTGGTGCAACAGATTAGTGATCTATTTTTATTCTTTCTAACGGTTTACTTATCTATTGCAATAGGTCGGTTATATATTATAACAGATAAAATACCTGGTGCAACTGATTAGTGATCTGTTTTTATTATTTTCAATGGATTACTCATCCGTTGCAACAGGTCAGTTATGTGTTGCATCAGATAAAATACCAAATGCAACAGATAGTGCTGTTTTTATGGTTCCCACGTATTACTCATCCGTTGCAACAGGTCGGTTATATGTTGCAACAGAAAACATATCAGGTGCAACAGATTAGTTGTCTGTTGGAACTGTTATATTACTGTTATGCATTAATCAATTATAATCTGTGTTATCTTCCTATTAATTTAAGATAACTTGGCTCCCAAAATAAAAGAAATCGAATCAAGTTCAAGTAAAGGAACAAGTGCAGCAGCTCAGCTACATCCATCACTCTATGAGCTTGCTTTACAAGCGTTATCTCAATCAGGAGCAGAAGATAATGAACACGGGGAGGAGGAATCTTTCAAAATAGATGATTCAAATGCTAATAGACCTTTCATCGAATAGTTGGTCAAAACCTTCAGCATTGATCGTTACCCTGTGAGAATGCAGTGCGATGGTGCCACAGATTTAACGGGTGATCTCGTGGTTAAGTCAGTCATGGGAAAATCTTTCGACGCCTTCAGAAAAATACTTTGAGAACAAAAATTGGATTCTTATTTCAGGGAAAGATGCTTTGGGAAATATCTTAATTTGCCGGAGGACAACAATGCTCGTTTCCAGATGAAAATGGTATATGATCTTCTCAAGCGCAGGTTTATGTATGAAAACAAAGATAAGATGGATGAGGTGTGGATAAATTACTGTGGCATGCCTGTTTGTTTTGGTTAGGAGGAGTTTGCCATAGTTACCGGACTAAAATGTTATCCTCCTTCTCTTTCTCAAGTTATACCTACTCTAACCCCAAAAAAACACCCCGTACACCTAAAAAAGGAAAAGGCAAGTCGAGTGATCGTGATGACCTGGTGCCTATTATTGGTCCAAGCTTCAAAAATAAAAATATGATTGAAGCGTTGGAAGGTAAAGGACTTTCAAAGAAGCACAAACAATCATTGTGCTTGGTTTGGTTTGTACTTAATGTTCTTTGGGCGAGAGATGTTAACAACAACATAAGCCTCAGTTTAATAAATCTCTCTGAGGATCTTGAGGCATTTAACATCTATCCTTGGGGTTATGAAAGCTTCAAAATGACTGTCGAATATTTGTTGACTCCGTTAACGCCAAAAATAGTCAACTTATATGGTTTTTCATGGGCCTTCATGGTAAATATTTCTTTTATCATGATATGATTCATCATTTTTTTATTCAATAATGCTTTTGATTTATTGGCGTTATGTTATAGGCTTGGGCATTTGAAGCCATTCCTTATTTGAGACAACAAGTGAACTACCAGGAAGAAGTTTCCTGTCCAAGAATTCTGAGATGGTTGTCGGCCAAAATCGATAAAAATGCAATTTTTTTGATCTTTTCACCCCCCCCCAAGGAAGCAGTAAGTCCAATTATAATCAAGTTTTTGTTTTAATTAATGATTAAATGATTTCATCATCATTCTTAATATATGTACCAATTTATTTTAGATTGTCCATCCGTGGCTTGTTCCGACCAACCGAGAGTTGAAGATGCAATTTTTTCTTACTTTACGGTCTGTGCAAACTTTATCGGACCCTAAGGTCCTTGATGAAATAAAAATGGAATTGTTTGGAGTAACAACCATCACAAGAAAAATAATTTTGGAGGGTGGGGCTAATGATGCTCCTCTTACAGTTTTTGAAACAACAAGCCATTATGATTATGATCATAATGGTTGTACAGATTTTTCTCCAGATTTTGCCGCATCTAGTGAATGTTCTTCATGCAAATGTCAAGACTGCAAGGCGAAACACGATGGAGTGATTAATACTATTAATGCACTAACTGCTTCTGTAAAGAAAATGACATCTAAGAGGGGTGTCATTCCATCAAAGAGGATTTCATATCCAGACACTCCACTAGAGATCAAGACGGCTAAGAGAAGAAGGAAAGACACTTCCAAGGTATCATCAATCATAAAAAAAAGCAAGATTGCAACGCCTCTGTCTTTGTCTTGCACCGATGTTCAGTGTGCAAGGTCCACAGAAGAGCAGCATGAGCTGAAGAAGGTGAATGTACATCATCTATTCCAAAAAACAAACAAGCACATAGCTGTTTCAACAGATGATACATCTGCTGAAAATTATCAAACAGATGTATACATCTGTTGCAACTGTTGTCTAACCTATTGCATCAGATTCATTATCTGTTTTAACAGATGAGTCTTATGTTGCAACAGATGGGTCATCTGTTTGAAATTATTGTACTGCTCTGATTTACCTGTTCGAATTTGTCCCAACAGATAATCTATCTGATGCAACATAAGAATCATCTGTTACAACAGATGGAGAATTTGTTGTATATCTCTACTTAGCATTGACAATTCTGTTTTTTCAGGCGGATGTCACAGTTACTGCCGAAGAGCATAATATGATAGTTGATAATCTATCAACTGCTTCCAAAGATAAAGAAAAAGTGGAGCCTGTCAGTTTGGGAGAACGGAAGAATTACCCATTTGAAGGGTTCAACATCTCGGACGAGGCTCCAAAAAAACTAATACAGTTGATCAACGACTATTCAGAATGGATTGCCGATGGGCTGTTAAAGCATTATGCCGTTAGGTACATAAATCAATTTTATGGATATTGGTTTATACAATTCTTGTTGTAAGAACTTGACATTAACGTATATAAGTCATCATGTAGAAAACAAAATGACGAGCACTACAAAGTGAACGAATCGAGTCTTAGTTTTGATATGTTCGACTTTGTTGTTGCACATCCCGGAATGAAGAATTGGTTCTATTTGATGTCACATCCCCAAACTTGCTGGAATGATGAGGTTTAAAGGCCATACATAGTACTATTAATTAATACTTTATTTAATTGCATCTGCGTATTGATTTTTTCATCACGTAATCCAAAATATTTGATAATATGTGCAGCACATTGATGTCATTTTTTACTACCTCCGAAAGAAGGCCAAGTTGCTAATACAAGAACAATACAGATACACAACAGGCAATTGTTTGTACAAAGTTTACATCAATAATGCCTACGATAGGTATTGTTAACAGCAGCCGGAAGTTTCCCGAAATGAGGAATGCTTAATCAACATCATCAAAGGTTTTAGCATTCCGGCTGGCTTACCTTGGCATTTGGTCGACGAAGTGTACATCCCAATCAATTGTGGTGATGAATTCCATTGGGTGTTGGCTCTCGTCATTCTAAAAGAGAGGCGCATCCGAGTTTATAACTCGATGTCGAGAAGGAGATGTTTAGGGCCGTCGTCTGAGATACACAAGCTGTCCAAAATATTGCCTACTTACCTTGATATGAGTGGCTTTTTGGATCAAAAGGTTCGTACTGATTGGTCGACGATTGAAGCATACCGGGATAAAATGGCTAATCCATTTGATGTACAATATGTTGACGGAATTGCTCAACAAACCATTGGTAGTCTGTAAGTTTAAGTGTCATGATTTAGTTTCATTTCACAAATTTCACAACGCTTGCATGAACTGTAAGATATGGATTATCTATTTTTTTATAACGCAGAGATTGCGGTCATTTTGTTGCTGCCTATACTGAGTATTTGAGATATGGATTACAAGTACCAAATGATGGACTTGATGCCGGATTAGTCCGCAAAATATATGCTGCTCTTTTATGAAAATATGGAGAAGCAAAAGCTCAGAAGCCGTACACAACCGACATTAAAGATCCACGACGACCAAAGCCGAATTCCATAGCACTGGATGAAGAACAACTTGTCCATATTGATTAGATCTTTATAGCTCAATTCCGTCAATGTAATAACCTATCTTCCTTGGTTTAACTTGTTGATTTATTTGTAGAGTAGATCGTTTGTACTCATAATGATTTTCTTTACATTTTATTTATTTATTGAGTTATTTTATTTAATGTAATTTCCGAAGATTTCGATTTATTTTATTCTGTCTATGAATATAATTAAGTCTGAGTTTTGAACATGTTAATTGAAATGGAGTACTAGATTCAAATATCACAATAGATAATACATCTGCTGCAACAGATGGCATATCTTATCAGACAAATTTAGATATATGTTGCAACATGAGATATAACACGCAGGTCATCTACTGGAAATTATATAACAGTTCTTCCTACTTTTTTTATTTGCTCCAATAGATTACCGATCAGTTGCAACAGATAAGTTATATATTGCAACAGATCGTAAATCTGTTGCGACAGACAGATGGGGAACATTTGCATAATGTAACAGATGACCAACCTATTCAAACAAATAATCAATCTATCACAACAGGTACTATATCTATTACGACAGATATAAAATCTGTTGCATTAAAAAAATTCAACTTTGCCAGATATAAAAATTATTGCCCCTATATGTATAGTGAATTGGCTTGAAATGAAAATTTGTTATCGTGTTCATCTCTATCTTTGTACATGTTCTTTTTTATACACGGGCTCCAACCATTTAGTTAGTACCCCATATGCCCAGACCCATTGCATCTTTCCCACAACGGTGTCGCATAAATCGGTCATTTGTGTGCCGGTCAGCAAACACTCCATGTATGCAAGCGAGTACGGCCCGCACGCTGCACCGGTTGTATTTTTTGGGAGCTGGATGTTCTTATTTTGACCTTCAAAAACCCATGATTCCTTCGCCAAGACTTCAGCCGGCAAATGATCCATCAGGTTACTCTGCGTCGACAACTTGGGCAACAACTTCAAGAGTGGCTGCATGTGGGTTAAAAATGTCTTCTCGCTGAACACAGGTAAGTTACAATCATAAACTTTAATATTTCCCTCGTATAGTAGTATCTCAATAGTGAGAAAATCGATGACATCCACGTTCATGAATGCAAGGATTTTCTTTGCCTTGGTCCAGCTCTTGTCGTGTGGATATGGCCTCTTTTCTCTAACATATTTAATCACTTCTTCATCCCATTGGAACGTAGAAACTAACTGATCAAATCACAGGCCATCAAAATCAGCTAGATTACGAAGATCAGCGTACCTATCTTTGAAATTATTGTAGAAGTTGAGGTTCATTATCCTATCAGCAACATCATAAACATCTGGGTACGCTAATTGTCTACCCCTCATGAGGCAGAGAATTTCATCAACATACTGTGGTATAAGAAGATAATTTTTAAATAGGTTAGTAATTGTAAAGAATAAAAACATAGTGGAAAGAATCCGATGCAGAGGGTTCTCTGAATCAGTTCACAGATTACCCAGTCAACGCAACTTATGCAACAGATGTGTATTATGTTAAAACAGAATACCAAGCTGTTGCAACAGATTACACATCTGCTACATAGATTCTTCTTCATAGAGTAGATTGGAAGGGTAGGTTAGCAAAAGTAAACTTACCTTGTCCTCGTACCACACGCACATATTTGTCATATTCGAGACGTCTTTGGAGGCAAATGAATGCATGGTGTATTCTTTTTGAACCTTCATCTTGATGAATTCATTCAGTTCCTTCTTCTTCTCCTTGCCAAGCGTCGCAAATATGTCCACCTTCTTCGGCGGCCCCTGAACGTCAACAACTATTGGAGCGGGGGAAGTTGCATTTTTTGCTGATTTCAGAACGGAGAGAATTTGTCTAATTTTTATTCTCTTCCTCCTAACCTCCACTGTAGGAGTGCATGGCTCTCTCACCTCGTTGGATGGTATGACACTCCCCCTGAATTTCAACTCCTCGACAGCTTCAGCAATAGCCTCTAGCTTGTCGAGGAGTTTATCCTCTCTGTCCTTGTACACTTTGTATTTACAATGAGAACATGAGGGTGAGGAAGGGTGAGAGGAGCCGGTGTAGGGGTGAGAGGGATGACCTATGCAAGGGGCGTTTTCAAACATATTTATTTTTTGCTGAGCACCAACATGATCATAATTACGACTGGCAGTAGAAACAGAAGCAGGATGGCTGCCACCATCACAAACAACTCCACCAGCAACACCCCAGAAGAAGTACCCGGATATGTTGCAGTTTGAGTTAGGTCGTGAAGAGCTTCAACATTAGACTGACATTGCCTAACTGCTCTTCTTATGGATGTTCCTCCATCTAATTCTTTCCTTATTAACTCCACCGTTGGGTCTTCTTTTGTATCAACAAGACCCAATGTAAGAAAAAAAATCATCCCCAGCTCATCAATGGTAGGCACGATCCAAGGATGCATAACCTATAAAAAATTGACAGGAGGAATTTAAATCATATAATAATAATTTATGGTCAGTTGGGTTACATGGGGCTTGGGTTATGTTAACATAGCCAACTTATGCAGCAAATGATCTAGCTACCGCAATAACTGATCTGTATGTTGAAACAGATTGATAATATATTACATCAGAATACCCATCTGTTGCATAATTTACAGTAAATGGGTAATCTGTTGAGTAGGGTTCAGAGAACAGAGCAACATATGGTTAATCTATTGCGAAATATGTATCGTCTATTGCAACAGATTACCCATTGCACCAGTTGTAGGCCATTGCTCTCTACTGCAGCCAACTACCTAAGGTTCCTTGGATAAGTAACCTTATCCGGGTAATCCGTGAAATGCTTTCGGATGGGAGGAATGGCTTCACATACCCAAGCCTAAAAATTGTAAACAGGAAGCAAGAAAAAAAAAGTCACAAGTATATTCAATATAAATTAATGAATGAGTAAAAATAATGATCAATTTTACCAAGAAATCCCAAGAAAAGCTGTATAATGTGGTCGTCTTTGGCTTTAGATCTTTCAGTAAATATTTGACAGTCAAGTAGTAGCTGTCGTAGCCCCAGGGATAATCGTTGAATCTTCCAAATTCATTAGCAAACGCCAACAAATCACGTTCTATGACTTTCTTGACGTCTCTTGCCAATAAAACGGAATGGACAAACCAAACTAAGCACAATTTCTCCCTGTAGTGCTTTGGTATGTCTTTATTCTTAAGATCCGCTTTCAAATCTTTTAGTTTGTAGCTAGGTCCAACAATGCCCAACAACCCATCTTTTTTTACCTTCCGTTTGTTGGACCCTTTGTGGGGTGTTTTCTTGATGGCAGGTTCTTCTGGACGATCGCATTTCAAGCCCGTCACAATGGCAAACTCTTTCAATCAAAACAAATGGCATGCCACAATAGTTGATCCAGACTTCATCCATCTTATTTTCGCCCTTCTTCGGGCCTTTATCATCCCCCGCATATATGATCCTGCGCTTGAGAAGGCCATATACCATGATCATTAGGAAACGGAGAGGGCGGGGCCCAGACAACTCAAGAAAGTGTGCAAAATTGATAACGCTCAATCTACAGCTCTCGTTTGAGTGTAAAGCGGTCGTTAGCAAATATAGAACCCAACCTGGGTTGGGTGTCGATCCCACAGGGAATAGCTTGGCCAACAAGTAAGTAAAATTACTAAACTTTTGGTGCAAGTCTCGTAAGAAGGGGGGATTCTTGTCTTGCAAGTAATGTAAACAAAAGCTGAAAATAATAAAGTAAAAAGAGAGAGATTGTTACGTTGGTTGTAAACAATGAGAATTGAAGCGTTGGGGTTATTTCCACCTTCTGAGGTATACGTCTCTATTGGCTATGAGTGTGTAGAATTCTGACATGCAATTGCTTATAGAGGATTGTAGTCGATGGTAAATCCAAGCGTCTCTTGACCTAAACAAGGACTATTTCACTTTAACTCTCTCGAGCTTAAAGCGTGTCTAACGGTACGAGTTCTCCAAGAGGTTAGTCCAGTTACGGCACTAGCTTTTTAGTAGGAAAGGGTGTCCTACTACCTTGACATTATCTCTTTTCCAGACAAATAACTTTTCTCTCGAACAAGTTAGATGTTAGACTGGCGTATTCTTGCGTTTGCAACCGCAAAGAATGTAGATTTAAGATGAAGAGAATAATGATATAAGCAATATACGTGCCTCGAACTCACAAACTCACAGCAATAGATAGTAACTCATTCGGCTTCCATAACCCCAACAGAGAAGTTTAGTTACCCATGAATGCGAAGGAAATCACGATTGACATTGTTGTTATACCACAAGATTGAGTAATTTCGTGTAGCTTAGGTGGTAGGCGTGAGGCGTGAATTCCTAGGCAAATTAACGATTCTGTTGTTGTGGAATTTAAGAATGGAAGAGTAGAAGAAGAAAAATAGAATTAATGGAAAGATTAGAAGAGTTGAGAAGATGTTAGAAGATGAGAGGGATGGAAGAAGGTATTGTGTTCTCCCTCCTTCCTTCTTCCTTATTCTCCAAAATCTCTAGCATGATAGGGTATTTATAATACCCATATCCTACTCCTACTAAGCTAATGAAATAAATAACCAAATCCTACTAGACTAATGAAATCCTTAACCCAAATGTACTAGGTTAAGGTAACATTATCATAATCCACATAAAATAATGAAATACATAACCTAATTGTACTAGGTTAATGTATCATTGTCAAAATCCAGCTTTGTGTCTGTAAGTCCCCAAAGTCTTCAGAATTGCTGTTTTAGCCCGGGACAGATTTTCCATGCATCACTTTTGGTCCTTAGGCGTGTAAACTCCCTTCCCTTCCTTCGTGAGCTTTCTTTAGCATCAAGTAAGCCATAAAATGCTGAATTATACATCATTTATACCTGAAACTTTACTAATCATGTTCGTTAGCTCATTTACAGGAAAAAGGACTAAAAGTGCATGAAATATATAATTTGTTCTCAAAACTAGGCTAAAATATGGGCAAAATATATTGATATAGGCGCGTAAATTCGCCTATCATCAACACCCCACACTTAGAGCTTTGTTCGTCCTCGAACAAACTATCATGTCCTTCTAAACAAAATATAGGTTGCCAAAGAAATGCCTAAATCATATCCTAAACTTACACTCCTTATTTTCGCTTTGCATACATACCAGGAAAGTTCTAGCATCAGCCACACACATAGAATATACGATTATCTCACACACACAAGGCACATGGTCGACTTGCTTGGAAGTAATATAGACTCTCGACCCAACAAGTGAAGGAATTGAACCACACAATATCACATAATGAGTCACAACTAGAGCCTAAACGTCTCAATAGTCACAATTGTAGCACATACTCTTGTTATAATCTCATGCTGCCTATCAAAATAATTTCATGCGAAGCTAGAAAAAATTTACTACTAAAAAAATGAAAAAAAAACAAAGCAAGCAAACATAGATGCGAGTAGAGAAGTATAGCATGCAATACCACCACCCCACACTTAGTCGGGACACTGTCCTCAGTGGAAAATAAATACGAAGAACCTGGTCAGTCGGACTCGTCCTCAATGTCGGGGGTCATACCCTTTGCATCGGAATCATCATCAGAGTGGTCATTCTCAGAAGTTCCTCATAAGTATCCCACTTAATTCCAAGAGTGAGTCGAGGTATTTGCAGCGAGGAGGGTTCTCCTTGCTCTTTTCGGCCTCTTTTCTTGCCCTTTTGGGAAGTGGTAGCCTTCTCCTTGTCTTGCCTCGCTTTAGGTGCCATTGTACCTGAGACTAGAAATAGTGTTAATGGTAGCACAATCCCAATGGATACAATATATACAAAAGCAGTAGGGGTACCACCCCACACTTAGTTTGTTGCTACAAATTAGTGAAGTGAAAGTGGTCGATTACTTAGACTTCATCGACATGCGTTTTAGGAGCTATATTCCAACGAGAAAATCAGAGATATATCACTTCTTGCAACCTTTGCAATACTTTCATGTTAGGTATAACATGACTACTACATAGGGATTACATCATGGTATCGTTTCTATCAATAAACTCAACCTCCTATGTCGGTAGGCAGTTATAAGTCTTATTCCGATGAACGGGATATTCTAACATGTAAGTATTCAAGTGACAAGATTATGCAATGTTCATTACTATAGCAATTCTGCAAGTAGTATAACAATGCATCAAAATCAAATTCAAGTCGGACATAAGTTAAGAGTATCCTAACGCACATGTTCACTCACTTGGTTTTGTATCAACAATTCAAACACGTTCACATCACCAATACTTTTTCAAGATTTAGCAATTCATAATAGGTGTAGTAAAGTAGTACTTACAAAATATGAATGAAGAATAAAGTAGTACTTACTTGGTTGAAGCCTTTGGATGATGTTCTTGTGACGAAAAAGAGCAAAAGGAAACTTTTTGATAGGTTTTGGAGACTATAGGTGGTGCATAAGCTAGGTTTCCAATGTGTTTTTGGTTCAAAACTAAGTCTCATATTTATAAGAAAAGGTTGGGTCGAGTTTTGGCCCATTAAAATCGGATTTGGAGACCAAAAATGATCATAGGTGGTGCCTAATGCTTTGCCTAGTTGAGCAGAATGCCATAGTATATGCCAAGCATTTATTTAAGAATGCCATAGCATATGCCATGCATTTATTTAAGAATGCCATACACTATGCGGCGCATTGTCTATGGCATAATGGGACATATGCGGCGCATTGTCTATGGCATAATGAGACATATGCGCCGCATTGTCTATGGCATATGAGATACTGAGACCAAATGCCATAGCATAGGCGGCGCATAGTCAAAAGCATACCTAGGAATAGGCGGTGCATAGTGTATAACACACTAGATTACGAGACCTTAGGCTATAGGATAGGTTGTGCATCGTTCGTGGCCTAGTTTTACCAAGGCCTAGCCTTCCTCGAAGCCTATTTTGGCGTGAGAAAGGCTCAATCCATAGCCTTATGCATCACCCTTCCTAACTTACCAACTTTACCATATAATGCATCCAAATCGTCAATTGAAATCAATCTCCTCGTTGACTACTTCTTGCACCTATATTCGCTCAAACAAATGAAAACGATTAGTACGATGGGTTGCCTCCCACCAAGCGCCTTAGTTTTGGTCGTGGCACGACTCTTATTTTTGGATTTTTATTTATCAAAAGCAAAACACATACTAGAACAAAATGAAAAATGAAAAACGATAAACGATAAACGATGGGTTGCCTCCCATCTAGTGCTTGATTTATTGTCGCGGCACGACATAGTTACCTCGAGTACTCAGACTTCATCGAGATAGATGGTGGATCGTTTTCTGAATGGATTCAGACGACAATGAGGCTTACTTGTAGGAGGGGTACCAATTATATCATCAATAGTCCAACCCATAGCTCTCATGTATCTCTTCAGAGTAGAGATGAAAGCGTCTACGTGCTGTTTACTTAAATCATCCGCACTCACCGGAAGTATCTTTATACTTTCCAAGAACACATACCTTAGATAATCGGGGAGCTCTTTCGATTCTAGCATTGGTGGCTCTTCAAGGGAAGTCTTCGCTGTAGGTGAAGGTTGATTCTTAAGATCACGGTCCGGTTGCTTAGGAGTATGGGAATAGGACTCTATTTCTGTTAGAGCACCCATAAGTTCTTCATAATCTTCATTATCCTCATGCTCAACTTTCAGTGGCGCAGCAGACAATGGCTCAACAGTAGGCTGTTTCTCTATAGATAATGCTTTCATATCCTCATGATGAACATCAGCTACAGATAACTCATTCATATCGCTGGGCTGCTTCATGGCTTTGCATATATCAAAGCGGACCACTTCGTCATTAATTCAAAACAAAAGCTCATTATCTTTCATGTCAATAAGCACACTTCCAGTTGCGAGGAAGGGGCGTCCCAAGATTATGGGAACTTCAGAATCCACCTCGCAATCCAAAATCACAAAGTCTGCAGGAAAAATGAAGGTAGACACCTTCACCAACACATCATTCAAGATACCCACAGGTCGTTTTACCGACCTATCAGCCATCACGAGCCTCATATTGGTTGGTGTCGGATCGCCTAACCCCAACTTCTTGTAGACGGATAGTGGCATCAAATTGATGCTAGCACCCAGATCGCACAATGCCTTAGCAAAATTCATAGATCCAACCGTGCAAGGAATAGTGAAAGCACCAGGGTCTGCCTTCTTCTGTACTAAGGACCTTGTGGCAATTGCACTGCAATGATGAATATTATCTGCCGGCTCATAGCTTACTGCCCTCTTCTTTGTCAACAGGTCCTTCATGAATTTAGCGTACCCAGGCATTTTTTCTAGCGCCTCTACCAACGGAACATTAATGGTCAGCTGCTTCAACATGGTCATGAATTTGCTGAACTTTGTATCATCCGCCACCTTCTTCAATCTTTGAGGAAAAGGTGGTGGTGGGTATGGAATTGTTCTTTCCACGTCTTTCTTCTCCTCTTGCTTCCGTTTTTCAGCTTTTTTAGGTTGCAAATCGTGAGGGGTGACGTTATGGACGTCAGGATCAGCTGCTGCGGCATCTTCCCCTTTCGCCGTATCATCAATGTCCACTACTTCGTCAACCACTTGCTTGCCCTTAGATGAGGTTTCCAGCACCTTACCACTTCGGGTAGTAATAGCCATGCATGACCCATCATTCCTTGGGTTTTGCACGGTGTTGCTAGGTAAAGTGCCAGCCTTTCTTTGATTGAGTGCTACTGAGAGTTGGCTCAATTGCTGCTCTATTTGCTTGATTGAAGTGGAATGAGAATCAACTAGTTGTTTCATGGAGGACAAATCATTAATTACCTCAGTAACTCCCGCGCTCGTTGCTTCCACTCCTTTCAATAATTTAGCCATCATGTCTTCCATACTTCCAGAATTAGATGTGGTGGTATCACGTCTACCAGGGGGAACATATACACCACTCTTTTCATTGTTTTTTCTCCAACTACCTTGGTCCTTGTTTCCAGAATTATCATAATAGTTCCGACCTTGGTTTCCTTGGGTATTACCTCGGAAACCCCCCTGATTGTTCAAGTAGTTGGCCTCCTCTTCCAAATCAGATTCGTCTCTTCCTTTTAGCGCCACAGCTTTCACTTTTTCGGTCTTCCCTGATAATAAATGCTTTGTCAGAAGATCCACTTGCATTTTTATGTGCGCTAAATCTTGATCACGTTCTTCTTGTCTTCTTCTTTGGTCTGCAGTCATGCCTATAGATAAAGTGGGGCTTGCTACCTCGGAATCCCTGGTATGCCAAGCTCTACTTTGTTTCGTCATGCGATCTAGCATATTGCTTGCTTGACCAAAGGTGAGGTCCATAAAAGATCCTCCAGTTGCGTTATCCACCACTGGCTTAGTTATTGAATTCAAGGCTCTATACAATATCTCCATGAGGTGAACATTAGTCATGTGATGGTTTGGGCATCTCGCTAGCTTTGTCTTGAACCTCTCCCATGTTTCATGAAGAGCTTCAGTGGGAAGCTGACGAAAGTTGCTGATTTCATCTCTCAATTGTGCCCTTTTGGAAGGCGGAAAGAATCTTTCTAGGAAAACGTCTCTCAATTGCCTCCAATTTGTAATTGAATCAGGAGTCAGCCCATTCAACCATAGTGTTGCCTCCCCAGACAGAGACAATGGAAATAGACGTAATCGAATTGCATTCTGACCAACACCAGGATTGTCAAAAGACTTGCATGTAGAAATAAAGTTGATGAGATGCATATTCGGATCATCGCCTGCTAGTCCACCAAACAATCCCTTGAGTTGCAATAACTGAATCATGGTGCTTGTGATGTTGAACTTGGCTCCGGGCGCTAATGGTGGTGGAATTATAGCTCCAGTGGCTCCGGCACCATCAAGATCATCATCATCATCATCGAATGGTATTTCACGTTGTGCATCCATTGATGCACTGAACAAAAAAACTGCAGTAAACAAAAATAAAAACTAAACGTAAAAGTACGAGAATCTTTGACCAAAGGGTCTAGTAATTATCACGAACTTGATTGACACTTGTATTCCCCGGCAACGGCGCCAATTTTTGATAACGCTCAATCTACAGCTCTCGTTTGAGTGTAAAGCGGTCGTTAGCAAATATAGAACCCAACCTGGGTTGGGTGTCGATCCCACAGGGAATAGCTTGGCCAACAAGTAAGTAAAATTACTAAACTTTTGGTGCAAGTCTCGTAAGAAGGGGGGATTCTTGTCTTGCAAGTAATGTAAACAAAAGCTGAAAATAATAAAGTAAAAAGAGAGAGATTGTTACGTTGGTTGTAAACAATGAGAATTGAAGCGTTGGGGTTATTTCCACCTTCTGAGGTATACGTCTCTATTGGCTATGAGTGTGTAGAATTCTGACATGCAATTGCTTATAGAGGATTGTAGTCGATGGTAAATCCAAGCGTCTCTTGACCTAAACAAGGACTATTTCACTTTAACTCTCTCGAGCTTAAAGCGTGTCTAACGGTACGAATTCTCCAAGAGGTTAGTCCAGTTACGGCACTAGCTTTTTAGTAGGAAAGGGTGTCCTACTACCTTGACATTATCTCTTTTCCAGACAAATAACTTTTCTCTCGAACAAGTTAGATGTTAGACTGGCGTATTCTTGCATTTGCAACCGCAAAGAATGTAGATTTAAGATGAAGAGAATAATGATATAAGCAATATACGTGCCTCGAACTCACAAACTCACAACAATAGATAGTAACTCATTCGGCTTCCATAACCCCAACAGAGAAGTTTAGTTACCCATGAATGCGAAGGAGATCACGATTGACATTGTTGTTATACCACAAGATTGAGTAATTTCGTGTAGCTTAGGTGGTAGGCGTGAGGCGTGAATTCCTAGGCAAAGTAACGATTCTGTTGTTGTGGAATTTAAGAATGGAAGAGTAGAAGAAGAAAAATAGAATTAATGGAAAGATTAGAAGAGTTGAGAAGATGTTAGAAGATGAGAGGGATGGAAGAAGGTATTGTGTTCTCCCTCCTTCCTTCTTCCTTATTCTCCAAAATCTCTAGCATGATAGGGTATTTATAATACCCATATCCTACTCCTACTAAGCTAATGAAATAAATAACCAAATCCTACTAGACTAATGAAATCCTTAACCCAAATGTACTAGGTTAAGGTAACATTATCATAATCCACATAAAATAATGAAATACATAACCTAATTGTACTAGGTTAATGTATCATTGTCAAAATCCAGCTTTGTGTCTGTAAGTCCCCAAAGTCTTCAGAATTGCTGTTTTAGCCCGGACAGATTTTCCATGCATCACTTTTGGTCCTTAGGCGTGTAAACTCCCTTCCCTTCCTTCGTGAGCTTTCTTTAGCATCAAGTAAGCCATAAAATGCTGAATTATACATCATTTATACCTGAAACTTTACTAATCATGTTCGTTAGCTCATTTACAGGAAAAAGGACTAAAAGTGCATGAAATATATAATTTGTTCTCAAAACTAGGCTAAAATATGGGCAAAATATATTGATATAGGCGCGTAAATTCGCCTATCATCAAAAATAGCTCTTCTTAAAAAGTCCATCTATGTTTTCCTTCTTCATAATACTCCTAAGTTCGTCAAAAGGTTTCCCCAACTTACATTTAAGTACAAGATCACCAAATACTGCATTAGGGTTATTCATCGGCATTGCAACTCGAAACTTGTCAATACTAATGGTTTTGACATAATCATGCTGGAATTTCGATATTATTTCACGCCCCATTGGTGAGGAGGAGTTATCACTTTCCTCGGCTTCATTTTGCCCTGACTGAGATTGTTCTGCAAGTTCCTCTGAATCTATCTGTACTCTATCCTTTTTTGTTTGGTAATCGGAAGTTGATCCACTTTCTCCACTTTCTGTTTCTTTTCTTTTGGGAGACATCTTTTAACTACAAACAAAAGAAAAACAACAAAATACATTGCATTTGATGTCTGCATAATTTTTTTAAAAAAGGTGAGACAAATTTCAATAAATTATTCTTACCACATAACCAAAAAAAATACTCCAACGGACAACCCATCAGTTGGAACAGATGGGGAACCCAAATCTGTTTGAAGACCTATTTAATATCTCCCTACAGATATTCCACCTATTGCAACAGGTGGAGAAATTTCAATAAGTTATTCTCTGCCACATTACAAGAAAATACTCCAACGGATAACCCATCAGTTGGAACAGATGGGGAATCTGTTTGAAGACCTATTTAACATCTCCCAACAGATCTCCATCCATTGCAACAAATACCAATACCAAGACCACTGACACCACCGCCAAAAAACACAAATACCAACACCACCAACAACAGCCACCACCAACACCACAAACACCATCCAACAATACCACAACAGTCAACAAAATACTGAGAGAAAAACTAGGGTTTTCTCGGGTGCTTCTTACTCTTTTAGCATCAACACTCAAAGTTGTTAACCCATTCTCAAAGATAATACAACTAAAAGTCTTCTTTTTTATCATTAACTAAAAAGCCCTATTATTTAGAATAAAGAACAAATGTAGAACTCTTCTCGAACTCTGTTACATGCGAAGATAGAGAAAACAATGGATACAAGCGGGAATGAAGCTGAAAAAAACAACTATATGTAGTCGTAAATGGGAAGAAAATCGACCTGTTTTGAGGGGTTGAGCAATATGTTGAGTAGTTGTTGTTTGTATTGTTTGTATTGTTGAGAGGGAGAGGACACCTCGAGAGAGAGAGAGAAGAGCGAGAACTTCAGATTTGAAATGAAAAGTTTTTCGCGCAAATGGATGATTTGTATGGGTTGATTTGTAATTTTGGAAAAGAATAACAAGTTTTGAAATTGCTAATTTGGTCCGAATTGATCTTAATTAATTTTAAATTTTTTAAAAGATATAGTTTTTAAAACATTGAGTTGATGAGAACTCATTTCTACTCAGAGTGATCGATCGACGACTCTGGTCGGGATGAATGCAATACCAGCGCCATGCAATTGCAAAGACTCGATTAGATTTGTAGTTGACCCTGCGAGCTTATTCATTCATCCCTAGTTCCACCTAAATCAATTTAGGTACTATCACTATCCTAACATTGAGTTGATGAGAACTCATTTCAACTCAGAGTGATCGATCGATGACTCGGGTCGGGATAAACGCAATACCAATGTGATGCAATTGCAAAGACTCAATTGGATTTGTAGTTGACCCTGCGAGATCACTCATTCATCCCTAGTTCCACCTAAATCAACTTAGGTACTATCACTATCCTAACATTGAGTTGATGAGAACTTATTTCAACTCAGAGTGATCGATCGATGACTCGGGTCAGGATGAACGCAATACCAACGCCATGCAATTGCAAAGACTCGATTGGATTTGTAGTTGACCCTACGAGCTCACTCATTCATCCCTAGATCCACCTAAATCAACTTAGGTACTATCACTATCCTAACATTGAGTTGATGAGAACTTATTTCAACTCAGAGTGATCGATCAACGACTCGGATCGGGATAAACGCAATACCAACGTCATGCAATTGCAAAGACTCGATTGGATTTATAGTTGACCCTTCGAGCTCACTCATTCATCCCTAGTTCCACCTAAATCAACTTAGGTACTATAACTATCCTTACATTGAGTTGATGAGAACTCATTTCAACTCAGTGTGATCGATCGATGACTCGGGTTGGGATGAACACAATACCAAGCCATGCAATTGTAAAGACTCGATTGGATTTGTAGTTGACCCTGGAGCTCACTCATTCATCCCTAGTTCCACCTAAATCAACTTAGGTACTATCACTATCCTAACATTGAGTTGATGAGAACTCATTTCAACTCAGAGTGATCGATCGACGACTCAGGTTGGGATGAACACAATACCAATGCCATGCAATTGCAAAGACTCAATTGGATTTGTAGTTGACCCTGTGAGCTCACTCATTCATCCCTAGTTCCACCTAAATCAACTTAGGTACTATCACTATCCTAACATTGAGTTGATGAGAACTCATTTCAACTCAGAGTGATCGATCGACGACTCGGGTCGGGATGAACGCAATACCAACGCCATGCAATTGCAAAGAATCGATTGGATTTGTAGTTGACCCTGCGAGCTCATTCATTCATCCCTAGTTCCACCTAAATCTATTGCTATAAAATCTATTGCAACAAACGACTAAGCTGTTGAAAATTTTCAAACAGGTACATATATGTTGCAACAGATGACATATCTGATTTAATTAGCAAATAGATATTTGCATCTGTCGTGACAGATGACTGAGTTGTTGGAAATTTTCAAAAAAATATTTATATCTGTTGTAACAGATGACATATCTGATTTTATTAATTATCAAATGAACATTTTCATCTGTTGTCACAGATGACTGAGCTTTAGGGATTTTTAAACAGATATTTATATCTGTTGTAACAGACGACTGAGCTGTTCGGATTTCTAAATAGATATTTATATATGTTGCAACTGATGACATATCTGTTTGAAAATCTTTTTATCTCTTTTAATTTTAAAGCAAGAAGCTTCTGGTCCGAGTAGATAATATCAAGTAGTAGTACTTACTACTAAAGGCGGTAAAAAATATTTCTTGGATATCTCAAAAGTGAGTTCATTAAGCAGTCTTGTCTTGTCTTTTCTAAGTCAGTAGTCTTAGTATTCCTCGTGCCCCTGAAATTATTAATGAAATTAATGAATATTGAAAACCACCACGTCTACGTACACAATACATCTATAGAAATTATCTCATCTCTTCCTTCAACTGCAGTTTATTTTATTCAACTCTCATTTTTCTCTCTCTCCTCTTTAGGGTCACAACCTTTTTTCTCACTTTTCTCTTCTCTTCTCATGAAGATCTTTTCGGATCTAAACCCATTCATATATTTCCCCGACTTAAATTTCTGTTTTGATCCCCTTTTTGATATTAAGGTATGGTTCATTATTGCTCTTTCATTCTCGTCTTCTTCTTTGCATGTTATCTACATCTATTTTTTTATTTAATTACTATTTACCCATATTATATTTATTAATTTTTTTTAAAGAACTTGTAAGTGTTGAATAAACAATCCGAGAATTTTTATTACAATATAAGAAAAAAGTCATCTATTGGGAGAAGTTTAAAAGCGTTGTTGGCAGTTATTGATGTTGTTGGTAGGGTTGGCGTTGTTGGAACTTGTGGTGTTGTTGATGGTTCCGGCATAAAGGATGTTGCTTCTTTGTTGTTGATGAAGTTGTTGGAACAAATATTGTTTCTTTTTTGTTGATGTTTATGCTGTTGTTGATGTTGCAACAGACAGAGAAACTGTTGGAACAAAAAAACCCACTAGAAAGGTTGGTTTGATGTATTCCATCAGACTCCACATCTGTTACAACAGACTCCACATCTGTTGCAATAGACTCCACATCTGTTGCAACAAACTCCACATCTGTTGCAACAGACTCCACATTTGTGACATCAATTTTTTCTTCTTCTTTGTAGATATAAGGAACTGACAGTTGATCAACTTTTGATGGACTATCTCAAGAGGCTGCAGTAAAGATGGGATCGGAGGAATAAGCTGCTTGTAGATGCAAAACTTCATATGTGGGAGTTATGTATTACTGATAATGTTATCGTGGAAACACACATATAGTGCACTGATTTTGTGAATGATGTTTTTACTGATTAGTCATAGATCGTTCAAATAAGATATCTGCAATTTTACAGTTAAGTTTGGTAGGTCCGAACTAATAAGGCTGAGGGACCATGAATATGGTTCTGATAGCCTGTTAAGATTTAATGTCGGTTGTTGCTCATGTTTATTTGTCAAGCATTGTGAAGGGATCTAATTTTTGTGTCATTGTAAAGAGATTCAATAGAGATTGGACTAACTTTTAGGGTGCATTGGACCTTTATAGGGCCTTCGAAGCTTAGCACTGCATCTAATAAGAATGGAAAACCAGTATATTTATTGCCCTAGCCAAAATTTATATGGTTGGGTTGCTCGCTCGGGGTGATATTTTATGCCAGAATGTGCGGTAGGAGAATGCTTTCAAAGGAAAATGGGTGGTTGATGGAAGACTATATCACCAGAGAGCTAATTGAAGAAAAGACACAGGATAGAAAGTAACTTCTAACGAATTTGGCCAGTGGAATTATCTTAACAGATGCGAGATCTGAATCAAGTGTAAATATGAAAGTATATCCGGTAATGTAATTTCATTTGTTGTGTCTCTGAAAGAAAAACAATACAGATGGACACTTTTCTAGGGAGCTGCATGGTCGGGATTATCACCTAGATATAAAATAGGAGAAGACCAACAAAGAAGCCTCACGGGCATCGAGGGTAGAAATGATGTACAGCAAGTCTAGAAAACTTATGCCAACATCAACTGCAGTTAAAATAATGAATCTAAGTGAAGGCGGCAAATTTCTGAATTTTAAATTTCATCCCATGCCTTCTTGTTTGTGTTTCCAATCAGGTCCACTGTCGTTGACCTGATCGAAACCACAAACGAGATTGAAAGGCAAATAGAGTATCATTGCTTCCTTAGCAATATGGTTTTAATTGATTGTGTTTTCTTTCCTTGACTTGCTTTCAACATTCCTTGAAGAAGATCAGATGCTTGTTGTAGTAGGTGAATCCCGATAATTTTCAAGCTTGCCTCCAACTTGTTGGTTCTGTATTCAAGCTGGTCGTTGCCTTCTTCGAAGTTGGTAAAGAGTTCCTCGTCTCTTGTGAGCTCGATCAGGAACACTACCTTCAAAGTTGTGGCATTCTAGAAGCCCTTCAGAACACTTTCTTCAGAAGCCTTAAAGGATACATGGAGGGTCTCTGTGTTTGTTTTAGGTCAAAATGTGTTGATTCACGTTGAAGATGTGGTCCCAAAAATTGAACAACACACTTTTATCTAGCGTTGATCCATGTATCTTGCTCAACCAATTTGATAAATTAGTAAGCATGGAGTTACGTAGCGTGTGATCTAAATCGGTTCTAACAAGCCTATTAAACGTTACGTAACTCTAAGCTCATTACTCTATAAAAAAAATATGACCGAGTTAGTGCACAAATCGAACGAGCTCAATCTCTCAGCCATTCTGCTGATTGCTCTTCTCCAATATAGATGACAAGATATTTGCAATTCAAAAGTTTACACCGTCGCCAGACATGTTCCCAGGCAATCATGTCTGACTTTGGAGCAAGGCTGCCGGATGAATGAAAGATGTCTGATTGACAATAATAATAGTAGTAGTAATAATAATTAGGTAATGTTTTTTATTTTAGTGATTATTTTCCTCCTTTTATATATCAAATCTACCCAGAGAATTCAAAAATCTATGAACATTCATTTCATTTTGTTGTCGACTTTGAATTTTTAATTCTTATTTAGTATTTAATAATAATCATTCTGTTTATTCCTTGTTCTCCACATGTCGACAGTTGGTGGTAGGGATTGAGCAGCAATTTGTGTCAACAGTTAGAGGTTAATCTGCTACGACAGATCGATCATATGTTGCACCTGGCGGTTATTTATTAAAAAAGGGCTATCGTTGTTATTGAGAGGATGAAAAGAGAAAGACATGACTCGGAGTTCTGATTATTCAATATGAAAAATGTTTCGTAAATAAATAATAAGGAAATAAATAATAAACACAATTTATAACCACAATTTTAATAACTGAACGTGACTTTTCACCATTTTTATTTTTGAATTTGTTTTTAAAATTATTTATCATATAATAAAATGATGATTATTTTATTAAAGAATTTGAAAAGGTATTTTTTTTATTTATAAAATAAAAAGTAAGCAAATTTGGATTAATGATATGATGATATAGTTTTTTTTTTAAAAGTAGATTATATGTTGCATCAATTAAATTATCTGATGCAACAGGTTCACTATGGTTGCAACAGATGATATATCTGTTGTCACAGATAATTTATCTGATGCAACCTATATCGAGTCACAACTCAATAAAAACAGTTCTTGGAAAGAACTAATTAATAATAATAATCTGAAATGTCATGACTTATCACAATATTTCTTAATTTAATTAATTTATTACTTTTCAAATTAATAAAAAATGTAATTAATAAATGGAGGTGAACAATTAGATTATATGTTGCAATAGTTATGTTATCTGATGCAACATATTTTACATTTGTTGCAACAGATAATATATTTGTTGTCACAAATGTGTTATCTGCTGCAACAGATATATAATCTGTTGCCACAACTCAATAAAAACGGTTCTTTGAAAGACTAATTAATAATAATAATCTGAAAAGTCATGACTTATATCACAATATTTATTTTCTTAATTTAATCAAAAATTTAATTAATGTATGGAGGTGAATAGTCGCGCCTTTTTGCCTCTTATTCAAATTCAATCCTCTATAAATAGATCCGTCCTTACTCAATCGTTCATTCAAATACACACTCTATTTATTTATTGCATCTCGTCTTTCATATTACACTCTAGAAGATAAGATTATGGCTGACCCAGTGTGGGACGTTGCTTTTCTGCAAGACGCCGTGAATGAACTTCGAAATCAACTTCGTGATCTGCAATGGGAATTGGGAGGAGTTAGATCAAGAATACTCCGCGAGATATGCAGACTGAGGAGGGCCTTGCTACTTCCGGTTGAAGATTGGCCGGCTGGCAATGATGATGCTGATAATAATAGTAATAATTAGACTATTATTTTTATTTTAGTCTATTATATGTATTATTATTTGTTTAATAAATAAATTATGTTTGATCTTTGACGTTTTAATCCATATTTAATTTTCATTCTGTTTATTATCTTCTCAACAAACATTTCAACGATTCGACGTAAAAAGGAATAATTTAGAATCCTGTAGCAATAGCAAAATTTATCTGTTGGGTTTGTGGCAGGGGTTGATTTGTGTTGTTTCAAACAGATTAATCATTCGTTGCAACAGATAATTAGTCTGGTGCAACAGGTAAATATTCTGATGCAACAGATAATTAGTCTGGTGCTACAGATAAACATCTTGATACAACAGATAATACGTTTGATGCAACAGATAATACGATGATGCAACAGATAAATAGTCTGATGCAACAGATTACTCATCTGATGCACCAGATGATTGATCTGTTTAAATTATGGGCACTTGTGCTGGATTCATAATCGGGGTTCTATCCATTGTTGGAAAAATAGAAGTGTACCCAGATGACAAATACGAATAAAAATCATAATTTTACTTACCAAAGTAACCTATGAAGTAATGCCAAAATGGAAAGTGATGTAGTAAACAAAATTTTACCTAAGAAATTGATCAGATCGCAGCAGTAGCGCTGTACCAACAACAACAACAACAACAACAACAACAAATGGTCGACAAGAAGAAGATGAAGCAGAAGATGATGAATAAAGCAGCAGAAACATAAACAATTAACAACAAAAATCGCTAAGAGAGAGAAAACAACAATGGATGAGAAGAGAGAGAAAGACTCTTTTGTTTCCCTCTGTTTCTCATTATTTTAGGTATACATTGGGATCAAAGTGTAAATTTAAAAACTTGTGGGTTATTTTAAAACTTCTCCAACTTTCTTAATATATAATAAAGTAATTGTCACCTCCAACTAATAACTAAGACTTGTGTCACCTACACCTCATTTTAAAACTCTTTTGTCACCTGTGACCCAAACCCCCGATTTACTTGACACTATTTTTATTTATTTTTTTGTTAAAGCTTATTTTATTAAATTAACCTTATTAATTATGTTCTAAAAATATAAATTTGAATATTATACATTATATATAATAATAATAATAATAATAATAATAATAATAATAATAATAATAATAATAATTTAATGATAAAGATTCTATTAAAACAATATGATCAACTTCTCTTGATTTCACACACTAAAAAACAATTAAATGTGAACATTTGCAATTCCAATGTCTAAGGATTGTTATTATTAATATGTGTAAGGGGTAAAGTAGTAACATTCATCATTCAATTTATGATTTTTTAATCATCATATAAAATAAAATGTGCCCAACTAAAATGAGACAAAGGGAGTAGGATTTTATCAAAAAAAAAAAAAAGACACATATGAATTATTAGGATGTTATTACAAAAAAAGAAAAGAAAAAAAAGGGACACATATGATTTGATAGGATTTTATTACCCAAAAGAAAAAAAAAAGACACATATGAATTAATAGGATTTTATTACAAAAATAAAAATAAAAGACATATATGAATAAATAGTACGATTTTATTATATATGTATAAAAAAAGGCATGAATTTTAGGATACATAAAAAATGAATGTCATGTTAATAAATGGTAATATGGATTAAGGATTTTATCACCAAATAAACCATATATATTAAGTAGGATTTCATCACCAAAAAGAATAAAGAGAGACACATATGATTTAAGATTTTACTACCAAAAAAAAAATAAAAAAATATATGAATTAAGGTTTTATTACCCAAAAAAAAAAATAGTCAAAAGAAACATAAATTAGTAGGATTTTGTTACAAAAAGGGACATTTGAATTAGGACACACAAAAATTCAACAAATTTGAATTAAGATTTTATTACCAAGAAAAAAAGAACAAACAAGACATATGATTAAGATTTTATTACCAAAAAAAAAAAGAGACAATATGGATTAAGATTTTATTATATAAAGATATATATTAATTAGAATTTCATCACCAAAAAGAATAAAGAGAGACACATATGATTTAAGATTATATATATATATATATATATATATATATATATATATATATATATATATATATATATATATATATATATATATATATATATATATATATATATATATATATGAATTAAGGTTTTATTACCAAAAAATATATAGTCAAAAGAGACATAAATTAGTAGGATTTTGTTTTAAAAAAAGGACATTTGAATTAGGACACACAATAATTCAACAAATTCGAATTAAGATTTTATTACCAAGAAAAAAAGAACAAGAGAGACATATGAATTAAGATTTTATTACAAAAAAAGAAAAAAAAAAGAGTCAATATGAATTAAGATTTTATTACCAAAAAAATAAACAAAAGAGACACATATGAATTAGCAAGATTTTATTATAAACAAAAGGTCATAGAAATTAGGACACACCAAATTCAACAAATTCAATTTAAGATTCTATTACCAAAAAGGAGACAAATGAATTAGAATTTTACTACCCAAAAAAAGAAGAGATAATATGAATTAAGATTTAATACCAAAAAAACAAACAAAAGAGAAACATATGAATAAGTAGGATTTTATTACCAAAAAACAAACATATGAATTAGGACACACAAAAATTCAACAAATTCAAATTAAGATTTTACTGCCCCCACCCACACATACATAAAAAAAAAAAAAAGGCATATGAATTATGATTTCATTACCAACAATAATTTTTTTAAAAAGGATACAGTATGAATTAAGATTTTATTACCAAAAAAATAAATAAAAGAGACACATGAGAATTAGTAGGATTTCTTTTTTTAAAATACATATAAATTAGGACACTTCAATAAATTCAAATTAAGATTTTACTATCAAAAAGAAAAAGAGACAGATGAATTATGATTTCATTACCAATAAAAAAGAAGAGCCGCTATGAATTAAGATTTTACTAAAAAAAAAAAGAGACAATATAAATTAAGATTTATTACCAAAAGAAACACCTGAATTAGTAGAATTTTGTTACCAAAAAAATACATATGAATTAGGACATTCAATTAAGATTTTACTACCCCAAAAAAGACATGAATAATGATTTCATTACCAATAAAATAAAATAAAAATATGAATTAAGATTTTATTACCAAAAAAAAAAGAGACACATATGAATTAATAGGATTTTATCACCAAAAAAAAGACATGTGAATTATGACACACAAGAATTTAATAATTTGAATTAAGGATTATTACCAAAAGAAAAGAGACATATGAATTAGGATTTTATTACAAAAAAAAAAGAGACAATATGAACTAAGATTTTATTAAAAAAAAAAGAGACATACTCTCCCGTTCAACAATACTTGTCCACTATTGATTGAGGTAATTTTACTAAATCACCCTTTGAATATAATTAATTCAATCTTTAAAAATGTATTGGGTAATTACTATAAGTAATAAGTAAGAGTAAAATTGGTAAAAATGAGTAAATCATTCATTATTTTTTCAAATTGAAGTATTGTTGAATATTTACTTTTAGCAACATAGAAAATTATTATTGGATGGAGGGAGTATGATTTATTAGGATTTTATTTTTAATTTTTTAAAAAGAAATGACATATTAATTAGGACAAACAAAATTGGACAAATAAAGAAAAAGTTATGATGTTATTCTAATACCATCTCTATCGCTAAATGATTATATGAAGTATATAATATTGAAATTTATATTTCTAAAAATATAATTAATAAGATTAATTTAGTAAAACAAGCTTTTAATAAAAAAATTCTTAAAGAAAACGTCAAGCAAACGAGGACCGAGTAAAACGGAATGGAGGAAGTATGAATTTGGACAAAAAATTGAACAAAATTGAATTTTGAAAAAATATTGACGCGTAATATCAGGAAGAGCACGCACAAAACCCGCATGATCTTGGCGTGTGAACTCCATGCACTTCACAACAAAATACTCCACTATAAATACCCGGACGGGAACAATACCCTTCTATAGGGTTTTTTCACTTCTTTCTCCGTCATTGTTCAACTTGCTTGAAGTTTCTTTCAAAGCTTTCGAATTCTTCGGTGAAGATGTCATTGTCTCCGACTTCATCATCATCATCGTTGTCGGAGAATCGTTTTCGCCGTAGTCGTCGTTCTCTGTTTTACCAGTAGCAGCATTAAAGGGTAAAATAGTTGAGAAGTTTCAGAAAAATTGAGTTACATTTATTGTTTCTCAAAAGTGGTTGTGGTACTTGTCGTTTGTTTAATCTTGTTATCGTTATTCTTTTAATTATAATCGTGAATTTAGTTACGGTGCACAAAACTAATCCGGACACCACATCATGATTATCAATTAAAAAAAATTAACTATAATGAGATTGAGCAAAAGTGAAGTACCGCAACCAATTTCGCCAACGAGAAGCGTAACTCTGTTCTCCTGAATCTTCTCTACAATTTTGCTCTTCAATGCTGCTACAGGTAAAACACCGAACCCCGATGATCATAGCTACGACAATGATGATGATGATGAAGTCAGAGAAGATGATGTCATTATCACCGGAGAGTTCGAAAGCCCTAAAAAGGAAAAAAAGTTCAGACGAATTGAACGATGATAGAGAAAAAGTTGAAAAAGGCGAAAATGAAGTGCATGAAGTTCATGCGCTGATATTATAAGGATTTTGTGCTTGCTCTCTCTCTAGTTGTACATGTCAATGTTCTTTCAAAATTCAAATCTCTTCAATTTTTATGTGTCCTAAATCATACTCCCTCATTCTCGTTTCATTTGATCCTTATTTACTTGACACTCTTTTTTTTTTTGTTAAAGCTTATTTTATTAAATTAACCTTATTAATTATGTTCTAAAAATATAAATTTGAATATTATACATTATATATATATATATATTATAATAATAATAATAATAATTTAATGATAACGATTCTATTAAAACAATATGATAAACTTCTCTTGATTTCACACACTAAAAAATAATTAAATGTGAACAATTGCAATTCCAATGTCTAAGGATTGTTTTTATTAATATGTGTAAGGGGTAAAGTAGTAACATTCATCATTCAATTTATGATTTTTTAATCATCATATAAAATAAAATGTGCCCAACTAAAATGAGACAAAGGGTGTAGGATTTTATCAAAAAAAAAAAAAGAGACACATATGAATTAATAGGATGTTATTACAAAAAAAAGAAAAAAAGAGACACATATGATTTGATAGGATTTTATTACCCAAAAGAAAAAAGAAAAAAAGACACATATGAATTAATAGGATTTTATTACAAAAAAAATAAAAAAGACATATATGAATTAATAGTACGATTTCATTATATATATATATATATAAAGGCATGAATTTTAGGATACATAAAAATTGAACAAAATCGAATTTTCAGAAACACATTGTCACGCATAAAAAATGAATGTCATGTTAATAAATGACAATATGGTTTAAGGATTTTATCACCAAATAAACCATATATATTAATTAGGATTTCATCACCAAAAAGAATAAAGAGAGACACATATGATTTAAGATTTTATTACCATATATATATATATATATATATATATATATATATATGAATTAAGGTTTTAGTACCAAAAAAAATATAGTCAAAAGAGACATAAATTAGTAGGATTTTTTTTTAAAAAAGGACATTTGAATTAGGACGCAATAATTCAACAATTTCGAATTAAGGTTTTATTACCAAGAAAAAAAGAACAAGAGAGACATATGAATTAAGAATTTATTACAAAAAAAAGAAAAAAAAAAGTCAATATGAATTAAGATTTTATTATCAAAAAAATAAACAAAAGAGACACATATGAATTAGCAAGATTTTATTATAAACAAAAGGTCATAGAAATTAGGACACACCAAATTCAACAAATTCAATTTAAGATTCTATTACCAAAAAAGAGACAAATGAATTAGAATTTTACTACCCCCCCCCCCCCCCCCCCAAAAAAAAAAAAGAGACAATATGAATTAAGATTTAATACCAAAAGAAACAAACAAAAGAGAAACATATGAATTAGTAGGATTTTATTACCAAAAAACAAACAGAAGAATCAGGATACACAAAAATTCAACAAATTCAAATTAAGATTTTACTGCCCCCCCCCCCCCCCCAAACAAAAAAAAAAATATGAATTATGATTTCATTACCAACAATAATTTTTTTAAAAAAGAATACAATATGAATTAAGATTTTATTACCAAAAAAATAAATAAAAGAGACACATGTGAATTAGTAGGATTTTTTTTTTAAAATACATATAAATTAGGACACTTCAACAAATTCAAATTAAGATTTTACTAACAAAAAGAAAAAGAGACAAATGAATTATGATTTCATTACCAATAAAAAAAAAGAGACAATATGAATTAAGATTTTATTAACAACAAAAAAAGAGACAATATAAATTAAGATTTATCACCAAAAGAAACAAACAAAAGAAACACATGAATTAGTAGAATTTTGTTACCAAAAAAATGCATATGAATTAGGACATTCAACAAATTCAATTAAGATTTTACTACCCCCAAAAAAGACATGAATAATGATTTCATTACCAATAAAAAAAGAAGACACTATGAATTAAGATTTTATTACCAAAAAAAAAAGAGACACATATGAATTAATAGGATTTTATCACCAAAAAAAAGACATGTGAATTATGACACACAAGAATTTAATAAATTTGAATTAAGAATTATTACCAAAAGAAAAGAGACATATAAATTAGGATTTTATTACAAAAATAAGAGAGACAATATGAACTGAGATTTTATTAAAAAAAAAAAAAAGACATACTCTCCCGTTCAATAATACTTGTCCACTATTGATTTGAGGTAATTTTACTAAATCACCCTTTGAATATAATTAATTCAATCTTTAAAAATGTATTGGGTAATTACTATAATTAATAACTAAGAGTTAAATTGGTAAAAATGAGTAAATCATTCATTAATTTTTCAAATTGAAGTATGGTTGAATATTTACTTTTAGCAACATAGAAAATTATTATTGGATGGAGGGAGTATGATTTAGTAAGATTTTATTTTATTTTTCATTTTTTAAAAAGAAATGACATATTAATTAGGACAAAAAAAAAATGGACAAATAAAGAAAAAATTATGATGTTATTCTAATACCATATCTATCACTAAGTGATTATATGAAGTATATAATATTGAAATATATGTTTTTCAAAATATAATTAATTAGACTAATTTAGTAAAACAAGCTTTTAACAAAAAAAATCTTAAAGAAAGCATCAAGTCAATAAGGACCGAGTAAAACGGAATGAAGAGAGTATGAATTTGGACAGAAAATTGAACAAAATTGAATTTTGAAAAAATATTGACGCGTAATATTAGGAAGAGCACACACAAAACCCGAATGATCTCGGCGCGTGAACTCCATGCACTTCATAGCAAAATACTCCACTATAAATACCCGAGCGGGAACAATACCCTTCTATAGGGGGTTTTCACTTCTTTCTCCGTCATTGTTCAACTTGCTTGAACTTCCTTTCAAAGCTTTCAAATTCTTCGATGAAGATGTCACTGTCTCCGACTTTATCATCATCATCGTTGTAGGAGAATCGTCTTCGCCGTAGTCATCGTTCACTGTTTTACCAGTAGCAGCATTAAAGGGTAAAATAGTTGAGAGGGTTCAAAAAAATTGAGTTACATTTATTGTTTCTCAAAAGTGTCTGTGGTACTTGTCTTTTGTTTAATCTCGTTATCGTTATTCTTTTAATTATTATCGTGAATTTAGTTAGGGTGTACAAAACTAGCCCGGACACCACATCATGATTATCAATTAAAAAAAATAACTATAATGAGATTGAGAAAAAGTGAAGTACCACAACCAATTTCACCGACGAGAAGCGTAACTCTGTTCTCCTGAATCTTCTCCACAATTTTGCTCTTCAATGTTGCTACAGGTAAAACACCGAACCCCGATATCTCCGATGATGATAGCTCCGACAATGATGATGATGATGAAGTCAGAGAAGATGATGTCATTATTGCCGGAGAATTTGAAAGCCCTAAAAAGGAAGAAAGTTCAGACGAATTGAACGATGATAGAGAAAAAGGTGAAAAAGGCGAAAATGAAGTGCATGAAGTTCATGCGCTGATATTATAAGGATTTTGTGCGTGCTCTCTCTCTAGTAGTACATGTCAATATTCTTTCAAAATTCAAATCTGTTCAATTTTTATGTGTCCTAAATCATACTCCCTCATTCTCGTTTCATTTGATCCTTATTTACTTGAGAAAATTGAAGGAAAGATGTTTTTTAAGTCTTGAATGAAGAATTGGTGATATTGACCAACAGATAGGGTCAAACGTCATTAGGAAACTTGATTAAGTTAATTGTGGACTTGATTAGTATTTTCAAAACTTTCTAATCTTTTCAAAAATACAAATCAACCCAACCCACACCCCTATTCAATCCTAATCAACCACTCTATCTCTCCAGCTTCTCCCAACCAACAGTTCTGCAAAATTTCTCCCTTCAACCTCCGGTGAAAAATAGTCGGGCGAGTTATTTTTCGACTTTCAATCGTCAATCGACGTGAATACTTCTCCGGAGACAACAACTTCGAGTTCTTCGTCCTCCCATTTCCTTTTTCACAGGTAAAAAATTATGTAGAAACAGAGGAACTTGAGCCAACTACTCTTCTGATATTGAAATGTGGACTGAATAAAATCCTAATTTCTGGTATTTCTGTATTTCTTCTTCTCGTTGTCGTACTGTTGATTCGAATTTGTTGGTAATTTTTGTCACAGTTAATGTTCTTAGTGTGTATATGTGTGTGTGTTCTGTTGGTGTTGCTGGGTTGATTTGTTTTTTTGTTGTTGGTAGAAATGATATTGCAACAGTTGAAACATCTGATGTAATAGATGAAACATATGATGTAACAGATTAAAAATCTGATGCAACAGGTGAATAATCTAACAGATCATTCATCTGTTGCGATAGACGACTCTTCTGTTTGGAAGAAATTTAAACAATATTGATCCAACAGATAAGTGATTAGTGATCTGTTTTTATTCTTTCCAACGGTTTACTCTTCATTTTAAAATATGATGCAACATATTAAAAATCTGATGCAACTATGAAAATCTAATGCAACAGGTGAACAATCTAACAGATCATTCATATGTTGCGACAGATGACTCTTCTTTTTGGAAGAAATCTAAACAATATTGATCCAACAGATAACTGATTAGTGATCTGTTTTTATTCTTTCCAACGATTTACTCTTCATTTTACAATAGATTAGGACTGTTTTTATTCCTTCCAATGATTTACTCATACAGGTCGGTTATCTGTTGCAACAGATAACATACCTGGTGCAACAGATTAGTGATCCATTTTAATTCTTTCCAACGGTTTACTTATCCGTTGCAAAAGGTCGGTTATATGTTGTAACAGATAAAATACCTAGTGCAACTGATTAGTAATCTGTTTTTATTATTTTCAATGGATTACTCATCCGTTGCAACGGGTCAGTTATGTGTTGCATCAGATAAAATACAAGATGCAACAGATAGTGTTGTTTTTATGGTTCTCATGTATTACTCATCCGTTGCAACAGGTCGGTTATATGTTGCAACAGATAACATATCTGGTGCAACAGATTAGTTGTCTGTTGGAACTGTTATATTACTGTTATGCATTAATCAATTATAATCTATGTTATGTTCCTGTTAATTTAAGATAACATGGATCCCAAAATAAAAGAAATCGAATCAAGTTCAAGTAAAGGAACAAGTGCAGCAGCTCAGCTACATCCATCACTCTATGAGCTTGCTTTACAAGCGTTATCTCAATCAAGAGCAGAAGATAATGAACACGGGGAGGAGGAATCTTTCAAAAGAGATGATCCAAATGCTAATAGCCCTTCCGTCGAAGAGTTGGTCAAAACATTCAGCATTGATCGTTACCCTGTGAGAATGCAGTGCGATGGTTCCACAGATTTAATGGGTGATCTCGTGGTTAAGTCAGTCATGGGAAAATCTTTCGACGCCTTCAGAAAAATACTTAGAGAACAAAAATTGGATTCTTATTTCAGGGAAAACTGCTTTGGGATAAATTACTGTGGCATGCCTGTTTGTTTTGGTTAGGAGGAGTTTGCCATAGTTACCGGACTAAAATGTTATCCTCCTTCTCTTTCTCAAGTTATACCTACTCTAACCCCAAAAAAGCACCACGCACACCTAAAAAAGGAAAAGGCAAGTCGGTGATCGTGATGACCTGGTGCCTATTATTGGTCCAAGCTTCAAAAATAAAAATATGATTGAAGCGTTGGAAGGTAAAGGATTTTCAAAGAAGCACAAGCAATCATTGTGCTTGGTTTGGTTTGTACTTAATGTTCTTTGGGCGAGAGATGTTAACAACAACATAAGCCTCGGTTTAATAAATCTCTCCGAGGATCTTGAGGCATTTAACATCTATCCTTGGGGTTATGAAAGCTTCAAAATGACTGTCGAATATTTGTTGACTCCGTTAACGCCAAAAATAGTCAACTTATATGGTTTTTCATGGGCTTTCATGGTAAATATTTCTTTTATCATGATATGATTCATCATTTTTTTATTCAATAATGCTTTTGATTTATTGGCGTTATGTTATAGGCTTGGGCATTTGAAGCCATTCCTTATTTGAGACAACAAGTGAACTACCAGGAAGAAGTTTCCTGTCCAAGAATTTTGAGATGGTTGTCGGCCAAAATCGATAAAACTGCAAAATTTCTTGATCTTTTCAATCCTCCAAGGAAGCAGTAAGTCCAATTATAATCAAGTTTTTGTTTTAATTAATGATTAAATGATTTCATCATCATTCTTAATATATGTACCGATTTATTTTAGATTGTCCATTGATACGCCCAAATTACAACTCTCGTTAGAAAGTGTAAGCGGTCGCTGTCAAATATAGAACCCAACTGGGTTGGGTGTCGAATCCCACAGGGAATACTCTGGTCACTAAGTGTTACAATTATTAGTAGACTGTTGGTCAAAAATTCCAAGGAAAAAGGGGGGTTTGGTTTAGGAGTGAACTAATATTATCAAAGTAACAATGGAACGATTTGCGTAGTAAGATTTAATCACAGAGATTGATAAGTTAAGGTTATGTCCACCTTATAAGTTCTACTTCTCTATTAACTATGAGTAACGCGGAATTTAGACATGCATGCACTTATAGAGAATCGTATTCTAATTCTAAATCCAAGTGTTTCTCAACCATCAAGGATTTATTTCACTTTATCTCTCTCGAGCCTAAAGTGTATAACAAATGGTACAAATTCTTCAAGAAGTTAATACGGTTAAGGCATTAACGTGTAAATAGAGGTTGGAAACCCTATTTCCTTGTCACACTCTCTTTTTCAAACATGTAACTTTTCTCTCGAATAAGTTAATGCTATAATGGCGTATTCTCTATGTTTGCAACCATAAGAATTCAATCAAAACGAAGAGAGTAATGATATAAGTAGCATAACACATTAAGAATTCACAAACTCATAGTAATAGATAGTATCTTACAGGGTTTCCATAACCCTAACAGATAAGTTTAGCTACTCATGAATACAACGAAAATCAAAGTAGACATCATCATCATACCAAAACTTAGAGAAATCTCGGCTATGGAGATGAAACGTGTTTTCTTTCTCCGTTGCTCAAGTGAGCCGTTTTCTGCTCTCAAAACTCGTCCAAAATCTTCAACGTGAATTATGAATAATGTCGAATGATAATGATGCTGAAAAATTCAGCAATAAGGTTTTTAATAGCATCCTTGTCTAAAAAGTTGCTACTGCATCCTTAAGTATTTAAAAATACTGGGTTTGCCCGGGAAAAAGTTCCCATGCATCACATTCAGTCCAAAAGCTGCCTTCCCTCTTATGTGAAGTTTTCCTTTGTTGCCCACAGGTCCACAAAGTGCTGAAATCTTCATCATTAGTACCTGAAAAACATGCTAATCACATAGGTCAGCTCACTTAAAGGAAAATGGACTAAAAGTGCAAGAATTATATATTTTATCCTCAAAACTTAGCCAAAACATGGGTAAATTATGGTGCTTAGACGTATAAATACGCCCAACATCACCACCCCACACTTAAAGCTTTGTTTGTCCTCGAACAAAATATTACATCCATACAAACACCTAACTAGAATTTCACAATAGCAACACAAAATTTTCAACAAGACATGCACGACAATTATTAACAAAGAGTAGGTTTCTTGATCATTACTAGAAACAACTCAGCCTCCAACATAGACTCATTAGGGTGTTCAATTCGTTATACACAAGTTAAGCCACAAAGAATCATATAAAACTACCCAACAACCATCAACCATGTGTGCTCACACAAGATATCACCCATAATCACTCATAGTTTTGCATTTTTCGAAACATGGGTATAAGACTCTCCTTGCTCTCGCTCTCACAAAGAATTCTTATATTGCAACTGATGACCATAGGCTTGCCCTTAGTGTAATGCTCTACTAATATCAGTCTGCTAAGTTTAGGATCAAATAGGTCTTTACAGGTTGTAATGTAGGCTAAGGGACAGGTAGGACTATTTTGGCCAGAAATAGTGACTATGTTCCCTAAGCGCTTTAATACACTACAATATGCCATTTACACTATCTTTTAACAACCACTCTACCTCTGTTTCATCTACCAACCCCTTTTCACCCATTTTGTTATTCAATCATAAACACAACTATCTTTTTGTTTTTCTATTTTTTTTTATATTAAGCAAGCATCCCTATAATGGCCACTCTTTTTCACAACAATTTCAAGTACCAATACACCCTGAGGCATCACTTTCACCATTCTCCTTTTATTTTTCCACATGATTCTACAATTTTAAAGCGCTTAGGAGTTTGGATCAAATTATGGTCTTGAAAAAAATGGATTAGGCTACATATGAGGCTGCCAAAGAAAATAGCTAAAGGCTCAAAGGGGGTTCACTAGGACAATGTACAAAGGTAGGTAAAAAGAAGGTAAACAATTTCAGGGCTGCCAAAGAAATGCCTAAATCATCTCCTACACTCACAATCTTTATTTCGCTTCACACACACACACCAGGCAAGTTCTAGCATCAGTCACAACAAAGAATATACAATATCCTCACACACACAAGGCACATGGTCAACTTCATTGGGAGCATTATAGATTCTTGACCCAACAGATGAATGAATTAAACCACAACAATTTATCACACAGTGAGTCACAACTTAGAGCCTAAGCGTCTCAATAATAATGATTTAGCACAAACTCTTGTTGTAATATACCATGCCGTCTATCAGAACAATTTTATGCAAAATCTAAAATCTAACTAACTAATTACGACTAACTAACTACGACTAATTCAAACAAACAAGAATAAATGTAGGCAAAGAAATACAATACAACAGACATATACCCGCACCCCACACTTAGACGGGACACACTGTCCTCAGTGGAAATAAATAAGGAAAACCTGATTAGTCGAACTCCTCTTCTATGTCTGGGGTCATACCCCCTACGTCGGAATCATCAACAGAGTCGTCGTCATCAGAGTTGTCCTCCACATCTGAGTCTGGCAGTCGGTGATCATCGTCAGTCGGCACGTCATCGTCGAGAGGTTCCTCAAAATGTACCCCCACTCCACACATGGCCCGCACATGCTCATTAAGCGGGTAATCATAGTCCAACTGTTGAAGCTCTGCATCAGTCGGAACACGACCCCCATTTATCAGTGTAAATCTAGTCATGCCATACAGATGGCGGAAAAAGCTTTCATCTCGAGCATGCCTCTCTGCAGTGGTGAGGTTGATGCCTTGACCAGTTTCTGGCTCTTTAACCTTTGTGAGATCAACCTTCTTCGGGTTTTGTGGTAGCTTATGATCCGCGGGTTCCTCTTCAATGTGTTCTTTCCTTAAGATCGCAGTCAACAAGTTGTCGAAACTGAAATGGGACCTTTTGTGCAGCCTAGCCTTGCGCATTGACGATCGTATAACCGCACTAATGTTGATGGGAATATTCGTCATCAAAGTGTACACCAAGAAGACTCGATCACGTGTGATCTTAGTATATTGTGTCCCAGGAATTAAGCAAGAGTTGACTATCCTTAACCATATGCGAGCTTTCCTGTTCAAAGAGGCATACGGGTAGGTGTTGTGGCGACCATTATCTTTGTGCCGAATCCACCGTGCCATTGACCTTGATCCGTACAGTGTATGTATGATGGCCTTGTAGGGAGGTCTGTGATAAAGATCCTTGAGCGGTGATGGATCCACAGATGGAAGGCCCAGAAAAGAGTTGAAGAACTCCGCATTCAGTTGCAAGACTTGGCCCCGAATCTTGACTTCACTTCCTGTAGTCTTTGGGGACCAATTGGCATAAAACTCTCGTGTTAGATCAAGATTGCATTCCCCCATATCTCGAAAAATGAAATCAAGATTTAGTGCCATGATTTTAGCCAAAATGCGGGGGTCTCTCTTTGCTAGACTCTCCTTCTGCATCAAATCCACGTGAACATATTTTTTTACTTTGTTGTTCTTGTACCACTCCTTTCCTTCCTCCTCTAGGACTCACTTTATCCCGAAAGTGCGTCGAGGCACTTGCAAAGAGGAGGACTCAGCCTGATCTTTTCTTGCCCTTTTCTGACCTTTTTGGGAGGTGGACATTTTTTCTTTTCCTTGTCGTCCTTTTGGGGCCATTCTACCTGAGATCACAATAAAGTCATGTTAGTTTCATCATGGAAGATTTACTATATTCGAAAAAGAAAATCGTGATGGTACCACCCCACACTTAATCCGTTTGCACAACGTTAGTAATCATGTAATCTTGACTATCCTTTCCGACTTTATTTCGTTGGATTAAGGCAATATTTGAACAAGACGACCACATAGAAATCTTATCAGGTTGTTGCATAGAAATAATCAAACCATCTTATGCTTGTGGTCAATCATGATAAATACCTTCGATGAGCGAGTCATTCAAACATTCAAGCTTACAACTTTCAAGATTATGCCTGAACTTCACAATTTTGACTCCATAAAAATAGGACAGTGAATACCAATCAAATACAAGTCGGAGTAAAGTCAAGAACACCCACACGAATCCATTCACTCAACTAGATGCATCATAACAAACAAACCATATTCTTATCACCAAACACTACTTCAAAATCTAATAAACCATTATAAGCGTAGTAGTGCAACAACTACGAAATATAAAAGAGTAACTTACGTGATGATGGATCAAGAAGATGAACTTGCAAGATTAGATGAGCAAAAAGAAAAACTTTGAGAGAATTTGGGAGCTTAGGCGTCACCTATCTTGAGCAAACAATGGAATTGTGTTCTAAGGTTGAGGATATATTTAAAGACTAAGCCATGGGTCGGGTTTGATCCATGTACAATCTGGTTAGGAGATAAAAAAAGATAAGTAGGCGGCGCCTAATGCTTTGCCTATGCTTAGCATAGGCGGCGCCTTTAGCAATGCCTATATAGGCATAGGCGGCGCCTATAGCATTGCCTACATTGGTATAGGCCTTGCCTTGTCCATTGCCTATGTGAGGCAGTGAGCATAGGCAATGGCATAGACATTGCCTTGTCCGTTGCCTAGATTTGCATAGGCATTGCCTTGTTTGTTGCCTAGATTGGCATAGGCAATGCCTAGCCTATAGCCTTTGCTCCATCATTCCTCACTTACCACCTTTAGCATGGCTCACTTTCAAATCAAAATTTGGGACTAATCTCCTCCTTTGTATATCTTGCACCTACACTTAATCAAAAACAACAAAAATGATTAGCAGGATGGGTTGCCTCCCACCGAGCGCCTTAGTTTTGGTCGTGGCTCGACTCTTCTTTTTGAACTTTTATTTATCAAAAGCAAAATCCTAACGAAACAAACTCCTAATGATGGGTTGCCTCCCATGTAGCGCTTGATTTATTGTCGCGGCACGACATAGTTATCTCGATTACTCAGACTTCATCAAGATATCTGGTGGCTTCGCCGGTGGTGAGGGTCGATTCTTAAGGTCAAGGTCCAGCTTCTTGGGGTCATATGAATACGACCCCATTCCTGTCAAAGCACGAATAGTTTCTTCGTTCTCTTCAACATCCTCACGCTCAAAGTTCAAAAGCACAGCAGCCAATGGCTCAACAGTAAGCTGCTTCTCTAAAGATAATTCCTTCTCATCCTCATAATAAACATCAGCTATAGAGAACACATTCATATCTTTGGGCTGCTTCATTGATTTACTTACATCAAAATGTACCACTTCGTCATTCATCCGAAATAAAAGCTCATTTGCTCGTAAATCAATAAGCACACTTCCTGTTGCGAGGAAAGGTCGACCCAAGATTATGGGCACCTCAAAATCCACCTCGCAATCCAAAATAACAAAGTCTGCAGGAAAAATGAAGGTAGAAACCTTCACTAATACATCATGTAAGATACCAATAGGTCGTTTTACCGACCTATCTGCCATCACGAACCGCATATTGGTTGGTGTAGGATCGCCCAACCCCAACTGTTTATAAATAGATAGCGACATCAAATTGATGCTAGCCCCCAAATCGCACAATGCCTTAGCAAAATCCAAGGATCCAACCGTGCAAGGAATAGTGAAAGCACCAGGATCCGTCTTTTTCTGTACTAAAGATCTCGTGGCAATTGCACTGCAATGATGAACATTATCTGCCAGTTCATAACTTGCTGCCCTTTTCTTTGTCAAAAAGTCCTTCATGAATTTGGCGTACCCTGGTGATAACGCTCAAACTACAGCTCTCATAAGAGTGTAAAGCGGTCGTTGTCAAATATATAACCCAACTGGGTTGGGTATCGATCCCACAGGGAATAGCCGGTCAATGAGTAAGCAAAGATTACTAGACTTTTGGAGCAAGTCTCGTAAAAAGGGGGGATTTTAACGTGCAAGTAATGTAAACAAAGTAATAAAAACAGCAAATAAATGAGTAAAAACGGTTTGCTTGGTTGGTTTTTGATCAATGAGAATTGAGAAGTTGGGGTTATGTCCACCTTATGAGTTGTACGTCTCTATTGGCTATGAGTCGTGCGGAATTCAGACATGCATGTGCTTATAGAGAATTGTATTCGATGGTAAATCCAGGCGTCTTTCGACCTTAACCAGGACTATTTCACTTTAACTCTTTCGAGCTTAAAGCGTATCTAACAGTACGAATTCTCCAAGAGGTTAATCCAGTTACGGCACTAACTTTTTAGCAGGGGTTGGTACCCTATTACCTTGACATTATCTCTTTTCCAGACATATAACTTTTCTTTCGAACAAGTTAATGCTATACTGGCGTATTCTATGCGTTTGCAACCACAAAGAATTTAGATTAAGATGAAGAGAATAATGATATAAGCAACATACGTGTCACGAATTCACAAACTCATAGCAATAAATAGTATCTCAATGGCTTCCATAACCCCAACAGAGAAGTTTAGTTACCCATGAGTGCGAAGGAAATCTCAATAGACATTATTAATATACCACAATAAAAATCTCGTGTAGTAAGGTGTGGTGTGGCGTTTTAGGCGTGAACTCCCTTGCAGAGTAACGTTTCTCTTGTTGTGGAAATTAAGAATTGAATAGATGAATAAAAAGTAGAATTAAAAGTAGAAGAATTGTTTTCAGAGTTAAAAGTAATGGAAGAATGATTAAAATCTCTAGCAGAATAGGGTATTTATAATACTCCTATCCTATTCCTACTAAGCTACTGCATTACTTAACCCAATCCTACTGGGTTACTGCATCATTATCCTACTCCTAATAAGTTACTGCTAGTCCCCAAAGTCTTTAGAATTGTTGTTTTTGCCCGGGACAGATTTTCCATGCGCCACTTTTGGTCCTTGGCGTCCAAGCTTTGCTTTCCTCCTTTCGTGAATCTTTCTTTGGCGTCAAGTTATCCATAAAATGCTGAATTCTGCATCATTTATACCTGAAAACTTGCTAATCATGTTCGTTAGCTCACTTACAGGAAAAAGGACCAAAAGTGCATGAATTATATAATTTGTCCTCAAAACTTAGCTAAAATATGGGCAAAATATAGCACTATAGGCGTGTAAATTCGCCTATCATCAACACCCCACACTTAAAGCTTTGTTCGTCCTCGAACAAAATATCATGTCCATCTAAACATCTACTTAGGGTTTCACAGTAACAGCACAAAATATTCATCAAGACAGGCACGACAATCATTAACAAAGAGTAGTTTTCTGATCACTACTAGAAACAATTTAACCTCTAACATAGACTCGTGATGATGGCTAATTCATATTCAAAAGTTAAGGCACAAAGAATCATACACAACTACCCAAAACTCATCAACCATGTGTGTCTCACATAAGATATTACCCTTAATCACTCACAAGTATTGCATTTTTCAGAACATGGGTATAAGATTATCCTTGCTCTCACTCTCACAAAGAATTCATATGTTGCAACTGATGACCATAGGCTTGCCCATAGTGTAATGCTCTACTAATATCAGAATGCTAAGCTTAGGATCAAATAGGTCTTCTATAGGTTGTAATGTAGGCTAAGGGACGGGTAGGACTATTTTGGCCAGAAATAGTGACTATGTTCCTAAGCGCTTTAATACATCACATTATGCCATTAACACTTTCTTTTAATCAACCCTGCTACCTTTCTTTCATCTATCACCCCTTTTCACCTAATTTTGCCATTCAAGCATAATTATCTTTTTATTTAATCATAAACACAATTTATCTTTTTGTTTTTCTATTTCTTTTTCTTTTCTCTTTCTCTTTTTTTTTTCTTTTTTTTTATAACACACCTCCATGATAGCCACTCTTTTTCATAACAAATTCAAGTACCAATACACTTTAAGGAATCACTCTCACCCAATTTCCTCTTATTTTGTCACATGACTTCACAACTTAAACCACTTAGGAATTTGGATCAAATTATGGTCTTAAAAAAATGGATTAGGCTTACATATGAGGCTGTCAAAGAAAATGGCTTAAAAGCTCAGAGGGGTTGACTAGGATAATGTCCACGGGTAGGTAAAACGAAGGTAAACAAGTATCGGTTGCCAAAGAAATGCCTAAATCATCTCCTAAACTCACACTCTTTATTTCGCTTTACACACACACCAGACAAGTTCTAGCATCAGTCACAAGCACAGAATATACTATCATCTCACACACACAAGGCACATGGTTAACTTTATTGGGAGCAGTATAGACTCTTGAACCAACAGATGAATGAATTAAACCACATAATTATCACACAGTGAGTCACACTTAGAGCCTAAGTGTCTCAATAGTAATAATTCTAGCACAAACTCTTGTCATAACACCATGCCTCCTATCAGAACAATTTCATGCATCAAAATAAAAAAAATCTACGACTACTAACTAAATCAAACAACCAAACATAAATAACATAAATAAATGCAAATGCATATAAAAAAGTATAGCATGTAAATACCAGCACCCCACACTTAGACGGGACACACTGCCCTCAGTGAAAAAATAAATAAGAAGAACCTGATTAGTCGGACTCATCCTCTATGTCTGGGGTCATACCCCTTGCATCAGAATCGTCATCAGAGTCATCGTCATCAGAGTTCTCTTCCACGTCGGAGTCTGGTATTCGTCGATCATCATCGGTTGGCATGTCGTCATCAAGAGGTTCCTCAAAATATACACCTACTCCACACATCGCCCTCGCATGCTCATTCATTGGGTAGTCATAAGCTCTGCAGTAGTTGGAACACGACCCCCGCTCATCATGGTAAACTTCATCATGCCATATAAATGGCGGGAGAAGCTTTCGTCGCGAGCATGCCTTTCTGAAGTGGTAAGGTTGACTCCATGCGTGGTTTCAGCATCTTTAACCTTCGTGAGGTCAACCTTCTTTATGTTGTGTGGGAGTTTGTGATCAGTCGGTTTCTCTTCGATTTCTTCTTTCCTTAGTATTGCAGTCAACAGGTTGCCAAAACTGAAGTGGGACCTCTTGTGTAGCCTAGCTTTCCGCATTGTGGAACGAATAATTGCCCCGACGTTGATAGGGACATTCGTCATCAATGCGTATACAAAGCACACTCTATATCTTGTTATCTTGGTGTACTAAGTCCCTGGAATTAGGCAAGAGTTAACTATGCACAACCATATCCTTGCTTCCCTAATCAAAGGAGCATATGGGAAGGTGTTGTGTCGACCAGTGTCCTTGTGTCTACTCCAGCGTGCCATGGATCTTTTCCATAGAGTGTGTGTCGAATAGCTCTATATGGAGGTCTCCTGTACAGCTCCTTGAATGGTGATGGATCGACTAAAGGCAAGCCAAGAAAGGAGGTGAAGAAATCCGCATTGAGTTGTAAAACTTGGCCCCGAATCTTGACCTCGCTTCCTGTGGTTTTCGGTGACCAGTTAGCATAGAATTCTCTTGTTAAATCGAGATTGCATTCTCCCATGTCTCGGAAGATGAAATCCAGATGTAATGCCATGATCTTGGCCAACATGCGCGGTTCTTTCTTTGCTAGGCTTTCCTTGTTTATCAAGTCCACATGAACATATTTTCTTTCTTTGTTGTTCCTATACCATTCCTTTGCTTCCTCCTCAAGAACCCATTTTATTCCGAACATGCGGCGTGGTAATTGCATCGAGGATGATTCTCCTTGCTCTTTTCGGCCTCTTTTCTTGCCTTTTTGTGAAGTGGTAGCCTTATCTTTGCCTTGTCTTGCTTTGGGTGCCATTGTACCTGAGACTAAAATAATGTTCATGTTAGCATCATCTCGATAGATACAATCTATAAACGAGCAGTAGGGGCACCACCCCACACTTAGTTTGTTGGTACAGACTAGTGAAGTGAAAGTGGTCGACTAGTCAGACTTCATCGACATACGTTTTAGGTGCTATATTCCAACAATGAAATCAGAGCATTCATACTTCTTGTAATCTTGGCAATAATTTCATGTTTGATATATCATGACTACTACATAGGGATTGAATCAAGATATAGTATCTAAATAATCACAACCTCCTATGTCGGTAGGCAACTATAATTCTTATCCCGATGAACAAGTCATTCCAACATGTAAGTATTCAAGTGACAAGATTATGCAATTTTTGTGACCATATTAATTCCGCAAAAGTAGTGCATCAAAATCAAATACAAGTTGGGAACAAGTTAAGATCATTCTTACGTATACGTTCACTCACTTGGTTGTATCACAACAATTCAATCACTTTCAAATCACCAATACTACTTCAAGATTTAGCAATTCATAATAGGCGTAGTAGTGTAGTACTTACGGAATATAAATGAAGAACAAAGTAGCACTTACTTGATTGATGACTTTGGATGATGTTCTTGTGAAGAAGAAGAGCAAAAGGAAAATTTTGGAGTGGATTTGGGGACTATAGGCGGCGCTTATGCTAGGTTTCCAATGTGTTTTTGGTTCAAGACTAAGTCTCATATTTATAGGAAAAGGTTGGGTCGGGTTTTGACCCATTTAAAATTGGATTTGGAGACAAAAAATGACCATAGGCGGCGTCTTTTGCTTTGCCTATGCTTGGCATAGGCGGCGCCTTTTGCATAGCATTGTTGAGCATAGGCGGCGCCTATGCCATGGAATTCTTGGGCATAGGCGGCGCCTATGCCATAGAATATGAGATTCAGAGACAAAAGACATTGTCATAGGCGGCGCCTATGCTATGGCACACTTGGGCATGGGCGACGCCTATGCTATGGCACACTAGATTCCGAGATCTTAGGCCATAGTATAGGCCTTGACTTGTTCGTGGCCTAGTTTTATATAGGCCTAGCCTTGTTCGTTGCCTATATTTTCATAAGCAATGCCCAAGCCATAGCCTTTTGCTTCTTCATCACTAACTTACCACCTTTTACATGCAATACGTCCAAATCAAAATTTGAAACCAATCTCCTTGTTTACTCCTCTTGCACCTACACTTGCTCAAAGACAATAAAAACGATTAGAACGATGGGTTGCCTCCCATCTAGCGCCTTAGTTTTGGTCGTGGCACGACTCTTATTTTTGGATTTTTATTTATCAAAAGCAAACACGTAAACAAAAAAAAATGATAAACGATGGGTTGCCTCCCATCTAGCGCTTGATTTATTGTCGCGGCACGACATAGTTACCTCGAGTACTTAGACTTCGTCGAGATAGATGGTGGCCATATAGTTTATCGAGTCAAGAGGACCGATATATGGTTTTACTCGTTGGCCATTCACCTTGAAGACAACACCATTATCGTCTTCTAGTTCAACTACTCCAGTCGAGTAGACTTGGGTAACTTTGTACGGACCAGACCATTTGGACTTTAACTTACCTGGGAATAGCTTCAGTCTGGAATTGAAAAGAAGTACCATATCATCCTTTTGAAAGTTTCGTTGAACAATCCGCTGATCATGATACTTTTTCATCCGTTCCTTGTAGAGGTCTGATCTTTCATATGCATGTAGACGAAATTCATCCATCTCATTCAGCTGCTCCAATCTCAGATTCATGGCATTATCCCGATTCAAATTAAGTTGCTTTAACGTCCACAATGCTTTATGCTCAAGCTCAATGGGAAAGTGACAAGCCTTTCCATAAACTAGTTGGTACGGGGACATGCCAATTGGCGTTTTGAATGCAGTCCTATAAGCCCATAGTGCATTGTCCAACTTCCGAGACCAATCCTTCCTATTAGCATTTACAGTCTTAGCAAGGATTTGCTTGATCTCTCGATTGGAAACCTCTACCTGTCCACTAGTTTGTGGGTGATACGGTGTGGCTACCTTATGTTGCTTGACACCATATTTGGCCAATACGGATTTGAACAGCTTGTTGCAAAAGTGAGATCCTCCATCGCTTATGATAGTACGTGGTACTCCAAAGCGAGAGAAGATATTTCTCTTCAAGAATGCTAAAACACGCTTTCCTTCATTGTCGGCCAATGCTACTGCTTCGACCCATTTTGAAACATAATCTACAGCGACTAGGATGTATTTCATTCCAAACGAATTTACGAATGGGCCCATGAAATCAATACCCCATACATCAAATAGCTCAACTTCAAGAATTTTCGTCATGGGCATCTCATGGTGTTTCGAAATTGCGCCTTGTCTCTGACATTGGTCGCATCTTCTCACAAATTCGTAGGCATCTCTAAATATCGAAGGCCAATAGTATCCACTTTGCAATACCTTCCTTGCTGTCCGATTACCTGCGTGATGTCCCCCAACTTGGGAAGTGTGACATGCTTCCAATATATTCGGCACCTCTACATGGGATATGCATCGCCTGATAACACCATCCGCGCATCGTCGAAACAAATATGGCTCATCCCAAAAGTAGTGTTTTACATCATGCATGAACTTCCTCTTTTGATGGAAAGATAGATTTGCAGGCATCACATTACTCACCACAAAATTCGCAAAGTCTGCATACCATGGTAACTCTTCCATTATTGTGGCTAAGATCTCTTCGTCAGGGAATGCGTCATCAATCTCAAGATCAGGCTGCGCTATATGCTCGTTCTCGAGTCTAGATAGATGATCAGCCACTTGGTTCTCTCAACCTCTTCTATTTTTTACCTCGAAATCAAATTCTTGCAGCAAAAACACCCATCGAATTAGCCTTGGTTGCGCATCCTTCTTTGTCATTAGATATCTCAGAGCTGCATGATCAGTATGAACTACCACTTTGGTTCCCAGCAAATAAGTACGGAACTTTTCAAAAGCATACACAACCGCTAGAAGCTCTTGTTCTGTAACAGTGTAGTTCTTCTGGGCTTCGTTCAGGACCTTGCTCGCATAGTAGATAGGATGGAATAATTTCTCCCTTCTCTGGCCAAGTACAACGCCTAATACTACCCCACTGGTGTCACACATGACTTCAAACGGTAAAGACCAATCTGGTGCTACCATGATAGGAGCTTCAATTAGTTTTCCTTTGAGGCATTCGAATGCCTTCAAACAATCTTCATTGAAGTCAAATTTTGCATCTTTCTCCAAGAGTTTGCACAATGGACTAGCAATTTTGGAGAAGTCTTTGATAAACTGTCGATAGAAACCTGCATGACCGAGGAAACTACGGACTCCCTTTACTGAAATTGGGGGTGGTAGCTTCTCAATAACTTCAATTTTCTCTCGATCAACCTCAATTCCTTTTTTGGAGATTTTATGCCCAAGGACGATACCTTCTTTAACCATAAAGTGGCACTTCTCCCAGTTCAGCACTAGGTTGAATTCAACACATCTTTGTAACGCCATACTTAGGTTTTCCAAGTATGATTCAAAAGACTCACCCACAACTGAAAAATCGTCCATGAACACCTCCAAGGTGTCTTCAACCATATCAGAAAAAATGGACATCATACAACGCTGAAAAGTGGCTGGTGCGTTACATAGCCCGAATGGCATGCGTTTGAAGGCAAACGTACCATATGGGCATGTGAACGTTGTCTTCTCTTGGTCTTCGGGGGAAATACAAATATGATTATAGCCGGAATAACCGTCTAAGAAACAAAACCATCCTTTCCCCGCTAATCGATCTAGCATTTGGTCCATAAATGGCATTGGAAAGTGATCTTTGAGCGTCCATGAATTTAGCTTTCGATAGTCCATGCATACTCTCCATCCGGTGATGGGTCTGAGTGGAATAAGCTCATTCTTTTCATTCGCGACCACCGTCATGCCTCCTTTCTTGGGAACACATTGTACCGGGCTTACCCATGTACTGTCAGAGATTGGATACACAACTCCTGCATCTAACCACTTAATAATTTCTTTCTTTACCACTTCTTGCATAGGTGGATTGAGACGCCTTTGATGCTCAATGGTTGGCGTGCAATTTTCTTCAAGCTGAATCTTGTGTGGACAAATCCCAGGTGGAATACTAATAATATCTGCGATGGTCCATCCGATGGCTCTAATGTACTTCCGTAAAATAGCAATGAGAGCTGCAACTTGTTGCTCACCCAAATCTGCCGCCACAATGACTGGAAGTGTGTTTCCGCTTCCTAAGAATGCATACTTTAAATGACTAGGCAGCTCCTTTAATTCTAACGTGGGTGGATCTTCAATAGATGGTTTAGCTGGTGGTGTGGGTCGATTTTTGAGATCAAGGTCCAGCTTCTTGGGAGCATGAGGATATGACCCAAATCCGGTTAGAGCATCAATAGTTTCTTCATAGTTTTCAGCATCTTTACTCTCTCCATTCATGAGCACAACCGCCAATGGGTCATCAATAGTTTGCTCTTCTTCAAGTAATTCTTTCTCATCATCAACATAAACATCCGCTACTGAGAATACATTCAGATCTTTGGGTTGCTTCATTGATTTGCACACGTCAAAGCGAACTACTTCGTCATTTATTCGGAATGAAAGCTCATTAGCTCTCAAATCAATAAGCACACTTCCCGTAGCAAGGAAAGGGCGCCCCAAGATTATGGGAACTTCTGAGTCTGCCTCACAATCCAAAATAACAAAGTCCTCTGGAAAGATGAATGAAGAAACCTTCACCAATACATCACATAGAATGCCAACAGGTCGTTTTACCGACCTATCCGCCATTACGAGCCTCATATTGGTTGGAGTAGGATCACCCAACCCCAAATTTTTGTAAATGGATAGTGGTATCAAATTGATGCTGGCTCCTAAATCGCATAATGCCTTGGCAAAATTCAAAGATCCAACGGTGCAAGGAATAGTGAAAGCACCGGGGTCAGCCTTCTTCTGAACTAGTGATTGGGTAGCGATTGCGCTGCAGTGATGAACATTATCTTTCAACTCATAGCTTGCTGCCCGCTTCTTTGTCAAAAGATCCTTCATAAATTTCGCATACCCAGGCATTTGTTCAAGTGCCTCCACCAATGGCACATTAATGGTCAGCTGCTTTAACATAGTCATGAATTTGCTGAACTTTGTATCGTCCGCCACCTTCTTCAATCTTTGAGGAAAAGGTGGTGGTGGATATGGAATTGTTTTCTCCACGGCTTTCTTCTCCTCTTGCCTTCGTTTTTCAGCCTTTTCAGGCTGCAACATACTCGGTGTACCGTCATGGACGTCGTGGGTGGATTCTACGGCAGCTTCTCCTTTTGCCTTGTCATCAATGTCTGCTACTTAGTCAACCACTTGCTTGCCTTTTGATGAAGTTTCCAGCACCTTACCGCTTCGGGTAGTAATGGCCATGCATGACCCATCATTCCTTGGGTTTTGCACAGTGTCGCTAAGTAAGGTGCCAGTCTTTCTTTGATTGAGTGCTGCTGAAAGTTGGCTCAATTGCTGCTCTATTTGCTTGATCGAAGTGGAATGTGAATCAACCAATTGCTTCATTGAGGACAAATCATTTATTACCTCCGTTACTCCCGCGCTGGTTGCTTCCACTCCTTTCAACAGTTTAGCCATCATCTCTTCCATATTTCCAGAACTAGATGTGGTGGCGTCACGTCTTCCAGGGGGAACATACAAACCACTTTTGTCATTCTTGTTCTTCCAACTACTTTGGTCCTTGTTTCCATATTTATCATAAAGTTCCGACCTTGGTTTCCTTGGGTATTACCTCGGAAACCCCCCTGATTGTTCAAGTAGTTGGCCTCTTCATCCGAATCAGATTCGTCTCTTCCTTTTGACGCAATGGCTTTGACTTTTTCGGTCTTCCCCGATAATAGATGCTTTGTAAGAAGATCCACTTGTGTCTTCATGTGCGCCATATCTTGATCACGTTCTTTTTCTCTTCTCCTTTGGTCTGCAGTCATGCCTATAGATAAAGTGGGGCTTGCTACCTCAGAATCCCTGGTATACCAAGCTCTACTTTGCTTCGTCATCCAGTCTAGCATATTGCTTGCCTGACCAAAGGTGAGATCCATGAATGACCATCCAGCCGCATTATCCACAACTGGTTTAGTTATTGAATTCAAGGCTCTGTAAAGTATCTCCATTAGGTGAACATTAGTCATGTGATGATTTGGGCACCTCATTAGCTTCGTCTTGAACCTCTCCTATGTTTCATGAAGGGCTTCAGTTGGAAGCTGACGAAAGTTGCTGATTTCATCTCTCATTTGTGCTCTTTTGGATGGCGGAAAGAATCTTTCTAAGAAAGCATCTCTCAATTGCCTCCAATTTGTAATAGAATCAGGAGTCAGCCCATTCAACCATAGAGTTGCCTCCCCAGACAGAGACAATGGAAATAGACGTAATCGAATTGCATTCTGACCAACGCCAGGATTGTCAAATGACTTGCATGTAGAAATAAAGTTGATGAGATGCATATTCGGATCATCGCCTGCTAGTCCACCAAATAATCCCTTGAGCTGCAATAACTGAATCATGGTGCTTGTGATGTTGAACTTGGCTCCAGGTGCCAATGGTGGAGGAATAATGGCTCCTGTGGCTCCGGCTCCATCAAGATCATCATCATCATCATCAAAAGCTGGTTGCATAGCTTGGCGTTCAGGCCTAAACCTAGCTTGACGATCTCTTCTATTGGCAGGTGTTGCGATCTCAGCGGCATGCCTAGGGTTTAGTAGCTCGTCATCACCTAGATCCTCATCATCAGGATTTGTTGCTCGCCCAGGGTTATCAATATTCTGTTGATGCACTTGAGCGGCGGCTAGCGCAACTAGTCTCACCTGTTCCTGTTGAGCAGCCATCCTTTCAATTGCGTGTTGTGCCTCCATTCTGCCAATACGTTGTGGTTTAGGATTGATAGGTAATAACGATTGACCAGAACTTCGGGTATGGGGCATGCACTGAATAAAAAAACCCTGCAGTAAACAAAAACAAAAACTAAAAGTAAAAGTACGAGAATCTTTGACCAAAGGGTCTAGTAATTATTACGAACTTAATTGACAACCGTATTCCCCGGCAGCGGCGCCAATTTTTGATAACGCTCAAACTACAGCTCTCATAAGAGTGTAAAGCGGTCGTTGTCAAATATATAACCCAACTGGGTTGGGTATCGATCCCACAGGGAATAGACGATCAATGAGTAAGCAAAGATTACTAGACTTTTGGAGCAAGTCTCGTAAAAAAGGGGGATTTTAACGTGCAAGTAATGTAAACAAAGTAATAAAAACAGCAAATAAAGGAGTAAAAACGGTTTGCTTGGTTGGTTTTTGATCAATGAGAATTGAGAAGTTGGGGTTATGTCCACCTTATGAGTTGTACGTCTCTATTGGCTATGAGTCGTGCGGAATTCAGACATGCATGTGCTTATAGAGAATTGTATTCGATGGTAAATCCAGGCGTCTTTCGACCTTAACCAGGACTATTTCACTTTAACTCTTTCGAGCTTAAAGCGTATCTAACAGTACGAATTCTCCAAGAGGTTAATCCAGTTACGGCACTAACTTTTTAACAGGGGTTGGTGCCCTATTACCTTGACATTATCTCTTTTCCAGACATATAACTTTTCTTTCGAACAAGTTAATGCTATACTGGCGTATTCTATGCGTTTGCAACCACAAAGAATTTAGATTAAGATGAAGAGAAAATGATATAAGCAGCATACGTGTAACGAATTCACAAACTCATAGCAATAAATAGTATCTCATATGGCTTCCATAACCCCAACAGAGAAGTTTAGTTACCCATGAGTGCGAAGGAAATCTCAATAGACATTATTAATAGACCACAATAAAAATCTCGTGTAGTAAGGTGTGGTGTGGCGTTTTAGGCGTGAACTCCCTTGCAGAGTAACGTTTCTCTTGTTGTGGAAATTAAGAATTGAATAGATGAATAAAAAGTAGAATTAAAAGTAGAAGAATTGTTTTCAGAGTTAAAAGTAATGGAAGAATGATTAAAATCTCTAGCAGAATAGGGTATTTATAATACTCCTATCCTATTCCTACTAAGCTACTGCATTACTTAACCCAATCCTACTGGGTTACTGCATCATTATCCTACTCCTAATAAGTTACTGCTAGTCCCCAAAGTCTTTAGAATTGTTGTTTTTGCCCGGGACAGATTTTCCATGCGCCACTTTTGGTCCTTGGCGTCCAAGCTTTGCTTTCCTCCTTTCGTGAAGCTTTCTTTGGCGTCAAGTTATCCATAAAATGCTGAATTCTGCATCATTTATACCTGAAAACTTGCTAATCATGTTCGTTAGCTCACTTACAGGAAAAAGGACTAAAAGTGCATGAATTATATAATTTGTCCTCAAAACTTAGCTAAAATATGGGCAAAATATAGCACTATAGGCGTGTAAATTCGCCTATCATCACCTGGCATCTGCTCCAGTGCCTCCACCAAAGGCACATTAATAGTCAACTGCTTCAGCATGGTAATGAATTTACTAAACCTGGTGTCATCAGCCTTCTTCTTCAGTCTCTGAGGAAAAGGTGGTGGTGGATTTGGAAGAGTCTTTTCCACCACTTCCTTTTGGTTTTTCTTCCGATTATCAATCTTTTCAGGATGGTGACATCTAGGTGTAGTTTCATGAACGTTCTCATTCTGATTTTCAGCTTCTACAGAATCATCACAATCTGCTTCAATAACATTCTCTTCTGTATTATCAACCACCTGCTTGCCTTTGGATGGATTTTCCAACACCTTACCACTCCTGGTAGTAATAGCCATACATGATCCATCATTCCGTGGATTTTGTACAGTGTTACTAGGTAAAGTGCCAGCTTTTCTTTGATTGAATGCCGCTGATAGTTGACTCTTTTGTTGTTCCAGCTGTTTTATTGCAGTGGAATGCGAGTCAACCAATTAATTTATTCAGGACAAATCATGTTTTACCTCAGCTAGTCCCGTGTTGGTTGCCTCCACTCCTTTCAAAAGCTTGGCCATCATATCCTCCATGGACATCTTCCCAGAACTAGTTGTAACAGCTTCACGATTTCCAGGAGGGACATACAAACCACTCCTGTCAGTCTTATTCTTGAATCTGGATTTTTCATAATAGTTCCGACCTTGGTTTCCTTGGGCATTGCCTCAGAAACCCCCTGATTATTCAAATAATTCGCTTCCTCCTCAGAATTGGATTCATCTCTACCCTGTGATACAACAGCCTTGACCTTTTCTGTCTTTCCTGATAATAAATGCTTGGTAAGAAGGTCCATCTGCGTTTTTATGTGAACCATATCTTGGTCACGTTCCTCTTCTCTTCGCCTCTGTTCTGCTGTCATGCCAGTAGATACAGTAGAGCTTGCTACCTCAGAATCCCTGGTATGCCAAGATCTACTCTGCTTTGTCATACGATCCAGCATATCACCAGCCTCAATAAAAGTAAGGTCCATGAATGACCCACCACAACATTATCAACCACTGGCTTAGTCACCGAGTTCAAAGCCCTATATAATATTTCCATCAAGTGGACATTGGTCATCTGATGATTTAGGAACCGCGTAAGCTTCTTCTTGAACCTCTTCCATGTTTCGTGGAGAGCTTCAGTTGGAAGCTGTCTGAAATTGCTTATCTCATCTCTCAATTATGCCCTCTTGGATGACGGAAAGAATCTTTCTAGGAAAGCATCTTTCAGTTGCCTCCAATTGGTAATAGAGTCAGGAGTTAGCCCGTTTAACCATAGAGATGCCTCTCCAGATAGAGACAATGGAAATAAGCGCAACCGGATCGTATTCTGTCCAACCCCTGGATTATCAAATGATTTGCATGTTGAGATAAAATTAATCAGATGCATATTCGGATCATCACCTGCAAGTCCACCAAATAACCCTTTGAGTTGTAATAGCTGGATCATGGTGCTGGTGATATTGAACTTGGCTCCGGGTGCCAAGGGTGGAGGAATAATAGCCCCTGTGGCACCAGCCCCATCCAAATCGTCATCATCATCATCGAAAGGGGCCTGCACAGCTCGGTGTTTAGGTCTCATTCTAGCTTGACGATCTCTCCTGTTCACAGGTGCTGCCACCTCTCCAGCACGCCTTGGATTTAATAACTCATCATCACCCAGGTCCTCTTCATCAAGATTTGTTGCCCGACCTGGGTTATCAATATTCTGTTGATGCACTTGAGCAGCTGCCAATGCAGCTAATCTTTCCTGCTCCTGTTGAGCAGCCATCCGTTTAAGGTTTCGTTGCGCATCCATTATGCCAATAAGATGTGGTTCAGGATTTATAGGTAATAACGGTTGACCAGAACTTCGTGTATTTGGCATGCACTCCAATAAACCTGAACAAAACAAAAACAACAAACAAAAAGTAAAATTCGAGAATCTTTGACCAAAGGGTCTATTAACTATCACAAACTTAGTTGACAACCGTATTCCCCGGCAGCGGCGCCAAAATTTGATACGCCCAAATTACAACTCTCGTTAGAAAGTGTAAGCGGTCGCTGTCAAATATAGAACCCAACTGGGTTGGGTGTCGAATCCCACAGGGAATACTCTGGTCACTAAGTGTTGCAATTATTAGTAGACTGTTGGTCGAAAATTCCAAGGAAAAAGGGGGGTTTGGTTTAGGCGTGAACTAATATTATCAAAGTAACAATGGAACGATTTGCGTAGTAAGATTTAATCACAGAGATTGATAAGTTAGGGTTATGTCCACCTTATAAGTTCTACTTCTCTATTAACTATGAGTAACGTGGAATTTAGACATGCATGCACTTATAGAGAATCGTATTCTAATTCTAAATCCAAGTGTTTCTCAACCATCAAGGATTTATTTCGCTTTAGCTCTCTCGAGCCTAAAGTGTATAACAAATGGTACAAATTCTCCAAGAAGTTAATCCGGTTAAGGCATTAACGTGTAAATAGAGGTTGGAAACCCTATTTCCTTGTCACACTCTCTTTTCCAAACATGTAACTTTTCTCTCGAACAAGTTAATGCTATAATGGCGTATTCTCTATGTTTGCAACCATAAGAATTCAATCAAAACGAAGAGAGTAATGATATAAGTAGCATAACACATCAAGAATTCACAAACTCATAGTAATAGATAGTATCTTACAAGGTTTTCATAACCCTAACAGATAAGTTTAGCTACTCATGAATACAACGGAAATCAAAGTAGACATCATCATCATACCAAAACTTAGAGAAATCTTGGCTATGGAGATGAAACGTGTTTTCTTTCTCCGTTGCTCAAGTGAGCCATTTTCTGCTCTCAAAACTCGTCCAAAATCTTCAACGTGAATTATGAATAATGTCGAATGATAATGATGCTGAAAAATTCAGCAATAAGGTTTTTAATAGCATCCTTGTCTAATAAGTTGCTACTGCATCCTTAAGTATTTAAAAATACTGGGTTTGCCCGGGAAAAAGTTCCCATGCATCACATTCAGTCCAAAAGCTGCCTTCCCTCTTATGTGAAGTTTTCCTTTGCTGCCCACAGGTCCACAAAGTGCTGAAATCTTCATCATTAGTACCTGGAAAATATGCTAATCACATAGGTCAGCTCACTTAAAGGAAAATGGACTAAAAGTGTAAGAATTATATATTTTATCCTCAAAACTTAGCCAAAACATGGGTAAATTATGGTTCTTAGACGTATAAATACGCCCAACATCACCCGTGGCTTGTTTCGACCAACCGAGAGTTGAAGATGCCATTTTTTCTTACTTTACGGTATGTGCAAACTTTATCGGATCCTAAGGTCGTTGATGAAATAAAAATGGAATTGTTTGGAGCAACAACCATCACAAGAAAAATAATTTTGGAGGGTGGGGCTAATGATGCTCCTCTTATAATTTTTGAAACAACTAGCCATTATGATTATGATCATAATGGTTGTACAAATTTTTCTTCAGATTTTGCCGCATCTAGCAAATGTTCTTCATGCAAATGTCAAGACTGCAAGGCGAAACACGATAGAGTGATTAATGCTATTAATGCACTAACTGCTTCTGTAAAGGAAATGACATCTAAGAGGGGTGTCATTCCATCAAAGAGGATTTCATATCCAGACACTCCACTAGAGATCAAGGTGGCTAAGAGGAGAAGGAAAGCCACTTCCAAGGCATCATTAATCATAAAAAAAGCAAGATTACAACGCCTGTCTTTGTCTTACACCGATGTTCAGTGTGCAAGGGCCACAGACGAGCAGCATGAGTTGAAGAAGGTGAATGTACATCATCTGTTCCAAAAAACAAAGAAGCACATATCTGTTTCAACAGATGATACATCTGCTGAAAATTATCAAACAGATGTACACATTTGTTGCAACTGTTGTCTAACCTGTTGCATCAGATTCGTTATCTGTTTCAACAGATGAGTCTTATGTTGCAACAGATGGGTCATCTGTTTGAAATTATCGTACTGCTCTGATTTACCTGTTCGAATTTGTCCCAACAGATAATCCATCTGATGCAACATAAGAATTATCTGTTACAACAGATGGAAAATCTATTGTATATCTCTACTTAGCATTGACAATTCTGGCTTTCCAGGTTGTCACAGCTACTACCGAAGAGCATAATGTGATAGTTGATAATCCATCAACTGCTTCCAAAGATGAAGAAAAAGTGGAGCCTGTCAGTTTGGGAGAACGGAAAAATTACCCGTTTGAAGGGTTCAACATCTCGGACGAGGCTCCAAAAAAACTAATACAGTTGATCAACGACTATTCAGAATGGATTGCTGATGGCTGTTAAAGCATCATGCCGACAGGTACATAAATCAATTTTATGGATATTGGTTTATACAATTCTTATTGTAAGAACCTGACATTAACACATATAAATCATCATGTAGAAAACAAAATGACGAGCGCTACAAAGTGAACGAATCGAGTCTTAGTTTTGATATGTTCGACTTTATTGTTGCACATCCCGGAACAAAGAATTGGTTCTATTTGATGTCACAACCCCAAACTTGCTGGAATGATGAGGTTTAAAGGTCATACATATTACTATTAATTAATACTTTATTTAATTGCATCTACGTATTGATTTTTTTGTCACGTAATTTGAAATATTTGATAATATGTGCAGCACATCGATGTGATTTTTTACTACCTCCGAAAGAAGGCCAAGTTGCAAGTACAAGAACAATACAGATACACAACAAGCAATTGTTTGTACAAAGTTTACATCAATAATGCCTACGATAGGTATTGTTAACAGCAGCCGAAAGTTTCCCGAAATGAGGAATGCTTAATTAACATCATCAAAGGTTTTAATATTCCGGCTGGCTTACCTTGGTATTTGGTCGACAAAGTGTACATCCCAATCAATTGTGGTGATGAATTCCATTGGGTGTTGGCTGGCGTCGTTCTAAAAGAGAGGCGCATCCGAGTTTATGACTCTATGTCGCGAAGGAGACGTTCCGGGCCGTCGTCTGAGATACAAAAGCTGGCCAAAATATTGCCTACTTACCTTGATATGAGTGGCTTTTTGGATCAAAAGGTTCGTACTGATTGGTCGATGATTGAAGCATACCGGGATAAAATGGCTAATCCATTTGATGTACAATATGTTGACGGAATTGCTCAACAAACCATTGGTAGCCTGTAAGTTTAAGTGTCATGATTTAGTTTCATTTCACAAATTTTAGCTTACATGAACTGCAAGATATGGATTATCTATTTTTTATAACGCAGGGATTGCGGTCCTTTTGTTGCCGCCTATGCCGAGTATTTGAGCTATGGATTACAAGTACCGAATGATGGACTTGATGCCGGATTACTCCGCAAAAGATATGCTGCTCTTTTATGGAAATATGGAGAAACAAAAGCTCAGAAGTCGTATGCAACCGACATTAAAGATCCACGACGACCAAAGCCGAATTCCATAGCACTGGATGAAGAACAACTTGTCCATATTGATTAGATATTTTTAGCTCGAGTCTGTCAATGTAATAACCTATCCTCCTTGGTTTAACTTGTTGATTTATTTGTAGAGTAGATCGTTTGTAGTTGTTGACACCTAATTTTTACTCTCCGTTCCTAAAATTAACGTCTTCAGGCTTCTTGATCATTAAAGGGTACAAAATATAATTTTTTCATCTTTTTTATAATTGTTGACAAATTATTGATAATCATCCTTACTTTAGGATTTTTATCAATTTGTTGTCGTATTTTTACTTTTCATAATTTATTAATAATCCTTCTTATAATAGGATTTCTATCAATTCATTATTGTTTTTAACATTTTACAATTATCTGCACACGTACACTACATGACATCACATTTTTATAATATTTTTCATATTAAATTACATTTTTTAATATTTTCAACATTCTTTACATTTTTCATAATTACAAATCAATACCTGCATTTTGTATATTTTTACGGTCCGCAAATGCCAAGTCAGATCAATTATTTTTTCACAGTATAATAATTCAATGTCATGTCGCATTCGACAACAACCACACAATAATGTCTTGTCACATCCGACAATGACTACACAGTGATGTCTTGTCACATCCGACAATGACTACACATAATGTCTTGTCACATCTGACAATGACAACTCAATGACACTATCCTTTAGACAATAATTTTATCCATTGGTCAAAAAGATGAAAATCCTTTGGTCAATACCCTAAGGACCAAAGGATGTGCTATTATATAAAGAAGAGACATCTCTTTATCCATTGGACAATAAGAGGTGCCCAATTTCATTATAAATAGGAGTGATGGGAAGGCATTTCCACACACATTTTTATTCTTCCTTTCTCTCAAAAAATCCAAACATATTTTTCACCTCTTTCTCCTCCCCCTCAAACACAAAATTTGTTCATCTTTTTCTTTTTCTCAAAAACACATGCATATACTCAAAATAAATACTTCGGCCGATGAAATTATCTTTCCGTCAGATATTTGAGGCCATCCCGTGACAAAAGATGGATTTATTTTGTCAAATTCATTATTTTATATCAAAAGCCAACACATGGCCGATGAAAATATCTTTCCGTCGGATTTTTGAGGCCGTCCCATTACAAAAGACGGACTTTATTTTCTCAAATTTATCTATTTTATGTCAAAATAAATATTCTTGGCCAATGAAAAGATTTTTGAGGCCTCCACAAATAAAAGACGGATATTACGTATATAAATACGTAATAAAAAAATTAAATATTTTGGGCAATGACGAAACTTTTATAACACCACGACACCACAAAAGGTTTTATGATTCGTATCTTGGCAAGGCGATTTAGGACGGCCGATTAGTCAAGCAACCACTCCGTAGCCATGGCGAGTCTAAAACTTAATCCGAGCCCATTTTATAACAAGACACTATTTTTATATGTACATCTATATGTACATGTGTGTGCACATAATTTCACTTACTTTAATGATTATTTCTTCATTACTTTATCAAGCACTTATACATAATTCTCGAGCTTTACGTTTGTAGTTTATTTCTCGTTTGTATAATTGTACATAAAGATAAAAAGATAGTGGAAACTTTATTTTTTGAGTGCTGGGCGGGGATATTGTTTATTTACATAATTTCATCGCTTTTAAGCAAAACTTAGGCCTTTAATATTTAGATAAAAGAATTAAGTTAATCAAATAATTCACATATTATGTAGTCTTTTCTTCTCAAATAAATCTTTACTTTTCTCCGTAACTTTAATCAAATAAAAATATTACTTGTAAATGCTTTTCCTTTTCATGGCACATCAAAATACATTTCTTTTCATGCCACAAAATACTTTCTTTTTCACATGTAATTTATACATTTTTATACATATCTTTTACATATTTCTTTTCATACATCACAAAATACTTTCTTTTTCACATGTAATTTATACATTTTTATACATATCTTTTACATGTTTCTATAACAATAGATTTTATTTGTATATTTAATATACATATACTTTTACATAATTTTACATTTATATTTTTCAAAAGAATTATTTCATACTTAATACACATACACTTTTACATTATTTTTAATATTTATACCTCCTCCCTCATTGATAAGTTTAGTCTAGCCGGGTACCACATTTGTGGATCCTGAAGGGTGCCTAACCCCTTTCCTTCGGGATAATTTGAACCCTTACCTAGAGTCTCAATTGGTTTTTCGCAGACTAAAAACATCAATCATACGTGTTAATGAATAAATAGGTTTCCTTATTTTCCTTAAAAATTAGGTGGCGACTCTGTAAAAAATTTCAATTCTCTAGAGTCTAATAAGTCATGTTTTGTTTAACTTTGGCGAAAACAGGGCATGACAGTACTCAAAATGATTTTTTTTACATTTCATTTATTTGTTGAGTTATTTTATTTCATGTAATTTTCGAAGGCTTCGATTTATTTTATTCTGTCTATGAATATAATTAATTCTGAGTTTTGAACATGTTAACTGCTCTTCTTATGGATGTTGCTCCATCCAATTCCTTCCTTATTAACTCCACAGTTGGGTCTTCTTTTATATCAACAAAACTCAAAGTAAGAAAAAAAGTCATCCCCAGCTCATCAATGGTAGGCACGATCCAAGGATGCACAACCTATAAAACAACGACAGGAGGAATTTAAATCATATAATAATAATTTACAGTCAGTTGGGTTACATGGGGCTCGGATTATGTTAACATAGCCCACTTATGCAACAAACGATCTAGCTACCGCAATAACTGATCTGTATGTTGAAATAGATTGATAATATGTTACATCAGAATACCTATCTGTTGCATAATTTACAGTAGATGGGTAATCTGTTGAGTAGGGTTTAGAGAACAGAGCAACATATGGTTAATCTGTTGTGAAATATGGATCGTCTGTTGCAACAGATTACCTATTGCACCAGTTGCAGTTGACGGGTAATCTCTTGCAACAGATAGAACATCTGTTTCAATATCTTTCTTTGATGCAAATTATTTTAGTTGAAAGAAGACATACTGCATCATCCAGAGGGTTAAAGAGATTAGCCTCGTTAATATTTTTTTTGCTGCTCTCTACTGCAGCCAACCACCTAAGGATCCTTGGATGAGAAACCTTATCCGGGTAATCCGTGAAATGCTTTCGGAGGGGAGGAATGGCTTCACATGCCCAAACCTAAAAATTGTAAATAGGAAGCAAGCAAAAAAAAAGTCACAAGTATATTCAATATAAATTAATGAATGAGTAAAAATAGTGATCAATTTTACCATGAAAGCCCAAGGAAAGCCATATAATGTGGTCGTCTTTGGCTTTAGCTCTTTCAGTAAATATTTGACAGTCAAGTAGTAGCTGTCGTAGCCCCAGGGATAATCGTTGAATCTCCCAAAATCATCAGTAAACGCCAACAAATCACGTTCTATGACTTTCTTGACGTCTCTTGCCAATAAAACGGAATGGACAAACCAAACTAAGCACAATTTCTCCCTGTAGTACTTTGGTATGTCTTTATTCTTGAGATCCTCTATCAAATCCTTCACTTTGTAGCTAGGTCCAACAATGCCCAACAACCCATTTTTTTTATCTTGCGTTTGTTGGACCCTTTGTGGGGTGTTTTCTTGATGGCAGGTTCTTCTGGACGATCGCATCTCAAGCCCATCACAATGGCAAACTCTTTCAATCCAAAACAAACGACATGCCACAATAGTTGATCCAGACTTCATCCATCTTATTTCCGCCCTCCTTCGGACCTTCATCATTCCCCGCATACATGATCCTGCGTTTGAGAAGGCCATATACCATGATCATTGGGAAACGAAGAGGGCAGGGCCCAGACAACTCAAGAAAGTGTGCAAAACAGCTCTTCTTGAAAAGTCCATCTATGTTTTCCTTCTTCATAATACTCCTAAGTTCGTCAAAAGGTTTCCCCAACTGACATTTAAGTACAAGATCACCAAATACTGCATTAGGGTTATTCATCGTCATCGCAACTCGAAACTTGTCAATACTAATGGTTTTGACAGAATCATGCTGAAATTTCGATATTATTTCACGCCCCATTGGTGAGGAGGAGTTATCACTTTCCTCAGCTTTATTTTGCCCTGACTGAGATTGTTCTGGAAGTTCCTCCGAATCTATCTGTACTCTAGCCTTTTTTGTTTGGTGATCAGAAGTTGATCCACTTTCTCCACTTTCTGTTTCTTTTTATTTGGGAGACATCTTTTAACTACAAACAAAAGAAAAACAAAAAATACATTGCATTTGATTTCTGCATAATTTTTTTAAAAAAGGTGAGACAAATTTCAATAAATTATTCTTACCACATAACCAAAAAAAATACTCCAACGGAAAACCCATCAATTGGAACAGATGGGGAACCCGAATCTGTTTGAAGACCTATTTAATATCTCCCCACAGATATTCCACCTGTTGCAACAGGTGGAGAAATTTCAATAAATTATTCTCTGCCACATTACAAGAAAATACTCCAACGGATAACCCATTAGTTGGAACAGATGGGGAATATGTTTGAAGACCTATTTAATAACTCCCAACAGATCTTCCACCCATTGCAACAGATGGACCACCACCACCACAACTAATGCCACGACCAATGCTACCAAGACCACCACCAATTCCACCAATACCAACACCAAGACCACTGACACTACCGCCAAAAAACACAAATACCAACACCACCAACAACAGCCACCAACAATACCACAAACACCATCCAACAATACCGCGATAGTCAACAAAATACTGAGAGAAAAAACTAGGGTTTTCTTGGGTGCTTCTTACCTTTTTAGCATCAAAACTCAAAATTGTTAACCCATTCTCGAAGATAATACAACTAAAAGTCTTCTTTTTTATCATTAACTAAAAATCCCTATTTTTTAGAATAAAGAACAAATGTAGAACTCTTCTCAAACTCTGTTACATGCAAAGATAGAGAAAAAAATGGATACAAGCTGGAATGAAGTCGAAAAAAACAACTATATGTAGTCGGAAATGGGAAGAAAATCGACCTGTTTTGAAGGGTTGAGCAATATGTTGAGTAGTTGTTGTTTGTATTGTTTGTATTGTTGAGAGGGAGAGGACACCCCGAGAGAGAGAGAGAGAGAGAGAGAGAGAGAGAAAAGCGAGAACTTAATATTTGAAATGAAAAGCTTTTCGCGCAAATGGATGATTTGTATGGGTTGATTTGTAATTTTGGAAAAGAATAACAAGTTTTGAAATTGCTAATTTAGTCCGAATTGATCTTAATTAATTTTAAATTTTTTAAAAGATATAGTTTTTAAAACATTAAGATGATGAGAACTCATTTCTACTCAGAGTGATCGATCGACGACTCAGGTCGGGATGAACGCAATACCAGCTCCATGCAATTGCAAAGACTCGATTGGATTTGTAGTTGACCCTGCGAGCTCATTCATTCATCCCTAGTTGCACCTAAATTAACTTAGGTACTATCACTATCCTAACATTGATTTGATGAGAACTCATTTCAACTCAGAGTGATCGATCGACGACTCGGGTCGGAATGAACGCAATACCAACGACATGCAATTGCAAAGACTCGATTGGATTTGTAGTTGACCCTGCGAGCTCACTCATTCATCCCTAGTTCTACCTAAATCAACTTAGGTACTATCATTATCCTAACATTGAGCTGATGAGAACTCATTTCAACTCAGAGTGATCGATCGACAACTCGGGTCGGGATGAACGCAATACCAATGCCATGCAATTGCAAAGACTCGATTGGATTTGTAGTTGACCCTGCGAGATCACTAATTCATCCCTAGGTCCACCTAAATCAACTTAGGTACTATCACTATACTAACATTGAGTTGATGAGAACTCATTTCAACTCAGAGTGATCGATCGACGACTCGAGTTGGGATGAACGCAATAGCAACGCCATGCAATTGCAAAGACTCGATTGGATTTATAGTTGACCCTGCGAGCTCACTCATTCATCCCTAGTTCTACCTAAATCAACTTAGGTACTATCACTATCCTTACATTGAGTTGATGAGAACTCATTTCAACTCAGAGTAATCGATCAACGACTCGGGTTAGGATGAACGCAATACCAACGCCATGCAATTGCAAAGACTTGATTGGATTTGTAGCTGACCCTGCGAGCTCACTCATTCATCCCTAGTTCCACCTAAATCAACTTAGGTACTATCACTATCCTAACATTGAGTTGATGAGAACTCATTTCAACTCAGAGTGATCGATCGGCGACTCGGGTCGGGATTAACGCAATACCAATGCCATGCAATTGCAAAGACTCGATTGGATTTATAGTTTACCCTGCGAGCTCACTCATTCATCTGTAGTTCCACCTAAATCAACTTAGGTACCATCACTATCCTAACATTGAGTTGATGAGAACTCATTTCAACACAGAGTGATCCATCGACGACTCGGGTCGGGATGAATGCAATACCAATGTCATGCAATTACAAAGACTCGATTAAATTTGTAGTTGACCCTGCAAACTCACTCATTCATCCCTAGTTCCACCTAAATCAACTTAGGTACTATCACTATCCCTACATTGAGTTGATGAGAACTCATTTCAACTTAGAGTGATCGATCGACGACTCAGGTCGGTATGAACGCAATACCAACGCCATGCAATTGTAAAGACTCGATTGGATTTGTAGTTGACCCTGCGAGCTCATTCATTCATCCCTAGTTACACCTAAATCAATTGCTATAAAATCTGTTACAATAAATGACTAAGCTATTGAAAATTATCAAACAGGTACATATATGTTGCAACAGATGACATATCTGATTTAATTATCAAATAGATATTTGCATCTGTTGTGACAGATGACTGAGCTGTTTGAAATTTTCAAAAAAATATTTATATCCGTTGTAACAGATGACATATCTGATTTTATTAATTATCAAATGAATATTTTCATCTGTTGTCACAGATGACTGAGCTTTTGGGATTTTTAAACAGATATTTATATTTGTTGTAACAGATGACTGAGCTATTCGGATTTCTAAATAGATATTTATATAATCTTTTTATCTCTTTTAATTTTAAAGCAAGAAGCGTCTGGTCCGAGTAGATAATATCAAGTAGTAGTACTCACTACTAAAGGCGGTAAAAAATATTTCTTGGATATCTCAAAAGTGAGTTCATTGAGCAGTCTTGTCTTGCCTTTTCAATGTCAGTAGTCTTAGTCTTCCTCGTGCCCCTCAAATTATTAATGAAATTAATGAATATTGAAAACCACCACGTCTACGTACACAATACATCTATAGAAATTATCTCATCTCTTCCTTCAGTTGCAGTTTATTTTATTCAACTCTCATTTTTTTCTCTCTCCTCTTTAGGGTCACAACTTTTTTTCTTGCTTTTATCTTCTCTTCTCATAAAGATCTTTTCAGATCTAAACCCATCCATATCTTTCATCGACTTAAATTTCTGTTTTGATCCCTTTTTTGATATTAAGGTATGGTTCATTATTGGTCTTTCATTCTCGTCTTCTTCTTTGCATGTTATTTACATATGTTTTTTTTATTTAATTACTATTTACCCATATCATATTTATTAAATTTTTTTAAGGAACTTGTAAGTGTTGAATAAACAATCCAAGATTTTTTATTACAATATGAGAAAAAAGTCATCTGTTGGGAGAAGTTTAAAAGCCTTGTTGGTAGTATCATTTTTTTTGTATGTATTTTGTTTGTTTCATTATTGTTGATGCAGTTATTGATGTTGTTGGTGGGATTAGCGTTGATGAAACTTGTGGTGTTGTTGATGGTTCTGGTATAAATGAAGTTGCTTTTTTGTTGTTGATGATGTTGTTGGAACAAATATTATTTCTTTTTTGTTGATGTTTATGTTGTTTTTGATGTTGCAACAGATGGAGAAATTGTTGGAACAAATAAAACCACTAGAAAGGCTAGTTTGATGTATTCCATCAGACTCCACATCTGTTGCAACAGACTCCACATCTGTTGTAACAGACTCCACATCTGATGTAACAGATGGACAATGTTCTTTTTGTGACATCAATTTTTTTTCCTTTTCTTTGTAGATATAAGGAACTGACAGTTGATCAACTTTTGACGGACTATCTCAAGAGGCTGTAGTAAAGATGGGATCGGAGGAATAAGCTGCTTGTAGATGGAACTACTTCATATGTGGGAGTTATGTATTACTGATAGTGTTATCGTGGAAACACACATATAGTGCACTGATTTTGTGAATGATGTTTTTACTGATTAGTCATAGATCGTTCAAATAAGATATCTGTAATTTCACAGTTAAGTTTGGTAGGTCCGAACTGATAAGGCTGAGGGACCATGAATATGGTTCTGATAGCCTGTTAAGATTTAATGTCGATTGTTGCTCATGTTTATTTGTCAAGCATTGTGAAGGGATCTAATTTTTGTGTCATTGTAAAGAGATTCAATAATGATTGGACTAAATTTTAAGGTGCATTGGACCCTTAGAGGGCCTTCGAAGCTTAGCGCTGCATCTAATAAGAATGGAAAACCAATATATTTATTGCCCTGGCCAAAATTTATATGGTTGGGTTGCTCGCTCGGGTTTGATGATTTTATGCCAGAATGTGCGGTCGGAGAATGCTTTCAAAGGAAAATGGGTGGATGATGGAAGACTATATCATCTGAGAGCTAATTGAAGAAGAGACATAGGGTAGAAAGTAACTTCTAACGAATCTGGCCAGTGGAATTATCTTAACAGATGGAAGATCTGAATCAAGTGTAAATATGAAAGTATATCCGGTAATGTAATTTCATCTGTTGTGTCTTTGAAAGAAAAAAATACAGATGGACACTTTACTAGGGAGCTGCGTGGTCGAGATTATCACCTAGATAGAAAATAGGAGAACACCAACAAAGAAGCCTCATGAGCATCGAGGGTAGAAATGATGTACAACAAGTCTAGAAAACTTATGCCAACAACAACTGTAGTTAAAATAATGAATCTAAGCGAAGGCGGCAAATTTCATCCCATGCCTTCTTATTTGTGTTTTCGATCAGGTCCACTGTCGTTGACCTGATCGGAACCACAAACGAGATTGGAAGGCAAATAGAGTATCATTGCTTCCTTAGCAATATGGTTATAATTGATTGTGTTCTCTTGCCTTGACATGCTTTCAACATTCCTTGAAGAAGATCAGATGCTTGTTGTAGTATGTGAATCCCAATAATTTTCAAGTTTGCCTCTAGCTTGTTAATTCTGTATTCAAGCTGGTCGTTGCCCTCTTCGAAGTTGGTAAAGAGTTCCTCATCTCTTGTAAGCTCGATCAGGAACACTACCTTCAAAGTTGTGGCATTCTAGAAGCCCTTCAGAACACTTTCTTCAGAAACATTAAAGGATACATGGAGAGTCTCTGTGTTTGTTTTAGGTCAAAATGTGTTGATGCACGTTGAAAATGTGGTCCCAAAAGTTAAACAACACACTTTTATCTAGCGTTGCTCCATGCATCTTGCTCAACCAATTTGATAAATTAGTAAGCATGGAGTTACGTAGCGTGTGATCTAAACCGGCTCTACCAAGCCTATCAAACGTTACGTAACTCATAGCTCATTACTCTATAAAAAAAATATGACTGAGTTAGTGCACAAATTGAACGAGCTCAATCTCTCAGCCTTTCTGCTGATTGCTCTTCTCCAATATAGATGACAAGATATTTGCTATGCAAAAGTCTACACCGTCGCCAGACATGTTCCCAGGCAATCATGTCTGGCGATGGTGTAGACTTTTACATAGCAGATATCTTGTCATCTATATTGGAGAAGAGTGATCAGCAAAAAGGCTGACAGATTGGGCTTTTTTTCTATGTGCACTAACTCGGACATATTATTTTGATAGGGTAATGAGCTTGGAGTTACGTAACGTTTGATAGGCTTGGTAGAGCCGGTTTAAATCACATGCTACGTAACTCCATGCTTACTAATTTATCAAATTGGTTAAGCAAGATGCATGAGCAATGCTCGATAAAAGTGTGTTGTTCAACTGTTGGGGCCACATCTTCAACGTGCATCAACATATTTTGACCTAAAACAAACACAGCGACCCTCCATGTATCCTTTAAAGCTTCTGAAGAGAAAGTATTCTGAAGGGCTTCTAGAATGCCACAACTTTGAAGGTAGTGTTCCTGATCGAGCTTACAAGATACGAGAAACTCCTTACCAACTTTGAAGATGGTAACGACCAGCTTGAATACAGAATCAACAAGCTGGAGGCAAGCTTGAAAATTATCGGGATTCACATACTACAACAAACATCTGATCTTATCCAAGGAATGTTGAAAGCATGTCAAGGCAAGAAAACACAATCAATTATAACCATATTGCCAAGGAAGCAATGATACTCTATTTGCCTTTCAATCTCGTTTGTGGTTCCGATCAGGTCAATGGTAGTGGAACTGATCGGAAACACAAATAAGAAGATGGGATGAAATTTAAAATTCAAAAATTGCCGCCTCACTTAGTTTCCTTATTTTCACTGCAGTTGTTGTTGGCGTAAATTTTCTAGACTTGCTGAACATCATTTCTACCCTCGATGCCCGTGAGGCTGCTTTGTTGGTCTTCTCTTATTTTCTACCTAGGTGATAATCCCGACCATGCAACTCCCTATCAATGTATCCATTTGCATTGTATTTCTTTCAGAGATTCAACAAACGGAATTACATTACCGGATACACTTTCATATTTGTACTTGATTCAGATTTCGCATCTGTTAAGATAATTCCATCGGCCAGATTCGTTAGAAGTTACTTTCTACCCTGTGTCTTTTCTTCAATTATCTCTCAGATGATATAGTCTTCCATCAATAACCCATTTTCCCTCGAAAGCATTCTCCTACCGTACCTTCTGGCATATAATCATCAACCTGAGAGAGCAACCCAACCATATAAATTTTGGCCAGGGCAATAACTATATTGGTTTTCCATTCTTGTTTGATGCAGTGCGAGGCTTCGAGGGCCCTCTAAGGGTCCAATGCACACTTAAAGTTAAGTTCAATCGCTATTGGTTCTCTGCAGTGACGACAAATATTGATCCCTTCTCAAAACTTGACACGCATAAACACGAGCACCAACCATCAGTAATTTGTAAAAGGGTATCTGCACCATCTTCATGAGGTCCTCAGCCTTATCAATTTCTAACCCATCAAACTTAACGGTACAATGCAGGATCTTGTTTGAATGATCAATGCCTAATCGGTTAAAAACTGCATTTACGAAAACATTGTACTTTATGTGTGTTGTCCCGGTAACCTTATCAGTAATACATACTTAACTCCGACACATATGATAGTGGATCCATCTGCACGCACCTTATTCTTTCTAGCCCATCTATAACTTAAATTGAATAAAAAGATGACTAGCTTGTTGCAACAGATGACACATCTGTTTATATTGTCAATCAATTGGAGACATCTGTTACGACAGTGATCAACCTGTTGCAGAAATCAAACAGATATATACATCTGTTGCAAAAAGATTGCCAGTATGTTGTAAGTTATCTAACAGAAAGAATATATTTTGTAATAAATTACCCATCTGTTAGATTTATTTTAGAGCAATTTTCTTTTCTTTCCGAGATACAATAATTTATAAATAGGTTCCTCCTTACAAATATGGATAATCCAGATTCGTACAAGAATATTCATATCGAGTCCTTGCGTGAACTTCAAAGGCAGTTTGATTGATGAACTCCAGAGAGATATTTGGCTGACTTCGGAGCAAGGCTGCCGGATGAATGAAAGATGTCTGATTGACAATAATAATAATAGTAGTAGTAATAATAATTAGGTAATATTTTTTATTTTAGTGATTATTTTCCTCCTTTTATATATCAAATCTACCCAGGGGATTCAAAAATCTATGAACATTCATTTCATTTTGTTGTCGACTTTGAATTTTTAATTCTTATTTATTATTTAATAATAATCATTCTGTTTATTCCTTGTTCTCAACATGTCGACGATTGGTGATAGGGATTGAGCAGCAATTTGTGTCAACAGTTAGAGGTTAATCTGCTACGACAGATCGATCATATGTTGCACCTGGCGGTTATTTATAAAAAAAGAGCTATTGTTGTTATTGAGAGGATGAAAAGAGAAAGACATGACTCGAAGTTCCGATTATTCAATATGAAAAATGTTTCGTAAATAAATAATAAGGAAATAAATAATAAACACAATTTATAACCACAATTTTAATAACTGATCGTGACTTTTCACCATTTTTATTTTTGAATTTGTTTTTAAAATTATTTATTATCTAATAAAATGATTATTATTTTATTAAGGAATTTGAAAAGGTATTTTTTTTATTTATAAAATAAAAAAGTAAACAAATTTGGATTAATGATATGATGATATAGTTATTTTTTTTAAAAAAAGTAAATTATATGTTGCATCAATTAAATTATCTGATGCAACAGGTTCACTATGGTTGCAACAAATGATATATCTGTTGTCATAGATGATTTATCTGATGCAACCTATATCGAGTCACAACTCAATAAAAGCAGTTCTTGGAAAGAACTAATTAATAATAATAATCTAAAAAGTCATGACTTATCACAATAGTTCTTAATTTAATTAATTCATTACTTTTCACATTAATAAAAAATGTAATTAATAAATGGGGGTGAATAGTTAGATTATATGTTGCAACAGATATGTTATCTGATGCAACATATTTTATATTTGTTGCAACAGATAATATATATGTTGTCATAGATGTGTTGTCTGATGCAACAGATATAGAATTTGTTGCCACAACTCAATAAAAACGGTTCTTCGAAAGACTAATTAATAATAATAATCTGAAAAGTCATGACTTATATCACAATATTTATTGTCTTAATTTAATCAAAAATTTAATTAATGTATGGAGGTGAATAGTCACGCCTTTTTGCCTCTCATTCAAATTCAATCCTCTATAAATAGGTCTGTCCTTACTCAATCGTTCATTCAAATACACACTCTATTTATTTATTGCATCTCGTCTTTCATATTACACTCTAGAAGATAAGATTATGGCTGACCTAGTGTGGGACGTTGCTTTTCTGAAAGACGCCGTGAATGAACTTTGAAATCAACTTCGTGATCTGCAATGAGAATTGGGAGGAGTTAGATCAAGAATGCTCCGCGAGATATGCAGGCTGAGGAGGTCCTTGCTACTTTCGGTTGAAGATTGGCCTGCTGGCAATGATGATGCTGATAATAATAATAATAATTAGACTATTATTTTTATTTTAGTCTATTATATGTATTTTTATTTGTTTAATAAATAAATTATGTTTGATCTTTGACGTTTTAATCCGTATTTAATTTTCATTCTGTCTATTATCTTCTCGATAAATATTTTGACGATTTGACGTAAAAAGGAATAATTTAGAATCTAGTAGCAATAGCAAGATTTATCTGTTGGGTTTGTGGCAGGGGTTGATTTGTGTTGTTGCAAACAGATTAATCATTCGTTGCAACAGATAATTAGTCTGGTGCAACAGATAAATATTCTAATGCAACAAATAATTAGTCTGGTGCAACAGATAAACATCCTGATATAACAGATAATACGTCTGATGCAACAGATAAATAGTCCGATGCAACAGATTACTCATCTGATGCACCAGATGATTGATCTGTTTAAATTGTGGGCACTTGTGCTAGATTCATAATCGGGGTTCTATCCATTGTTGGAAAAACAGAAGTGTACCCAGATGACAAATACGAATAAAAATCATAATTTTACTTACCAAAGTAACCTATGAAGTAATGCCAAAGTGGAAAGTGATGTAGTAAATAAAATTTGACCTAAGAAATTGGTCAGATCGCAACAGTAGCGCTGTACCACCACCACCAACAACAACAACAAATGGTCGACAAGAAGAAGATGAAGCAGAAGATGATGAATAAAGCAGCAGAAACATAAATAATTAACAACAAAAATCGCTAAGAGAGAGAAAACAACAATGGATGAGAAGAGAGAGAAATACGCCTTTTTTCCCTCTGTTTCCCGTTATTTTAGGTATACATTGGGATCAAAGTGTAAATTTAAAAACTTATGGGTTATTTTAAAACTTCCCCAACTTTCTTAATACATAATAAAGTAATTTTCACCTCCAACGAATAATTAAGACTTGTGTCACCTACACCTCATTTTAAAACTCTTTTGTCACTTGTGACCCAAACCCCCTATTTACTTGACACTTTTTTTTTTCTTTTGTTAAAGCTTATTTTATTAAATTAACCTTATTAATTATGTTCTAAAAATATAAATTTGAATATTATACATTATATATATATATAATAATAATAATAATAATAATAATAATAATAATAATAATAATTTAATGATAATGATTCTATTAAAACAATATGATAAACTTCTCTTGATTTCACACACTAAAAAACAATTAAATGTGAACAATTGCAATTCCAATGTCTAAGGATTGTTATTATTAATATGTGTAAGGGGTAAAGTAGTAACATTCATCATTCAATTTATGATTTTTTAATCATCATATAAAATAAAATGTGCCCAACTAAAATGAGACAAAAGGAGTAGGATTTTATAAAAAAAAAAAAAGAGACACATATGAATTAATAGGATATTATTACAAAAAAAAGAAAGAAAAAAGAGACACATATGATTTGATAGGATTTTATTACCCAAAAGAAAAAAGAAAAAATTACACATATGAATTAATAGGATTTTATTACAAAAAAATAATTAAAAGACATATATGAATTAATAGTAAGATTCTATTATATATGTATAAAAAAAGGCATGAATTTTAGGATACATAAAAATTGAACAAAATTGAATTTTCAGAAAAACATTGTCACGCATAAAAAATGAATGTCATGTTAATAAATGGCAATATGGATTAAGGATTTTATCACCAAATAAACCATATATATTAATTAGGATTTCATCACCAAAAAGAATAAAGAGAGACACATATGATTTAAGATTTTACAACCAAAAAAAAAAAAGAATATATGAATTAAGGTTTTACTACCCAAAAAAAAATAGTCAAAAGAAACATAAATTAGTAGGATTTTGTTACAAAAAAGGACATTTGAATTAGGACACACAAAAATTCAACAAATTTGAATTAAGATTTTATTACCAAGGAAAAAAGAACAAACAAGACATATGATTAAGATTTTATTACCAAAAAAAAAAGAGACAATATGGATTAAGATTTTATTATATAAAGATATATATTAATTAGAATTTCATCACCAAAAAGAATAAAGAGAGACACATGTGATTTAAGATTATATATATGAATTAAGGTTTTATTGCCAAAAAAAAATATAGTCCAAAGAGATATAAATTAGTAGGATTTTGTTTTAAAAAAAGGACATTCGAATTAGGACACACAATAATTCAACAAATTCGAATTAAGATTTTATTACCAAGAAAAAAAGAAAAAAAAAGAGTCACATGAATTAAGATTTTATTACCAAAAAAAATAAACAAAAGAGACACATATGAATTAGCAAGATTTTATTATAAACAAAAGGTCATAGAAATTAGGACACACCAAATTCAATTTAAGATTCTATTACCAAAAAAGAGACAAATGAATTAGAATTTTACTACCCCCCAAAAAAAGAGACAATATGAATTAAGATTTAATACCAAAAAAATAAAAATAAAAGAGAAACATATGAATTAGTAGGATTTTATTACCAAAAAAACAAACATATGAATTAGGACACACATAAAAAAAAAAAAAGAGGCATATGAATTATGATTTCATTACCAACAATAATTAAAAAAAAAAAAGGTTACAGTATGAATTAAGATTTTATTACCAAAAAAATAAATAAAAGAGACACATGTGAATTAGTAGGATTTTTTTTAAAAAAATACATATAAATTAGGACACTTCAACAAATTCAAATTAAGATTTTACTATAAAAAAGAAAAAGAGACAGATGAAATATGATTTCATTACCAATAAAAAAAAAGAGACACTATGAATTAAGATTTTACTAAAAAAAAAAAGAGACAATATAAATTAAGATTTATTACCAAAAGAAACACCTGAATTAGTAGAATTTTGTTACCAATAAAATACATATGAATTAGGACATTCAATTAAGATTTTACTACCCCAAAAAAGACATGAATAATGATTTCATTACCAATTGAAAAAAAAGATAATATGAATTAAGATTTTATTACCAAAAAAAAAAAGAGACACATGTGAATTAATAGGATTTTATCACCAAAAAAAAGACATGTGAATTATGACACACAAGAATTTAATAATTTTGAATTAAGAATTATTACCAAAAGAAAAGAGACATATGAATTAGGATTTTATTACAAAAAAAAGAGACAATATGAACTAAGATTTTATTACAAAAAAAAAAAAGACATACTCTCCCGTTCAACAATACTTGTCCACTATTGATTGCGGTAATTTTACTAAATCACCCTTTGAATATAATTAATTCAATCTTTAAAAATGTAATGGGTAATTACTATAATTAATAACTAAGATTAAAATTGGTAAAAATGAGTAAATCATTCATTATTTTTTCAAATTGAAGTATTGTTGAATATTTACTTTTAGCAACATAGAAAATTATTAATGGATGGAGGGAGTATGATTTATTAGGATTTTATTTTTAATTTTTTAAAAATAAATGACATATTAATTAGGACAAAAAAAAAATGGACAAATAAAGAAAAAGTTATGATGTTATTCTAATAACATCTCGATCGCTAAATGATTATATGAAGTATATAATATTGAAATTTATATTTCTAAAAATATAATTAATAAGATTAATTTAGTAAAACAAGTTTTTAATAAAAAAATTCTTAAAGAAAACGTCAAGTCAACAAGGACCGAGTAAAATTGAATGGAGGGAGTATGAATTTGGACAAAAAATTGAACAAAATTGAATTTTGAAAAAATATTGACGCGTAATATCAGGAAGAGCACGCAGAAAACCCGCATGATCTCAGCGCGTGAACTCCATGCACTTCACAGCAAAATACTCCACTATAAATACCCGGACGAGAACAATACCCTTCTATAGGGTTTTTTCACTTCTTTCTCCGTCATTGTTCAACTTGCTTGAAGTTTCTTTCAAAGCTTTCGAATTCTTCGGTGAAGATATCATTGTCTCCGACTTCATCACCATCATCGTTGTTGGAGAATCATCTTCGCCGTAGTCGTCGTTCACTGTTTTACCAGTACTAGCATTAAAGGGTAAAATAGTTGAGAAGTTTCAGAAAAATTGAGTTACATTTATTGTTTCTCAAAAGTGGTTGTGGTACTTGTCATTTGTTTAATCTTGTTATCGTTATTCTTTTAATTATAATCGTGAATTTAGTTACGGTGCACAAAACTAGTCCGGACACCACATCATGATTATCAATTAAAAAAAAATAACTATAATGAGATTGAGCAAAAGTGAAGTACCGCAACCAATTTCTCCGACGAGAAGCGTAACTCTGTTCTCCTGAATTTTCTCCACAATTTTGCTCTTCAATACTGCTACAGGTAAAACACCGAACCCTGATATCTCCGATGATCATAGCTCCGACAATGATGATGATGATGAAGTCAGAGAAGATGATGTCATTATCGCCGGAGAATTCAAAAGCCCTAAAAAGGAAGAAAGTTCAGACGAATTGAACGATGATAGAGAAAAAGGTAAAAAAGGCGAAAATGAAGTGCGTGGAGTTCACACATTGATATTATGAGGATTTTGTGCGTGCTCTCTCTCTAGTAGTACATGTCAATGTTCTTTCAAAATTGAACTTTGTTCAATTTTTATGTGTCCTAAATCATACTCCCTCATTCTCGTTTCATTTGATCCTTTTTTACTTGACACTCTTTTTATTTATTTTTTTGTTAAAGCTTATTTTATTAAATTAATCTTATTAATTATGTTCTAAAAATATAAATTTGAATATTATACATTATATATATAATAATAATAATAATAATAATTTAATGATAACGATTCTATTAAAACAATATGATAAACTTCTCTTGATTTCACACACTAAAAAATAATTAAATGTGAACAATTGCAATTCCAATGTCTAAGGATTGTTATTATTAATATGTGTAAGGGGTAAAGTAGTAACATTCATCATTCAATTTATGATTTTTTAATCATCATATAAAATAAAATGTGCCCAGCTAAAATGAGACAAAGGGAGCAGGATTTTATAAAAAAAAAAAGAGACACATATGAATTAATAGGATGTTATTACAAAAAAAAAAAGAAAAAAAGACACATATGATTTGATAGGATTTTATTACCCAAAAGAAAAAAGAAAAAAAGACACATATGAATTAATAGGATTTTATTACAAAAAAAATTAAAAAGACATATATGAATTAATAGTACGATTTTATTATATATATATGTAGGATTTCTCTTTCTTGCAAGGTCAGGAATAAATTCTCCTGCATAGTTGAGACAACCAAGAAACCTTTGTATTTCTTCTTTGAAATATGAGTTTGTAACTCTATTCCATTTTTTGAAATTATCATTCCTAAGAATTCTATTTCATTTTTACTTATTTCAGCCTTTTTTGGCTTAAAATAATCCTATTTTTAACACAGAGTTTTGAAAATTCTTTCAAATGTGTTAAGTGTTCCTGGTAGTTTTCTGAACATACCAAAATATCGTCTATATAGACTATTAAAAAAAAAAATCAGAATTTTTTTTATCCATCTTTCGTTGAAAAATTTGAGGTGCGTTCTTTAATCCAAAGGGTATTACTATTCATTCATAATGTCCGTTAGGAGTGCTAAATGCTGTTAGGAGAATTGATTCTTCTGAAAGCTTAATTTGCCAAAAACCGCTTTTACAGTCAAATTTCAAAAAGTAGTTTTTTCCTTTAGCAAGGTTAATTAAATTATTTTTATTTGGAATAAAATATCCATCAAAAATACAATTTTTATTTAACTTTTTGTAGTTAATTACCATTCTAGGTTTTCCTCTTTTGAGTTCTGCATGATTCCTTACCATAAAGGCGGGACTGCTGTGTGGACTCTTACTTCCTCTTATTAATTTAAGATTAAGTAATTCCCTTATATGAATTTTAAATTCAGTTTTATCTTCTTCATTGTACAACATTGGTTTAACTCTTATTATGATACTAGGATCTTTTAATTCATTAGGGTTTAGGGTTCATTAGGGTTCATTTGGGTTCATTTGGGTTCATTAGGGTTTAGGGTTCATTAGGGTTTAGGGTTTAGGGTTCATTAGGGTTTAAGGTTTAGGGTTCTCATTTTTTAGGATACATAAAAATTGAACAAAATCGAATTTTCAGAAAAACATTGTCACGCATAAAAAATGAATGTCATGTTAATAAATGGCAATATGGTTTAAGGATTTTATCACCAAATAAACCATATATATTAATTAGGATTTCATCACCAAAAAGAATAAAGAGAGACACATATGATTTAAGATTTTACTAACGAAAAAAGAAAAAAAAAAGAGAATATATGAATTAAGGTTTTATTACAAAAAAAAAAAAAAATAGTCAAAAGAAACATAAATTAGTAGGATTTTGTTACAAAAAAGGACATTTGAATTAGGACACACAAAAATTCAACAAATTCGAATTAAGATTTTATTACCAAGAAAAAAAGAACAAACAAGACATATGATTAAGATTTTACTACCAAAAAAAAAAAAGGAGACAATATGGATTAAGATTTTATTATATAAAGATATATATTAATTAGAATTTCATCACCAAAAAGTATAAAGAGAGACACATATGATTTAAGATTTTATTACCATATATATATATATGAATTAAGGTTTTATTACCCAAAAAATATAGTCAAAAGAGACATAAATTAGTAGAATTTTGTTTTAAAAAAGGACATTTGAATTAGGACACACAATAATTCAACAAATTCAAATTAAGATTTTATTACCAAGAAAAAAAGAACAAGAGAGACATATGAATTAAGATTTTATTACCAAAAAAAAAAAAAAAGAGTCAATATGAATTAAGATTTTATTATCAAAAAAATAAACAAAAGAGACACATATGAATAAGCAAGATTTTATTATAAACAAAAGGTCATAGAAATTAGGACACACCAAATGCAACAAATTCAATTTAAGATTCTATTACCAAAAATGAGACAAATGAATTAGAATTTTACTACCCCCCCAAAAAAGAGACAATATGAATTAAGATTTAATACCAAAATAAACAAACAAAAGAGAAACATATGAATTAGTAGGATTTTATTACCAAAAAACAAACATAAGAATCAGGATACACAAAAATTCAACAAATTCAAATTAAGATTTTACTGCCTCCCCCCCCCCCCCCCCCAAAAAAAAAAAAAAAAAAAAGAGGCATATGAATTATGATTTCATTACCAACAATAATTTTCTTAAAAAAGGATACAGTATGAATTAAGATTTTATTACCAAATAAATAAATAAAAGAGACACATGTGAATTAGTAGGATTTTTTTTTTTAAATACATATAAATTAGGACACTTTAACAAATTCAAATTAAGATTTTACTAACAAAAAGAAAAAGAGACAAATGAATTATGATTTCATTACCAATAAAAAAAGAGACAATATGAATTAAGATTTTATTAACAAAAAAAAAAGAGACAATATAAATTAAGATTTATCACCAAGAAACAAACAAAAGAAACACATGAATTAGTAGAATTTTGTTACCAAAAAAATACATATGAATTAGGACATTCAACAAATTCAATTAAGATTTTACCACCCCAAAAAAGACATGAATAATGATTTCATTACCAATAAAAAAAGAAGACAATATGAATTAAGATTTTATTACCCAAAAAAAAAAAGAGACACATGAATTAATAGGATTTTATCACCAAAAAAAAGACATGTGAATTATGACACACAAGAATTTAATAATTTTGAATTAAGAATTATTACCAAAAGAAAAGAGACATATGAATTAGGATTTTATTACCAAAAAAAAGAGAGACAATATGAACTAAGATTTTATTACAAAAAAAAAGAAGACATACTCTCCCATTCAATAATACTTGTCCACTATTGATTTGAGGTAATTTTACTAAATCACCCTTTGAATATAATTAATTCAATCTTTAAAAATGTATTGGGTAATTACTATAATTAATAACTAAGAGTTAAATTGGTAAAAATGAGTAAATCATTCATTAATTTTTCAAATTGAAGTATGGTTGAATATTTACTTTTAGCAACATAGAAAATTATTATTGGATGAAGGGAGTATGATTTAGTAAGATTTTATTTTATTTTTCATTTTTTAAAAAGAAATGACATATTAATTAGGACAAAAAAAAATGGACAAATAAAGAAAAAATTATGATGTTATTCTAATACCATATCTATCACTAAGTGATTATATGAAGTATATAATATTGAAATTTATGTTTTTCAAAATATAATTAATTAGACTAATTTAGTAAAACAAGCTTTTAACAAAAAAAATCTTAAAGAAAGCATCAAGTCAATAAGGACCGAGTAAAACGGAATGAAGAGAGTATGAATTTGGACAGAAAATTGAACAAAATTGAATTTTGAAAAAATATTGACGCGTAATATTAGGAAGAGCACGCACAAAACCCGAATGATCTCGGCGCGTGAACTCCATGCACTTCATAGCAAAATACTCCACTATAAATACCCGAGCGGGAACAATACCCTTCTATAGGGGGTTTTCACTTCTTTCTCCGTCATTGTTCAACTTGCTTGAACTTCCTTTCAAAACTTTCAAATTCTTCGATGAAGATGTCACTGTCTCCGACTTTATCATCATCATCGTTGTAGGAGAATCGTCTTTGCCGTAGTCACCGTTCACTGTTTTACCAGTAGCAGCATTAAAGGGTAAAATAGTTGAGAGGGTTCAAAAAAATTGAGTTACATTTATTGTTTCTCAAAAGTGTCTGTGGTACTTGTCTTTTGTTTAATCTCGTTATCGTTATTCTTTTAATTATAATCGTGAATTTAGTTAGGGTGTACAAAACTAGCCCGGACACCACATCATGATTATCAATTAAAAAAAATAACTATAATGAGATTGAGAAAAAGTGAAGTACCACAACCAATTTCACCGCCGAGAAGCGTAACTCTGTTCTCCTGAATCTTCTCCACAATTTTGCTCTTCAATGCTGCTACAGGTAAAACACCGAACCCCGATATCTCCGATGATGATAGCTCCGACAATGATGATGATGATGAAGTCAGAGAAGATGATGTCATTATTGCCGGAGAATTCGAAAGCCCTAAAAAGGAAGAAAGTTCAGACGAATTGAACGATGATAGAGAAAAAGGTGAAAAAGGCGAAAATGAAGTGCATGAAGTTCATGCGCTGATATTATAAGGATTTTGTGCGTGCTCTCTCTCTAGTAGTACATGTCAATATTCTTTCAAAATTCAAATCTGTTCAATTTTTATGTGTCCTAAATCATACTCCCTCATTCTCGTTTCATTTGATCCTTATTTACTTGAGAAAATTGAAGGAAAGATGTTTTTTAAGTCTTGAATGAAGAATTGGTGATATTGACCAACAGATAGGGTCAAACGTCATTAGGAAACTTGATTAAGTTAATTGTGGACTTGATTAGTATTTTCAAAACTTTCTAATCTTTTCAAAAATACAAATCAACCCAACCCACACCCCTATTCAATCCTAATCAACCACTCTATCTCTCCAGCTTCTCCCAACCAACAGTTCTGCAAAATTTCTCCCTTCAACCTCCGGTGAAAAATAGTCGGGCGAGTTCTTTTTCGACTTTCAATCGTCAATCGACGTGAATACTTCTCCGGAGACAACAACTTCGAGTTCTTCGTCCTCCCATTTCCTTTTTCACAGGTAAAAAATTATGAAGAAGCAGAGGAAATTGAGCCAACTACTCTTCTGATATTGAAATGTGGACTGAATAAAATCCTAATTTCTGGCATTTCTGCATTTCTTCTTCTCGTTGTCGTATTGTTGATTCGAATTTGTTGGTAATTTTTGTCACAGTTAATGTTCTTAGTGTGTATGTGTGTGTGATATGTTGGTGTTGCTGGATTGTTTGTTGTTTGTCTTGGTAGAAATGATATTGCAACGGTTGAAACATCTGAGTAATAGATGAAACATATGATGCAACAGATTAAAAATTTGATGCAACTATGAAAATCTGATGCAACAGGTGAACAATCTAACAGATCATTCATCTGTTGCGACAGACGACTCTTCTGTTTGGAAGAAATCTAAACAATATTGATCCAACAGATAACTGATTAGTGATCTATTTTTATTCTTTCCAACGGTTTACTCTTCATTTTAAAATCTGATGCAACATATTAAAAATCTGATGCAACTATGAAAATCTGATGCAACAGGTGAACAATCTAACAAATCATTCATCTGTTACGACAGATGACTCTTCTGTTTGGAAGAAATCTAAACAATATTGATCCAACAGATAACTGATTAGTGATCTATTTTTATTCTTTCCAATGGTTTACTCTTTATTTTACAACAGATTAGGACTGTTTTTATTCCTTTCAGTGATTTACTCATACATGTCGGTTATCTGTTACAATAGATAACATACCTGGTGCAACAGATTAGTGATCCATTTTTATTCTTTCCAACGGTTTACTTATCCATTGCAACAGGTCGGTTATATGTTGCAACAGATAAAATACATGGTGCAACTGATTAGTGATCTGTTTTTATTATTTTCAACGGATTACTCATCCGTTGCAATGGGTCAGTTATGTGTTGCATCAGATAAAATACCAGATGCAAAAGATAGTGCTATTTTTATGGTTCCCACGCATTACTCATCCGTTGCAACAGGTGGTTATATGTTGCAATAGATAACATATCTGGTGCAACAGATTAGTTGTCTGTTGGAACTGTTATATTACTGTTATGCATTAATCAATTATAATCTATGTTATGTTCCTGTTAATTTAAGATAACATGGCTCCCAAAATAAAAGAAATCGAATCAAGTCCAAGTAAAGGAACAAGTGCAGCAGCTCAGCTACATCCATCACTCTATGAGTTTGCTCTACAAGCGTTATCTCAATCAGGAGCAGAAGATAATGAACACGGGGAGGAGGAATCTTTCAAAAGAGATGATCCAAATGCTAATAGACCTTCCATCGAAGAGTTGGTCAAAACCTTCAGCATTGATCGTTACCCTGTGAGAATGCAGTGCGATGGTGCCACAGATTTAACGGGTGATCTCGTGGTTAAGTCAGTCATGGGAAAATCTTTCGACGCCTTCAGAAAAATACTTAGAGAACAAAAATTGGATTCTTATTTCAGGGAAAACTGCTTTGGGAAATATTTTGATTTGCCGGAGGACAACAATGCTCGTTTCTAGATGAAAATGGCATATGATCTTCTCAAGCGCAGGTTTATGTATGAAAACAAAGATAAGATAGATGAGGTGTGGATAAATTACTATGGCATGCCTGTTTGTTTTGGTTAGGAGGAGTTTGCCATAGTTACTGGACTAAAATATTATCTTCCTTCTCTTTCTCAAGTTAAACCTACTCTGACCCAAAAAAGCACCCCGCACACCCAAAAAAGAAAAAGGCAAGTCGAGTGATCGTGATGACCTGGTGTCTATTGTTGGTCCAAGCTTCAAAAATAAAAATATGATTGAAGCGTTGAAAGGTAAAGGACTTTCAAAGAAGCACAAGCAATCATTGTGCTTGGTTTGGTTTGTACTTAATGTTCTTTGGGCGAGAGACGTTAACAACAACATAAGCCTCGGTTTAATAAATCTCTCCGAGGATCTTGAGGCATTTAACAACTATCCTTAGGGTTATGAAAGCTTCAAAATGACTGTCGAATATTTGTTGACTCCGTTAACGCCAAAAACAGTCAACTTATATGGTTTTTCATGGTAAATATTTCTTTTATCATGATATGATTCATCATTTTTTTATTCAATAATGCTTTTGATTTATTGGCGTTATGTTATAGGCTTGGGCATTTGAAGTCATTCCCTATTTGAGACAACAAATGAACTACCAGGAAGAAGTTTCCTATCCAAGAATTTTGAGATGGTTGTCGGCCAAAATCGATAAAAATGCAAAATTTCTTGATCTTTTCAATCCCCCCAAGGAAGCAGTAAGTCCAATTATAATCAAGTTTTTGTTTTAATTAATGATTAAATAATTTCATCATCATTCTTAATATATGTACTGATTTATTGTAGATTGTCCATCCGTAGCTTGTTCCGACCAACCGAGAGTTGAAGATGCCATTTTTTCTTACTTTACGGTCTGTGCAAACTTTATCGGACCCTAAGGTCGTTGATGAAATAAAAATGGAATTGTTTGGAGCAACAACCATCACAAGAAAAATAATTTTAGAGGGTGGGGCTAATGATGCTCTTCTTACAGTTTTTGAAACAACAAGCCATTGTGATTATGATCATAATGGTTGTACAGATTTTTCTCCAGATTTTGCCGCATCTAGCGAATGTTCTTCATGCAAATGTCAAGACTGCAAGGCGAAACATGATGGAGTGATTAATGCTATTAATGCACTAACTACTTCTGTAAAGAAAATGACATCTAAGAGGGGTGTCATTCCATCAAAGAGGATTTCATATCCAGACACTCCACTAGAGATCAAGGCGGCTAAGAGGAGAAGGAAAGACACTTCCAAGACATCATCAATCATAAAAAAAAAGCAAGATTGTAACGCCTCTGTCTTTATCTTGTACCGATGTTCAGTGTTTAAGGGCCACAGAAGAGCAGCATGAGCTGAAGAAGGTGAGTGTTTATCATCTGTTCCAAAAAACAAACAAGCACATATCTGTTTCAACAGATGATACATCTGCTAAAAATTATCAAACAGATGTATACATCTGTTGTAACTGTTGTTTAACCTGTTACATCAGATTCGTTATCTGTTTCAATAGATGAGTCTTATGTTGCAACAGATGGGTCATTTGTTCGAAATTATTGTACTGCTCTGATTTACCTGTTCGAATTTATCCCAACAGATAATCCATCTGATGCAACATAAGAATCATCTGTTAGAACAGATGGAAAATCTGTTGTATATCTCTACTTAAAATTGACAATTCTGGCTTTCCAGGTGGATGTCACAGCTACTGCCGAAGAGCATAATATGACAGTTGATAATCCATCAACTGCTTCCAAAGATGAAGAAAAAGTAAAGCCTGTCAGTTTGGGAGAACGGAAGAATTACCCGTTTGAAGGGTTCAACATCTCGGACGAGGCTCCAAAAAAACTAATACAGTTGATCAACGACTATTCAGAATGGATTGCCAATGGGTTGTTAAAGCATCATGCCGGCACGTACATAAATCAATTTTATGGATATTGGTTTATACAATTCTTGTTGTAAGAACCTGACATTAACGCATATAAATCATCATGTAGAAAACAAAATGACGAGTGCTACAAAGTGAACGAATCGAGTCTTAGTTTTGATATATTCGACTTTGTTGTTGCACATCCCGGAATGAAGAATTGGTTCTATTTAATGTCACAACCCTAAACTTGCTGGAATGATGAGGTTTAAAGGCCATACATATTACTATTAATTAATACTTTATTTAATTGCATCTGCGTATTGATTTTTTCATCACGTAATTTGAAATGTTTGATAATATGTGCAGCACATCAATGTCATTTTTTACTACCTCCAAAAGAAGGCCAAGTTGCAAATACAAGAACAATACAGATACACAACAGGCAATTGTTTGTACAAAGTTTACATCAATAATGCCTACGATCGGTATTGTTAACAGCAGCCGGAAGTTTCCCGAAATGAGGAATGCTTAAACAACATCATCAAAGGTTTTAGCATTTCGGCTGGCTTACCTTGGTATTTGGTCGACGAAGTGTACATCCCAATCACTTGTGGTGATGAATTCCATTGGGTGTTGGCTTTCGTCATTCTAAAAGAGAGGTGCATCCGAGTTTATGACTCGATGTCGCGAAGGAGACGTTCCGGGCCGTAGTCTGAGATACAAAAGCTAGCCAAAATATTGCCTACTTACCTTGATATGAGTGGCTTTTTGGATCAAAAGGTTCATACTGATTGGTCGACGATTGAAGCATACCGGGATAAAATGGCTAATCCATTTGATGTACAATATGTTGACGAAATTGCTCAACAAACCATTGGTAGCCTGCAAGTTTAAGTGTCATAATTTAGTTTCATTTCACAAATTTCACAACGCTTGCATGAACTGCAAAATATGGATTATCTATTCTTTTATAATGTAGGGATTGCGGTTCTTTTGTTGCCGCCTATGCTGAGTATTTGAGCTATGGATTACAAGTACCAAATGATGGACTTGATGCCAAATTACTCCGCAAAAGATATGCTGCTCTTTTATGGAAATATGGAGAAGCAAAAGCTCAGAAGCCGTACGCAACCGACATTAAAGATCCACGATGACCAAAGCCGAATTCCATAACACTGGATGAAGACCAACTTGTCCATATTGATTAGATCTTTATAGATCGAGTCCGTCAATGTAATAACCTATCCTCCTTGGTTTAACTTGTTGATTTAATTGAAATGGAGTACTAGATTCAAATATCACAACAGATAATACATTTGCTGCAACATATGACATATCTTATTAGACAGATTTAGATATATGTTGCAACATGAGATGTAACACGTAGGTCATCTACTGAAAATAATATAACAGGTCTTCCTACTTTTTTTATTTGCTCCAACAAATTACTGATCAGTTGCAACAGATAAGTTATATGTTGCAACAGATCGTAAACCTGTTGCGACAGACAGACGGGGAACATCTGCATAATGCAACAGATGACCAACCTATTCAAACAGATAATCAATCTGTCACAACAGGTACTATATCTGTTACGACAGATATAAAATATGTTGCATTATAAAAATTCAACTTTGCCAGACATAAAAATTATTGCCCCTATATGTATAGTGAATTGACTTGAAATGAAAAATTATTTTCGTGTTCGTCTCTGTCTTTGTACATGTTCTTTTTTATACACGGGATCCAACCATTTAGTTAGTACCCCATATGCCCAGACCCATTGCATCTTTCCCATAACGGTGTCGCACACACCGGCCATTTGTGTGCCGGTCAGCAAACACTCCATGTATGCAAGCGAGTACGGCCCGCACGCTACACAGGTTGTATTTTTGGGAGCTGGATGTTCTTATTTCGACCTTCAAAAACCCATGATTCCTTCGCCAAGACTTCAGCCGGCAAATGATCCATCAGCTTACTCTGCGTCAACAACTTCAAGAGTGGCTGCATGTGGGTTAAAAACGTCTTCTCGCTGAACACAGGTAAGTTGCAGTCATAAACCTTAATCTTTCCCTCGTATAGTAGTATCTCAACAGTGAGAAAATGGGTGACATCCACTTTCATGACTGCAAGGATTTTCTTTGCCTTGGTCCAGCTCTTGCCGTGTGGATATGGCCTCTTTCCTCTAACATATTTAATCACTTCTTCATCCCATTGGAACGTAGAAACTAACTGATAAAATCACAGGCCACCAGAATTAACTAGATTATGAAGATCAGCGTACCTATCTTTGAAATTATTGTAGAAGTTGAGGTCCATTATCCTATCAGCAGCATCATAAGCATCTGGGTACATTAATTATCTACCCCTCATGAGGCAGAGAATATCATCAACATACTATGGTATAAGAAGATAATTTTTAAATCGGTTAGTAATTGTAAAGAATAAAAACACAGTGAAAAGAATCCGACGTAGAGGGTTCTCTGAATCAGTTCACAGATTACCCAGTCAACGCAACTTATACAACAGCCAACAGATGTATATTATGTTGCAACAGAATACCAAGCTGTTGCAACAGATTACGCATCTGCTACGTAGATTCTTCTTCATGGAGTAGATTGGAAGGGTAGGTTAGCAAAAGTAAACTTACCTTGTCCTCGTACCACACACACATATTTGTCATATTCGAGAAGTCTTTGGCGGCAAATGAATGCATGGTGTATTCTTTTTGAACCTTCATCTTGATGAATTCTTCCAGTTCCTTCTTCTTCTCCTTGCTAAGCGCCGCAAATATGTCCACCTTCTTCGGTGGCCCCTGAACTTCAACAACTATTGGAGCGGGGGGAGTTGCATTTTTTGCTGATTTCAGAACAGAGAGAATTTGTCTAATTTTTATTCTCTTCCTCCTAACCTCTATTGTAGGAGTGTATGGCTCCCTCACCTCGTTGGATGGTATGACACCCCCCCTAGATTTCAACTCCTCGGCAGCTTCAGCAATAGCCTCTAGCTTGTCAAGGAGTTTATCCTCTTTGTCCTTGCACACTTTGCATTTACAATGAGAACATGAGGGTGAGGAAGGGTGAGAGGGACCACTGTAAGGGTGGGAGGGACCGGTGTAGGGGTAAGAGGGATGACCTGTGCAAGGGGTGTTTTCAAACATATTTATTTTTTGCTGAGCACCAACATGCTCATAATCACGACTGGCAGCAGAAGCAGAAGAAGGATGGCTGCCACCATCACAAACAACTCCACCAGCAACACCCTCAGAAGAAGCACCCGAATCTGTTACAGTTTGAGTTAGGTCGTGATGAGCTTCAACATTAGACTGACTTTGCCTAACTGCTCTTCTTATGGATGTTGCTCCATCCAATTCCTTCCTTATTAACTCCACCGTTGGGTCTTTTTTTTGTATCAACAAGACCTAGAGTAAGAAAAAAAGTCATCCCCAGGTCATCAATGGTAGGCACGATCCAAGGATGCACAACCTATAAAAAAATGACAGGAGGAATTTAAATCATATAATAATAATTTGCAGTCAGTTGGGTTACATGGGGCTTGAGTTATGTTAACATAGCCAACTTATACAACAAACGATCTAGCTACCGCAACAACTGATCTGTATGTTGAAATAAATTGATAATATATTACATCAAAATACCCATCTGTTGCATAATTTACAGTAGATGGGTAATCTGTTGAGTAGGGTTCAGAGAACAGAGCAACATATGGTTAATCTATTGCGAAATATGAATCGTCTATTGCAACAGATTACCCATTGCACCAGTTGCAGTTGACGGGTAATCTCTTACAACAGATGGAACATCTGTTTCAATATCTTTCTTTGATGAAAATTATTTTAGTTTAAAGAAGACGTACTGCATCATACAGAGGGTTAAATAGATCAGCCTCATTAATATTTTTTTTGTTGCTCTCTACTTCAGCTAACCACCTAAAGATCCTTGGATGAGAAACCTTATCCGGGTAATCCGTGAAATGCTTTCGGAGGGGAGGAATGACTTTACATGCCCAAGCCTAAAAATTGTAAACAGGAAGCAAGCAAAAAAAAGTCACAAGTATATTCAATATAAATTAATGAATGAGTAAAAATAGTGATCAATTTTAACATGAAAGCCCAAGGAAAGCCGTATAATGTGGTCGTCTTTGGCTTTAGCTCTTTCAGTAAATATTTAACAGTCAAGTAGTAGTTGTCGTAGCCCCAGGGATAATCGTTGAATCTTCCAAAATCATCAGCAAACGCAAATAAATCATGTTCTATGACTTTCTTGACGTCTCTTGCCAATAAAATGGAATGGACAAACCAAACTAAGCATAATTTCTCCCTGTAGTGCTTTGGTATGTCTTTATTCTTGAGATCCGCTATCAAATCCTTCACTTTGTAGCTAGGTCCAACAATGCCCAACAACCCATCTTTTTTTACCTTGCGTTTGTTGGACCCTTTGTGGGTGTTTTCTTGATGGCAGGTTCTTCTGGACGATCGCATCTCAAGCCCGCCACAATGGCAAACTCTTTCAATCCAAAACAAATGGCATGCCGCAATAGTTGATCCAGACTTCATCCATCTTATTTTTGCCCTCCTTCGGACCTTCATCATCCCCCGCATATATGATCCTGCACTTGAGAAGGACATATACCATGATCATTGGGAAACGAAGAGGGCGGGGCCCAGATAGCTCAAGAAAGTGTGCAAAGCAGCTCTTCTTAAAAAGTCCATCTATGTTTTCCTTCTTCATAATACTCCTAAGTTCGTCAAAAGGTTTCCCCAAATGACATTTAAGTACAAGATCACAAAATACTGCATTAGGGTTATTCATCGGCATCGCAACTCGAAACTTGTCAATACTAATGGTTTTGACAGAATCATACTGGAATTTCGTTATTATTTCACGCCCCATTGGTGAGGAGGGGTTATCACTTTCCTCGGCTTCATTTTGCCCTGACTGAGATTGTTCTGGAAGTTCCTCCGAATCTATCTGTACTCTAGCCTTTTTTGTTTGGTAATCAGAAGTTGATCCACTTTCTCCACTTTCTGTTTCAGGCTTTCCACAAATTGAGATTTGGTCGTAGAAGGATCGAATTGTATCCGAAGAACAGCGGGATACAAAAAAGTAATAAGAGAGGCGCACAGACCAATTAATCGTATCGGTCGTATTCTTGAATTTGGAATGAAAAAAAGAGTAATGCTTCCTAGCACGGGACAAAGAATAAGACCACTTAGATCAGAATAGCATTCACAGAAATGTTCTAACATAGAGTAGAATCGAACATGGAAGAGATTCATTGACAACAGTAAAAATATGGGCGCCTAATTCTAATACAATAGGGGTTTATCAGCCAGCCGAACCCATTCAGACCCAAAATTGGCTTGTGCGAATCACCCTTAGATAGGGTAGACTCTGTCGCGTGCCCTCCCGTTCCATCTGGGCCAAATACCTATTTAAGGTATTTTCGGCGATAGCAGTTCCCACTCGAGTTTAACTACAAACAAAAGAAAAACAAAAAATACATTGCATTTGATGTCTGCATAATTTTTTTTAAAAAGGTGAGACAAATTTCAATAAATTATTCTTACCACATAACTAAAAAAAATACTCCAACGGACAACCCATCAGTTGGAACAAATGGGGAACCCGAATCTGTTTGAAGACCTATTTAATATCTCCCCACAGATATTCCACCTGTTGCAACAGGTGGAGAAATTTCAATAAATTATTCTCTGCCACATTACAAGAAAATACTCCAACGGATAACCCATCAGCTGGAACAGATGGGGAATCTGTTTGAAGACCTATTTAATATCTCCCAACAGATCTTCCACCCGTTGCAACAGATGGACCACCACCACCACAACCAATGCCACGACCAATTCCACCAAGACCACCACCAATGCCACCAATACCAACACCAAAACCACTGACACCATCGCCAAAAAACACAAATACCAACACCACCAACAACACCATCCAACAATACCACGACAATCAACAAAATACTGAGAGAAAAACTAAGGTTTTCTCGGTTGCTTCTTACTTTTTTAGCATCAAAACTCAAAATTGTTAACCCATTCTCAAAGATAATACAACTAAAAGTCTTCTTTTTTTATCATTAACTAAAAAGACCTATTTTTTTAGAATAAAGAATAAATGTAGAACTCTTCTCGAACTCTGTTACATGCGAAGATAGAGAAAACAATGGATACAAGCGGAAATGAAGTTGAAAAAAACAACTATATGTAGTCATAAGTTATATGTTGAGTAGTTGTTGTTTGTATTATTTGTATTGTTGAGAGGGAGAGGACACCCCGAGAGAGAGAGAGAGAGAGAGAGAGAAAATTTAGAACTTAAGATTTGAAATGAAAAGTTTTTCGCGCAAATGGATTATTTGTATGGGTTGATTTGCAATTTTGGAAAAGAATAACAAGTTTTGAAATTGCTAATTTGGTCCGAATTGATCTTAATTAATTTTAAAATTTTTAAAAGATATAGTTTTTAAAACATTGAGTTGATGAGAACTCATTTCTACTCAGAGTGATCGATCGACGACTCAGGTTGGGATGAACGCAATACCAACGCCATGCAATTGCAAAGACTCGATTGGATTTGTAGTTGACCCTACGAGCTCATTCATTCATACCTAGTTCCACCTAAATCAACTAAAGTACTATCACTATCCTAACATTGAGTTGATGAGAACTCATTTCAACTCAGAGTGATCGATTGAGGACTCGGGTCAGGATGAACGCAATACCAACGCCATGCAATTGCAAAGACTCAATTGGATTTGTAGTTGACCCTGCGAGCTCACTCATTCATCCCTAGTTCTACCTAAATCAACCTAGGTACTATCACTATCCTAACATTGAGTTGATGAGAACTCATTTCAACTCAGAGTGATCGATCGACGACTCAGATTGGGATGAACGCAATACCAATGCCATGCAATTGCAAAGACTAGATTGGATTTATAGTTGACCCTGCGAGCTCACCCATTCATCCCTAGTTCCACCTAAATAAACTTAGGTACTATCACTATCCTAACATTGAGTTGATGAGAACTTATTTCAACTCAGAGTGATCGATCGACGACTCAGGTCGGTATGAACGCAATACCAATGCCATGCAATTGCAAAGACTCGATTGGATTTGTAGTTGACCTTGCGAGATCATTCATTCATCCCTAGTTCCACCTAAATCAATTGCTATGAAATCTGTTGCAACAAACGACTAAGTTGTTGAAATTTTCAAACAGGTACATATATGTTGCAACAGATGACATGTCTGATTTAATTATCAAATAGATATTTGCATCTGTTGTGACAGATGACTGAGCTGTTAAAAATTTTCTAAAAAATATTTATATCTGTTGTAACAGATGACATATCTGATTTTATTAATTATCAAATGAACATTTTCATCTGTTGTCACAGATGACTGAGCTTTTGGGATTTTTAAACAGATATTTATATCTGTTGTAACAGATGACTGAGCTGTTCGGATTTCTAAATAGATATTTATATATGTTGCAACAGATGACATATCTGTTTGAAAATCTTTTTATCTCTTTTAATTTTAAAGTAAGAAGCTTCTGGTCCGAGTAGATAATATCAAGTAGTAGTACTTACTACTAAAGGCGGTAAAAAATGTTTCTTGGATATCTCAAAAGTGAGTTCATTAAGCAGTTTTGTCTTGTTTTTTCAATGTCAGTAGTCTTAGTCTTCCTCGTTCCCCTCAAATTATTAATGAAATTAATGAATATTGAAAACCACCATGTCTACGCACACAATACATCTATAGAAATTATCTCATTTCTTCCTTCAGGTGCAGTTTATTTTATTCAACTCTCATTTTTTTCTCTCTCCTCTTTAGGGGCACAACCTTTTTTCTCGCTTTTTCTCTTCTCTTTTCATATAGATCTTTTCAGATCTAAACTCATCCATATCTTTCCTCAACTTAAATTTCTGTTTTGATCCCCTTTTTTATATTAAGGTATGGTTCATTATTGCTCTTTCATTCTCGTCTTCTTCTTTGCATGTTATTTACATCTGTTTTTTTATTTAATTACTATTTACCCATATCATATTTATTAAATTTTTTTAAGAAACTTGTAAGTGTTGAATAAACAATCCGAGAATTTTTATTACAATATGAGAAAAAAGTCATCTGTTGGGAGAAGTTTAAAAGCCTTGATGGCAGTATCATTTTTTTTTTGTATGTATTTTGTTTGTTTCATTATTGTTGATGTAGTTATTGATGTTGTTGGTGGGGTTGGCGTTGTTGGAACTTGTGGTGTTGTTGATGGTTCTGGCATAAAAGATGTTGCTTCTTTGTTGTTGATGATGTTGTTGGAACAAATATTGTTTCTTTTTTGTTGATGTTTATGTTGTTGTTGATGTTGCAACAGATGGAGAAACTGTTGGAACAAATAAAACCACTAGAAAGGCTGGTTTGATGTATTCCATCAGACTCCACATCTGTTGCAACAGACTCCACATCTGTTGCAACAGACTCCACATCAATTGCACATCTGATGCAACAGATGGACAATGTTCTTTTTGTGACATCAATTTTTTTCCTCTTCTTTGTAGATATAAGGAACTGACAGTTGATCAACTTTTGACAAACTATTTAAAGAGGCTGCAGTAAAGATGGGATCGGAGGAATAAACTGCTTGTAAATGGAACCACTTTATATGTGGGAGTTATGTATTACTGATAATGTTATCGTGGAAACATACATATAGTGCACTAATTTTGTGAATGATGTTTTTACTGATTAGTCATAGATCGTTCAAATAAGATGTCAGCAATTTTACAGTTAAGCTTGGTAGGTCCGAACTGATAAGGCTGAGGGACCATGAATATGGTTCTGATAGCCAGTTAAGATTTAATGTTGGTTGTTGCTCATGTTTATTTGTCAAGCATTGTGAAGGGATCTAATTTTTGTGTCATTGTAAAGAGATTCAATAGTGATTGGACTAACTTTTAGGGTGCATTGGACCTTTAGAGGGCCTTCGAAGCTTAGCACTACATCTAATAAGAACGAAAAACCAATATATTTATTGCCCTGGCAAAAATTTATATGGTTGGGTTGCTCGCTCGGGGTGATAATTTTATGCCAGAATGTGCTGTAGGAGAATGCTTTCAAAGGAAAATGGGTGGTTGATGGAAAACTATATCATCTGAGAGCTAATTGAAGAAGAGACATAGGGTAGAAAGTAACTTCTAACGAATCTGGCCGATGGAATTATCTTAACAGATGTGAGATCTGAATCAAGAGTAAATATGAAAGTGTATCCGGTAATGTAATTTCATCTGTTGTGTCTCTGAAAGAAAAACAATGCAGATGGACACTTTGCTAGGGAGCTTCGTGGTAGGGATTATCATCTAGATAGAAAATAGGAGAAGACCAACAAAGAAGCCTCACGGGCATCGAGGGTAGAAATGATGTACAACAAGTCTAGAAAACTTATGCCAACAGCAACTGTAGTTAAAATAATGAATCTAAGCGAAGGCGGCAAATTTCTAAATTTTAAATTTCATCCCATGCCTTCTTGTTTGTGTTTCCGATCAGGTCCACTATCGTTGACCTGATCGGAACCATAAATGAGATTGAAAAACAAATAGAGTATCATTGCTTCCTTAGCAATATGGTTATAATTGATTGTGTTTTCTTGCCTTGACATGCTTTCAACATTCCTTGAAGAAGATCAGATGCTTGTTGTAATATATGAATCCCGATAATTTTCAAGCTTGCCTCCAGCTTGTTGATTCTGTATTCAAGCTGATCGTTGCCCTCTTCGAAGTTGGTAAAGAGTTCCTCGTCTCTTGTGAGCTCGATCAGGAACACTACCTTTAAAGTTGTGGCATTCTAGAAGCCCTTCAGAACACTTTCTTCAGAAGCCTTAAAGGATACATGGAGGGTCTCTGTGTTTGTTTTAGGTCAAAATGTGTTGATGCACGTAGAAGACGTGGTCCCAAAAGTTGAACAACACACTTTTATCTAGCGTTGCTCCATGCATCTTGCTCAACCAATTTGATAAATTAGTAAGCATGGAGTTACGTAGCGTGTGATCTAAATCGGCTCTACCAATACTATCAAACTTTACGTAACTCTAAGCTCATTACTCTATTAAAAAAATATGACCGAGTTAGTGCACAAATCGAATGAGCTCAATCTCTCAGCCTTTCTGCTGATTGCTCTTCTCCAAAATAGATGACAAGATATTTGCTATGCAAAAGTCTACACCGTCGCCAGACATGTTCCCAGGCAATCATGTCTGGTGATGGTGTAGACTTTTGCATAGCAGATATCTTGTCATCTATATAGGAGAAGAGTGATCAGGCGAAAGGCTGATAGATTGGGCTTTTTTTCTATGTGCACTAACTCGGACATATTATTTTGATAGGGTAATGAGCTTGGAGTTACGTAACATTTGATAGGCTTGGTAGAGCCGGTTTAAATCACATGCTACGTAACTCCATGCTTACTAATTTATCAAATTGGTTGAGCAAGATGCATGAGAAACGCTCGATAAAAGTGTGTTGTTCAACTGTTGGGACCACATCTTCAACGTGCATCAACACATTTTGACCTAAAACAAACACAGCGACCCTCCATGTATCCTTTAAAGCTTCTGAAGAGAAAGTGTTCTGAAGGGCTTCTAGAATGCCACAACTTTGAAGGTAGTGTTCCTGACTGAGCTCACAAGAGACACGAAACTCCTTACCAACTTCGAAGACGGTAACGACCAGCTTGAATACAAAATCAACAAGCTGGAGGCAAGCTTGAAAATTATCGAGATTCACATACTACAACAAGCATCTGATCTTATCTAAGGAATGTTGAAAGCATGTCAAGGCAAGAAAACACAATCAATTATAACCATATTGCCAAGGAAGCAATGATACTCTATTTGCCTTTCAATCTCGTTTGTGGTTCCGATCAGGTTAACGGCAGTGGACCTGATCGGAAACACAAACAAGAAGATGGGATGAAATTTAAAATTCAGAAATTGCCGCCTCACTTAGTTTCCTTATTTTCACAGCAGTTATTGTATGCGTAAGTTTTCTAGACTTGATGAACATCATTTCTACCTCGATGCCCGTGAGGCTGGTTTGTTGGTCTTCTCCTATTTTCTACCTAGGTGATAATCCCGACCATGCATCTCCCTAGCAAAGTATCCATCTACATTATCTTTCTTTCAGAGACACAACAGACGAAATTACATTACTGGATACACTTTCATATTTACACTAGATTCAGATTTCGCATCTGTTATGATAATTTCATCGGCCAGATTCGTTAGAAGTTACTTTCTACCCTGTGTCTCTTCTTCAATTATCTCTCAAATAATATAGTCTTCCATCAACAACCCATTTTCCCTCGAAATCATTCTACTACCGCACCTTCTGGCAAATAATCATCAACCCGAGCGAGCAACCCAACCATATAAATTTTGGCTAGGCAATAACTATATTGGTTTTCCATTCTTGTTTGATGCAGTGCGAGGTTTCGAGGGCCCTCTAAGGGTCCAATACACACTTAAAGTTAAGTTCAATTGCTATTGGTTCTCTGCAGTTACGACAAATATTGATCCCTTCTCAAAACTTGACACGCATAAACACGAGTTCCAACCGTCAGTAATTTGTAACAGGGTATCTGCACCATCTTCACAAGGTCCTTAGCCTTATCAATTTCGAACCCATCAAACTTAACGGTACAATGCAAGATCTTGTTTGAATGATCAATGCCTAATCGGTTAAAAATTGCATTCACAAAAACATTGTACTTTGTGTGTGTTGTCCCGGTAACCTTATCAGTAATACATACTTAACTCCGACACATATGATAGTGGATCCATCTGCACACACCTTATTCTTTCTAGCCCATCTATAGCTTAAATTGAATAAACAAATGACTAGCTTGTTGCAACAGATGACACATCTGTTTATATTGTCAATCAATTGGAGACATCTGTTACGACAGTGATCAACCTGTTGCAGAAATTAAACAGATATATACTTTTGTTGCAAAAAGATTGCCAGTATGTTGTAAGTTATCTAACAGAAAGAATATATTTTGTAACAGATTACCCATCTGTTAGATTTATTTTAAAGTAATTTTCTTTTCTTTCCGATATACAATAATTTATAAATAGGTTCCTCCTTACAAATATGGATGATCCAGATTCGTACAAGAATATTCATATCGAGTTCTTGCATGAACTTCAAAGGCAGTTTGATTGATGAACTTCAGAGAGATGTTTGGCTGACTTCGGAGCAAGGCTGCCAGATGAATGAAAGATGTCTGATTGACAATAATAATAATAGTAGTAATAATAATTAGGTAATGTTTTTTATTTTAGTGATTATTTTCCTCCTTTTATATATCAAATCTACCCAGGGGATTCAAAAATCTATGAACATTCATTTCATTTTGTTGTCGACTTTGAATTTTTAATTCTTATTTAGTATTTAATAATAATCATTCTGTTTATTCCTTGTTCTCAACATGTCGACGGTTGGTGGTAGGGATTGAGCAGCAATTTGTGTCAATAGTTAGAGGTTAATTTGCTACGACAGATCGATCATATGTTGCACCTGGTGGTTATTTATAAAAAAGGGCTATTATTGTTATTGAGAGGATGAAAAGAGAAAGACATGACTCGGAGTTCCGATTATTCAATATGAAAAATGTTTCGTAAATAAATAATAAGGAAAAAAATAATAAACACAATTTACAACCACAATTTTAATAACAGATTGTGACTTTTCACCATTTTTATTTTTGAATTTGTTTTTAAAATTATTTATTATATAATAAAATGATTATTATTTTATTAAGGAATTTGAAAAGGTATTTTTTTTTATTTATAAGATAAAAAAGTAAGCAAATTTGGATTAATGATATGATGATACAGTTTTTTTTTTTTAAAAAAAGTAGATTATATGTTGCATCAATTAAATTATCTGATGCAACAGGTTCACTATGGTTGCAACAGATGATATATCTGTTGTCACAGATGATTTATCCGATGCAACCTATATCGAGTCACAACTCAATAAAAGCAGTTCTTGGAAAGAACTAATTAATAATAATAATCTGAAAAGTCATGACTTATCACAATGTTTCTTAATTTAATTAATTCATTACTTTTCACATTAATAAAAAATATAATTAATAAATGGAGGTGAACAGTTAGATTATATGTTGCAACAGATATGCTATCTGATTCAACATATTTTATATTTGTTGCAACAGATAATATATCTGTTGTCACAGATGTGTTATCTGATGCAACAGATATAGAATCTGTTGCCACAACTCAATAAAAATGGTTCTTCGAAAGACTAATTAATAATAATAATCTGAAAGTCATGACTTATATCACAATATTTATTTTCTTAATTTAATCAAAAATTTAATTAATGTATGGAGGTGAATAGTCGCGCCTTTTGGCCTCTTATTCAAATTCAATCCTCTATAAATAGGTTCGTCCTTACTCAATCGTTCATTCAAATACACACTCTATTTATTTATTGCATCTCGTCTTTCATATTACACTCTAGAAGATAAGATTATGGCTAACCCAGTGTGGGACGTTGCTTTTCTACAAGACGCCGTGAATGAACTTCAAAATCAACTTCGTGATCTGCAATGGGAATTGGGAGGAGTTAGATCAAGAATGCTCCGCGAGATATGCAGGTTAAGGAGAGCCTTGCTACTTCCGGTTGAAGATTGGCCGGCTGGCAATGATGATGCTGATAATAATAATAATAATAATTAGACTATTATTTTTATTTTAGTCTATTATATGTATTTTTATTTGTTTAATAAATAAATTATGTTTGATCTTTGACGTTTTAATCCATATTTAATTTTCATTCTGTCTATTATCTTCTCAACAAACATTTCGATGATTCGACGTAAAAAGGAATAATTTAGAATCCAGTAGCAATAGCAAGATTTATCTGTTGGGTTTGTGGCAGGGGTTGATTTGTGTTGTTTCAAACAGATTAATCATTCGTTGCAACAGATAATTAGTCTGTTGCAACAGATAAATATTCTGATGCAATTGATAATTAGTCTAGTGCAACAGATAACCATCCTGATACAAAAGATAATACGTCTGATGCAACAGATAATATGATGATGCAACAGATAAATAGTCTGATGCAACAGATTACTCATCTGATGCACCAGATGATTGATTTGTTTAAATTGTGGGCACTTGTGCTGGATTCATAATCGGAGTTCTATCCATTGTTGGAAAAATAGAAGTGTACCTAGATGACAAATACAAATAAAAATCATAATTTTACTTACCAAAGTAACCTATGAAGTAATGCCAAAGTGGAAAGTGATGTAGTAAACAAAATTTGACCTAAGAAATTGGTCAGATCACAGCAGTAGCGTTGTACCAACAACAACAACAACAGCAACAACAAATGATCGACAAGAAGAAGATGAAGCAGAAGATGATGAATAAAGGAGCAGAAACATAAACAATTAACAACAAAAATCGCTAAGTAAGAGAAAACAACAATGGATGAAAAGAGAGAGAAAGACTCCTTTTAGTCTCTCTGTTTCCCGTTATTTTAGGTATACATTGGGATCAAAGTGTAAATTTAAAAACTTATGGGTTATTTTAAAATTTTCCCAACTTTCTTAATACATAATAAAGTAATTGTCACCTCCAACTAATAATTAAGACTTGTGTCACCTACACCTTATTTTAAAACTCTTTTGTCACCTGTGACCCAAACCCCTTATTTACTTGACAGTCTTTTTTTTTAAAGCTTATTTTATTAAATTAACCTTATTAATTATGTTCTAAAAATATAAATTTGAATATTATACATTATAAATAATAATAATAATAATAATAATAATTTAATGATAACGATTCTATTAAAACAATATGATAAACTTCTCTTGATTTCACACACTAAAAATCAATTAAATGTGAACATTTGCAATTCCAATGTCTAAGGATTGTTATTATTAATATGTGTAAGGGGTAAAGTAGTAACATTCATCATTCAATTTATGATTTTTTAATCATCATATAAAATAAAATGTGCCCAACTAAAATGAGACAAAGGGAGTAGGATTTTATCAAAAAAAAAAAAAAAAAGACACAAATGAATTAATAGGATGTTATAACCAAAAAAAAAAAAAAGAGACACATATGATTTGATAGGATTTTATTACCCAAAAGTAAAAAGAGGCATGAATTTTAGGATACATAAAAATTGAACAAAATCGATTTTTCAGAAAAACATTGTCACACATAAAAAATGAATGTCATGTTAATAAATGGAAATATGGATTAAGGATTTTATCACCAAATAAACCATATATATTAATTAGGATTTCATCACCTAAAAGAATAAAGAGAGACACATATGATTTAAGATTTTACTACCAAAAAAAAAAAAGAATATATGAATTAAGGTTTTATTACACAAAAAAAATAGTCAAAAGAAACATAAATTAGTAGGATTTTGTTACAAAAAAGGACATTTGAATTAGGACCCACAAAAATTCAACAAATTTGAATTAAGATTTTATTACCAAGAAAAAAAGAACAAACAATACATATGATTAAGATTTTATTACCAAAAAAAAAAAAAGAGACAATATGGATTAAGATTTTATTATATAAAGATATATATTAATTAGAATTTCATCACCAAAAAGAATAAAGAGAGACACATATGATTTAAGATTATATATATATATATATGAATTAAGGTTTTATTACCAAAAAAAATATAGTCAAAAGAGACATAAATTAGTAGGATTTTGTTTTAAAAAAAGGACATTTGAATTAGGAAACACAATAATTCAACAAATTCGAATTAAGATTTTATTACCAAGAAAAAAAGAACAAGAGAGACATATGAATTAAGATTTTATTACAAAAAAAGAAAAAAAAAAGAGTCAATATGAATTAAGATTTTATTACCAAAAAAATAAACAAAAGAGACACATATGAATTAGCAAGATTTTATTATAAACAAAAGGTCATAGAAATTAGGACACACCAAATTCAATTTAAGATTCTATTACCAAAAAAAAGACAAATGAATTAGAATTTTACTAACCCCAAAAAAAGAGACAATATGAATTAAGATTTAATACCAAAAGAAACAAACAAAAGAGAAACATATGAATTAGTAGGATTTTATTACCAAAAAACAAACATAAGAATCAGGATACACAAAAATTCAACAAATTCAAATTAAGATTTTACTATCAAAAAGAAAAAGAGACAGATGAATTATGATTTCATTACCAATAAAAAAGAAGAGACACTATGAATTAAGATTTTACTAAAAGAAAAAGAGACAATATAAATTAAGATTTATTATCAAAAGAAACACCTGAATTAGTAGAATTTTGTTACCGAAAAAATACATATGAATTAGGACATTCAATTAAGATTTTACTACCCAAAAAAGACATGAATAATGATTTCATTACCAATAAAAAAAAGATAATATAAATTAAGATTTTATTACCAAAAAAAAAAAAAGAGACACATATGAATTAATAGGATTTTATCACCAAAAAAAAGACATGTGAATTATGACACACAAGAATTTAATAATTTTTAATTAAGAATTATTACCAAAAGAAAAGAGACATATGAATTAGGATTTTATTACAAAAAAAAAAAAAAGACACACTCTCCCGTTCAACAATACTTGTCCACTATTGATTGAGGTAATTTTACTAAATCACCTTTTGAATATAATTAATTCAATCTTTAAAAATGTATTGGGTAATTACTATAATTAATAACTAAGAGTTAAATTGGTAAAAATGAGTAAATCATTCATTAATTTTTCAAATTGATGTATGGTTGAATATTTACTTTTAGCAACATAGAAAATTATTATTGGATGGAGGGAGTATGATTTAGTAAGATTTTATTTTATTTTTCATTTTTTAAAAAGAAATGACATATTAATTAGGACAAAAAAAATTGGACAAATAAAGAAAAGATTATGATGTTATTCTAATACCATATCTATCACTAAGTGATTATATGAAGTATATAATATTGAAATTTATTTTTTTCAAAATATAATTAATTAGACTAATTTAGTAAAACAAGCTTTTAACAAAAAACATATTAAAGAAAGCATCAAGTCAATAAGGACCGAGTAAAACGGAATGAAGAGAGTATGAATTTGGACAGAAAATTGAACAAAATTGAATTTTGAAAAAATATTAACGCGTAATATTAGGAAGAGCACGCACAAAACCCGCATGATCTCGGCACGTGAACTCCATGCACTTCATAGCTAAATACTCCACTATAAATACCCGAGCGGGAACAATACCCTTCTATAGGGGGTTTTCACTTCTTTCTCCGTCATTGTTCAACTTGCTTGAACTTCCTTTCAAAGCTTTCAAATTCTTTGGTGAAGATGTCATTGTCTCCGACTTTATCATCATCATCGTTGTAGAAGAATCGTCTTCGTCGTAGTCATCGTTCACTGTTTTACCAGTAGCAGCATTAAAGGGTAAAATAGTTGAGAAGATTCAAAAAAATTGAGTTACACTTATTGTTTCTCAAAAGTGTTTGTGGTATTTGTCTTTTGTTTAATCTCGTTATCGTTATTCTTTTAATTATAATCGTGAATTTAGTTACGGTGTACAAAACTAGCCCGGACACCACATCATGATTATCAATTAAAAAAAATAACTATAATGAGATTGAGCAAAAGTGAAGTACCGCAACCAATTTCACCGACGAGAAGCGTAACACTGTTCTCCTGAATCTTCTCCACAATTTTGCTCATCAATGCTGCTACAGGTAAAACACCGAACCCCGATATCTTCGATGATGATAGCTCCGACAATGATGATTATGATGAAGTCAGAGAAGATGATGTCATTATCGCCGGAGAATTCGAAAGCCCTAAAAAGGAAGAAAGTTCAGACGAAATGAACGATGATACAGAAAAAGGTGAAAAAGGCAAAAATGAAGTGCATGAAGTTCATGCGCTGATATTATAAGGATTTTGTGCGTGCCCTCTCTCTAGCAGTACATGTCAATGTTCTTTAAAAATTCAAATCTGTTCAATTTTATGTGTCCTAAATCATACTCCCTCATTCTCGTTTCATTTGATCCTTATTTACTTGAGAAAATTGAAGGAAAGATGTCTTTTAAGTCTTGAATGAATGATTGGTGATATTGACCAACAGATAGGGTCAAACATCACTAGGAAACTTGATTAAGTTAATTGTGGACTTGATTAATATTTTCAAAACTTTCTAATCTTTTCAAAAATACAAATCAACCCAACCCACACCCCTCTTCAATCCTAATCAACCACTCTCTCTCTCCAGCTTCTCCTAACCAACAGTTCTGTAAAATTTCTCCCTTCAACCTCCGACGACAAATAGTCGGGCGAGTTTCTTTTCGACTTTCAATCGTCAATCGACGTGAATACTTCTCCGGCGACAACAACTTCGAGTTCTTCGTCATAAACTTTAATATTTCCCTCTTATAGTAGTATCTCAACAGTGAGAAAATGGGTGACATCCACGTTCATGACTGCAAGGATTTTCTTTGCCTTGGTCCAGCTCTTGCCATATAGATATGGCCTCTTTTATCTAACATATTTAATCACTTCTTCATCCCATTGGAATGTAGAAACTAACTGATCAAATAACAGGCCACCAGAATCAGCTAGATTACAAAAATTAGCGTACCTATCTTTGAAATTTTTGTAGAAGTTGAGGTTCATTATCTTATCAGCAGCATCATAAGCATCTGGGTACGCTAATTGTCTGCCCCTCATGAGGCAGAGAATTTCATCAACATACTGTGGTATAAGAAGATAATTTTTAAATAGGTTAGTAATTATAAAGAATAAAAACACAGTGGAAAGAATCCGATGCAGAGGGTTCTCTTAATCAGCTCACAGATTACCCAGTCAATGCAACTTATGCAACAGCCAACAGATGTGTATTATGTTACAACAGAATACCAAGCTGTTGCAACAGATTACACATCTGCTACATAGATTCTTCTTCATGGAGTAGATTGGAAGGGTAGGTTAGCAAAAGTAAACTTACCTTGTCCTCGTACCACACACACATATTTGTCATATTCGAGAAGTCTTTGGCGGCAAATGAATGCATGGTGTATTTTTTTTGAACCTTCATCTTGATGAATTCTTTTAGTTCCTTCTTCTTCTCCTTGCCAAGCGCCGCAAATATGTCCACCTTCTTCGGCGGCCCCTGAACTTCAACAACTATTGGAGCGGGGGGAGTTGCATTTTTTGCTGATTTCAGAACGTAGAGAATTTTTCTAATTTTTATTCTCTTCCTCCTAACCTCCACTGTAGGAGTGCATGGCTCCCTCACCTCGTTAGATGGTATGACACCCCTCTAAGATTTTAACTTCTCGACAGCTTCAGCAATAACCTCTAGCTTGTCGAGGAGTTTATCCTCTCTATCCTTGCACACTTTGCATTTGCAATGAGAATATGAGGGTGCGAAAGGGTGAAAGGGACCACTGTAGGGGTAGGAGGGACCGGTGTAGGGGTGAGAGGGATGACCTGTGCAAGGGGTATTTTCAAACATATTTATTTTTTGCTGAGCACCAACATGCTCATAATCACGACTGGCAGCAGAAGTAGGATGACTGCCACCATCACAGACAACTCTACCAGCAACACCCCCAGAAGAAGCACCCGGATCTGCTGCAGTTTGAGTTAGGTCGTGAAGAGCTTCAACATTAGACTGACCTTGCCTAACTGCTCTTCTTATGGATGTTTCTCCATCAAATTCCTTCCTTATTAACTCCACCGTTGGGTCTTCTTTTGTATCAACAAGACCCAGAATAAGAAAATAAGTCATCCCCAGCTCATCAATAGTAGGCACGATCCAAGGATGCACAACCTATAAAAAAATGACAGGAGGAATTTAAATCATATAATAATAATTTACAGTCAGTTGGGTTACATGGGGCTCGGGTTATGTTAACTTAGCCAACTTATGCAACAAACGATCTAGCTACCGCAACAACTGATCTGTATGTTGAAATAGATTGATAATATATTACATCAGAATACCCATCTGTTGCATAATTTACAGTAGATGGGTAATCTGTTGAGTAGGGTTCAGAGAACAGAGCAACATATGGTTAATCTGTTGTGAAATATGGATCGTTAATTGCAACAGATTACCTATGGCACCAGTTGCAGTTGACGGGTAATCTCTTACAACAGATGGAACATCTGTTTCAATATCTTTATTTGATGCAAATCATTTTAGTTGAAAGAAGACGTACTGCATCATCCGGAGGATTAAAGAGATCATCCTCGTTAATATTTTTTTTGCTGCTCTCTACTGCAGCCAACCACCTAAGGATCCTTGGATGAGAAACCTTATCCGGGTAATCCGTGAAATGCTTTCATAGGGGAGGAATGGCTTCATATGCCCAAGCCAAAAAAATGTAAATAGGAAGCAAGCAAAAAAAAAAGTCACAAGTATATTCAATATAAATTAATGAATGAGTAAAAATAGTGATCAATTTTACCATGAAAGCCCAAGGAAAGCTGTATAATGTGGTAGTCTTTGGCTTTATCTCTTTCAGTAAATATTTGACAGTCAAGTAGTAGCTGTCGTAGCCCCAGGGATAATCGTTGAATCTCCCAAAATCATCAGCAAATGCCAACAAATCACGTTCTATGACTTTCTTGACGTCTCTTGCCAATAAAACGGAATGGACAAACCAAACTAAGCACAATTTCTCCCTGTAGTGCTTTGGTATGTCTTTATTCTTGGGATCCGCTATCAAATCCTTCACTTTGTAGCTAGGTCCAACAATGCCCAACAACCTATCTTTTTTTACCTTGCGTTTGTTGGACCCTTTGTGGGGTGTTTTCTTGATGGCAGGTTCTTCTGGACGATCGCATCTCAAGCCCGCCACAATGGCAAACTCTTTCAATCCAAAACAAACGGCATGCCACAATAGTTGATCCAGACTTCATCCATCTTATTTCCTCCTTCCTTTGGACCTTCATCATCCCCCGCATATATGATCCTGTGCTTGAGAAGGCCATATACCATGATCATTGGGAAAAGGAGAGGGCGGGGCCCAGACAGCTCAAGAAAGTGTGCAAAGCAGCTCTTCTTAAAAAGTCCATCTATGTTTTCCTTCTTCATAATACTCCTAAGTTAGTCAAAAGGTTTCCCCAACTGACATTTAAGTACAAGATCACCAAATACTGCTTAGGGTTATTCATCAGCATTGCAACTCGAAACTTGTCAATACTAATGGTTTTGACAGAATCATGCTATAATTTTGATATTATTTCACGCCCTATTGGTGAGGAGGATTTATCATTTTCCTCGGCTTTATTTTGCCCTGACGGAGATTGTTCTGGAAGTTCTGCCGAATCTATCTGTACTCTAGCCTTTTTTGTTTGGTAATCAGAAGTTGATCCACTTTCTGTTTCTTTTCTTTTGGGAAACATCTTTTAACTACAAACAAAAGAAAAACAAAAAATACATTGCATTTGATATCTGCATAAATTTTTTTTAAAAGGTGAGATAAATTTTAATAAATTATTCTTACCACATAACCAAAAAATATACTCCAACGGACAACCCATCAGTTGGAACAGATGGGGAACCCGAATCTGTTTGAAGACCGATTTAATATCCCCCCACAGATATTCCACCTGTTGCAACAGGTGGAGAAATTTCAATAAATTATTCTCTGCCACATTACAAGATACTCCAACAGATAACCCATCAGTTGGAAAAGATGGGAAATCTGTTTGAAGACCTATTTAATATCTCCCAACAGATCTTCCACCCGTTGCAACAGATGGACCACCACCACCACAACCAATGCCACGACCAATGCCACCAAGACCACCACCAATACCAATACCAACACCAAGACCACTGACACCACCGCCAAAAAACACAAATACTAACACCACCAACAACACCACAAACATCATCCAACAATACCACGACAGTCAACAAAATACTGAGAGAAAAATTAGGGTTTTCTCGGGTGCTTCTTACTCTTTTAGCATCAAAACTCAAAATTGTTAACCCATTCTCAAAGATAATATAACTAAAAGTCTTCTTTTTTATCATTAACTAAAAAGCCCTATTTTTTAGAATAAAGAACAAATGTAGAACTCTTCTCAAACTTTGTTACATGCGAAGATAGAGAAAACAGCGGATACAAGCGGGAATGAAGTCGAAAAAACAACTATATGTAGTCATAAATGGGAAGAAAATCGACCTGTTTTGAAGGGTTGAGCAATATGTTGAGTAGTTGTTGTTTGTATTATTTGTATTGTTGAGAGGGAGAGGACACCCCGAGAGAGAGAGAGAGAGAGAAGAGCGAGAACTTAAGATTTGAAATAAAAAGTTTTTCGCGCAAATGGATGATTTGTAAGGGTTGATTTGTAATTTTGGAAAAGAATAACAAGTTTTGAAATTGCTAATTTAGTCCAAATTGATCTTAATTAATTTTAAAAATTTTAAAAGATATAGTTTTTAAAACATTGAGTTGATGAGAACTCATTTCTACTCAGAGTGATCGATCGACGACTCGGGTCGGGATGAACGCAATACCAGCGCCATGCAATTGCAAAGACTTGATTGGATTTGTAGTTGATCCTGCGAGCTCATTCATTCATCCCTAGTTCCACCTAAATCAACTTAGGTACTATAACTATCCTAACATTGAGTTGATAAGAACTCATTTCAACTCAGAGTGATCGATCGACGACTCGGGTCAGGATGAACGCAATACCAACGCCATGCAATTACAAAGACTCGATTGGATTTGTAGTTGACCCTGCGAGCTCACTCATTCATCCATAGTTCCACCTAAATCAACTTAGGTACTATTACTATCCTAACATTGAGTTGATGAGAACTCATTTCAACTCAGAGTGAGTGATCGATGACTCGAGTCGGGATGAACGCAATACCAACGCCATGCAATTGCAAAGACTCGATTAGATTTGTAGTTGACCCTGCGAGCTCACTCATTCATCCATAGCTCTACCTAAATCAACATAGGTACTATCACTATCCTAACATTGAGTTGATGAGAACTCATTTCAACTCAGAGTGATCGATCGACGACTCAGGTCGGTATGAATGCAATACCAACGCCATGCAATTGCAAAGACTCGATTGGATTTATAGTTGACCCTGCAAGCTCATTTATTCATCCCTAGTTCCACCTAAATCAATTTAGGTACTATCACTATCCTAACATTGAATTGATGAGAACTCATTTCAACTCAGAGTGATCTATCAACGACTCGGGTCGGGATGAACGCAATACCAATGCCATGCAATTGCAAAGACTTGATTCGATTTGTAGTTGACCTTGCAAGCTCACTCATTCATCCATAGTTCCACCTAAATCAACTTAGGTACTATCACTATCCTAAGATTGAGTTGATGAGAACTCATTTCAACTCAGAGTGATCGATCGACGACTCAGGTTGGTATGAACGCAATACCAACGCCATACAATTACAAAGACTCGATTGAATTTGTAGTTAACCCTGCGAGCTCACTCATTCATCCCTAGTTCCACCTAAATCAACTAGGTACTATCACTATCCTAACATTGAGTTGATGAGAACTCATTTTAACTCAGAGTGATCTATCGACGATTCGGGTCGGGATAAACGCAATACCAATGCCATGCAATTGCAAAGACTCGATTGGATTTGTAGTTGACCCTACAAGCTCACTCATTCATCCCTAGTTCCACCTAAATCAACTTAGGTACTATCACTATCCTAACATTGAGTTGATGAGAACTCATTTCAACTCAGAGTGATCGATCGACGACTCAGGTTGGTATGAATGCAATACCAACGCCATGCAATTACAAAGACTCGATTGTATTTGTAGTTTACCCTACGAGCTCATTTATTCATTCCTAGTTCCACCTAAATAAATTGTTATGAAATCTGTTGCAACAAACGACTAAGCTGTTGAACATTTTCAAACAGGTATATATATGTTGCAACATATGATATATCTGATTTAATTATCAAATAGATATTTGCATCTGTTGTGACAGATGACTGAGCTGTTAGAAATTTTTAAAAAAATATTTATATTTGTTGTAACAGATGACATATCTGATTTTATTAATTATCAAATGAACATTTTCATCTGTTATCAAAGATGACTGAGCTTTTGGGATTTTTAAACAGATATTTATATCTGTTGTAACAGATGACTGAGCTGTTCGGATTTCTAAATAGATATTTATATATGTTGTAACAGATGACATATCTGTTTGAAAATCTTTTTATCTCTTTTAATTTTAAAGCAAGAAGCTTCTGGTCCGAATAGATAATATCAAGTAGTATTACTTACTACTAAAGACGGTAAAAAATATTTCTTGGATATCTCAAAAGTGAGTTCATTGAGCAGTCTTGTCTTGTCTTTTAAATGTCAGTAGTCTCAGTCTTCTCGAGCCCCTCAAATTATTAATGAAATTAATGAATATTGAAAACCACCACGTCTACGTACACAATACATCTATAGAAATTATCTCATCTCTTCCTTCAGCTGTAGTTTATTTTATTCAACTCTCATTTTTTCTCTCTCCTCTTTAGGGTCACAACCTTTTTTCTTGTTTTTCTCTTCTCTTCTCATAAAGATCTTTTTGGATCTAAACTCATCCGTATTTTTTCTCGACTTAAATTTCTATTTTTATCCCCTTTTTGATATTAAGGTATGGTTCATTATTGCTCTTTCATTCTCGTCTTCTTATTTGCATGTTATTTACATCTATTTTTTATTTAATTACTATTTACCCATATCATATTTATTAAAAAAAATTTAAGAAACTTGTAAGTGTTGAATAAACAATCCGAGAATTTTTATTACAATAAGAGAAAAAGGTCATCTATTGGGAGAAGTTTAAAAGCCTTGTTGGCAGTATCATTTTTTTTGTATGTATTTTGTTTGTTTCATTATTGTTGATACAATTATTGATGTTGTTGGTGGGGTTGGCGTTGTTGGAACTTAGGGTGTTGTTGATGGTTCTGGCATAAAGGATGTTGCTTCTTTGTTGTTGATGATGTTGTTGGAGCAAATATTATTTCTTTTTTATTGATGTTTATGCTGTTGTTGATGTTGCAACAGATGGAGATACTGTTGGAACAAATAAAACCACTAGAAAGGCTTGTTTGATGTATTCCATCAGACTCCACATCTGTTGCAACAGACTCCACATCTATTGCAACAGACTCCACATCTGATACAACAGATGGACAATGTTCTTTTTGTGACATCAATTTTTTTCCTCTTCTTTGTAGATATAAGGAACTGACAGTTGATCAACTTTTGACAGACTATCTCAAGAGGCTGCAGTAAAGATGGGATCGGAGGAATAAGCTGCTTGTAGATGGAACTACTTCATATGTGGGAGTTATGTATTACTGATAATATTATCGTGGAAACACACATATAGTGCACTGATTTTGTGAATGATGCTTTTACTAATTAGTCATAGATCGTTCAAATAAGATATCTGTAATTTTACAGTTAAGTTTGGTAGGTCCGAACTGATAAGGCTGAGGGACCATGAATATGGTTCTGATAGCCTGTTAAGATTTAATGTCGGTTGTTGCTCATGTTTATTTGTCAAGCATTGTGAAGGGATCTAATTTTTGTGTCATTGTAAAGAGATTCAATAGCGATTGGACTAACTTTTAGGGTGCATTGGACCCTTAGAGGTCCTTCGAAGCTTAGCACTACATCTAATAAGAACGGAAAACCAATATATTTATTGCCCTGGCCAAAATTTATATGGTTGGGTTGCTCGCTCGGGGTGATGATTTTATGCTAAAATGTGCGGTAGGAGAATGCTTTCAAAGGATAATGGGTGGTTGATGGAAGACTATATCATCTGAGAGCTAATTGAAGAAGAGACATAGGGTAGAAAGTAACTTCTAACGAATCTGGCCGGTGGAATTATCTTAACAGATGCGAGCTCTGAATCATGTGTAAATATGAAAGTGTATCCGGTAATGTAATTTCATCTGTTGTGTCTCTGAAAGAAAAACAATGCAGATGGACACTTTACTAAGGAGCTGTGTGGTCGGGATTATCACCTAGATAGAAAATAGGAGAAGACCAACAAAGAAGCCTCACGGGCATCGAGGGTAGAAATGATGTACAAAAAGTCTAGAAAACTTATGCCAACAGCAACTGCAGTTAAATAATGAATCTAAGCGAAGGCGGCAAATTTCTAAATTTTAAATTTCATCCCATGCCTTCTTGTTTGTGTTTCCGATCAGGTCCACTATCGTTGACCTGATCGGAACCACAAACGAGATTGAAAGTCAAATAGAGTATAATTGCTTCCTTAGCAATATGGTTATAATTGATTGTGTTTTCTTACCTTGACATGCTTTCAACATTCCTTGAAAAATATCAGATGCTTGTTGTAGTATGTGAATCCCGATAATTTTCAAGCTTGCCTCCAGCTTGTTGATTTTGTATTCAAGCTGGTCATTGCCCTCTTCGAAGTTGGTAAAGAGTTTCTCGTCTCTTGTGAGCTCGATCAGGAACACTACCTTCAAAGTTTTGGCATTCTAGAAGCCCTTCAGAACACTTTCTTCAGAAGCCTTAAAGGATACATGGAGGGTCTCTGTGTTTGTTTTAGGTCAAAATGTGTTGATGCACGTTGAAGATGTGGTCCCAAAAGTTGAACAACACACTTTTATCTAGCGTTGCTCCATGCATCTTGCTCAACCAATTTGATAAATTCGTAAGCATGGAGTTACGTAGCGTGTGATCTAAATCGGATCTACCAAGCCTATCAAACGTTACGTAACTCTAAGCTCATTACTCTATCAAAAAAATATGACCGAGTTAGTGCACAAATCGAACGAGCTCAATCTCTCAGCCTTTCTGTTGATTGCTCTTCTCCAATATAGATGACAAGATATTTTCTATGCAAAAGTCTACACCGTCGCCAGACATGTTCCCAGGCAATTATGTCTGGCGATGATGTAGACTTTTGCATAGCAGATATCTCGTCATCTATATTGGAGAAGAGTGATCAGCAGAAAGGCTGACAGATTGGGCTTTTTTTCTATGTGCACTAACTCGGACATATTATTTTGATAGGGTAATGAGCTTGGAGTTACGTAATGTTTGATAGTCTTGGTAGATCCGGTTTAAATTATATGCTACGTAACTCCATGCTTACTAATTTATCAAATTGGTTGAGCAAGGTGCAAGAGCAACGCTCGATAAAAGTGTGTTGTTTAACTGTTGGGACCACATCTTCAATGTGCATCAACACATTTTGACCTAAAACAAACACAGCGACCCTCCATGTATCCTTTAAAGCTTCTGAAGAGAAAGTGTTCTGAAGGGCTTCTAGAATTCCACAACTTTGAAGGTAGTGTTCCTAATCGAGCTCACAAGAGACGAGGAACTCCTTACCAACTTCGAAGTCGATAACGATCAGCTTGAATACAAAATCAATAAGCTGGAGGCAAGCTTGAAAATTATCGGGATTCACATACTACAGCAAACATCTGATCTTATCCAAGGAATATTGAAAGCATGTCAAGGCAAGAAAACACAATCAATTATAACCATATTTCCAAGAAAGCAATGATACTCTATTTGCCTTTCAATCTCGTTTGTGGTTCCGATCAGGTCAACGGCATTGGACCTGATCGGAAACACAAACAAGAAGATGGGATGAAATTTAAAATTCAAAAATTACCGCCTCACTTAGTTTCCTTATTTTCACTGCAGTTGTTGTTGGCGTAAGTTTTCTAGACTTGCTGAACATCATTTCTACCCTCGATGCCCGTGAGGCTGCTTTGTTGGTCTTCTCCTATTTTCTACCTAGGTGATAATCCCGACCATGCAGCTCCCTAGCAAAGTATCCATCTGCATTGTCTTTCTTTCAGAGACACAACAGATGAAATTACATTACCGGATACACTTTTATATTTGCACTTGATTCAGATTTCGCATTTGTTAAGATAATTTCATCGGCCAGATTCGTTAGAAGTTACTTTCTACCCTGTGTCTATTCTTCAATTAGCTCTCAGATGATATAGTCTTTCATCAACAATCCATTTTCCCTCGAAAGCATTCTCCTACCGCGCCTTCTGGCATATAATCATCAACCTGAGCGAGCAACCCAACCATATAAATTTTGGCCAGGGCACTATCTGTATTGGTTTTCCATTCTTGTTTGATGTAGTACGAGGCTTGAGGGCCCTCTAAGGGTCTAATGCACACTTAAAGTTAAGTTCAATCGCTATTGGTTCTCTGCAGTGACGAAAAATATTGATCCCTTCTCAAAACTTGACACGCATAAACACGAGCACCAACCGTCAGTAATTTGTAACAGGATATCTGCACCATCTTCATGAGGTCCTCAGCCTTATCAATTTTGAACCCATCAAACTTAATGGTACAATGCAGGATCTTGTTTGAATGATCAATGCCTAATCGGTTAAAAACTGCATTCACAAAAACATTATACTTTGTGTGTGTTGTCCCGGTAACCTTATCAGTAATACATACTTAACTCCGACACATATGATAGTGGATCCATCTGCACACACCTTATTCTTTCTAGCTTATCTATAGCTTAAATTGAATAAACAGATGACTAGCTTATTGCAACAGATGACATATTTGTTTATATTGTCAATCAATTGGAGACATCTGTTACGACAGTGATCAACCTATTGCAGAAATCAAACAAATATATACATCTGTTGCAAAAAGATTGCCAGTATGTTGTAAGTTATCTAACAGAAAGAATATATTTTGTAACAGATTACTCATCTGTTAGATTTATTTTAAAGCAATTTTCTTTTCTTTCCGAGATACAATAATTTATAAATAGGTTCCTCCTTACAAATATGGATGATCCAGATTCGTACAAGAATATTCATATCGAGTCCTTGCGTGAACTTCAAAGGCAGTTTGATTGATGAACTCCAGAGAGATATTTGGCTGACTTCGGAGCAAGGCTGCCGGATGAATGAAAGATGTCTGATTGACAATAATAATAATAGTAGTAATACTAATTAGGTAATATTTTTATTTTAGTGATTATTTTCCTCCTTTTATATATCAAATCTACCCAGGGGATTCAAAAATCTATGAACATTCATTTCATTTTGTTGTCGACTTTGAATTTTTAATTCTTATTTAGTATTTAATAATAATCATTCTGTTTATTCCTTGTTCTCAACATGTCGACGGTTGGTGGTAGGGATTGAGCAGCAATTTGTGTCAATAGTTAGAGGTTAATCTGCTACGACAGATCGATCATATGTTTCACCTTGCGGTTATTTATAAAAAAGGGCTATTGTTGTTATTGAGAGGATGAAAAGAGAAAGACATGACTCGGAGTTACGATTATTCAATATGAAAAATGTTTCGTAAATAAATACTAAGGAAATAAATAATAAACACAATTTATAACCACAATTTTAATAACTGGTCGTGACTTTTCACCATTTTTATTTTTGAATTTATTTTTAAAATTATTTATTATATAATAAAATGATTATTATTTTATTAAGGAATTTGAAAAGGTATTTTTTTTATTTATAAAATAAAAAAGTAAGCAAATTTGGATTAATGATATGATGATATAGTTATTTTTTAAAAAAAGTAGATTATATGTTGCATCAATTAAATTATCTGATGCAACAGGTTCACTATGGTTGCAACAGATGATATATCTGTTGTCACAGATGATTTATATGATGCAACCTATATCGAGTCACAACTCAATAAAAGCAGTTCTTGGAAAGAACTAATTAATAATAATAATCTGAAAAGTCATGACTTATCACAATATTTCTTAATTTAATTAATTCATTACTTTTCACATTAATAAAAAATGTAATTAATAAATGGAAGTGAACAATTAGATTATATGTTGCAACAGATATGTTATCTGATGCAACATATTTTATATTTGTTGCAACAGATAATATATATGTTGTCACAGATGTTTTATCTGATGCAACAGATATAGAATTTGTTGCCACAACTCAATAAAAATGATTCTTCGAAAGACTAATTAATAATAATAATCTGAAAAGTCATGACTTATATCACAATATTTATTTTCTTAATTTAATCAAAAATTTAATTAATGTATGGAGGTGAATAGTCGCTCCTTTTTGCCTCTCATTCAAATTCAATCCTCAATAAATAGGTCCGTCCTTACTCAATCGTTCATTCAAATACACACTCTATTTATTTATTGCATCTCGTCTTTCATATTACACTCTAGAAGATAAGATTATGGCTGACCCAGTGTGGGACGTTGCTTTTCTGCAAGACGCCGTGAATGAACTTCAAAATCAACTTCGTGATCTGCAATGGGAATTGGGAGGAGTTAGATCAAGAATGCTCCGCGAGATATGCAGGCTGAGGAGGGCCTTGCTACTTTCGGTTGAAGATTGGCCGGTTGGCAATGATGATGCTGATAATAATAATAATAATAATAATTAGACCATTATTTTTATTTTAGTCTATTATATGTATTTTTATTTGTTTAATAAATAAATTATGTTTGATCTTTGACGTTTTAATCCATATTTAATTTTCATTCTGTCTATTATCTTCTCAACAAACATTTCGACGATTCGACGTAAAAAGGAATAATTTAGAATCCAATAGCAATAGCAAGATTTATCTGTTGGGTTTGTGGCAGGGGTTGATTTGTGTTGTTTCAAACAGATTAATCATTCGTTGCAACAGATAATTAGTCTGTTGCAACAGATAAATATTCTGATGCAATAGATAATTAGTCTAGTGCAACAGATAATCATCCTGATACAAAAGATAATACGTCTGATGCAACAGATAATATGATGATGCAACAGATAAATAGTCTGATGCAACAGATTACTCATCTGATGCACCAGATGATTGATTTGTTTAAATTGTGGGCACTTGTGCTGGATTCATAATCGGAGTTCTATCCATTGTTGAAAAAATAGAAGTGTACCCAGATGACAAATACGAATAAAAATCATAATTTTACTTACCAAAGTAACCTATGAAGTAATGCCAAAGTGGAAAGTGATGTAGTAAACAAAATTTGACCTAAGAAATTGGTCAGATCGCAGCAGTAGCGTTGTACCACCACCACCAACAACAACAACAACAACAACAAATGATCGACAAGAAGAAGATGAAGCAGAAGATGATGAATAAAGGAGCAGAAACATAAACAATTAACAAAAAAAATCGTTAAGAGAGAGAAAACAACAATGGATGAGAAGAGAGAGAAAGAATCCTTTTTTCCCTCTGTTTCCCGTTATTTTAGGTATACATTGAGATCAAAGTATAATTTTAAAAACTTGTGGGTTATTTTAAAACTTCCCCAACTTTCTTAATACATAATAAAGTAATTGTCACCTCCAACTAATAATTAAGACTTGTGTCACCTACACCTCATTTTAAAGCTCTTTTGTCACCTGTGACCCAAACCCCCTATTTACTTGACATTATTTATTTATTTTTTGTTAAAGCTTATTTTATTAAATTAACCTTATTAATTATGTTCTAAAAATATAAATTTGAATATTATACATTATATATATATATATATAATAATAATAATAATAATAATAATAATTTAATGATAACGATTCTATTAAAACAATATGATAAACTTCTCTTGAGTTCACACACTAAAAAACAATTAAATGTGAACAATTGCAATTCCAATGTCTAAGGATTGTTATTATTAATATGTGTAAGGGGTAAAGTAGTAACATTCATCATTCAATTTATAATTTTTTAATCATCATATAAAATAAAATGTGCCCAACTAAAATGAGACAAAGGGAGTAGGATTTTATAAAAAAAAAAAAAAAAAAAGACACATATGATTTGATAGGATTTTATTACCCAAAAGAAAAAAGAAAAAAAGACACATATGAATTAATAGGATTTTATTACAGAAAAAAATTAAAAGTCATATATGAATTAATAGTACTATTTTATTATATATGTATAAAAAAAGGCATGAATTTTAGGATACATAAAAATTGAACAAAATCGATTTTTCAGAAAAACATTGTCACGCATAAAAAATGAATGTCATGTTAATAAATGGAAATATGGATTAAGGATTTTATCACCAAATAAACCATATATATTAATTAGGATTTCATCACCAAAAAGAATAAAGAGAGACACATATGATTTAAGATTTTACTACCAAACAAAATGAAAAAAAAAATATGAATTAACGTTTTATTACCCAAAAAAAAATAGTCAAAAGAAACATAAATTAGTAGGATTTTGTTACAAAAAAAGGACATTTGAATTAGGACACACAAAAATTCAACAAATTTGAATTAAGATTTTATCACCAAGAAAAAAAGAACAAACAAGACATATGATTAAGATTTTATTACCAAAAAATAAAAGAGACAATATGGATTAAGATTTTATTATATAAAGATATATATTAATTAGAATTTCATCACCAAAAAGAATAAACAGAGACACATATGATTTAAGATTATATATATATGAATTAAGATTTTATAACCAAAAAAAATATAGTCAAAAGAGACATAAATTAGTAGGATTTTGTTTTTTAAAAAAAGGACATTTGAATTAGGACACACAATAATTCAACAAATTCGAATTAAGATTTTATTACCAAGAAAAAAAGAACAAGAGAGACATATGAATTAAGATTTTATTACAAAAAAGGAAAAAAAAGAAGAGTCAATATGAATTAAGATTTTATTACCAAAAAAATAAACAAAAGAGACACATATGAATTAGCAAGATTTTATTATAAACAAAAGGTCATAGAAATTAGGACACACCAAATTCAACAAATTCAATTTAAGATTCTATTACCAAAAAAGAGTCAAATGAATTAGAATTTTACTACCCAAAAAAAAAAAAGAGACAATATGAATTAAGATTTAATACCAAAAAAAACAAACAAAAGAGAAACATATGAATTAGTAGGATTTTATTACCAAAAAACAAACATATGAATTAGGACACACAAAAATTCAACAAATTCAAATTAAGATTTTACCGCCCCCACCCCCACACACATAAAAAAAAAGAGGCATATGAATTATGATTTCATTACCAACAATAAGTTAAAAAAATAAAAAAAAAGATACAGTATGAATTAAGATTTTATTACCAAAAAAATAAATAAAAGAGACACATGTGAATTAGTAGGATTTTTTTTTTTTAAATACATATAAATTAGGACACTTCAACAAATTCAAATTAAGATTTTACTATCAAAAATAAAAAGATACAGATGAATTATGATTTCATTACCAATAAAAAATAAGAGACACTATGAATTAAGATTTTACTAAAAAAAAAAAAAGAGACAATATAAATTAAGATTTATTACCAAAAGAAACACCTGAATTAGTAGAATTTTGTTACCAAAAAAATACATATGAATTAAGACATTCAATTAAGATTTTACTACCCAAAAAAGACATGAAAAATGATTTCATTACCAATAAAAAAAAAGATAATATGAATTAAGATTTTATTACCAAAAGAAAAAAAAAACACATATGAATTAATAGGATTTTATCACCAAAAAAAAGACATGTGAATTATGACACACAAGAATTTAATAATTTTGAATTAAGAATTATTACCAAAAGAAAAGAGACATATGAATTAGGATTTTATTACAAAAAAAAAAAAAAAAGAGACAATATGAACTAAGATTTTATTACAAAAAAAAAAAAAAGACATACTCTCCCGTTCAACAATACTTGTCCACTATTGATTGAGGTAATTTTACTAAATCACCTTTTGAATATAATTAATTCAATCTTTAAAAATGTATTGGGTAATTACTATAATTAATAACTAAGAGTTAAATTGGTAAAAATGAGTAAATCATTCATTAATTTTTCAAATTGAAGTATGGTTGAATATTTACTTTTAGCAACATAGAAAATTATTATTGGAAGGAGGGAGTATGATTTAGTAAGATTTTATTTTATTTTTTATTTTTTAAAAAGAAATGACATATTAATTAGGACAAAAAAAATTGGACAAATAAAGAAAAAATTATGATGTTACTCTAATACCATATCTATCACTAAGTGATTATATGAAGTATATAATATTGAAATTTATGTTTTTCAAAATATAATTAATTAGACTAATTTAGTAAAATAAGTTTTCAACAAAAAAATCTTAAAGAAAGCATCAAGTCAATAAGGACCGAGTAAAACGGAATGAAGAGAGTATGAATTTGGACAGAAAATTGAACAAAATTGAATTTTGAAAAAATATTGACGCGTAAAATTAGGAAGAGCACGCACAAAACCCGCATGATCTCGGCGCGTGAAATCCATGCACTTCATAGCAAAATACCCCACTATAAATACCCGAGCGGGAACAATACCCTTCTATAGGGGTTTTTCACTTCTTTCTTCGTCATTGTTCAACTTGCTTGAATTTCCTTTCAAAGCTTTCAAATTCTTCGGTGAAGATGTCACTGTCTCCGACTTTATCATCATCATCGTTGTAGGAGAATCGTCTTCGTCGTAGTCATCGTTCACTATTTTACCAGTAGCAGCATTAAAGGGTAAAATAGTTGAGAAGATTCAGAAAAATTGAGTTACATTTATTATTTCTCAAAAGTGTCTGTGGTACTTGTCTTTTGTTTAATCTCGTTATTGTTATTCTTTTAATTATAATCGTGAATTTAGTTGCGGTGTACAAAACTAGCCCGGACACCACATCATGATTATCAATTAAAAATAATAACTATAATGAGATTGAGCAAAAGTAAAGTACCGCAACCAATTTCACCGACGAGAAGCGTAACTCTGTTCTCCTGAATCTTCTCCACAATTTTGCTCTTCAATGCTGCTACAGGTAAAACACCGAACCCCAATATCTCCGATGATGATAGCTTCGACAATGATGATGATGATGAAGTCAGAGAAGATGATGTCATTATCGCCGGAGAATTCGAAAGCCCTAAAAAGGAAGAAAGTTCAGACGAATTGAACGATGATAGAGAAAAAGGTGAAAAAGGCGAAAATAAAGTGCATGAAGTTCATGCGTTGATATTATAAGGATTTTGTGTGTGCTCTCTCTCTAGCAGTACATGTCAATGTTCTTTAAAAATTCAAATCTGTTCAATTTTTATGTGTCCTAAATCATACTCCCTCATTCTCGTTTCATTTGATCCTTATTTACTTGAGAAAATTAAAGGAAAGATGTCTTTTAAGTCTTGAATGAATGATTGGTGATATTGACCAACAGATAGGGTCAAACATCATTAGGAAACTTGATTAAGTTAATTCTGTACTTGATTAATATTTTCAAAAACTTTCTAATCTTTTCAAAAATACAAATCAACCCAACCCACACCCCTCTTCAATCCTAATCAACCATTCTCTCTCTCCAGCTTCTCCCAACCAACAGTTCTGCAAAATTTCTCCATTCAACCTCCGGTGACAAATAGTCGGGAGAGTTCCTTTTCGACTTTCAACCGTCAATCGACGTGAATACTTCTCCGGCGACAACAACTTCGAGTTCTTCGTCCTCCCTTTTCTTTTTTCACAGGTAAAAAATTATGAAGAAGCAGAGGAACTTGAGCCAACTACTCTTCTGGTATTGAAATGTGGACTGAATAAAATTCTAATTTTTGGCATTTCTGTATTTCTTCTTCTTGTTGTCGTATTGTTGATTCGAATTTGTTGGTAATTTTTTATCACAGTTAATGTTCTTAGTGTGTATGTGTGTGTGTGATATGTTGGAGTTGCTGGGTTGATTTGTTGTTTGTCTTGGTAGAAATGATATTGCAACAGTTGCAACATCTGATGTAATAGATGAAACATATGATGCAACAGATTAAAAATCTGATGTAACTATAAAAATCTGATGCAACAAGTGAACAATCTAACAGATCATTCATCTGTTGCGACAGATGACTCTTCTGTTTGGAAGAAATCTAAATAATATTGATTCAACAGATAACTGATAAGTGATCTGTTTTTATTCTTTCCAACGGTTTACTTTTTATTTTAAAATCTGATGCAACATATTAAAAATCTGATGCAACTATGAAAATCTGATGCAACAGGTGAACAATCTAACAGATCATTCATCTGTTGAGACAGATGACTCTTCTGTTTGGTAGAGATCTAAACAATATTAATCCAACAGATAACTGATTAGTGATCTATTTTTATTCTTTTCAACGGTTTACTCTTCATTTTACAATAGATTAGAACTGTTTTTATTCCTTCCAATGATTTACTCATACAGGTCGATTATCTATTGCAACAGATAACATACCTAGTGCAATAGATTAGTGATCCATTTTTATTCTTTCCAACGGTTTACTTATCCATTACAACAGGTCGGTTATATGTTGCACAAGATAAAATATCTGGTACAACTGATTAGTGATCTATTTTTATTATTTCAACGTATTACTCATCCGTTGCAACGGGTCAGTTATGTGTTGCATCAGATAAAATACCAGATGCAATAGATAGTGTTGTTTTTATGGTTCCCACGTATTACTCATCCGTTGCAACAGGTCGGTTATATGTTGCAACAGATAACATATCTGGTGCAACAGATTAGTTGTCTGTTGGAACTGTTATATTACTGTTATGCATTAATCAATTATAATCTATGTTATGTTCCTGTTAATTTAAGATAACATGACTCCAAAAATAAAAGAAATCGAATCAAGTCCAAGTAAAGGAACAAGTGCAGCAGCTCAGCAACATCCATCACTCTATGAGCTTGCTTTACAAGCGTTATCTAAATCAGGAGCAGAAGATAAAGAACACGGGGAGGAGGAATCTTTCAAAATAGATGATTCAAATGCTAATAGCCCTTCCATCGAAGAGTTGTTCAAAACCTTCAGCATTGATCGTTACCCTGTGAGAATTCAGTGCGATGGTACCACAGATTTAACGGGTGATCTCGTGGTTAAGTCAGTCATGGAAAAATCTTTCGACGCCTTCAAAAAAATACTTCGAGAACAAAAATTGGATTCTTAATTCAGGGAAAGCTGCTTTGGGAAATATCTTGATTTGCCGGAGGACAACAATGCTCGTTTCCAGATGAAAATGGTATATGATCTTCTCAAGCGCAGGTTTATGTATGAAAACAAAGATAAAATGGATGAGGTGTGGATAAATTACTATGGCATGCCTGTTTGTTTTGGTTGGGAGGAGTTTGTCATAGTTATCGGACTAAAATGTTATCCTCCTTCTTTTTCTTAAGTTATACCTACTCTGACCTAAAAAAAACACCCCGAACACCCAAAAAGGAAAAGGCAAGTCGAGTGATCGTGATGACCTGGTGTCTATTATTGGTCCAAGCTTCAAAAATAAAAATATGATTGAAGTGTTGAAAGGTAAAGGACTTTCAAAGAAGCACAAGCAATCATTGTGCTTGGTTTGGTTTGTACTTAATGTTCTTTGGGCGAGAGACGTTAACAACAACATAATCCTCGGTTTAATAAATCTCTCTGAGGATCTTGAGGTATTTAACAGCTATCCTTGGGGTTATGAAAGCTTCAAAATGACTGTCGATTATTTGTTGACTCCGTTAACGCCAAAAACAGTCAACTTATATGGTTTTCCATGGGCCTTCATGGTAAATATTTCTTTTATCATGATATGATTCATCAGTTTTTTATTCAATAATGCTTTTGATTTATTGGCGTTATGTTATAGGCTTGGGTATTTGAAGTCATTCCTTATTTGAGACAACAAGTGAACTACCAGGAAGAAGTTTACTGTCCAAGAATTCTGAGATGGTTGTCGGCCAAAATCAATAAAAATGCAAAATTTCTTGATCTTTTCAATCCCTCCAAGGAAGCAGTAAGTCCAATTATAATCAAGTTTTTGTTTTAATTAATGATTAAATGATTTCATCATCATTCTTAATAGATGTACTGATTTATTTTAGATTGTCTATCCGTGGCTTGTTCCAACCAACCGAGAGTTGAAGATGCCATTTTTTCTTACTTTACGGTCTGTGCAAACTTTATCGGACCCTAAGGTCGTTGATGAAATAAAAATGGAATTGTTTGGAGCAACAACCATCACAAGAAAAATAATTTTGGAGGGTGGGGATAATGATGCTCCTCTTACAGTTTTTGAAACAACAAGCCATTATGATTATGATCATAATGGTTGTACAGATTTTTCTCCAGATTTTGCCGCATCTAGCGAATGTTCTTCATGCAAATGTCAAGACTGCAAGGCGAAACACGATGGAGTGATTAATGCTATTAATGCACTAACTGCTTCTGTAAAGGAAATGACATCTAAGAGAGGTGTCATTCCATTAAAGAGGATTTCATATCCAGACACTCCACTAGAGATCAAGGCGGGTAAGAGGAGAAGGAAAGACACTTCCAAGGCATCATCAATCATAAAAAAAATCAAGATTGCAACGCCTCTGTCTTTGTCTTGCACCGATGTTCAGTGTGCAAGGGCCACAGAAGAGAAGCATGAGCTGAAGAAGGTGAATGTACATTATATGTTCCAAAAAACAAACAAGCACATATATGTTTCAACAGATGATACATCTGCTGAAAATTATCAAACAGATGTATACAGCTGTTGCAACTGTTGTCTAACCTGTTGCATCAGATTTGTTATCTGTTTCAATAGATGAGTCTTATGTTGCAACAGATGGGTCATCTGTTCAAAATTATCGTACTGCTCTGATTTACCTGTTCAAATTTATCCCAACAGATAATCCATCTGACGCAACATAAGAATCATCTGTTACAACAGATGGAAAATCTGTTGTATATCTCTACTTAGCATTGACAATTTTGGCTTTCTAGGTGGATGTCACAGCTACTGCCGAAGAGCATTGGAGCCTGTCAGTTTGGGAGAATGGAAGAATTACCCGTTTGAAGGGTTCAACATCTCAGACGAGGCTCCAAAAAAACTAATACAGTTGATCAATGACTATTCAGAATGGATTGTCGATGGGTTGTTAAAGCATCATGCCGGCAGGTACATAAATCAATTTTATGGATATTGCTTTATACAATTCTTGTTGTAAGAACCTGACATTAACGCATATAAATCATCATGTAGAAAACAAAATGATGAGAGGTACAAAGTGAACGAATCGAGTCTTTATTTTGATATGTTTGACTTTGTTGTTGCACATCCCGGAATGAAGAATTGATTCTATTTGATGTCACAGCCCCAAACTTGCTGGAATGATGAGGTTTAAAGGCCATACATATTACTATTAATTAATACTTTATTTAATTGCATCTGCGTATTGATTTTTTCATCACGTAATCCAAAATATTTGATAATATGTGCAGTACATTGATGTCATTTTTTACTACCTCCGAAAGAAGGCCAAGTTTCTAATACAAGAATAATACAGATACACAACAGGAAATTATTTGTACAAAGTTTACATCAATAATGCCTATGATAGGTATTGTTAACAGCAGCCGAAAGTTTCCCGAAATGAGGAATGCTTTAATCAACATCATCAAAGGTTTTAGCATTCCGGCTGGCTTACCTTGGCATTTGGTCGACGAAGTGTATATCCCAATCAATTGTGGTGATGAATTCCATTGGGTGTTGGCTGTCGTCGTTCTAAAAGAGAGGCACATCCAAGTTTATGACTCGATGTCGCGAAGGAGACATTTCGGGCCGTCATCTGAGATACAAAAGCTGGCCAAAATATTGCCTACTTACCTTGATATGAGTGGCTTTTTGGATCAAAAAGTTCGTACTGATTGGTCGACGATTGAAGCATACCGGGATAAAATGGCTAATCCATTTGATGTACAATATGTTGATGGAATTTCTCAACAAACCATTGGTAGTCTGTAAGTTTAAGTGTCATGATTTAGTTTCATTTCATAAATTTCACAACGCTTGCATGAACTGCAAGATATGGATTATCTATTTTTTATAACGCAGGGATTGCGGTCCTTTTGTTGCCGCCTATGCTGAGTATTTGAGCTATGGATTACAAGTACCAAATGATGGACTTGATGTCGGATTACTCCACAAAAGATATGTTTCTCTTTTATGGAAATATGGAGAAGCAAAAGCTCAGAAGCCGTACGCAACCGACATTAAAGATCCACGATGACCAAAGTCGAATTCCATAGCACTGGATGAAGAACAACTTGTCCATATTGATTAGATCTTTATAGATCGATTCCATCAATGTAATAACCTATCCTCCTTGGTTTAACTTGTTGATTTATTTGTAGAGTAGATCATTTGTACTCATAATGATTTTTTTTACATTTTATTTATTTGTTGAGTTATTTTATTTCATGTAATTTCCGAAGGATTCGATTTATTTTATTCTGTCTATGAATATAATTAAGTCTGAGTTTTGAACATGTTAATTGAAATGGAGTACTAGATTCAAATATCACAACAGATAATACATCTGCTGCAACAGATGACATATCTTATCAGACAGATTTAGATATATGTTGCAACATGAGATGCAACACGTAGGTCATCTGCTGGAAATTATATAACAGGTCTTCCTACTTTTTTTATTTGCTCCAACAGATTACCAATCAGTTGCAACAGATAAGTTATATATTGCAACAGATCATAAATCTGTTGCGACAGACAGACGGGGAACATCTGCATAATGCAACAGATGACCAACCTATTCAAACAGATAATCAATCTATCACAACAGGTACTATATTTGTTACGACAGATATAAAATCTGTTGCATTATAAAAATTCTACTTTTCCAGACATAAAAATTATTGCCCCTATACGTATAGTGAATTGGCTTGAAATGAAAATTTCTTATCGTGTTCGTCTCTGTCTTTGTACATGTTATTTTTTATACACGGGATCCAACCATTTAGTTAGTACCCTATATGCCCAGACCCATTGCATCTTTCCCACAACGGTGTCACACACACCGGTCATTTGTGTGTCGGTCAGCACACACTCTATGTATGCAAGCGAGTACGGCCCGCACACTTCACCGGTTGTATTTTTTGGGAGCTGGATGTTCTTATTTCGACCTTCAAAAACCCATGATTTCCTCTCCAAGACTTCAGCCGGCAAATGATCCATCATCTTACTCTGCATCAACAACTTGGGCAACAACTTCAAGAGTGGCTGCATGTGGGTTAAAAATGTCTTCTCGCTGAACACAGGTAAGTTGTAGTCATAAACTTTAATCTTTCCCTCGTATAGTCGTATCTCAATAGTGAGAAAATGGGTGGCATCCACGTTCATGACTGCAAGGATTTTCTTTGCCTTGGTCCAGCTCTTGCCGTGTGGATATGGCCTCTTTCCTCTAACATATTTAATCACTTCTTCATCCCATTGGAACGTAGAAACTAACTGATCAAATCACAGGCCACCAGAATCAGCTAGATTATGAAGATCAGCGTACCTATCTTTGAAATTATTGTAGAAGTTGAGGTTCATTATCCTATCAGCAGCATCATAAGCATCTGGGTACGCTAGTTGTCTGCCCCTCATGAGGCAGAGAATTTCATCAACATACTGTGGTATAAGAAGATAATTTTTAAATAGGTTAGTAATTGTAAAGAATAAAAACACAGTGGAAAGAATCTGATGCAGAGGGTTCTCGGAATCAGTTCACAGATTACCCAGTCAATGCAACTTATGCAACAGCTAACAGATGTGTATTATGTTGCAACAGAATACCAAACTGTTGCAACAGATTACACATCTGCAATGTAGATTCTTCTTCAACGAGTAGATTGGAAGGGTAGGTTAGCAAAAGTAAACTTACCTTGTCCTCGTACCACACGCACATATTTGTCATATTCGAGAAGCCTTTGGCAGCAAATGAATGCATGGTGTATTCTTTTTGAACCTTCATCTTCATGAATTCTTTCAGTTCCTTCTTCTTCTCCTTGCCAAGCGCCGCAAATATGTCCACCTTCTTTGTCGGCCCCTGAACTTCAACAACTATTGGAGCGGGGGGAGTTGTATTTTTTGCTGATTTTAGAACGGAGAGAATTTATCTAATTTTTATTCTCTTCCTCCTAACCTCCACTGTAGGAGTGCATGGCTCCCTCACCTCGTTAGTGTAGACACGTAATTTCGTCCCTCCCCGATATCGTTTTACCCATTTTTACCTTATCCTACCCATGTAATTACATCCCACAAAAATACAAAATATAACTCTCAACAAAATCCCTAAAAAACTTTTATTCTTTTTAACATCCTAACAACCCTTTCAATTAAAAGAAGACACATTACCCATACCCTACCCCCCCAACACCCCATACCCACGTGACCCCCTCCCCCTCATATTTCTTGTTCACAAGGTCAAAAAGGGATAAACATTAGAAAGGGACCCCACTAGAAAGCTTCCAGGAAAGCCCACAAGGAACCATTTTGTTTTAAGGGGATGAAATACAATATATTCAGACTCTGACAAATAAAAAAGGGGGGACACGATATAATTTCCAGAGACTCCACTCACAATTGACACGGATCTTCTCCAAAGAACGCATAGACACTTCCACACTCTCTTGGATTTTTTTTACTCAATTCACTGGTAAATAAAAAAAAATAAGGACTCCATTTCTGTTTCTTGTTTTCTTCTTCAGGGATACGCACACTGCAACACTCGAATTTCCCATAGGAGGATTGATTTCCTTCCATTAGCATAGACCCTCAAAGTAATATTCTTCACATATATACCCAGACCACCGAAAAAGAAAAAAAAATAGACTGAAAACTGAAGAGGGGTGATCGGAATAGGGGACTGGTGTGAGGTTCGATCCTTCTCCAAGCTTTTTCTGGTGAAAACTTTCACCAAAATTGATTTTAGTTCGTCGTTCGGTTGACCAGTTCAAGAAGAATCCAAATTTCTTCATTTTTCTTTGATTTCTAAGGGAATCTGGCCGGAAACGTTAAGTTTTGGCCAGAAAACGTGGACCAGCAGCGACTTCTTCACTGAAATTGGTCCAGTTTTGACTCAGTTTTGCGATTAGCTTTTGTGTATGGGTCGGGTTTATTCTGTTGCTTTCTGTTTCGTTCTTCGACCTTCGTATTGATTTTGGGGTTTAAATTCTGTTCATCCCGATCAGTTCGTAGCTATCAGTCTTCGAGTTTCAAATTTCTCAATACAAAATTAGAATTCATCATTGTTAAGGTTCTGCTCGGGATATTCGGACGCGGTCTTCGTCTTTTCACTCGATTAATATTTGAGTTTGAAAGCTACGAATCGAGGTCCAATTCTATTCCCCTCTTTTATTTAATGTTTATTATATTTGGTGTGTTGGAGTGAATATTGTGTTTGGTTGATGATTGTGGCGTGGTGATATATTTTGATATTGTGTTTGAGCAATCGTGATTACTGTGGTTGATATTGATTGATTGATTCACGTGAATGAAGGAATTGGAAGATTTGAATTCATGTGAGAATAAGTGGGGCGAGAATTGAAAACTTGATATAATTAGTGAATTTTTATTAGTTTGATTCATTAGTTGTTTGACTTGAAATAAACGTTAATTGAATTTGGTAGTATCAAGATACGCCGATTGGAATAGGCAAGACGTAGGTTGGGTAGGCAAATCTAGAGATTGTGGGTTGATTGAATGTTTGAAATTTATTGAATGGTTTGATTTTATCACTTTTGAATCAATTGTATAATTTGGCCGGGGAATGCCCCGAAGTATCTGTATATATTTATTCACCGGGGAATGCCCCGAGGTATCATGTACCCGGAGGACGTTCATGATGAAGGCCCGAGGCGTCGGGTAGAGCATTAGTCTAGAATTAATTCAGAGTAGGATTTATTTTTACACATTGTTTTATTTTTAGACTGTATAATTGGACTGGACACTAAATTTTGGATTGTTTTATCTTGTTTGCTTGATTGATTGTTTTGCATGTTTTGTGTGGTTTATATATTCATAATGTCAAATTAGCCTATACGCTCCGTCAAGTGACCGTGGTCAAACCACGGGATTGAGGGGTGCCTAACACCTTCCCACCGGTCAACAGAATTCCTTAGCCGGAATCTCTGTTCGCAAACCATTTTTAAAGAGTCAAACCATTTCAAAAAGAATCTTCCAAAGGTGACTTGGCACACCGGATTATGCCAAGTGGTGGCTCTGAATTTAATTATAAAAAATCCTTTTCGGAACAGAATTTTCATTTTTTGTCACTTAATAATAAAATCCTTTCGAACTTAAAAATTAATCTTTTGGAGTTAAAAAAGGGGTGTGACAGCTCTGGCGACTCTGCTGGGGACTTTTCAGAATTCGAGCTTATTTTGGAGTCGTATCGGTTTTGTTTGGCATTACGAGTGTGTTCAGGACCCTCCTGAAAAATGGAATGTTACTTTATGTTCAGGACCCTCCTGAAAAATGAGATTTTACCTTATGTTCAGGACCCTCCTGGAAAATGAGACTTTATCTTATGTTCAGGACCCTCCTGAAAACTGGGATTCTACTTTCTGTTCAGGACCCTCCTGAAAAATGGGATTTTACTTTCTGTTCAGGGCCCTCCTGAAGAATGGGAATTTACTTTCAGTTCAGGACCCTCCTGAAAAATAGGATTTTACTTTCTGTTTAGGACCCTCCTGAAGAATGGGAATTTACTTTCAGTTCAGGACCCTCCTGAAAAATGGGACTTTACCTTTTGTTCAGGACCCTCTTGAAAAATGGGACTTTACCTTCTGTTCAGGACCCTCCTAAAAAATAGGATTTTACTTTCTGTTCAGGACCCTCCTAAAAAATGGGACTTTACTTTTGTTTGGGACCCTCCTGAAAAATGGGATTTTACTTTTTGTTCAGGACCCTCCTGAAAAATGGAATTTTACTTTATGCTCAGGACCCTCCTGAAAAATAGGACTTTACCTTCTGTTCAGGACCCTCCTGAAAAATGGGATTTTACTTTCTGTTCAGGACCCTCCTGAAAAATGGGACTTTACCTTCTGTTCTGGACCCTTTTGAAAAATGGGATTTTACTTTTGTTCTGGACCCTCCTGAAAAATGGGACTTTACTTTCTGTTCAGGACCCTCCTGAAAAATGGGATTTTACCTTCTGTTCAGGACCCTCCTGAAAAATGGGACTTTACTTTCTGTTCAAGACCCTCCTGAAAAATGGGATTTTACTTTATGTTCAGGACCCTCCTGGAAAATGGGAATTTACTTTCAGTTCAGGACCTTCCTGAAAAATGGGACTTTACCTTCTGTTCAGGACCCTCCTGGAAAATGGGATTTTACTTTCTGTTCAGGACCCTTCTGAAAAAATAGGATTTTACTTTCTGTTCAGGACCCTCCCAAAAAATGGGATTTTACTTTCTGTTCAGGACCCTTCTGGAAAATGGGACAACGCTTTCAAAAATGAAATACTACTTTACTATAATTTTTGTTTGGGATAGTTTTCTAGTTTTAATTTTGGGCTTCAGGAGCCCGCATGAAGAACAGGGTGATGAAATAGCAAGTCAGGAGCCCGCCTGGAGAACAGAGTGAAGAAATGAAAAGTCAAGCAACAAAGTGATAAAATAGCAAGTCAGGAGCCCGCCTGGAGAATAGGGTGAAGAAATGAAAAGTCAAGCAACAAAGCAAAGCAATTGAAAGCCAAGCAACAAGTTGAAAGAAATTGCAAGCCAGGAGCCCGCCTGAAGAATATGGTGATAAAAGTCGAGTCAAGAGCCAACAGAAGTTGTATAGATAGGATTTTGTAATTTCATTTATGTTTTAACTTATAATTTTCATTTTTGATGTAATGACAGAGCCGCGGACCGGAACCTCGATGGAACCTCACTCGACTCTCCAACTCGGTATAGTCCACTTCTCTTCCAACCCTTTGAGATACTTGTGACTTCCTCATGACTTGGGTAGATAGGGTGTCCGACAGGATTCGATTGTCCTTCTTTCTTTTACTCCTCTCTTTGAATAATGATCGGGACAATATTCGATCTCGTTGTTTACTTCTTTGTCTGAAAACACTGCGTGTTTACATTCAAAGGGGGCATGATGTAGACACGTAATTTCGTCCCTCCCCAATATCGTTTTACCCATTTTTACCTTATCCTACCCATGTAATTACATACCACAAAAATACAAAAAATAACTCTCAACAAAATCCCTAACAAACTTTTATTCTTTTTAACATCCTAACAACCCTTTCAATTAAAAGAAGACACATTACCCATATCCTACCCCCAACACCCCATACCCACGTGACCCCCTCCCCCTCATATTTTTTGTCCACAAAAGCAAAAAGGGATAAACATTAGAAAGGGACCCCACTAGAAAGCTTCCAGGAAAGCCCACAAGGAACCATTTTGTTTTAAGGGGATGAAATACAATATATTCAGACTCTGACAAATAAAAAAGGGGGGACACGATATAATTTCCAGAGACTCCACTCACAATTGACACGGATCTTCTCCAAAGAACGCATAGACACTTCCACTCTCTCTTGGAATTTTTTTACTCAATTCACTGGTAAATAAAAAAAGAAAATAAGGACTCCATTTCTGTTTCTTGTTTTCTTCTTCAGGGATACGCACACAACAACACTCGAATTTCCCATTGGAGGACTGATTTCCTTCCATTAGCATAGACCCTCAAAGTCATATTCTTCACATATATACCCAGACCACCGAAAAAGAAAAAAAAATAGACTGAAAACTGTAGAGAGGTGATCGAAATAGGGGACTGGTGCGAGGTTCGATCCTTCTCCAAGTTTTTTCTGGTGAAAACTTTCACCAAAATTGATTTTAGTTCGTCGTTTGGTTGACCAGTTCAAGAAGAATACAAATTTCTTCATTTTTCTTTGATTTCTAAGGGAATCTGGCCGGAAACGTTAAGTTTTGGCCAGAAAATGTGGACCAGCAGCGAATTCTTAACTGAAATTGGTCCAGTTTTGACTCAGTTTTGCGATTAGCTTTTGTGTATGGGTTGGGTTTATTTTGTTGCTTTCTGTTTGGTTCTTCGACCTTCGTATTGATTTTGGGGTTTAAATTCTGTTCGCCCCGATCAGTTCGTAGTTATCAGTTTTCGGGTTTCAAATTTCTCAATACCAAATTGGAATTCATCGTTGTTGAGGTTCTGCTCGGGATATTCGGACGCGGTCTTCGTCTTTTCACTCGATTAATATTTGAGTTTGAAAGCTACGAATCGAGGTCCAATTCTATTCCCCTCTTTTATTTAATGTTTATTATATTTGGTGTGTTGGAGTGAATATTGTGTTTGGTTGATGATTGTGCGTGGTGATATTTTTTTATATTGTGTTTGAGCAATCGTGATTACTGTGGTTGATATTGATTGATTGATTCATGTGAATGAAGGAATTGCAAGATTTGAATTCATGTGGGAATAAGTGGGGCGAGAATTGAAAACTTGATATAATTAGTGAATTTTGATTAGTTTGATTCATTAGTTGTTTGACTTGAAATAAACGTTAATTGAATTTGGTAGTATCAAGATACGCCGATTGGAATAGGCAAGACGTAGGTCGGGTAGGCAAATCTAGAGATTGTGGGTTGATTGAATGTTTGAAATTTGATTGAATGATTTGATTTTATCACTTTTGAATCAATTGTATAATTTGGCCGGGGAATGCCCCGAAGTATCTGTATATATTTATTCACCGGGGAATGCCCCGAGGTATCATGTACCCGGAGGACGTTCGTGATGAAGGCCCGAGGCATTGGGTAGAGCATTAGTCTAGAATTAATTCAGAGTAGGATTTATTTTTACACATTTTTTTATTTTTGGACTCTATAATTGGACTGGACACTAAATTTGGGATTGTTTTATCTTGTTTCCTTGATTGATTGTTTTGCATGTTTTGTGTGGTTTATATATTCAAAATGTCAAATTAGCCTATACGCTCCGCCAAGCGACCGTGGTCAAACCACGGGATCGAGGGGTGCCTAACACCTTCTCATCGGTCAACAGAATTACTTAGCCGGAATCTCTGTTCGCAAACCAGTTTTAAAGAGTCAAACCATTTCGAAAAGAATTTTCCAAAGGTGACTTGGCAAACCAGATTATGCCAAGTGGCGACTCTGAATTTAATTATAAAAAATCCTTTTGGGAACAGAATTTTCATTTTTGTCACTTAATAATAAAATCCTTTCGAACTTAAAAATTAATCTTTTGGAATTAAAAAAGGGTTGTGACAGTTAGATGGTATGACACCCCCCCCCCCAGTATTTCAACTTCTCGGCAGCTTCAGCAATAGCCTCTAGCTTGTCGAGGAGTTTATCCTCTCTGTCCTTGCACACTTTGCATTTGCAATGAGAACATGAGGGTGAGGGAGGGTGAGGAAGGGTGAGGAAGGGTGAGGAAGGGTGAGAGGGACCACTGTAAGGGTGGGAGGGACCGGTGTAGGGGTGAGAGGGATGACCTGTGCAAGGGGTATTTTCAAATATATTTATTTTTTTCTGAGCACCATCATGCTCATAATCACGACTGGCAGCAGAAGCAAATGTAGGATGGCTGCCACCATCACAGACAACTCCACCAGCAACACCCCCAGAAGAAACACCCGGATCTGTTGCAGTTTGAGTTAGGTCGTGAAGAGCTTCAACATTAGACTAACCTTGCCTAACTGCTCTTCTTATGGATGTTGGTCCATCCAATTCCTTCCTTATTAACTCCACCGTTGGGTCTTCTTTTGTATCAACAAGACCCAGAGTAAGAAAAAAAGTCATCCCCACCTCATCAATGGTAGGCACGATCCAAGGATGCACAACCTATAAAAAAATGACAGGAGGAATTTAAATCATATAATAATAATTTGTAGTCAGTTGGGTTACATGGGGCTTGGGTTATGTTAACATAGCCAATTTATGCAACAAGCGATCTAGCTACCGCAACAACTGATCTGTATGTTGAAATAGATTGATAATATATTACATCAGAATACCCATCTGTTGCATAATTTACAGTAGATGGGTAATCTGTTGAGTAGGGTTCAGAGAAAAGAGAAACATATGGTTAATCTATTGCGAAATAAGGATCGTCAATTGCAACAGATTACCTATTGCACCAGTTGCAATTGACGAGTAATCTCTTGCAACAGATGGAACATCTGTTTCAATATCTTTCTTTGATGCAAATTATTTTAGTTGAAAGAAGACATACTGCATCATCCGGGGGGTTAAAGAGATCAGCCTCGTTAATATTTTTTTTGCTGCTCTACTGCAGCCAACCACCTAAGGATCCTTGGATGAGAAACCTTATCCGAGTAATTTGTGAAATGCTTTTGGAGGGGAGGAATGGCTTCACATGCCCAAGCCTAAAAATTGTAAACAGGAAGCAAGAAAAAAAAAGTCACAAGTATATTCAATATAAATTAATGAATGAGTAAAAATAGAGATCAATTTTACCATGAAAGCCCAAGGAAAGTCGTATAATGTGGTCGTCTTTGGCTTTATCTCTTTCAGTAAATATTTGACAGTCAAGTAATAGCTGTCGTAGCCCCAGGGATAATCGTTGAATCTCCTAAAATCATCAGCAAACGCCAACAAATCACGTTCTATGACTTTCTTGACGTCTCTTGCCAACAAAACGGAATGGACAAACAAAACTAAGCACAATTTCTCCCTGTAGTGTTTTGGTATGTCTTTATTCTTGAGATCTGCTATCAAATCCTTCACTTTGTAGCTAGGTCCAACAATGCCCAACAACCCATCTTTTTTTACCTTGCATTTGTTGGACCCTTTGTGGGGTGTTTTCTTGATGGCAGGTTCTTCTAGACGATCGCATCTCAAGCCCGTCACAATGGCAAACTCTTTCAATCCAAAACAAACGGCATGCCACAATAGTTGATCCAGACTTCATCCATATTATTTCCGCCCTTCTTCGGACCCTCATCATCCCCCGCATACATGATCCTGTGCATGAGAAGGCCATATACCATGATCATTGGGAAAAGGAGAGGGCGGGGCCCAAACAGCTTAAGAAAGTGTGCAAAGCAGCTCTTCTTAAAAAGTCCATCTATGTTTTCCTTCTTCATAATACTCCTAAGTTCGTCAAAAGATTTCCCCAACTGACATTTCAGTACAAGATCACCAAATACCGCATTAGGGTTATTCATCGGCATCGCAACTCGAAACTTATCAATACTAATGGTTTTGACAAAATCATGCTGGAATTTCGATATTATTTCATGCCTCATTGGTGAGGAGGAGTTATCACTTTCCTCGGCTTCATTTTGCCCTGACTGAGATTGTTCTGGAAGTTCCTCCGAATCTATCTGTACTCTAGCCTTTTTTGTTTGGTAATCAGAAGTTGATCCACTTTCTCTACTTTCTGTTTCTTTTATTTTGGGAGATATCTTTTAACTACAAACAAAAGAAAAACAAAAAATACATTGCATTTGATGTCTGCATAATTTTTTTAAAATAGGTGAGACAAATTTCAATAAATTATTCTTACCACATAACCAAAAAAATACTCCAACGAACAACCCATCAGTTGGAACAGATGGGGAACCCGAATCTGTTTGAAGACCTATTTAATATCTCCCCACAGATATTCCACCTGTTGCAACAGGTGGAGAAATTTTAATAAATTATTCTCTGCCACATTACAAGAAAATACTCCAACGGATAACACATCAGTTGGAACAGATGGGAAATCTGTTTGAAGACCTATTTAATATCTCCCAACAGATATTCCACCCGTTGCAACATATGGACCACCACCACCATAACCAATGCCATGACCAATGCCACCAATACCAACACCAAGACCACTGACACCACCGCCAAAAATCACAAATACCAACACCACCAACAACACCACAAACATCATCAAACAATACCATGACAGTCAACAAAATACTGAGAGAAAAACTAGGGTTTTCTCGGGTGCTTCTTACTTTTTTAGCATCAAAACTCAAAATTGTTAACCCATTCTCAAAGATAATACAACTAAAAGTCATTTTTTTTATCATTAACTAAAAAACCCTATTTTTTAGAATAAAGAACAAATGTAGAACTCTTCTCGAACTCTGTTACATGCGAAGATAGAGAAAACAACGGATACAAGCGGGAATGAAGTCGAAAAAAACAACTATATGTAGTCGTAAATGGGAAGAAAATCGACCTGTTTTGAAGGGTTGAGCAATATGTTGAGTAGTTGTTGTTTGTATTGTTTGTATTGTTGAGAGGGAGAGGACACCCCTAGAGAGAAAAAGAGAAGAGCGAGAACTTAAGATTTGAAATGAAAAGTTTTTCGCGCAAATGGATGATTTGTATGGGTTGATTTGTAATTTTGGAAAAGAATAACAAGTTTTGAAATTGCTAATTTGTACGAATTCTTCTTAATTAATTTTAAATTTTTTAAAAGATATAGTTTTTAAAACATTGAGTTGATGAGAACTTATTTCTACTCAGAGTGATCGATCGACGACTCAGGTCGGGATGAATGCAATACCAGCGCCATGCAATTGCAAAGACTCGATTGGATTTGTAGTTGATCCTGCGAGCTCATTCATTCATCCCTAGTTCCACCTAAATCAACTTAGGTACTATCACTATCCTAAAATTGAGTTGATGATAACTCATTTTAACTCAGAGTGATCGATCGACGACTCGGGTCAGGATGAACCAATACCAACGCCATGCAATTATAAAGACTCGATTGGATTTGTAGTTGACCCTGCGAGCTCACTCATTCATCCCTAGTTCAACCTAAATCAACTTAGGTACTATTACTATCCTAACATTGAGTTGATGAGAACTCATTTCAACTCAGAGTGATAGATCGACGACTCGGGTCGGGATGAATGCAATACCAACGCCATACAATTGCAAAGACTCGATTGGATTTTTAGTTGACCCTGCGAGCTCACTCATTCATCCCTAGCTCGACCTAAATCAACTTAGGTACTATCATTATCCTAACATTGAGTTTATGAGAACTCATTTCAACTCAGAGTGGTCGATCGATGAGTCGGGTCGGGATGAACGCAATACCAATGCCATGCAATTGTAAAGACTCGATTGGATTTATAGTTGATCCTGCGAGCTCACTCATTCATCCCTAGTTCCACCTAAATCAACTTAGGTACTATTACTATCCTAACACTGAGTTGATGAGAACTCATTTCAACTCAGAGTGATCGATCGACGACTCAGGCCGGGATGAATGCAATACCAACGCCATGCAATTGCAAAGACTCGATTGGATTTGTAGTTGACCCTGCAAGCTCACTCATTCATCCCTAGCTCCACCTAAATCAACTTAGGTACTATCACTATCCTAACATTGAGTTGATGAGAACTCATTTCAACCTAGAGTGATCGATCGACGACTCGGGTCGGGATGAACACAATACCAACGCCATGCAATTGCAAACACTCGATTGGATTTATAGTTGACCCTGCGAGCTCACTCATTCATCCCTAGTTCCATCTAAATCAACTTAGATACTATCACTATCCTTACATTGAGTTGATGAGAACTCATTTTAACTCAGAGTGATCGATCGATGACTCGGTTCGGGATGAATGCAATACCAATGCCATGCAATTGCAAAGACTCGATTGGATTTGTGGTTGACCCTGCGAGCTCACTCATTCATCCCTAGTTCCACCTAAATCAACTTAGGTACTATCACTATCCTAACATTGAGTTGATGAGAACTCATTTCAACTCAGAGTGATCTATCAACGACTCGGGTCGGGATGAACGCAATACCAATGCCATGCAATTGCAAAGACTCGATTGGATTTGTAGTTGACCCTGCAAGCTCACTCATTCATCCATAGTTCCACCTAAATCAACTTAGGTACTATCACTATCCTAACATTGAGTTGATAAGAACTTATTTCAACTCAGAGTGATCGATCGATGACTCAGGTTGGTATGAACGCAATACCAACGCCATACAATTACAAAGACTCGATTGAATTTTTAGTTAACCCTGCGAGCTCATTCATTCATCCCTAGTTCCACCTATATCAATTGCTATGAAATCTGTTGCAACAAACGACTAAGCTATTGAAAATTTTCAAACAGGTACATATATGTTGCAACAGATGATATATCTGATTTAATTATCAAATAGATATTTGCATCTGTTGTGACAGATGACTGAGCTGTTGGAAATTTTCAAAAAAATATTTATATCTATTGTAACAGATGACATATCTGATTTTATTAATTATCAAATAAACATTTTCATCTATTGTCACAGATGACAGAGTTTTTGGGATTTTTAAACAGATATTTATATCTGTTGTAACACATGACTAGCTGTTCGGATTTCTAAATAGATATTTATATATGTTGCAACAGATGACATATATGTTTGAAAATCTTTTTATCTCTTTTAATTTTAAAGCAAGAAGCTTCTGGTCCGAGTAGATAATATCAAGTAGTAGTACTTACTACTAAATGCGGGAAAAAATGTTTCTTGAATATCTCAAAAGTGAGTTCATTGAGCAGTCTTGTCTTGTCTTTTCAATGTTAATAGTCTTAGTCTTCCTCATGCCCCTCAAATTATTAATGAAATTAATGAATATTGAAAACCACCACGTCCACGTACACAATACATCTATAGAAATTATCTCATCTCTTCTTTAAGCTGCAGTTAATTTTATTCAACTCCCATTTTTTCTCTCCTCTTTAGGGTCACAACCTTTTTTCTTGCTTTTCTCTTCTCTTCTCGTAAAGATCTTTTTGGATCTAAACCCATCCATATCTTTCCTTGAATTAAATTTCTATTTTTATCTCCTTTTTGATATTAAGGTATGGTTCATTATTGCTCTTTCATTCTCGTCTTCTTCTTTGCATGTTATTTACATCTATTTTTAATTTAATTACTATTTACCCATATCATATTTATTAAAAAAAAATTAAGAAACTTGTAAGTGTTGAATAAATAATCCGAGAATTTTTATTACAATATGAGAAAAAAGTCATCTATTGGGAGAAGTTTAAAAGCCTTGTTGGCAGTATCATTTTTTTGTAGGTATTTTGTTTGTTTCATTATTGTTGATGCAGTTATTGATGTTGTTGTTGGGGTTGGCGTTGTTGGAACATATGGTGTTGTTGATGGTTTTGGCATAAAGGATGTTGCTTCTTTGTTGTTGATGATGTTGTTGGAAAAAATATTATTTCTTTTTTGTTGATGTTTATGTTGTTGTTGATGTTGCAACAGATGGAGAAACTGTTGGAACAAATAAAACCACAAGAAAGGCTTGTTTGATGTATTCCATCAGACTCCACATCTGTTGCAACAGACTCCACATCTGTTGCAACAGACTCCAAATTTGTTGCAACAGACTCCACATCTGATGCAACAGATGGACAATGTTCTTTTTGTGACATCAATTTTTTCCTCTTCTTTGTAGATATAAGGAACTGACAATTGATCAACTTTTGACGGACTATCTCAAGAGGCTGCAGTAAAGATGGGATCGGAGGAATAAGCTGCTTGTAGATGGAACTACTTCATGTGTGGGAGTTATGTATTACTGATAATGTTATCATAGAAACACACATATAGTGCACTGATTTTGTGAATGATGCTTTTACTGATTAGTTATAGATTGTTCAAATAAGATGTCTACAATTTTACAGTAAAGTTTGGTAGGTCTGAACTGATAAGGCTGAGGGACCATGAATATGGTTCTGATAGCCTGTTAAGATTTAATGTCGGTTATTGCTCATGTTTATTTGTCAAGCATTGTGAAGGGATCTAATTTTTGTGTCATTGTAAAGAGATTCAATAGCTATTGGTAACTTTTAGGGTGCATTGGACCCTTAGAGATCCTTCGAAGCTTAGCACAACATCTAATAAGAACGAAAAACCAATATATTTATTGCCCTGGCCAAAATTTATATAGTTGGGTTGCTCGCTCGGGGTGATGATTTTATGCCAGAATGTGTGATAGGAGAATGATTTCAAAGGATAATGGGTGGTTGATGGAAGACTATATCATCTGAGAGCTAATTGAAGAAGAGACATAGGGTAGAAAGTAACTTCTAACGAATCTGGCCGGTGAAATTATCTTAACAGATGCGAGATCTGAATCAAGTGTAAATATGAAAGTGTATCCGGTAATGTAATCTCATCTGTTATGTCTCTGAAAGAAAAACAATGCAGATGGACACTTTGCTAGAGAGCTGCGTGGTCGGGATTATCACCTAGATAGAAAATAGTAGAAGACCAACAAAGAAGCATCACGGGCATCGAGGGTAGAAATGATGTACATCAAGTTTAGAAAACCTATGCCAACAACAACTGCAGTTAAAATAATGAATCTAAGCGAAGGCGGCAAATTTCTGAATTTTAAATTTCATTCCATACCTTCTTATTTGTGTTTTTTATCAGGTCCATTGTCGTTGACCTAATCGGAACCACAAACGAGATTGAAAGGCAAATAAAGTATCATTACTTCCTTAGCAATATGGTTATAATTGATTGTGTTTTCTTGCCTTGGCATGCTTTCAACATTCCTTAAAGAAGATCAGATGCTCGTTGTAGTATGTGAATCCCGATAATTTTCAAGCTTGCCTCCAGCTTGTTGATTCTGTATTCAAGCTGGTCGTTGCCCTCTTCGAAGTTAGTAAAGAGTTCCTCGTCTCTTGTGAGCTCGATCAGGAATACTACCTTCAAAATTGTGGCATTCTAGAAGCCCTTCAGAACACTTTCTTCAGAAGCCTTAAAGGATACATGGAGGGTCTCTGTGTTTGTTTTAGGTCAAAATGTGTTGATGCACATTGAAGATGTGGTCCAAAAAGTTGAACAATACACTTTTATCTAGCGTTGCTCCATGCATCTTGCTCAACCAATTTGATAAATTAGTAAGCATGGAGTTACGTAGCGTGTGATCTAAATCGGCTCTACCAAGCCTATCAAACGTTACGTAACTCTAAGCTCATTACTCTATCAAAAAAATATGACCGAGTTAGTGCACAAATCGAAAGATCTCAATCTCTCAGACTTTCTGTTGATTGCTCTTCTCCAATATAGATGACAATATATTTTCTATGCAAAAGTCTACACCGTCGCCAGACATGTTCCAGGCAATCATGTCTGGCGATGGTGTAGACTTTTGCATAGCAGATATCTTGTCATCTATATTGGAGAAGAGTGATCAGCAGAAAGGCTGACAAACTGGGCTTTTTTTCTATGTGCACTAACTCGGACATATTATTTTGATAGGGTAATGAGCTTGGAGTTACGTAACGTTTGCTGGTCTTGGTAGAGCCGGTTTAAATCATATGCTACGTAACTCCATGCTTACTAATTTATCAAATTGGTTGAGCAAGGTGGATGAGCAACGCTCGATAAAAGTGTGTTATTCAACTGTTGGGACCACATCTTCAACGTGCATCAACATATTTTGACCTAAAACAAACACAACGACCCTCCATATATCCTTTAAAGCTTCTGAAGAGAAAGTGTTCTGAAGGGCTTCTAGAATGCCACAACTTTAAAGGTAGTGTTCCTGATCGAGCTCACAAAAGATGAGGAACTCCTTACCAACTTCGAAGACGGTAACGACCAGTTTGAATACAGAATCAACAAGCTGGAGGCAAACTTAAAAATTATCGGGATTCACATACTACAGCAAGCATCTGATCTTATCCAAGGAATGTTGAAAGCATGTCAAGGCAAGAAAACACAATCAATTATAACCATATTGCCAAGGAAGCAATGATACTCTATTTGCCTTTCAATCTCGTTTGTGGTTCCGATCAGGTCAACGGTAGTGGACCTCATAAAAAACACAAACAAGAAGATGGGATGAAATTTAAAATTCAGAAATTGTTGCCTCACTTAGTTTCCTTATTTTCACTGTAGTTGTTGTTGGCGTAAGTTTTCTAGACTTGCTGAACATCATTTCTACCCTCGTTGCCCGTGAGGCTGCTTTGTTGGTCTTCTCCTATTTTCTACCTAGGTGATAATCCCGACTATGCAGCTCCATAGCAAAGTATCCATCTGCATTGTCTTTCTTTCAGAGACATAACAGACGAAATTACATTACCGGATACACTTTCATATTTGCACTTGATTCAGATTTCGCATCTGTTAAGATAATTCCATCGGCCAGATTCGTTAGATGTTACTTTCTACCCTATGTATCTTCTTCAATTATCTCTCAGATGATATAGTCTTCCATCAACAACCCATATTCCCTCGAAAGTATTCTCCTACCGCACCTTCTGGCATATAATTATCAACCCGAGCGAGCAACCCAACCATATAAATTTTGGCCAGGGCAATAACTATATTGGTTTTCCATTCTTATTTGATACAGTGCGAGGATTCGAGGGCTCTATAAGGGTCTAATGCACACTTAAAGTTAAGTTCAATCGCTATTGGTTCTCTACAGTGACGACAAATATTGATCCCTTCTCAAAACTTGACACGCATAAACACGAGCACCAACCGTCAGTAATTTGTAACAGGATATCTGCACTATCTACATGAGGTCTTCAGCCTTATCAATTTCGAACCCATCAAACTTAATGGTACAATGCAGGATCTTGTTTGAATGATTAATTCCTAATCGGTTAAAAACTGCATTCACAAAAATATTATACTTTGTGTGTGTTGTCCCAGTAACCTTATCAGTAATACATACTTAACTCCAACACATATGATAGTGGATCCATCTGCACGCACCTTATTCTTTCTAGCCCATCTATAGCTTAAATTGAATAAACAGATGACTAGCTTATTGCAACATATGACACATCTGGTTATATTGTCAATCAATTGGAGACATCTGTTACGACAGTGATCAACCTGTTACAGAAATCAAACAGATATATACATCTGTTGCAAAAAGATTGCCAGTATATTGTAAGTTATCTAACAGAAAGAATTTATTTTGTAACATATTACTCATCTGTTAGATTTATTTTAAAGCAATTTTCTTTTCTTTCCGAGATACAATAATTTATAATTTGGTTCCTCCTTACAAATATGGATGATCCAGATTCGTACAAGAATATTCATATCGAGTCCTTGCGTGAACTTCAAAGGCAGTTTGATTGATGAACTCCAGAGAGATATTTGGCTGACTTCGGAGCAAGGCTGCCGGATGAATGAAAGATGTCTGATTGACAATAATAATAATAGTAGTAATAATAATTAGGTAATGTTTTTATTTTAGTGATTATTTTCCTCCTTTTATATATCAAATCTACCCAGGGGATTCAAAAATCTATGAACATTCATTTCATTTTGTTGTCGACTTTGAATTTTTAATTCTTATTTAGTATTTAATAATAATCATTCTGTTTATTTCTTGTTCTCAACATATCGACGGTTGGTGGTAGGGATTGAGCAGCAATTTGTTTCAACAGTTAGAGGCTAATCTGCTACGACAGATCAATCATATGTTGCACCTTGCGGTTATTTATAAAAAAGGGCTATTGTTGTTATTGAGAGGATGAAAAGAGAAAGACATGACTCGGAGTTTCGATTATTCAATATGAAAAATGTTTCGTAAATAAATAATAAGGAAATAAATAATAAACACAATTTATAACCACAATTTTAATAACTGATCGTGACTTTTCGCCATTTTTATTTTTGAATTTATTTTTAAAATTATTTATTATATAATAAAATGATTATTATTTTATTAAGGAATTTGAAAAGGTATTTTTTTTTTATATAAAATAAAAAAGTAAGCAAATTTGGATTAATGGTATGATGATATAGTTATTTTTTTTAAAAAAAGTAGATTATATGTTGCATCAATTAAATTATCTGATGCAACAGGTTCACTATGGTTGCAACAGATGATATATCTGTTGTCACAGATGATTTATCTGATGCAACCTATATCGAGTCACAACTCAATAAAAGTAGTTCTTGGAAAGAACTAATTAATAATAATAATCTGAAAAGTTATGACTTATCACAATATTTCTTAATTTAATTAATTCATTACTTTTCACATTAATAAAAAATGTAATTAATAAATGGAAGTGAACAGTTAGATTATATGTTGCAACAGATATGTTATCTGATGCAACATATTTTATATTTGTTGCAACAGATAATATATCTGTTGTCACAGATGTGTTATCTGATGCAACAGATATAGAATCTGTTGCCACAACTCAATAAAAATGGTTCTTCGAAAGACTAATTAATAATAATAATCTGAAAAGTCATGACTTATATCACAATATTTATTTTCTTAATTTAATCAAACATTTAATTAATGTATGGAGGTGAATAGTCACGCCTTTTTGCCTCTCATTCAAATTCAATCCTCAATAAATAGGTCCGTCCTTACTCAATCGTTCATTCAAATACACACTCTATTTATTTATTGCATCTCGTCTTTCATATTACACTCTAGAAGATAAGATTATGGCTGACCCAGTGTGGGACGTTGCTTTTCTGCAAGACGCCGTGAATGAACTTCGAAATCAACTTCGTGATCTGCAATGGGAATTGGGAGGAGTTAGATCAAGAATGCTCCGCGAGATATGCAGGCTGAGGAGGGCCTTGCTACTTCCGGTTGAAGATTAGCCGGCTGGCAATGATGATGCTGATAATAATAATAATAATTAGACTATTATTTTTATTTTAGTCTATTATATGTATTTTTATTTGTTTAATAAATAAATTATGTTTGATCTTTGACGTTTTAATCCATATTTAATTTTCATTCTGTCTATTATCTTCTCAACAAATATTTCGACGATTCGACGTAAAAAGGAATAATTTAAAATCCAGTAACAATAACAAGATTTATCTGTTGGGTTTGTGGCAGGGGTTGTTTTGTGTTGTTTCAAATAGATTAATCTTTCGTTGCAACAGAAATTAGTCTGGTGCAACAGATAAATATTCTGATCCAACAGATAATTAGTCTGGTGCAACAGATAAACATCCTGATACAACAGATAATACGTCTGATGCAACAGATAATACGATGATGCAACAGATAAATAGTCTGATGCAACAGATTACTCATCTGATGCACCAGATGATTGATCAGTTTAAATTGTGGGCACTTGTGCTGGATTTATAATCGGGGTTTTATCCATTGTTGGAAAAACAAAAGTGTACCCAAATGACAAATACGAATAAAAATCATAATTTTACTTACCAAAGTAACCTATGAAGTAATGTCAAAGTGGAAAGTGATGTAGTAAACAAAATTTGACCTAAGAAATTGGTCAGATAGCAGCAGTAGCGTTGTACCAACAACAACAACAATAACAAATGGTCGACAAGAAGAAGATGAAGCAGAAGATGATGAATAAAGCAGCAGAAACATAAACAATTAACAACAAAAATCACTAAGAGAGAGAAAACAACAATGGATGAGAAGAGAGAGAAAGACGCCTTTTTTTCCCTCTGTTTCCCGTTAATTTAGGTATACATTGGGATCAAAGTATAATTTTAAAAACTTGTGGGTTATTTTAAAACTTTCCCAACTTTCTTAATACATAATAAAGTAATTGTCACCTCCAACTAATAATTAAGACTTATGTCACCTACACCTCATTTTAAAGCTCTTTTATCACCTGTGACCCAAACCCCCTATTTACTTGACACTATTTTTATTTATTTTTTTGTTAAAGCTTATTTTATTAAATTAACCTTATTAATTATGTTCTAAAAATATAAATTTGAATATTATACATTATATATATATATATATATAATAATAATAATAATAATTTAATGATAACGATTCTATTAAAACAATATGATAAACTTCTCTTGATTTCACACACTAAAAAACAATTAAATGTGAACAATTGCAATTCCAATGTCTAAGGATTGTTATTATTAGTATGTGTAAGGGGTAAAGTAGTAACATTCATCATTCAATTTATGATTTTTTAATCATCATATAAAATAAAATGTGCCCAACTAAAATGAGACAAAGGGAGTAGGATTTTATAAAAAAAGAAAAAAAAACACATATGAATTAATAGGATTTTATTACAAAAAAAAAAAATTAAAAGACATATATGAATTAATAGTACGATTTTATTATATATGTATAAAAAAGGGCATGAATTTTAGGATACATAAAAATTGAACAAAATCGAATTTTCAAAAAAACATTGTCACGCATAAAAAATGAATGTCATGTTAATAAATGGAAATATGGATTAAGGATTTTATCACCAAATAAACCATATTTATTAATTAGGATTTCATCACCAAAAAGAATAAAGAGAGACACATAAGATTTAAGATTTTACTACCAAAAAAAATAAAAAATAAAATATGAATTAAGGTTTTATTACCCAAAAAGAAATAGTCAAAAGAAACATAAATTAGTAGGATTTTGTTATAAAAAAGGACATTTGAATTAGGACACACAAAAATTCAACAAATTTGAATTAAAATTTTATTACCAAGAAAAAAAGAACAAACAAGACATATGATTAAGATTTTATTACCAAAAAATAAAAGAGACAATATGGATTAAGATTTTATTATATAAAGATATATATTAATTAGAATTTCATCACCAAAAAGAATAAAGAGAGACACATATGATTTAAGATTATATATATATGAATTAAGATTTTATTACCAAAAAAAATATAGTCAAAAGAGACATAAATTAGTAGGATTTTGTTTTAAAAAAAGGACATTTGAATTAGGACACACAATAATTCAACAAATTCGAATTAAGATTTTATTACCAAGAAAAAAAGAACAAGAGAGACATATGAATTAAGATTTTATTACAAAAAAAAAAAAAAAAAAAAAAAAGAGTCAATATGAATTAAGATTTTATTACCAAAAAAATAAACAAAAGAGACACATATGAATTAGCAAGATTTTATTATAAACAAAAGGTCATAGAAATTAGGACACACCAAATTCAATTTAAGATTCTATTACCAAAAAAGAGTCAAATGAATTAGAATTTTACTACCCAAAAAAAAAAAGAGACAATATGAATTAAGATTTAATACCAAAAAAAACAAACAAAAGAGAAACATATGAATTAGTAGGATTTTATTACCAAAAAACAAACATATGAATTATGACACAGAAAAATTCAACAAATTCAAATTAAGATTTTAATGCCCCCACCCACACACACATAAAAAAAAAAAGAGGCATATGAATTATGATTTCATTACCAACAATAAGTTAAAAAAAAAAAAGGATACAGTATGAATTAAGATTTTATTACCAAAAAAATAAATAAAAGAGACACATGTGAATTAGTAGGATTTTTTTTTAAAAAAATACATATAAATTAGGACACTTCAACAAATTCAAATTAAGATTTTACTATCAAAAAGAAAAAGAGACAGATGAATTATGATTTCATTACCAATAAAAAAGAAGAGACGCTATGAATTAAGATTTTACTAAAAAAAAAAAAAGAGATAATATAAATTAAGATTTATTACCAAAAGAAACACCTGAATTAGTAGAATTTTGTTACCAAAAAAATACATATGAATTAGGACATTCAATTAAGATTTTACTACCCCAAAAAGACATGAATAATGATTTCATTACCAATAAAAAAAAAAAGATAATATGAATTAAGATTTTATTACCAAAAAAAAAAAAAAGAGAGACACATATTAATTAATAGGATTTTATCACCAAAAAAAAGACATGTGAATTATGACACACAAGAATTTAATAATTTTGAATTAAGAATTATTACCAAAAGAAAAGAGACATATGAATTAGGATTTTATTACAAAAAAAAAAAAAAGAGACAATATGAACTAAGATTTTATAACAAAAAAAAAAGACATACTCTCCCGTTCAACAATACTTGTCCACTATTGATTGAGGTAATTTTACTAAATCACCCTTTGAATATAATTAATTCAATCTTTAAAAATGTATTGGGTAATTACTATAATTAATAACTAAGAGTTAAATTGGTAAAAATGAGTAAATCATTCATTAATTTTTCAAATTGAAGTATGGTTGAATATTTACTTTTAGAAACATAGAAAATTATTATTGGATGGAGGGAGTATGATTTAGTAAGATTTTCTTTTATTTTTCATTTTTTAAAAAGAAATGACATATTAATTAGGACAAAAAAAATTGGACAAATAAAGAAAAAATTATGATGTTATTCTAATACCATATCTATCACTAAGTGATTATATGAAGTATATAATATTGAAATTTATGTTTTTCAAAATATAATTAATTAGACTAATTTAGTAAAACAAGCTTTTAACAAAAAAAAGCTTAAAGAAAGCATCAAGTCAATAAGGACCGAGTAAAATGGAATGAAGAGAGTATGAATTTGGACAGAGAATTGAACAAAATTGAATTTTGAAAAAATATTGGCGCGTAATATTAGGAAGAGCACGCACAAAACTCGCATGATCTCGGCGCGTGAACTCCATGCACTTCATAGCAAAATACTCCACTATAAATACCCGAGCGGGAACAATACCCTTCTATAGGGTTTTTTCACTTCTTTCTTCATCATTGTTCAACTTGCTTGAACTTCCTTTCAAAGCTTTCAAATTCTTCGGTGAAGATGTCATTGTCTCCGACTTTATCATCATCATCGTTGTAGGAGAATTGTCTTCGCCGTAGTCATCGTTCACTGTTTTACCAGTAGCAGCATTAAAGGGTAAAATAGTTGAGAAGATTCAGAAAAATTGAGTTACATTTATTGTTTCTCAAAAGTGTCTGTGGTACTTGTCTTTTGTTTAATCTCGTTATCGCTATTCTTTTAATTATAATCGTGAATTTAGTTATGGTGTACAAAACTAGCCCGGACACCACATCATAATTATCAATTAAAAAAAATAACTATAATGAGATTGAGCAAAAGTGAAGTACCGCAACCAATTTCACCGACGAGAAGCGTAACTCTGTTCTCCTGAATCTTCTCCACAATTTTTCTCTTCAATGCTGCTACAGGTAAAACACCAAACCCCGATATCTCCGATGATGATAGCTCCGACAATGATGATGATGATGAAGTCAGAGAAGATGATGTCATTATTGCCGGAGAATTCGAAAGCCCTAAAAAGGAAGAAAGTTCAGACGAATTGAACGATGATAGAGAAAAAGGTGAAAAAGGCAAAAATAAAGTGCATGAAGTTCACGCGCTGATATTATAAGGATTTTGTGCGTGCTCTCTCTAGTAGTACATGTCAATGGTCTTTCAAAATTCAAATCTGTTCAATTTTTATGTGTCCTAAATCATACTCCCTCATTCTCGTTTCATTTGATCCTTATTTACTTGAGAAAATTGAAGAAAAGATGTCTTTTAAGTCTTGAATGAAGGATTGGTGATATTGACCAACAGATAGGGTCAAACATCATTAGGAAACTTGATTAAGTTAATTATGGACTTGATTAATATTTTCAAAACTTTCTAATCTTTTCAAAAATACAAATCAACCCAACCCACACCCCTCTTCAATCCTAATCAACCACACTCTCTCTCTCCAGCTTCTCCCAACCAATAGTTCTGCAAAATTTCTCCCTTCAACCTCCGGCGACAAATAGTCGGGCAAGTTCCTTTTCGACTTTCAACCGTCAATCGACGTGAATACTTCTCCAGCGACAACAACTTCGAGTTCTTCGTTCTCCCATTTCTTTTTTTACAGGTAAAAAATTATGAAGAAGCAGAGGAACTTGAGCCAACTAGTCTTCTGGTATTGAAATGTAGACTGAATAAAATCCTAATTTCTAGCATTTCTGTATTTCTGCATTTCTTCTTCTCGTTGTCATACTGTTGATTCAAATTTATTGGTAATTTTTTATCACAGTTAATATTCTTAATGTGTATGTGTGTGTGTGATATATTGGTGTTGCTGGGTTGATTTGTTGTTTGTCTTGGTAGAAATGATATTGCAACAGTTGAAATATCTGATGTAATAGATGAAACATATGATGTAACAGATTAAAAATCTGATGCAACTATGAAAATCTGATGCAACAGGTGAACAATCTAACAGATCATTCATCTATTGCGACAGACGACTCTTCTGTTTGAAAGAAATCTAAACAATATTGATCCAACAGATAACTGATTAACGATTTGTTTTTATTCTTTCCAATGATTTACTCTTCATTTTAAAATCTGATGAAACATATTAAAAATCTGATGCAACTATGAAAATCTGATGCAACAGGTGAACAATCTAACAGATCATTCATCTATTGTGACAGATGACTCTTCTGTTTGGAATAAATCTAAACAATATTGATCCAATAGATAACTGATTAGTGATCTGTTTTTATTCTTTCCAACGGTTTACTCTTTATTTTACAACATATTAGGACTGTTTTTATTCCTTCCAACAATTTACTCATACAGGTCGGTTATCTGTTGCAACAGATAACATATCTGGTGCACAGATTAGTGATCCATTTTTATTCTTTCCAACGGTTTACTTATCCATTGCAATAGGTTGGTTATATGTTGCAACAGATAAAATACCTGGTGCAACTGATTAGTGATCTGTTTTTATTATTTTCAACGGATTACTCATCCGTTGCAGTGGGTCAGTTATGTGTTGCATCAGATAAAATACCAGATGCAACAGATAGTACTATTTTTATGGTTCCCACGTATTACTCATCCATTGCAACAGGTTGGTTATATGTTGCAACAGATAATATATCTGGTGCAACAAATTAGTTATCTGTTGAAACTGTTATATTATTGTTATGCATTAATCAATTATAATCTATGTTATGTTCTTGTTAATTTAAGATAACATGGCTCCCAAAATAAAAGAAATCCAATCAAGTCCAAGTAAAGGAAGAAGTGCAACAGTTCAGCTACATCCATCACTCTATGAGCTTGCTTTACAAGCGTTATCTCAATCAGGAGCAGAAGATAATGAACACGGGGAGGAGGAATCTTTCAAAAGAGATGATTCAAATACTAATAGACCTTCCGTCGAAGAGTTGGTCAAAACCTTCAGCATTGATCGTTACCCTGTGAGAATGCAGTGCGATGGTGCCACAGGTTTAACGGGTGATCTCGTGGTTAAGTCAATCATGGGAAAATCTTTCGATGCCTTCAGAAAAATACTTCGAGAACAAAAATTGGATTCTTATTTCAGGGAAAGCTGCTTTGGGAAATATCTTGATTTGCCGGAGGACAACAATGCTCGTTTCCAGATGAAAATGGTATATGATCTTCTCAAGCGCAGGTTTATGTATGAAAATAAAGATAAGATGGATGAGGTGTGGATAAATTACCGTGGCATGCCTGTTTGTTTTGGTTGGGAGGAGTTTGCCCTAGTTACCGGACTAAAATGTTATCCTCCTTCTCTCTCTCAAGTTATACCTACTCTGACCCAAAAAAAGCACCCCGCACACCCAAAAAAGGAAAAGGCAAGTCGAGTGATCGTGATGACCTGGTGTCTATTGTTGGTCCAAGCTTCAAAAATAAAAATATGATTGAAGCGTTGGAAGGTAAAGGACTTTCAAAGAAGCACAAGCAATCATTGTGCTTGGTTTGGTTTGTACTTAATGTTCTTTGGGCGAGAGATGTTAACAACAACATAAGCCTCGGTTTAATAAATCTCTCCGAGGATCTTGAGGAAATGACATCTAAGAGGGGTGTCATTCTATCAAAGAGGATTTCATATCCAGACACTCCACTAGAGATCAAGGCGGCTAAGAGGAGAAGAAAAGACACTTCCAAGGCATCATCAATCATAAAAAAAGCAAGATTGCAATGCCTTTGTCTTTGTCTTGCACCGATGTTCAGTGTACAAGGGCCACAGAAGAGAAGCATGAGCTGAAGAAGTGAATGTACATCATCTGTTCCAAAAAACAAACAAGTACATATCTGTTTCAACAGATGATACATCTTCTGAAAATTATCAAACAGATGTATACATCTGTTGCAACTGTTGTCTAACCTGTTGCATCAGATTCATTATCTGTTTTAACAGATGAGTCTTATGTTGAAACAGATGGGTCATCTGTTCGAAATTATCGTACTTCTCTGATTTACCTGTTCGAATTTGTCCCAACAGATAACCCATCTGATACAACATAAGAATCATCTGTTACAACAGATGGAAAATCTGTTGTATATCTCTACTTAGCATTGACAATTCTGGCTTTCCAGGTGGATGTCACAGCTACTGCCGAAGAGCATAATATGACAGTTGATAATCCATCAACTTCTTCCAAAGATGAACAAAAAGTGGATCCTGTCAGTTTGGGAGAACGGAAGAATTACCCGTTTGAAGGGTTCAACATCTCGGACGAGGCTCCAAAAAAACTAATACAGTTGATCAACGATTATTCAGAATGGATTGCCGATGGGCTGTTAAAGCATCATGCTGGCAGGTACATAAATCAATTTTATGGATATTAGTTTATACAATTCTTGTTGTAAGAACCTAACATTAACGCATATAAATCATCATGTAGAAAATAAAATGACGAGCGCTACAAAGTGAATGAATCGAGTCTTAGTTTTGATATGTTCGACTTTGTTGTTGCACATCCCAGAATGAAGAATTGGTTCTATTTGATGTCACAACCCCAAACTTGCTGGAATGATGAGGTTTAAAGTCCATACATATTACTATTAATTAATACTTTATTTAATTGCATCTGCGTGTTGATTTTTCATCACGTAATCCAAAATGTTCGATAATATGTACAGCACATCGATGTCATTTTTTACTACCTCCGAAAGAAGGCCAAGTTGCAAATACAAGAACAATACAGATACACAACAGGCAATTATTTGTACAAAGTTTACATTAATAATGCCTACGATAGGTATTGTTAACAGCAGCCGAAAGTTTCATGAAATGAGGAATGCTTAATCAACATCATCAAAGGTTTTAGCATTCCGAATGGCTTACCTTGGCATTTGGTCGATGAAGTGTACATCCCAATCAATTATCGTGATGAATTCCATTGGGTGTTGGCTGTCGTCGTTCTAAAAGAGAGGCGCATCTGAGTTTATGACTCGATGTCGCGAAGGAGACGTTCTGGGCCGTCGTCTAAGATACAAAAGCTGGCCAAAATATTGCCTACTTACCTTGATATGAGTGGCTTTTTGGATCAAAAGGTTCGTACTGATTGGTCGACAATTGAAGCATACCGGGATAAAATGGCTAATCCATTTGATGTACAATATGTTGACGGAATTGCTCAACAAACCATTGGTAGACTGTAAGTTTAAGTGTCATGAGTTAGTTTCATTTAACAAATTTCACAACGCTTGCATGAATTGCAAGATATGGATTATCTATTTTTTTATAATGCAAGGATTGCGGTCCTTTTGTTGCCACCTATGCTGAGTATTTGAGCTATGGATTACAAGTACCAAATGATGGACTTGATGTCGGATTACTCCGCAAAAGATATGCTGCTCTTTTATGGAAATATGGAGAAGCAAAAGTTCAGAAGCCGTACTCAACCGACATTAAAGATCCACGACGACCAAAGCCTAATTTCATAGTATTGGATGAAGAACAACTTGTCCATATTGATTAGATCTTTATAGCTCGAGTCTGTCAATGTAATAACTTATCCTCCTTGGTTTAACTTGTTGATTTATTTGTAGAGTAGATCGTTTGTACTCATAATGATTTTTTTTACATTTCATTTATTTGTTGAGTTATTTTATTTCATGTAATGTTTGAAGGCTTCAATTTATTTTATTCATTATATGAATATAATTAAGTCTAAGTTTTGAACATGTTAATTGAAATGGAGTACTAGATTCAAATATCATAACAGATAATACATCTGCTGCAACAGATGACATATCTTATCAGACAGATTTAGATATATGTTGCAACATGAGATGCAACACGTAGGTCGTCTGCTAGAAATTATGTAACAGGTATTCCTACTTTTTTTATTTGCTCCAACAGATTACCGATCAGTTGCAACAAATAAGTTATATATTGCAATAGATCATAAATTTGTTGCGACAGACAGACGGGGAACATCTGCATAATGCAACAGATGACCAACCTATTCAAACAAATAATCAATCAGTCATAACAGGTACTATATCTGTTATGACAGATATAAAATCTGTTGCATTATAAAAATTCAACTTTGCCAGACATAAAAATTATCGCCCCTATATGTATAGTGAATTGGCATGAAATAAAAATTTGTTATCGTGTTCGTCTCTGTCTTTGTACATGTTCTTTTTTATACACGGGATTGAACCATTTAGTTAGTACCATATATGCCCAGACCCATTGCATCTTTCCCACAACGGTGTCGCACACACCGGTCATTTGTGTGTCGGTCAGCAAACACTCCATGTATGCAAGTGAGTATGGCCCGCACACTGCACCGGTTGTATTTTTTGGGAGCTGGATGTTCTTATTTCGACCTTCAAAAACCCATGATTCCTTCGACAAGACTTCAGCCGGCAAATGATCCATCAGCTTACTCTGCGTCAACAACTTGGGCAACAACTTCAAGAGTGGCTGCATGTGGGTTAAAAATATCTTCTCGCTGAACACAGGTAAGTTGCAGTCATAAACCTTAATCTTTAACTCGTATAGTAGTATCTCAATAGTGAGAAAATGGGTGACATCCACGTTCATGACTGCAAGGATTTTCTTTGCCTTGGTCCAGCTCTTGCCGTGTGGATATGGCCTCTTTCCTCTAACATATTTAATCACTTATTCATTCCATTGGAACGTAGAAACTAACTGATCAAATCACAGGCCACCAGAATCAGCTAGATTACGAAGATCAGCGTACCTATCTTTGAAATTATTATAAAAGTTGAGGTTCATTATCCTATCAACAGCATCATAAGCATCTGGGTACGCTAATTGTCTGCCCCTCATGAGGCAGAGAATTTCATCAACATACTGTGGTATAAGAAGATAATTTTTAAATAGGTTAGTAATTGTAAAGAATAAAAACACAGTGAAAAGGATTCGATGCAGAGGGTTCTCTGAATCAGTTCGCAGATTACCCAGCCAATGTAACTTATGCAACAGCCAACAGATATGTATTATGTTGCAACAGAATATCAAGTTGTTGCAACAGATTACACATCTGCTACGTAGATTCTTCTTCATGGAGTAGATTGGAAGGGTAGGTTATGATGATAGGCGTATTTACACGCCTAAAGTACTATAATTGACCCATACTTTAGCTAAGTTTTGAGGACAAATTATATATTTCATGCACTTTTAGTCCTTTTTCCTGTAAGTGAGCTAACAAACGAGATTAGCAAGTTTTCAGGTATAAATGATGCAGATTTCAGCATATTATGGATAACTTGATGCCCAAGGAAGCTTCACGAAAGAAGGAAGGGAAAGCTTGGACACCAAGGACCAAAAGTGACGCATGGAATATCTGTCCCGGGCAAAAACAGCATTTTCAAAGACTTTGGGGATCAGCAGTAACTTATTAGGATTAGGATAATGATGCAGTAACCTAGTAGGACTAGGATAAGTAATGCAGTAGCTTAGTAGGAATAGGATATGGGTGTTATAAATACCCTATTTTGTTAGAGATTTTAAGCATTCTACTTCTAGTTCTGAATCATTCTAATTCTTCCATCAATTCGAATTCTCATACTTTTACTTTTTATTCAATTAATTCTTATTACTTTCTCTTCATCTATTCGATCTTAATTTCCACAACAAGAGAAACGTTACTCTGCAAGGGAGTTCACGCCTAAAACGCCACACCACACCTTACTACACGAGATTTTTATTGTGGTATATTAATAATGTCTATTGTGATTTCCTTCGCACTCATGGGTAACTAAACTTCTCTGTTGGGGTTATGGAAGCCATATGAGATACTATCTATTGCTATGAGTTTGTGAATTCGTGACACGTATGTTGCTTATATCATTATTCTCTTCATCTTAATCTAAATTCTTTGTGGTTGCAAACGCATAGAATACGCCAGTATAGCATTAACTTGTTCGAAAGAAAAGTTATATGTCTGGAAAAGAGATAATGTCAAGGTAATAGGGCACCAACCCCTGTTAAAAAGTTAGTGTCGTAACTGGATTAACCTCTTGGAGAATTCGTACTGTTAGATACGCTTTAAGCTCGAAAGAGTTAAAGTGAAATAGTCCTGGTTAAGGTCGAAAGACGCCTGGATTTACCATCGAATACAATTCTCTATAAGCACATGCATGTCTGAATTCCGCACAACTCATAGCCAATAGAGATGTACAACTCATAAGGTGGACATAACCCCAACTTCTCAATTCTCATTGATCAAAAAACCAACCAAGCAAACCGTTTTTACTCCTTTTTTTGCTGCTTTTATTACTTTGTTTACACTACTTGCACGTTAAAATCCCCCCTTTTTACGAGACTTGCTCCAAAAGTCTAGTAATCTTTTCTTACTCATTGACCGGCTATTCCCTGTGGGATCGATACCCAACCCAGTTGGGTTATATATTTGACAACGACCGCTTTACACTCTTATGAGAGCTGTAGATTGAGCGTTATCAAAAATTGGCGCCGTTGCCGGGGAATACAAGTGTCAATTAAGTTCGTAATAATTACTAGACCCTTTGGTCAAAGATTCTCGTACTTTTACTTTTAGTTTTTGTTTTTGTTTACTGCAGGTTTTTATTCAGTGCATGCCCCATACCCGAAGTTCTGGTCAACCGTTATTACCTATCAATCCTGAACCACAACGTATTGGCAGAATGGACGCACAACACGCAATTGAAAGGATGGCTGCTCAACAGGAACAGGCGAGACTAGCTGCGCTAGCCGCCGCTCAAGTGCATCAACAGAATATCGATAACCCTGGGCGAGCAACAAATCCTGGCGATGAGGATCTAGGTGATGACGAGCTACTAAACCCTAGGCATGCCGCTGAGATCGCAACACCTGCCAACAGAAGAGATCGTCAAGCTAGGTTTAGGCCTGAACGCCAAGCTATGCAACCAGCTTTTGACGATGATGATGATGATCTTGATGGAGCCGGAGCCACAGGAGCCATTATTCCTCCAACATTGGCACTTGGAGCCAAGTTCAACATCACAAGCACCATGATTCAGTTATTGCAACTCAAGGGATTATTTGGTGGACTAGCAGGCGATGATCCGAATATGCATCTCATCAACTTTATTTCTACATGCAAGTCGTTTGACAATCCTGGCGTTGGTCAGAATGCAATTCGATTACGCCTATTTCCATTGTCTCTGTCTGGGGAGGCAACTCTATGGTTGAATGGGCTGACTCCTGATTCTATTACAAATTGGAGGCAATTAAGAGACGCTTTCTTAGAAACATTCTTTCCGTCATCCAAAAGAGCACAAATGAGAGATGAAATCAGCAACTTTCATCAGCTTCCAACTGAAGCCCTTCATGAAACATGGGAGAGGTTCAAGACGAAGCTAATGAGGTTCCCAAACCATCACATGACTAATGTTCACCTAATGGAGATACTTTACAGAGCCTTGAATTCAATAACTAAACCAGTTGTGGATAATGCGGCTGGAGGATCATTCATGGATCTCACCTTTGTTCAGGCAAGCAATATGCTAGACCGGATGACGAAGCAAAGTAGAGCTTGGCATACCAGGGATTCTGAGGTAGCAAGCCCCACTTTATCTATAGGCATGACTGCAGACCAAAGGAGAAGAGAAGAAGAACGTGATCAAGATATGGCGCACATGAAGACACAAGTGGATCTTCTTACAAAGCATCTATTATCAGGGAAGACCGAAAAAGTCAAAGCCATTGCGTCAAAAGGAAGAGACGAATCTGATTCGGATGAAGAGGCCAACTACTTGAACAATCAGGGGGGTTTCCGAGGTAATACCCAAGGAAACTAAGGTCGGAACTATTATGATAAATCTGGAAACAAGGACCAAGGTAGTTGGAAGAACAAGAATGACAAAAGTGGTTTGTATGTTCCCCCTGGAAGACGTGACGCCACCACATCTAGTTCTGGAAATATGGAAGAGATGATGGCTAAACTGTTGAAAGGAGTGGAAGCAACCAGCGCGGGAGTAACGGAGGTAATAAATGATTTATCCTCAATGAAGCAATTGGTTGATTCACATTCCACTTCGATCAAGCAAATAGAGCAGCAATTGAGCCAACTTTCAGCAGCACTCAATCAAAGAAAGACTGGCACCTTACCTAGCGACACTGTGCAAAACCCAAGGAATGATGGGTCATGCATGGCCATTACTACCCGAAGCGGTAAGGTACTGGAAACTTCATCAAAAGGCAAGCAAGTGGTTGACGAAGTAGCAGACATTGATGACAAGGCAAAAGGAGAAGCTGTCAAAGAATCCACCCACGACGTCCATGACGGTACACCGAGTATGTTGCAGCCTGAAAAGGCTGAAAAATGAAGGCAAGAGGAGAAGAAAGCCGTGGAGAAAACAATTCCATATCCACCACCACCTTTTCCTCAAAGATTGAAGAAGGTGGCGGACGATACAAAGTTCAGCAAATTCATGACTATGTTAAAGCAACTGACCATTAATGTTCCATTGGTGGAGGCACTTGAACAAATGCCTGGGTATGCGAAATTTATGAAGGATCTTTTGACAAAGAAGCGGGCAGCAAGCTATGAGTTGAAAGATAATGTTCATCACTGCAGCGCAATCGCTACCCGATCACTAGTTCAGAAGAAGGCCGACCCCGGTGATTTCACTATTCCTTGCACCGTTGGATCTTTGAATTTTGCCAAGGCATTATGCGATTTAGGAGCCAGCAACAATTTGATGCCACTATCCATTTACAAAAAGTTGGGGTTGGGTGATCCTACTCCAACCAATATGAGGCTCGTAATGGCGGATAGGTCGGTAAAACGACCTGTTGGTATTCTATGTGATGTATTGGTGAAGGTTTCTTCATTCATCTTTCCAGCGGACTTCGTTATTTTGGATTGTGAGGCAGACTCAGAAGTTCCCATAATCTTGGGGTGCCCTTTCCTTGCTACGGGAAGTGTGCTTATTGATTTGAGAGCTAATGAGCTTTCATTCCGAATAAATGACGAAGTAGTTCGCTTTGATGTGTGCAAATCAATGAAGCAACCCAAAGATCTGAACGTATTCTCAGTAGCGGATGTTTATGTTGATGATGAGAAAGAATTACTTGAAGAAGAGCAAACTATTGATGACCCATTGGCGGTTGTGCTCATGAATGGAGAGAGTAAGGATGCTGAAAACTATGAAGAAACTATTGATGCTCTAACAGGATTTGGGTCATATCCTCATGCTCCCAAGAAGCTGGACCTTGATCTCAAAAATCGACCCACACCACCAGCTAAAACATCTATTAAAGAGCCACCCACGTTAGAATTAAAGGAGCTGCCTAGTCATTTAAAGTATGCATTCTTAGGAAGCGGAAACACACTTCCAGTCATTGTGGCGGCAGATTTGGGTGAGCAACAAGTTGCAGCTCTCATTGCTATTTTACGGAAGTACATTAGAGCCATCGGATGGACCATCGCAGATATTATTGGTATTCCACCTGGGATTTGTACACACAAGATTCAGCTTGAAGAAAATTGCACGCCAACCATTGAGCATCAAAGGCGTCTCAATCCACCTATGCAAGAAGTGGTAAAGAAAGAAATTATTAAGTGGTTAGATGCAAGAGTTGTGTATCCAATCTCTGACAGTACATGGGTAAGCACGGTACAATGTGTTCCCAAGAAAGGAGGCATGACGGTGGTCGCGAATGAAAAGAATGAGCTTATTCCACTCTGACCCATCACCGGATGGAGAGTATGCATGGAATACCGAAAGCTAAATTCATGGACGCTCAAAGATTACTTTCCAATGCCATTTATGGACCAAATGCTAGATCGATTAGCGGGGAAAGGATGGTTTTGTTTCTTAGACGGTTATTCTGGCAATAATCAGATTTGTATTGCCCCCGAAGACCAAGAGAAGACAACGTTCACATGCCCATATGGTACGTTTGCCTTCAAACGCATGCCATTCGGGCTATGTAACGCACCAGCCACTTTTCAGCGTTGTATGATGTCCATTTTTTCTGATATGGTTGAAGACACCTTAGAGGTGTTCATGGACGATTTTTCAGTTGTGGGTGAGTCGTTTGAATCATGCTTGGCAAACCTAAGTATGGCGTTACAAAGATGTGTTGAATTCAACCTAGTGCTGAACTGGGAGAAGTGCCACTTTATGGTTAAAGAAGGTATCGTCCTTGGGCATAAAATCTCCGAAAAAGGAATTGAGGTTGATCGAGCGAAAATTGAAGTTATTGAGAAGCTACCACCCCCAATTTCAGTAAAGGGAGTCCGTAGTTTCCTCGGTCATGCAGGTTTCTATCGACGGTTTATCAAAGACTTCTCCAAAATTGCTAGTCCATTGTGCAAACTCTTGGAGAAAGATTCAAAATTTGACTTTAATGAAGATTGTTTGAAGGCATTCAAATGCCTCAAAGGAAAACTAATTGAAGCTCCTATCATGGTAGCACCAGATTGGTCTTTACCGTTTGAAGTCATGTGTGACGCCAGTGGGGTAGCATTAGGCGTTGTACTTGGCCAGAGAAGGGAGAAATTATTCCATCCTATCTACTATGCGAGCAAGGTCTTGAACGAAGCCCAGAAGAACTACACTGTCACAGAACAAGAGCTTCTAGCGGTTGTGTATGCTTTTGAAAAGTTTCGTGCTTATTTGCTGGGAACAAAAGTGGTAGTTCATATTGATCATGCAGCTCTGAGATATCTAATGACAAAGAAGGATGCAAAACCAAGGCTAATTCGATGGGTATTGTTGCTGCAAGAATTTGATTTCGAGGTAAAAGATAGAAGAGATTGCGAGAACCAAGTGGCTGATCATCTATCTAGACTTGAGAACGAGCATATAGCGCAGCCTGATCTTGAGATTGATGACGCATTCCCTGACGAAGAGATCTTAGCCACAATAATGGAAGAGTTACCATGGTATGCAGACTTTGCGAATTTTGTGGTGAGTAATGTGATGCCTGCAAATCTATCTTTCCATCAAAAGAGGAAGTTCATGCATGATGTAAAACACTACTTTTGGGATGAGCCATATTTGTTTCGACGATGCGCGGATGGTGTTATCAGGCGATGCATATCCCATTTAGAGGTGCCGAATATATTGGAAGCATGTCACACTTCCCAAGTTGGGGGACATCACGCAGGTAATCGGACAGCAAGGAAGGTATTGCAAAGTGGATACTATTGGCCTTCGATATTTAGAGATGCCTAGGAATTTGTGAGAAGATGCGACCAATGTCAGAGACAAGGCGCAATTTCGAAACACCATGAGATGCCCATGATGAAAATTCTTGAAGTTGAGCTATTTGATGTATGGGGTATTGATTTCATGGGCCCATTCATTAATTCGTTTGGAATGAAATACATCCTAGTCGCTGTAGATTATGTTTCAAAATGGGTCAAAGTAGTAGCATTGGCCGACAATGAAGGAAAGCGTGTTGTAGCATTCTTGAAGAGAAATATCTTCTCTTGCTTTGGAGTACCACGTACTATCATAAGCGATGGAGGATCTCACTTTTGCAACAAGCTGTTCAAATCCGTATTGGCCAAATATGGTGTCAAGCAACATAAGGTAGCCACACTTTATCACCCACAAACTAGTGGACAGGTAGAGGTTTCCAATCGAGAGATCAAGCAAATCCTTGCTAAGACTGTAAATGCTAATAGGAAGGATTGGTCTCGGAAGCTGGACGATGCACTATGGGCTTATAGGACTGCATTCAAAACGCCAATTGGCATGTCCCCGTACCAACTAGTTTATGGGAAGGCTTGTCACTTGCCCATTGAGCTCGAGCATAAAGCATTATGGGCGTTAAAGCAACTTAATTTGAATTGGGATGATGCCATGAATCTGAGATTGGAGCAGCTGAATGAGATGGATGAATTCCGTCTACATGCATACGAAAGAGCAGACCTCTACAAGGAACGGATGAAAAAGTATCATGATCAGCGGATTGTTCAACGAAACTTTCAAAAGGATGATATGGTACTTCTTTTCAATTCCAGACTGAAGCTATTCCCAGGTAAGTTAAAGTCCAAATGGTCTGGTCCGTACAAAGTTACCCAAGTCTACTCGACTGGAGTAGTTGAGCTAGAAGACGATAATGGTGTTGTCTTTAAGGTGAATGGCCAACGAGTAAAACCATATATCGGTCCTCTTGACTCGATAAACTATATGGCCACCATCTATCTCGACGAAGTCTAAGTACTCGAGGTAACTATGTCATGCCGCGACAATAAATCAAGCGCTAGATGGGAGGCAACCCATCGTTTATCATTTTTTTCGTTTACGTGTTTGCTTTTGATAAATAAAAATCCAAAAATAAGAGTCGTGCCACGACCAAAACTAAGGCGCTTGATGGGAGGCAACCCATCGTTCTAATCTTTTTTGTTGTCTTTGAGCAAGTGTAGGTGCAAGAGGCGTAAACGAGGAGATTGGTTTCAAATTTTGATTTGGACGTATTGCATGTAAAAGGTGGTAAGTTAGTGATGAAGAAGAAAAAGGCTATGGATTGGGCATTGCTTATGAAAATATAGGCAATGAACAAGGCTAGTCCTATATAAAACTAGGTCACGAGCAAGGCAAGGCCTATACTATGGCCTAAGCTCTCGGAATCTAGTGTGCCATAGCATAGGCGCCGCCCATGCCCAAGTGTGCCATAGCATAGGCGCCGCCTATGCCAATGTCTTTTGTCTCTGAATCTCATATGCTATGGCATAGGCGCCGCCTATGCCTAAGAATGCCATGGCATAGGCGCCGCCTATGCTCAACAATGCTATGCAAAAGGCGCCGCCTATGCCAAGCATAGGCAAAGCAAAAGGCGCCGCCTATGGTCATTTCTTGTCTCCAAATCCAATTTTAAATGGGTCAAAACCCGACCCAACCTTCTCCTATAAATATGAGACTTAGTATTGAACCAAAAACACATTGGAAACCTAGCATAAGCGCCGCCTATAGTCCCAAATCCACTCCAAAATTTTCCTTTTGCTCTTCTTCTTCACAAGAACATCATCCAAAGTCATCAATCAAGTAAGTGCTACTTTGTTCTTCATTTATATTCCGTAAGTACTACCCTACTATGCCTATTATGAATTGCTAAATCTTGAAGTAGTATTGGTGATTTGAAAGTGATTGAATTGTTGTGTTTGTATTTGATTTTGATGCACTGTCATACTTTTTGCGGAATTAATATAGTCATAAAAATTGCATAATCTTGTCACTTGAATACTTACATGTTGGAATGACTTGTTCATCGGGATAAGAATTATAGTTGCCTACCGACATAGGAGGTTGTGATTATTTAGATACTATACCTTAATTCAATCCCTATGTAGTAGTCTTGATATATCAAACATGAAAGTATTGCCAAGATTACAAGAAGTATGACTGCTCTGATTTTATTGTTGGAATATAGCACCTAAAACGTATGTCGATAAAGTCTGACCAGTCGACCACTTTCACTTCACTAGTCTGTACCAACAAACTAAGTGTGGGGTGGTGCCCCTACTGCTCGTTTATATATTGTATCTATCGAGATGATGCTAACATGAACATTATTTTAGTCTCAGGTACAATGGCACCCAAAGCAAGACAAGGCAAAGATAAGGCTGCCACTTCACAAAAAGGCAAGAAAAGAGGCCGAAAAGAGCAAGGAGAATCATCCTAGATGCAATTACCACGCCGCATGTTCGGAATAAAATGGGTTCTTGAGGAGGAAGCAAAGGAATGGTATAGGACCAACAAAGAAAGAAAATATGTTCATGTGGACTTGATAAACAAGGAAAGCCTACCAAAGAAAGAACCGCGCATGTTAGCCAAGATCATGGCATTACATCTGGATTTCATCTTCCGAGACATGGTAGAATGCAATCTCGATTTAACAAGAGAATTCTATGCCAACTGGTCACCGAAAACCACAGGAAGCGAGGTCAAGATTCGGGGCCAAGTTTTACAACTCAATGCGGATTTCTTCAACTCCTTTCTTGGCTTGCCTTCAGTCGATCCATCACCATTCAAGGAGCTATACAGTAGACCTCCATATAGAGATATTCGACACACACTCTATGGAACAAGATCCATGGCACGCTGGAGTAGACACAAGGACACTGGTCGACACAACACCTTCCCATATGCTCCTTTGAATAGGGAAGCAGGGATATGGTTGCGCATAGTCAACTCTTGCCTAATTCCAGGGACTCAGTACACCAAGATAACAAGAGATAGAGTGTGCTTGGTATACGCATTGATGACGAATGTCCCTATCAACGTTGGGGCAATTATTCGTTCCACAATGCGGAAAGCTAGGCTACACAAGAGGTCCCACTTCAGTTTTGGCAACCTGTTGACTGCAATACTAAGGAAAGAAGACATCGAAGAGGAACCGTCTGATCATAAACTCCCACACAACACAAAGAAGGTTGACCTCACGAAGGTTAAAGATGTTGAAACCACGCATGGAGTCAACCTTACCACTTCAGAAAGGCATGCTCGCGATGAAAGCTTCTCCCGCCATTTATATGGCATGATGAAGTTTACCGTGATGAGCGGGGGTCGTGTTCCAACTGCTGCAGAGCTCCAACAGTTGGATTATGACTACCCAATGAATGAGCATGTGAGGGCGATGTGTGGAGTAGGTGTATATTTTGAGGAACCTCTTGATAACGACATGCCAACCGATGATGATCGACGAATGCTAGACTCCGATGTGAAAGAGAACTCTGATGACGACGACTCTGATGACGATTCCGATGTAGAGGGTATGACCCCAGACATAGAGGATGAGTCCGACTAATCAGGTTCTTCTTATTTATTTTTCACTGAGGGCAGTGTGTCCCGTCTAAGTATGGGGTACTGGTATTTGCATGCTATACTTCTTTATCTGCATTTGCATTTATTTATGTTATTTATGTTTGGTTGTTTGATTTAGTTAGTAGTCGTAGATTTTTTTTATTTTGATGCATGAAATTGTTCTGATAGGCGGCATGGTGTTATGACAAGAGTTTCTGCTAAAATCATTACTATTGAGACACTTAGGCTCTAAGTGTGACTCACTGTGTGATAATTGTGTGGTTTAATTCATTCATCTGTTGGGTCAAGAGTCTATACTGCTCCCAATAAATTTAACCATGTGCCTTGTGTGTGTGAGAAGATAGTATATTCTGTGCTTGTGACTGATGCTAGAACTTGCCTGGTGTGTGTGTAAAGCGAAATAAAGAGTGTGAGTTTAGGAGATGATTTAGGCATTTCTTTGGCAGCCTGTGATTGTTTACCTTCTGTTTACCTACCCGTGGACATTATCCTAGTCAACCCTTTTGAGCCTTTAAGCCATTTTCTTTGACAGCCTCATATGTAAGCCTAATCCATTTTTTTTCAAAACTATAATTTGATCCAAATTCCTAAGTGTTTTAAATTGTGAAGTCATGTGACAAAATAAGAGGAAATTGGGTGAGAGTGATGCCTTAGAGTGTATTGGTACTTGAATTTGTTATGAAAAAGAGTGGCTATCATGGAGGTGTGTTATAAAAAAAAAAAAAAAAAAAAAAAAATAGAAAAACAAAATGATAAATTGTGTTTTTGATTATATAAAAAGATAGTTATGCTTGAATGGCAAAATAGGTGAAAAGGGGTGATAGATGAAAGAAAGGTAGCAGGGTTGATTAAAAGAGAATGTTAATGGCATAATGTGATGTATTAAAGCGCTTAGGAACATAGTCACTATTTCTGGCCAAAATAGTCCTACCCGTCCCTTAGCCTACATTACAACCTGTAAAAGACCTAATTGATCCTAAGCTTAGCATTCTGATATTAGTAGAGCATTACACTAAGGGCAAGCCTATGGTCATCAGTTGCAACATATGAATTCTTTGTGAGAGTGAGAGCAAGGATAATCTTATACCCATGTTCTGAAAAATGCAATAATTGTGAGTGATTATGGGTAATATCTTATGTGAGACACACATGGTTGATGAGTTTTGGGTAGTCTTGTATGATTCTTTGTGCCTTAACTTGTGGATACGAATTAACCATCATCACGAGTCTATATTAGAGGTTGAATTGTTTCTAGAAGTGATTAGAAAACTACTCTTTGTTTATAATTATCGTGCCTGTCTTGATGAAAATTTTGTGTTGTTACGGTGAAACCCTAAGTAGATGTTTAGATGGACATGATATTTTGTTCGAGGACGAACAAATCTTTAAGTGTGGGGTGTTGATGATACGCGTATTTACACGCCTAAAGTACTATAATTGACCCATATTTTAGCTAAGTTTTGAGGACAAATTATATATTTCATGCACTTTTAGTCCTTTTTCCTGTAAGTGAGCTAACAAACGTGATTAGCAAGTTTTCAGGTATAAATGATGCAGATTTCAGCATATTATGGATAACTTGACGCCCAAGGAAGCTTCACGAAAGAAGGAAGGGAAAGCTTGGACGCCAAGGACCAAAAGTGACGCATGGAATATCTGTCCCGGGCAAAAACAGCATTTCCAAAGACTTTGGGGATCAGCAGTAACTTATTAGGATTAGGATAATGATGCAGTAACCTAGTAGGACTAGGATAAGTAATGCAGTAGCTTAGTAGGAATAGGATATGGGTGTTATAAATACCCTATTTTGTTAGAGATTTTAAGCATTCTACTTCTAGTTCTGAATCATTCTAATTCTTCCATCAATTCGAATTCTCATACTTTTACTTTTTATTCAATTAATTCTTATTACTTTCTCTTCATCTATTCGATCTTAATTTCCACAACAAGAGAAACATTACTCTGCAAGGGAGTTCACGCCTAAAACGCCACACCACACCTTACTACACGAGATTTTTATTGTGGTATATTAATAATGTCTATTGTGATTTCCTTCGCACTCATGGGTAACTAAACTTCTCTGTTGGGGTTATGGAAGCCATATGAGATACTATCTATTGCTATGAGTTTGTGAATTCGTGACACGTATGCTGCTTATATCATTATTCTCTTCATCTTAATCTAAATTCTTTGTGGTTGCAAACGCATAGAATACGCCAGTATAGCATTAACTTGTTCGAAAGAAAAGTTATATGTCTGGAAAAGAGATAATGTCAAGGTAATAGGGCACCAACCCCTGTTAAAAAGTTAGTGTCGTAACTGGATTAACCTCTTGGAGAATTTGTACTGTTAGATACGCTTTAAGCTCGAAAGAGTTAAAGTGAAATAGTCCTGGTTAAGGTCGAAAGACGCCTGGATTTACCATTGAATACAATTCTCTATAAGCACATGCATGTCTGAATTCCGCACAACTCATAGCCAATAGAGACGTACAACTCATAAGGTGGACATAATCCCAACTTCTCAATTCTCATTGATAAAAAAACCAACCAAGCAAACCGTTTTTACTCCTTTATTTGTTGTTTTTATTACTTTGTTTACATTACTTGCACGTTAAAATCCCCCCTTTTTACGAGACTTGCTCCAAAAGTCTAGTAATCTTTGCTTACTCATTGACCGGCTATTCCCTGTGGGATCGATACCCAACTCAGTTGGGTTATATATTTGACAACGACCGCTTTACACTCTTATGAGAGCTGTAGATTGAGCGTTATCAGGTTAGCAAAAGTAAACTTACCTTGTCCTTGTACCACACGCACATATTTGTCATATTCGAGAAGTCTTTGGCGGCAAATGAATGCATTGTGTATTCTTTTTGAACCTTCATCTTGATGAATTCTTTCAGTTCCTTCTTCTTCTCCTTGCCAAGCACCGCAAATATGTCCACCTTCTTCGGCGGCCCCTGAACTTCAACAACTATTGGAGCGGGGGGAGTTATATTTTTTGCTGATTTCAGAACGGAGAGAATTTGTCTAATTTTTATTCTCTTCCTCCTAACATCTACTGTAGGAGTGCATGGATCCTTCACCTCATTGGATGGTATGACACCCTCCCTGGATTTCAACTCGGTAGCTTCAGCAATAGCCTCTAGCTTGTCGAGGAGTTTATCCTCTTTGTCCTTGCACACTTTGTATTTGCAATGAGAATATGAGGGTGGGGAAGGGTGAGAGGGACCACTGTAAGGGTGGGAGGGATTGGTGTAAGGGTGAGAGGGATGACCTGTGCAAGGGGTATTTTCAAATATATTTATTTTTTGTTGAGCACCAACATGCTCATAATCACGACTGGCAGCAGAAGCAGAAGCAGGATGGCTGCCACCATCACAAACAACTCCACCATCAACACCCCCAGAAGAAGCACCCGGATCTGTTGCAGTTTGAGTTAGGTCGTGAAGAGCTTCAACATTAGACTGACCTTGCCGAATTGCTCATCTTATGGATGTTGGTCCATCCAATTCCTTCCTTATTAACTCCACCGTTGGGTCTTCTTTTGTATCAACAAGACCCAGAGTAAGAAAAAAAGTCATCCCCAGCTCATCAATAGAAGGCACGATCCAAGGATGCACAACCTATAAAAAAATGACAGGAGGAATTTAAATCATATAATAATAATTTGTAGTCAGTTGGGTTACATAGGGATCGGGTTATGTTAACATAGCCAACTTATGCAACAAACGATCTAGCTACCGCAACAACTGATTTGTATGTTGAAACAAATTGATAATATATTACATCAGAATACCCATCTGTTGCATAATTTACAGTGGATGGGTAATCTGTTGAGTAGGGTTCAGAGAACAGAGCAATATATGGTTAATCTATTGCAAAATATGGATCGTCTATTGCAACAGATTACCCATTGCACTAGTTACAGTTGGCGGGTAATCTCTTACAACAGATGGAACATCTGTTTCAATATCTTTCTTCGATGCAAATTATTTTAGTTAAAAGAAGACGTACTGCATCATCCGAAGGGTTAAAGAGATCAGCCTCGTTAATATTTTTTTTGTTTCTCTCTACTGCAGCCAACCACCAAAGGATCCTTGGATGAGAAACCTTATTCGGGTAATCCGTGAAATGCTTTCGGAGGGGAGGAATGGCTTCACATGCCCAAGCCTAAAAATTGAAAATAGGAAGCAAGCAAAAAAAAAAGTCACAAGTATATTCAATATAAATTAATGAATGAGTAAAAATAGTGATCAATTTTACCATGAAAGCCCAATAAAAGCCGTATAATGTGGTCGTCTTTGTCTTTATCTCTTTTAGTAAATATTTGACAGTCAAGTAGTAGCTGTCGTAGCCCCAGGGATAATCGTTGAATCTTCCAAAATCATCAGCAAACGCCAACAAATCACGTTCTATGACTTTCTTGACGTCTCTTGCCAATAAAACGGAATAGAGAAACCAAACTAAGTACAATTTCTCCCTGTAGTGCTCTGGTATGTCTTTATTCGTGAGATCCGCTATCAAATCCTTCACTTTGTAGCTAGGTCCAACAATGCCCAACAACCCATCTTTTTTTACCTTGCGTTTGTTGGACCCTTTGTGGGGTGTTTTCTTGATGGCAGGTTCTTCTGGACGATCGCATCTCAAGCCCGTCACAATGTCAAACTCTTTCAATCCAAAACAAACGACATGCCACAATAGTTGATCCAGACTTCATCCATCTTATTTCCGCCCTCCTTCGGACCTTCATCATCCCCCGCATATATGATCCTACATTTGAGAAGGCCATATACCATGATCATTGGGAAAAGGAAAGGGCGGGGCCCAGACAGCTCAAGAAAGTGTGCAAAGCAACTCTTCTTAAAAAGTCCATCTATGTTTTCCTTCTTCATAATACTCCTAAGTTCGTCAAAAGGTTTCCCCAACTGACATTTAAGTAGAAGATCACCAAATACCGCATTAGGATTATTCATCGGCATCGCAACTCGAAACTTGTCAATACTAATGGTTTTGACAGAATCATGCTGAAATTTCGATATTATTTCACGCCCCATTGGTGAGGAGAAGTTATCACTTTCCTCGGCTTCATTTTGCCCTGACTGAGATTGTTCTAGAAGTTCCTCCGAATCTATTTGTACTCTAGCCTTTTTTGTTTGGTAATCAGAAGTTGATCCACTTTCTCCACTTTCTATTTTTTTCTTTTGGGAGACATCTTTTAACTACAAACAAAAGAAAAACAAAAAATACATTGCATTTGATGTCTGCATAATTTTTTAAAAATAGGTGAGACAAATTTCAATAAATTATTCTTACCACATAACCAAAAAAATACTCCAATGGACAACCCATCAGTTGGAACAGATGGGGAACCCGAATCTGTTTGAAGACCTATTTAATATCTCCCCACATATATTCCACCTGTTGCAACAGGTGGAGAAATTTTAATAAATTATTCTCTGCCACATTACAAGAAAATACTCCAACGGATAACCCATCAGTTGGAACAGATGGGAAATCTGTTTGAAGACCTATTTAATATCTCCCAACAGATCTTCTACCCGTTGCAACAGATGGACCACCACCACCACAACCAATGCCATGACCAATGCCACAAAGACCACCACCAATACCAACACCAAGACCACTGACACCACCGCCAAAAAACACAAATACCAACACCACCAACAACAGCCACCAACAACACCACAAACACTATCCAACAATACCACGACAGTCAACAAAATACTGAGAGAAAAACTAGGGTTTTCTCGGGTGCTTCTTACCTTTTTAGCATCAAAACTCAAAATTGTTAACCGATTCTCAAAGATAATAAGACTAAAAGTCATCTTTTTTATCATTAACTAAAAAACCCTATTTGTTAGAATAAAGAACAAATGTAAAACTCTTCTAGAACTCTGTTACATGCGAAGATAGAGAAAACAACGGATACAAGCGGGAATGAAGTCCAAAAAAACAACTATATGTAGTCGTAAATGGGAAGAAAATCTACCTGTTTTAAAGGGTTGAGCAATATGTTGAGTAGTTGTTGTTTGTATTGTTTGTATTGTTGAGAGGGAGAGGACACCCCGAGAAAGAGAGAAAGAGAAGAGCGAGAACTTAAGATTTGAAATAAAAAGTTTTTCACGCAAATGGATGATTTGTATGGGTTGATTTGTAATTTTGGAAAAGAATAACAAGTTTTGAAATTGCTAATTTGATCCGAATTAATCTTAATTAATTTTAAATTTTTAAAAGATATAGTTTTTAAAACATTGAGTTGATGAGAACTTATTTCTACTCAGAGTGATTGATCGACGACTCGGGTCGGGATGAACGCAATACCAGCGCCATGCAATTGCAAAGACTCGATTGGATTTGTAGTTGATCCTGCGAGCTCATTCATTCATCCCTAGTTCCACCTAAATCAACTTAGGTACTATCACTATCCTAACATTGAGTTGATGATAACTCATTTCAACTCAGAGTGATCGATCGATGACTAGGGTCAGGATGAACCAATACCAACGCCATGCAATTACAAAGACTCGATTGGGTTTGTAGATGACCCTGCGAGCTCACTCATTCATCCCTAGTTCTACCTAAATCAACTTAGGTACTATTATTATCCTAACATTGAGTTGATGAGAACTCATTTCAACTCAGAGTGATCGATCGACGACTCGGGTCGGGATGAACACAATACCAACGCCATGCAATTGCAAAGACTCGATTGGATTTATAGTTGACCCTGCGAGCTCACTCATTCATCCCTAGATCCACCTAAATCAACTTAGGTACTATCACTATCCTAACATTGAGTTTATGAGAACTCATTTCAATTCAGAGTGATCGATCGATGACTCGGTTCGAGATGAACGCAATACCAATGCCATGCAATTGCAAACACTCGATTGGATTTATAGTTGACCCTGTGAGCTCACTCATTCATCCCTAGTTTCACCTAAATCAACTTAGGTACTATTACTATCCTAACATTGAGTTGATGAGAACTCATTTCTACTCAGAGTGATCGATCGACGACTCGGGTCGGGATAAACGCAATACCAGCGCCATGCAATTGCAAAGACTCAATTGGATTTGTAGTTGACCCTGCGAGCTCATTCATTCATCCCTAGTTCCACCTAAATCAACTTAGGTACTTCACTATCCTAACATTGAGTTGATGAGAACTCATTTCAACTCAGAGTGATCGATCGACGACTCGGGTCAGGATGAACGTAATACCAATGCCATGCAATTGCAAAGACTCGATTGGATTTGTAGTTGACCCTGCGAGCTCACTCATTCATCCCTAGTTCTACCTAAATCAACTTAGGTACTATCACTATCCTAACATTGAGTTGATGATAACTCATTTCAACTCAGAGTGATCGATCGACGACTCGGGTTGGGATGAACGCACTACCAATGCCATGCAATTGCAAAGACTCGATTGGATTTGTAGTTGACCCTGCGAGCTCACTCATTCATCCCTAGTTCCACCCAAATCAACTTAGGTACAATCACTATCCTAACATTGAGTTTATGAGAACTCATTTCAACTCATAGTGATCGATCGATGACTCAGGTCGATATGAACGTAATGCCAACGCCATGTAATTGCAAAGACTCGATTGGATTTGTAGTTGAGCCTGCGAGCTCATTCATTTATCCCTAGTTCCACCTAAATCAACTTAGGTACTATCACTATCCTAACATTGAGTTGATGAGAACTCATTTCAACTCAGAGTGATCGATCGATGACTCGGGTCGGGATGAACGTAATACCAACGCCATGCAATTGCAAAGACTCAATTGGATTTGTAGTTGACCTTGCGAGCTCACTCATTCATCCCTAGCTCCACCTAAATCAACTTAGGTACTATCATTATCCTAACATTGAGTTGATGAGAACTCATTTTAACTCAGAGTGATCGATCGACGACTCGGGTCGGGATGAATGCAATACCAACACCATGCAATCGCAAAGACTTGATTGGATTTATAGTTGACCCTTTGAGCTCACTCATTCATCCCTAGTTCCACCTAAATAAACTTAGGTACTATCACTATCCTTACATTGAGTTGATGAGAACTCATTTCAACTCAGAGTTATCGATCAATGACTCGGGTCAGGATGAACGCAATACCAACGCCATGTAATTGCAAAGACTCGATTGGATTTGTAGTTGACCCTGCGAGCTCACTCATTCATCCCTAGTTCCACCTAAATCAACTTAGGTACTATCACTATCCTAACATTGAGTTGATGAGAACTCATTTCAACTCAGAGTGATCGATCGACGACTCGGGTCGAGATAAACGCAATACCAATGCCATGCAATTGGAAAGACTCGATTGGATTTGTAGTTGACCCTGAGAGCTCACTCATTCATCCCTAGTTCTACCTAAATCAACTTAGGTACTATCACTATCCTAACATTGAGTTGATGAGAACTTATTTCAACTCAGAGTGATCGATCGACGACTCAGGTCGGTATGAATGTAATACCAACGCCATGTAATTGGAAAGACTCGATTGGATTTGTAGTTGACTCTGCGAGCTCATTCATTCATCCCTAGTTCCACCTAAATCAATTGCTATGAAATCTATTGCAACAAACGACTAAGTTGTTGAAAATTTTTAAACAGGTACATATATGTTGGAACAGATGACATATCTGAGTTAATTATCAAATAGATATTTGTATCTGTTGTGACAGATGACTGAGCTGTTGGAATTTTTCAAAAAAATATTTATATATGTTGTAACAGATGACATATCTGATTTTATTAATTATCAAATGAACATTTTCATCTGTTGTCACAGATGACTGAGCTTTTGGGATTTTTAAACAGATATTTATATTTGTTGTAACAGATGACTGAGTTGTTTGGATTTCTAAATAGATATTTATATATGTTGCAACTGATGACATATCTGTTTGAAAATCTTTTTATCTCTTTTAATTTTAAAGCAAGAAGCTTCTGGTCCGAGTAGATAATATCAAGTAGTAGTACTTACTACTAAAGGCGGTAAAAAATGTTTCTTGGATATCTCAAAAGTGAGTTCATTGAGCAGTCTTGTCTTGTCTTTTCAATGTCAGTAGTCTTAGTCTTCCTCGTGCCCCTTAAATTATTAATGAAATTAATGAATATTGAAAACCACCACGTCTACGTACACAATACATCTATAGAAATTATCTCGTCTCTTCCTTCAGCTGCAGTTTATTTTATTCAACTCTCATTTTTTTCTCTCTCCTCTTTAGGGTCACAACCTTTTTTCTCGCTTTTCTCTTCTCTTCTCATAAAGATCTTTTCGGATCTAAACCCATCCATATCTTTCCTCCACTCAAATTTCTGTTTTGATCTCTTTTTTGATATTAAGGTATGGTTCATTATTGCTCTTTCATTCTCGTCTTCTTCTTTGCATGTTATTTACATCTGTTTTTTTATTTAATTACTATTTACTCATATTATATTTATTAAAAAAAATTTAAAGAACTTGTAAGTGTTGAATAAATAATCCGAGAATTTTTATTACAATATGAGAAAAAAGTCATCTGTTGGGAGAAGTTTAAAAGCCTTGTTGGCAGTATCATTTGTTTCATTATTTTTGATGCAGTTATTGATGTTGTTGGTGGGGTTGGCATTGTTGGAACTTGTGGTGTTGTTGATGGTTCTGGCATAAAGGATGTTGCTTCTTTGTTGTTGATGATGTTGTTGGAACAAATATTGTTTCTTTTTTATTGATGTTTATGCTGTTTTTGATGTTGCAACAGATGGAGAAACTGTTGGAACAAATAAAACCACTAGAAATAATGGTTTGATGTATTCCATCAGACTCCACATCTGTTGCAACAGACTCCACATCTGATGCAACAGATGGACAATGTTCTTTTTGTGACATCAATTTTTTTCCTCTTCTTTGTAGATATAAGGAACTGGCAGTTGATCAACTTTTGACGGACTATCTCAAGAGGCTGCAGTAAAGATGGGATCGGAGAAATAAGTTGCTTGTAGATGGAACCACTTCATATGTGGGAGTTATGTATTACTGATAATGTTATCGTGGAAACACACATATAGTGCACTGATTTTGTGAATAATTTTTTTACTGATTAGTCATAGATCGTTCAAATAAGATGTCTGCAATTTTACAGTTAAGTTTGGTAAGTCCGAACTGATAAGGCTGAGGGACCATGAATATGGTTCTGATAGCCTGTTAAGATTTAATGTCGGTTGTTGCTCATGTTTATTTGTCAAGCATTGTGAAGGGATCTAATTTTTATGTCATTGTAAAGAGATTCAATAGCGATTGGACTAACTTTTAGGGTGCATTGGACCCTTAGAGGGACTTCGAAGCTTAGCACTGCATCTAATAAGAATGGAAAACCAATATATTTATTGCCCTGGCCAAAATTTACATGGTTGGGTTGCTCACTCGGGGTGATGATTTTATGCCAGAATGTGCGGTAGGAGAATGCTTTCAAAAGAAAATGGGTGGTTGATAGAAGACTATATCATCTGAGAGCTAATTGAAAAAGAGACATAGGGTACAAAGTAACTTCTAACGAATCTGGCCGGTGGAATTATCTTAACAGATGCGAGATCTGAATCAAGTGTAAATATGAAAGTGTATCCGGTAATGTAATTTCATATGTTGTGTCTCTGAAAGAAAAACAATGCAAATGGACACTTTGTAGGGAGCTGCGTGGTCGGGATTATCACCTAGATAGAAAATAGGAGAAGACCAACAAAGAAGCCTCACGGGCATCGAGGGTAGAAATGATGTACAGCAAGTCTAGAAAACTTATGCCAACAGCAACTACAGTTAAAATAATGAATCTAAGCGAAGGAGGCAAATTTTTGAATTTTAAATTTCATCCCATGCCTTCTTGTTTGTGTTTTCGATCAGGTCCACTTTCGTTGACCTGATCGGAACCACAAACGAGATTGAAAGGCAAATAGAGTATCATTGCTTCCTTAGCAATATGGTTATAATTGATTGTGTTTTCTTGCCTTGACATGCTTTCAACATTCCTTGAAGAAGATCAGATGCTTTCTGTAGTATGTGAATCCCGATAATTTTCAAGCTTGCCTCCAGCTTGTTGATTCTGTATTCAAGTTGGTCGTTGCCCTCTTCGAAGTTGGTAAAGAGTTTCTCGTCTCTTGTGAGCTCGATCAGGAACACTACCTTCAAAGTTGTGGCATTCTAGAAGCCCTTCAGAACACTTTCTTCAGAAGCCTTAAAGGATACATGGAGGGTCTTTGTGTTTGTTTTAGGTCAAAATGTGTTGATGCACATTGAAGAGGTGGTCCCAAAAGTTGAACAACACACTTTTATCTAGTGTTGATCCATGCATCTTGCTCAACCAATTTGATAAATTAGTAAGAATGGAGTTACATAGCGTGTGATCTAAACCGGCTCTACCAAGCCTATCAAACATTACGTAACTCTAAGCTCATTACTCTATCAAAAAAATATGACCGAGTTAGTGCACAAATCGAACGAGCACAATCTCTCAGCCTTTCTGCTAATTGTTCTTCTCCAATATAGATGACAAGATATTTGTTATGCAAAAGTCTACACCGTCGCCAGACATGTTCCCAGGCAATCATGTCTGGCGATGGTGTAGACTTTTCCATAGCAGATATCTTGTCATCTATATTGGAGAAGAGTGATCAGCAGAAAGGCTGACAAATTGGGCTTTTTTTCTATGTGCACTAACTCAGACATATTATTTTGATAGGGTAATGAGCTTGGAGTTACGTAACCTTTGATAGGCCTTGTAGAGCCGATTTAAATCACATGTTACGTAACTCCATGCTTACTAATTTATCAAATTGGTTGAGCAAGATGCATGAGCAACGCTCGATAAAAGTGTGTTGTTCAACTGTTGGGACCACATCTTCAACGTGCATCAACACATTTTGACCTAAAACAAACACAGCGACCCTCCATGTATCCTTTAAAGCTTCTGAAGAGAAAGTGTTCTGAAGGGCTTCTAGAATGCCACAACTTTGAAGGTAGTGTTCTTGATCGAGCTCACAAGAGACGAGGAACTCCTTACCAACTTCGAAGACGGTAACGACTAGCTTGAATACAGAATCAACAAGCTGGAGGCAAGCTTGAAAATTATCGAGATTCACATACTACAGCAAGCATCTGATCTTATCCAAGGAATGTTGAAAGCATGTCAAGGCAAGAAAACACAATCAATTATAACCATATTGCTAAGGAAGCAATGATACTCTATTTGCCTTTCAATCTCGTTTGTGGTTCCGATCAGGTCAACGGCAATGGACCTAATCGGAAACACAAACAAGAAGATGGGATGAAATTTAAAATTCAGAAATTTCTGCCTCACTTAGTTTTCTTATTTTCACTGCAGTTGTTGTTGGCGTAAGTTTTCTAGACTTGCTGAGCATCATTTCTACCCTCGATGCCCGTGAGGCTGCTTTATTGGTCTTCTCCTATTTTCTACCTAGGTGATAATCCCGACCATGCAGCTCCCTAGAAAAGTATCCATCTGCATTGTCTTTCTTTCAGAGAAACAACAGACGAAATTACATTACCGGATACACTTTCATACTTGCACTTGATTCAGATTTCGCATCTGTTAAGATAATTCCATCGGCCAGATTCGTTAGAAGTTACTTTCTACCCTGTGTCTCTTCTTCAATTAGCTCTCAGATGATATAGTCTTCCATCAACAACCCATTTCCCCTTGAAAGCATTCTCCTACCGCACCTTCTGGCATATAATCATCAACCCTAGCGAGCAACCCAACCATATAAATTTTGGCCAGGGCAATAACTATATTGGTTTTCCATTTTTTTTAATGCAGTGCGAGGCTTCGAGGGCCCTCTAAGGGTCCAATGCACACTTAAAGTTAAGTTCAATCGCTATTGGTTCTCTGCAGTGACGACAAATATTGATCCCTTCTCAAAACTTGACACGCATAAACACGAGCACCAACCGTCAGTAATTTGTAACAGGGTATCTGCACCATCTTCATGAGGTCCTCAGCCTTATCAATTTCAAACCCATCAAACTTAACGGTACAATGCAGGATCTTGTTTGAATGATCAATGCCTAATCGGTTAAAAACTGCATTCACAAAAACATTGTACTTTGTGTGTGTTATCCCGGTAACCTTATCAGTAATACATACTTAACTCCGACACATATGATAGTGGATCTATCTGCACGCACCTTATTATTTCTAGCCCATCTATAACTTAAATTGAATAAACAGATGACTAGCTTGTTGCAACAGATGACACATTTGTTTATACTGTCAATCAATTGGAGACATCTGTTACGACAGTGATCAACCTGTTGCAGAAATCAAACAGATATATACATCTGTTGCAAAAATATTGCCAGTATGTTGTAAGTTATCTAACAGAAATAATATATTTTGTAACAGATTACCCATCTGTTAGAATTATTTTAAAGCAATTTTCTTTTCTTTTCGAGATATAATAATTTATAAATAGGTTCCTCTTTACAAATATGGATGATACAGATTCGTACAAGAATATTCATATCGAGTCCTTGCTTGAACTTCAAAGGTAGTTTGATTGATGAACTCCAGAGAGATATTTGGCTGACTTCAGAGCAAAGTTGCCGGATGAATGAAAGATGTCTGATTGACAATAATAATAATAGTAGTAATAATAATTAGGTAATGTTTTTTATTTTAGTTATTATTTTCCTCCTTTTATATATCAAATCTACCCAGGGGATTCAAAAATCTATGAACATTCATTTCATTTTGTTGTCGACTTTGAATTTTTAATTCTTATTTAGTATTTAATAATAATCATTCTGTTTATTCCTTGTTCTCAACATGTCGACGGTTGGTGGTAGGGATTGAGCACCAATTTGTGTCAACAGTTAGAGGTTAATCTGCTACGACAGATCGATCATATGTTGCACCTGGCGGTTATTTATAAAAAAGGGGCTATTGTTGTTATTGAGAGAATGAAAAGAGAAAGACATGACTCGGAGTTCCGATTATTCAATATGAAAAATGTTTCGTAAATAAATAATAAGGAAATAAATAATAAACACAATTTATAAGCACAATTTTAATAACTGATCGTGACTTTTCACCATTTTTATTTTTGAATTTGTTTTTAAAATTATTTATCATATAATAAAATGATTATTATTTTGTTAAGAAATTTGAAAAGGTATTTTTTTATATTTATAAAATAAAAAAGTAAGCAAATTTGGATTAATGATACGATGATATAGTTTTTTTTAAAAAAAAAAAAGTAGATTATATGTTGCATCAATTAAATTATCTGATGCAACAGGTTCACTATGGTTGCAACAGATGATATATTTGTTGTCACAGATGATTTATCTGATGCAACCTATATCGAGTCACAACTCAATAAAAGCAGTTCTTGGAAAGAACTAATTAATAATAATAATCTGAAAAGTCATGACTTATCACAATATTTCTTAATTTAATTAAACCATTACTTTTCACATTAATAAAAAATGTAATTAATAAATAGAAGTGAACAGTTAGATTATATGTTGCAACAGATATGTTATCTGATGCAACATATTTTATATTTGTTGCAACAGATAATATATATGTTGTCACAGATGTGTTATCTGATGCAACAGATATAGAATCTATTGCCACAACTCAATAAAAATGGTTCTTCGAAAGACTAATTAATAATAATAATCTGAAAAGTCATGACTTATATCACAATATTTATTTTCTTAATTTAATCAAATATTTAATTAATGTATGGAGGTGAATAGTTGCACCTTTTTTCCTCTTATTCAAATTCAATCCTCTATAAATAGGTCCGTCATTACTCAATCGTTTATTCAAATACACACTATATTTATTTATTGCATCTCGTTTTTCGTATTACACTCTAGAAGATAAGATTATGACTGACCCAGTGTGGGACGTTGTTTTTCTGCAAGACGCCATGAATGAACTTCGAAATCAACTTTGTGAGCTGCAATGAAAATTGGAAGGAGTTAGATCAAGAATGCTCCGCGAGATATGCAGGCTGAGGAGGGCTTTGCTACTTCCGGTTGAAGATTGGCCGGCTGGCAATGATGATGCTGATAATAATAGTAATAATTAGACTATTATTTTTATTTTAGTCTATTATATGTATTTTTATTTGTTTAATAAATAAATTATGTTTGATCTTTGACGTTTTAATCCATATTTAATTTCCATTCTGTCTATTATCTTCTCAACAAATATTTTGACGATTCGACGTAAAAAGGAATAATTTAGAATCCAGTAGCAATAGCAAGATTTATCTGTTGGGTTTGTGGCAGGGGTTGATTTGTGTTGTTTCAAACAGATTAATCATTCGTTGCAACAGATAATTAGTCTGGTGCAACAGATAAATATTCTGATGCAACAGATAATTAGTCTGATGCAACAGATAAACATCCCGATACAACAGATAATACGTCTGATGCAACAGATAATACGATGATGCAACAGATAAATAGTCTGATGCAACAGATTACTCATCTGATGCACCAGATGATTGATCTGTTTAAATTGTGGGCACTTTTGTTGGATTTATAATCGGGGTTTTATCCATTGTTGGAAAAACAGAAGTGTACCCAGATGACAAATACGAATAAAAATCATAATTTTACTTACCAAAGTAACCTATGAAGTAATGCCAAAGTGGAAAGTGATGTAGTAAACAAAATTTGACCTAAGAAATTGGCCAGATCGCAGCAGTAGCGTTGTACCAACAACAACAACAACAAATGGTCGACAAGAAGAAGATGAAGCAGAAGATGATGAATAAAGCAGCAGAAACATAAACAATTAACAACAAAAATCGCTAAAAGAGAGAAAACAACAATGGATGAGAAGAGAGAGAAAGACTCATTTTTCCCCTCTGTTTCCCGTTATTTTAGGTATACATTGGGATCCAAGTGTAAATTTAAAAACTTGTGGGTTATTTTAAAACTTCCCCAACTTTCTTAATACATAATAAAGTAATTGTCACCTCCAACTAATAATTAAGACTTGTGTCACCTACACTTCATTTTAAAACTCTTTTGTCACCTGTGACCCAAACCCCCTATTTACTTGACACTCTTTTTATTTATTTTTTTGTTAAAGCTTATTTTATTAAATTAACCTTATTAATTATGTTCTAAAAATATAAATTTGAATATTATAAATTATATATATATAATAATAATAATAATAATAATTTAATGATAACGATTCTATTAAAACAATATGATAAACTTCTCTTGATTTCACACACTAAAAAACAATTAAATGTGAACATTTGCAATTCCAATGTCTAAGGATTGTTATTATTAATATGTGTAAGGGGTAAAGTAGTAACATTCATCATTCAATTTATGATTTTTTAATCATCATATAAAATAAAATGTGCCCAACTAAAATGAGACAAAGGGAGTAGGATTTTATAATAATAATAATAAAAAAGACACATATGATTTGATAGGATTTTATTACCCAAAAGAAAAAAGAAAAAAAGACACATATGAATTAATAGGATTTTATTACAAAAAAAAATTAAAAGACATATATGAATTAATAGTACAATTTTATTATATATGTATAATAAAAGGCATGAATTTTAGGATACATAAAAATTGAACAAAATCGAATTTTCAGAAAAACATTGTCACGCATTAAAAATGAATGTCATGTTAATAAATGACAATATGGATTAAGGATTTTATCACCAAATAGACCATATATATTAATTAGGATTTCATCACCAAAAAGAATAAAGAGAGACACATATGATTTAAGATTTTACTACCAAAAAAAAAAAAGAATATATGAATTAAGGTTTTATTACCCAAAAAAAATAGTCAAAAGAAACATAAATTAGTAAGATTTTGTTACAAAAAGGGACATTTGAATTAGGACACACAAAAATTCAACAAACTTGAATTAAGATTTTATTACCAAGAAAAAAAGAACAAACAAGACATATGATTAAGATTTTATTACCAAAAAAAAAAGACAATATGGATTAAGATTTTATTATATAAAGATATATATTAATTAGAATTTCATCACCAAAAAGAATAAAGAGAGACACATATGATTTAAGATTATATATATATGAATTAAGGTTTTATTACCAAAAAAAATATAGTCAAAAGAGACATAAATTAGTAGGATTTTGTTTAAAAAAAGGACATTTGAATTAGGACACACAATAATTCAACAAATTCGAATCAAGATTTTATTACCAAGAAAAAAAGAACAAGAGAGACATATGAATTAAGATTTTATTACAAAAAAAGAAAAAAAAAAAAGAGTCAATATGAATTAAGATTTTATTACCAAAAAAATAAACAAAAGAGACACATATGAATTAGCAAGATTTTATTATAAACAAAAGGTCATAGAAATTAGGACACACCAAATTCAAAAAATTCAATTTAAGATTCTATTACCAAAAAGGAGACAAATGAATTAGAATTTTACTACCCCCAAAAAAAGAGACAATATGAATTAAGATTTAATACCAAAAAAAAAAAAAAAAGAGAAACATATGAATTAGTAGGATTTTATTACCAAAAAACAAACATATGAATTAGGACACACAAAAATTCAACAAATTCAAATTAAGATTTTACTGCCCCCCACCAACACACACATAAAAAAAAAAAAGAGGCATATGAATTATGATTTCATTACCAACAATAATTTAAAAAAAAAAAAGGATACAATATGAATTAAGATTAAATTACCAAAAATAAAATAAAAGAGACACATGTGAATTAGTAGGATTTTTTTATTTTTTTTAAATACATATAAATTAGGACACTTCAACAAATTCAAATTAAGATTTTACTATCAAAAAGAAAAAGAGACAGATGAATTATGATTTCATTACCAATAAAAAAAAAAAAAAGACACTATGAATTAAGATTTTACTAAAAAAAAAAAAAGAGACAATATAAATTAAGATTTATTACCAAAAGAAACACCTGAATTAGTAGAATTTTGTTACCAAAAAAATACATATGAATTAGGACATTCAATTAAGATTTTACTACCCCCAAAAAAGACATGAATAATGATTTCATTACCAATAAAATAAAAAAAGCTAATATGAATTAAGATTTTATTACAAAAAAAAAAAAAAGAGACACATATGAATTAATAGGATTTTATCACCAAAAAAAAGACATGTGAATTATGACACACAAGAATTTAATAATTTTGAATTAAGAATTATTACCAAAAGAAAAGAGACATATGAATTAGGATTTTATTACAAAAAAAAAAAAGAGACAATATGAACTAAGATTTTATTAAAAAAAAAAAAAAAAGACATACTCTCCCATTCAACAATACTTGTCCACTATTGATTTGAGGTAATTTTACTAAATCACCCTTTGAATATAATTAATTCATTCTTTAAAAATGTATTGGGTAATTACTATAATTAATAACTAAGAGTAAAATTGGTAAAAATGAGTAAATCATTCATTATTTTTTCAAATTGAAGTATTGTTGAATATTTACTTTTAGCAACATAGAAAATTATTATTGGATGGAGAGAGTATGATTTATTAGGATTTTATTTTTAATTTTTTAAAAAGAAATGACATATTAATTAGGACAAAAAAATTGGACAAATAAAGAAAAAGTTATGATGTTATTCTAATACCATCTCTATCGCTAAATGATTATATGAAGTATATAATATTGAAATTTATATTTCTAAAAATATAATTAATAAGATTAATTTAGTAAAACAAGTTTTTAATAAAAAAATTCTTAAAGAAAGCGTCAAGTCAACAAGGACCGAGTAAAACGGAATGGAGGGAGTATGAATTTGGACAAAAAATTGAACAAAATTGAATTTTGAAAAAGTATTGACGCGTAATATCAGGAAGAGCACGCAGAAAACCCGCATGATCTCAGCGCGTGAACTCCATGCACTTCACAGCAAAATACTCCACTATAAATACCCGGACGGGAACAATATCCTTCTATAGGGTTTTTTCACTTCTTTCTCCATCATTGTTCAACTTGCTTGAAGTTTCTTTCAAAGCTTTTGAATTCTTCGGTGAAGATGTCATTGTCTCCAACTTCATCATCATCATCGTTGTCAGAGAATCCTCTTCGCCGTAGTCGTCGTTCACTGTTTACCAGTAACAGCATTAAAGGGTAAAATAGTTGAGAAGATTCAGAAAAATTGAGTTACATTTATTGTTTCTCAAAAGTGGTTGTGGTACTTGTCGTTTGTTTAATCTTGTTATCGTTATTCTTTTAATTATAATCGTGAATTTAGTTACGTTGCACAAAACTAGTCCGGACACCACATCATGATTATCAATTAAAAAAAAATAACTATAATGAGATTGATCAAAAGTGAAGTACCGCAACCAATTTCGCCGACGAGAAGCGTAACTCTATTCTCCTGAATCTTCTCCACAATTTTGCTCTTCAATGCTGCTACAGGTAAAACACTGAACCCCGATATCTCTGATGATCATAGCTCCGACAATGATGATGATGATGAAGTCAGAGAAGATGATGTCATTATCGTCGGAGAATTCGAAAGCCCTAAAAAGGAAGAAAGTTCAGACGAATTGAACGATGATAGAGAAAAAGGTAAAAAGGGCGAAAATGAAGTGCGTGGAGTTCACACATTGATATTATGAGGATTTTGTGCGTGCTCTCTCTCTAGTAGTACATGTCAATGTTCTTTCAAAATTCAAATCTGTTCAATTTTTATGTGTCCTAATTCATACTTCCTCCTTCTCATTTCGTTTGATCCTTGTTTACTCGACATTTTTTTTTTTTGGTTAAAAACTTATTTTACTAAATTAACCTTATTATTTATGTTTCGAAAATGTAAATTTGAATATTATACATTTTATATATATAATAATTTAATTATAGCGATTCTATTAAAACAACATGATAAACTTCTCTTGATCACACACTAAAAAAATAATTAAATGTGAACAACTGCAATTCCAATGTCCATTTCTATAAAATGTGTGAAGGGTAAAGTAATAAAATTCGTCATTCAATTTATGATTTTTTAATCATCATATAAAATAAAATGTGCCCAACTAAAATGAGACAGAGGGATTAGGATTTTATCAAAAAAAAAAAAAAAGAAGAGACATATATGAATTAATAGAATTTTATTAACAAAAAAAAAAGAGACACATATGATTTGATAGGATTTTATAACCCAAAAAAAGAAAGAAAAAAAGACACATACGAATTAATAGGATTTTATTACAAAAAAAAAAAGACATATATGAATTAATAGGATTTTATTACCAAAAAAAATAATAAATCTGACCATATTTGAATTTTGAAAAAACATTGACACGTAATATTAGGAAGAGCACGCACATCACAAAGCCCACGCGAATCTTATAGCGCGTGAACTCCACGTACCTCACTGCAAAAATAGTACAGTATAAATACCAGTAGCGGGAACAGTTCCCCTTTTCACCTCCTTCACTTTTTTTTCTCCGTCATCGTAATCTTAGGGCTTTTGAATTCTAATTCTCCGGTGATAATGACGTCATCATCTCCGGCATCATCTCCGTCGGAATTATCGGTGTTCGGAGTTTTGCCGGTAACTGCTTTGAAGAACAAAATTGTCGAAAAAATACAGGAGAACAAAGTTACTCTCATCGTCGGGGAAACTGGCTGTGGTAATCCTCATTTTGCTCAATCTCGTTAATTTTTTTTTATTTTTTTTTTATAGCCGTGGTGTTCGGGCGCGTGTTTTTTTTTTGTGTCTCGGAGTGTGTATATATATATATATATATATGTACATTGAAGGTTTAAAGTTTTTGTTAATTGATAATCGTGCTGTTCTGGCCAGCTCTTGTGTGCTTGACTGAACCTGTAATATATATTAGGTAACTTTGTTCACCTAAGCTAGGAGAAATGAGATGAATCACTTAGTTTTTTTGTTTTTTTTTCTCGGAGTGTGTGTATGTACATTGAAGGTTTAAAGTTTTTTTTAATTGATAATCGTGGTGTGGTGTTCTGGCCAGCTTTCGCGCACCTCTAACTAAACGTGTAATCGATATTTGGTAACTTTGTCCACCAAGGCTAGGACAAATGGTAAGAATCACCTAGTGTTTTTTTCCTTGTCTCGGAGTGTATATATGTACATTGAAGGTTTTAAGTTTTCTTTTGATAACTTACTATTTTAGAATTTATCAATTGCTCGCTTCAATTAGTAACTTGTTGCTTGATAATTAAGGAAAAAGCTCGCAAGTTCCTCAATTTCTGCTGGAAGAAAACATGGAACCAATACTTTGTACACAACCAAGGAGATTTGCTGTGGTTGCAGTTGCTAGAATGGTGGCGAAGGCTCGGAAATGTGAAGTAGGTGGAGAAGTTGGTTACCATATAGGTCACTCCAGGGTCTACTCTGAAAGGTAGATTTTGTTGTTTTTTTCTCAGATGAACTGTTCATCCATGTCTTGCTTGAGTTTCATCTTTTCACTCATAATGTTTGAATTGGTTTTTACGCTTTTCCTGATCTGAAGTTTGAATGTATTACATCCTATAACAGAAGCTACATATCAGACTGCAAAAGCTAAAGTTTAAATAGTGTTAGAAGTAATAGACGACATTTTGTTGCACCTGCATGTGTGGCATGTTTGTATAATTGATTAACATAGTCTTTACTCTTGCCAAGGGTTCACTTATGAGAAAACATTTTATTTGACGAAGATCCTTTGCCAAGTTCAGTAGAATAACGTTGATGCCCTTTGTAAAACGAGAATAACCCAAGAAAGCACACTTCAATGCCTTAGGGTCCGACATATGGCTGAACATCTCGAACATTAAGACGTGCTTCCAAATATCTTTGGTTCCATTGGAAATGATGACTTGTTTGGAAAAAAGAATATTACAAGGCATATCACCTACAAGCAAAATCGATGGCATGCGATTACTCAGAAAGCAAGTCGTAGAAACTGCATTAGTCCAAAATATTTTAGGAACCTTCATTTGGAACAAAATCCCCAAGCTGTCTCAAGTAGATGCCTATTCTTCCTCTCGACAATCCATGTTGAGAAGGTGTATCAACACATGACGGCCGACGGAGAGTATCGTGTTGTCTCATGTAAGACTGGAACAACTCTGACATGTATTCTTTAGCAAAATCACTCCTTAGAATACGCACGAAGTATTGAATTGAGTTTTGACTTCAGCATAAAAGACACAAAAGTGAGTAAACACTTCAGAGTGACTTTTCATAAAATAAATTCTAGTCACCCGAGAGAAATCATCCATAAAAGGGACAAAATACTTATCTCCAGTTATTGAGACGACAAGACATGGTACCTAACCATAAGAATAAATTAGCTCAAAAGCTGGCTCAACCCGTTTGTTAACTGTTGGACCTAACGTGCAACAATGATGTTTTCCAAATTGGCACAATTCACAATCTAAAGTGCACGGACTCTTCACTTTTGATGCCGCACCCGCGTTGGATTCTCCAAAAATACACTATTTTTGGAGAATCCGACACACACCTGTTAACATTGGTAGAGAGTCCGAGCAACATAGCTCACAATCCAAGGAAGGAACATTTTGAAACTGGGGACAACGCTATTTGAACAAAGGAAAAGAAGGATGTCCCAATCGTCAATGTGCTTTAGATGGAGAAATGACACTTGTGCGGGCAACAAATCGAGCTCATATACATCAAGTATATATAAATCATCAAATACATGTCCTTTATCAATAACCTTATGCATTGCAAGATCAGGAAACATGCAATCATTGGGAAAGAAAGAAATATAACAGTAAGGTCTTTAATAAGTTTACTCACAGAGATCATTGAACGCCAACTTCAGTAGATTTAATACAGATGACAGGGTAATAAAGCTCGCTTTGACAGTCCCAGGTCCCACAATGTTACATGTTGACTGATCATTTACTGTTACATGATAGGGTGCTTTGTATAATCGAAAGGTAGAAAATATATTAGGATTACCTGTCATGTGATCTGTAGCATCTGAATCAATCACCCTGTTCGAAGAGGAGACAAAACATGCTTTTCTTGAATCAGCAAGAGTAGCAACCGAAGTGAATTCTTTTAGGGATTCGTGACACTGTGAGAACTCTGCAAATTCATCAGCTGAAATCAAATTGTCTTACCCTTCTAAGTTTTAGCCATATTTCCTCCTTTCTAATTGTTTACCGTTATATTTGCCAATTCAAACCTCCAAAATATCAATACAAGAGAAGCCAACAAACTTAACCGAATACTTGAAATACAGTTCTTTAAGGTTACAGTGAAGAACTTAAGAATAACCAAGATTCAGAAGGTCCTCAATAATTTTATAAAAGTAAAGGGCAGCCCGGTGATCTAACGCTCTCGCTATACCCAGGGTCCGGAGAAGGGCCCCACCATAAAGGTGTATTATACGCAGCCTTAACTTGTATGTCATCCAAAGGCTATTTTCAAGGCTTGAACTCGTGACCTCTTGGTCACATGGCAACAACTTTACCAGTTACTCCAAGGCTCCCTTTCAAGAAATTAGAGCCAACTCACCCAACAAGTAGTTGTAGCCGAGAGTCAAATAATGATGTCTATATACATTTCACAGTGTCTATATAGAGATCATTCTTTGTAATTTACAGAGGCTTAATTAGCTAGGAGATTTGTTGGAATCCCTCTTTATTTTCTTTCCTAAGTTAGTACCTAATGTATTGCATTTATATCTTGCTCACCTGTTGGAATAAGATGTTGACTTCTACCCGATTACAAGTTTAGACACACATGTAAGCTTTTCAAAGTTAAGAGTCTTTTTTTTTATCATGTAAATAATTTCATTAATCATAGGGCCAAAATCAGCCGTATACAAGAAATATACAAAAATGTAAAGAACCTACAACACACATGGTTCTCTATAAAAGACACCCAATCCTCTGTACAACTCGACACTAAATGGGTGCATAAAAAATAAATAAGGGATCGGAGGCTACTCCTTAACTGCTCAAAAGTCATCTATACCCCTTCAAAAGCCCTCCTTTTTCTTTCTCTCCAAACGACCCACATCAAAGCTAAAGGGACAACATTCCAAGCTCTACACTTTCTCCTGCTTCTTCTAGTTTTCCAGCAAGAGTACGTATCCTTCACAGATCTAGGCATCACTCAAGATATACCAAACCAACTAAACATATCCCACCATAGTCTCATAGACAGGTTGCAATGTAATAGAAAGTGATCAACATCCTCACCCGTCTCCTTGCATAAGAAACACAACCAATGTATATGAACTTTCTTTTCCTAAGGTTTTCCATCGTCAAAATCACCCGTCTAGCAGCTAACCATGAGAAAAAGCACACCTTCCTCAGCATATTAGGAATCCAAATCGACTTTACGGGGAAAGCCTCGACCCCCCTCACCAAAAGCTTCTCATAGAAGGACTTGACAGTAAAAAAACCAATTACTCCCCAACTTCCATTTCAATGTATCGGGTCTATCAACTGGCTCGCGATGCTGATGAAGTAAAGCTAGTAACCTTTGAAACTCATTAACCTCCCAGTTTTGAAGTCCTCCTAAACCTCAAATCCCTTCCCCTTGTAACCCCTACTATGATGGATTATTGCCTCCCTTTGACAAGAAAACCTATAGAAGCTCGGGAACTCATCTTTTAGTACCATATCTTCGCACCATTTGTTTTTCCAATGACTTACTCTCCTCCCCTCCCCCACCCGAACGAAATGTTAACCTCAAAAGAAACCATCCCGTCATGATATTCCTCTACACTGCACACTCAAATGCCATAGTGATATCATTAGTTCTCCACCCCCCTTCCATCAACCCATATTCTTTTTTTATCACCCCTCTCCATAAAGAATGGATGGACCTCTATCCCGAATTTCCACAACCATTTCCCCAGCAAAGCTCTATTAAATACCCTCAAATCTTTGACTCCCAACCCTCCCCAGTTTTTAGGACTACTCACTTTCTCCCATCAAACCAAATGAAGTTTCCTTGCCCCGTCCGCCGAATCCCTAAAGAAAATTTCTTTGGAGCCTTTCCAACTTTCCTGTAACAGTGGTAGGATCATGAAACAAACACATAAAGTATGTGAGGATGCTCGATAATGTGCTCTTGATAAGCACTTCTTTCCCTCCTTTGGATAAGTATCTTTATTGCCAACCAGCTAGCCTCTATTCTACCCTCTTAAGAACCGGACTCCACACTTTAATGTTTTTGTTTGTGGCCGCAGGGGTAAATCCAAATAAGTGGTAGTTAAAAGTTAAGTGTTAGGGTGTGTTCCAACAGCTACTCATTATCCCAAGCTTGACGTCGTATATAAATTCTCACAATTTTGCCCTATTTGACATACTGCTTTCATATGGAGGCTTCCATCATTAATAAAAAAAAATTCTTTATAAGAAAGCTAATAATCTGCAATTTTCCGACACTAGAGATTCTCTACATTTGCTAATGACATGCAAATCCCTAAATAGACTAGAAAGTACCCCTAAAAACGCTAGCCATAATGTAAGGATAACATCATGAGTACGCCTTAGGCCCCATTAGTCATGTCCCCTAAAATTAATCGTTTGCTTCCATTGTCTTATGTCTATGATGATAGATAGAAGAAAGTCCTCTCTTCAGTGATTGTTACTAGGAAGCCTTTTTGGCACCTTAAGCATTGATTTGTCAATATGCAGCTTGGATGGAACAGCATGGAAGTTATTCTGATGTTTAAACTGAGATTTTGTGGTTAAAGGGAACTAGAGAAGTATAATAATCTTTACCTTTTCCTTGGTAATGTCCCCGCTCTTTTGTGAAACAGTATTAATGAATGTCATTCTCCTTCGGTGGCTATATCAATGTGTTTGTGTTCCAATTACATCCAGCAATTTTTTCAACTACTAGTTGTTTCTTTCGTTGTGATGTATCTTCAATTACTTTAACTTATCAAGTCAACATTATGTCATAGATCTAAGATTGTGTTCAAAACTGCTGGAGTTCTGCTGGAAGAAATGCTAGAGAGGGGCTTGAATGCACTAAAATACAAGGTTATCATTCTTGACGAAGTGCATGAAAGATCTGTAGAGTCGGATCTCGTTCTTGTTTGCGTGAAGCAGTATTTGCTTAAAAAGAGTGACCTGAGGTAACATTCTCTTTCTTATTCTTTTCTTCTTCTATATTTTGTATATACTTGTCTATCTTTGTATGAATTGTTTGTGATCTCTCTGCTTTTTATTCGGAAACTTGATCTACTACATTGCGTGCATCACAATCTCATTGGTGATAGACTGATAGTGTGCTTTGTGGGTCTACTTGGTTCAACTCTGCAGGGTGGTCTTAATGTCTGCAACTGCTGATATTGCAAGATATCGTGAATACTTTAGGGATCTCGATAGGGGTGAAAGAGTAGAACTGTTGGCAATTCCTAGTTCTGGACAAGACACCATATATCAGCGAAAAGTTTCATACATTGAGCAGGTATGATTCATCTACTTTAGAGAAGAGAATCCATTTCATTTACTTGTCCAAAAAAAAAGAAGGAAAATTCATTCAGCAGGTTCTTACTTATATTGCAAAGTTATCATGTTAAAGCATACTCTATCAATAGCAGTTAATGGAAAATCTGTAACTTTGGCATTTCCCTCTCTCCAGATTAAAGTTGTTCATTTATGTTTAATTTGGTGGTGTGCTGATCATAATGGTAGTTTTGAAGTGTGCTGACTCAACCTGACTACGTCAGCATTAAATTTTATTCCATCCTTATTCCTTGTCTAAGTCAGCATTAAATTTGTAAAATGATATAAAGTTTCAACATACAAGTGATTTTTAAATAAAACAGTGTTCTAATTACAAACGTAAAATCCTTAAGATAATCTACACCAACTAGGCCTTAAATAGGATACATTATCAGCTGAAAGAAGTAGATATTTTCATGTAGGTAGGTATGGTTCGTTAGAAGTGAATATTTTGAATTTGACAATTAGCCATACTGCTAAGTGACATTATTGGATGGATGATTTGGATTATACTCTCTTCATTCTAAAATAGATGACTCTCCTTGACTAGTTGATGCATTACTATCTTTTTATTTTTTTATTTTTTTTTATTAAACCATAGTTAGGTTTAGATATGCTACATAACATAGTGTTTACTGAAATCATGAATGCCTAAATAACCTATCATTTCTGAGGTACACACTCTATGGTATTCACTTCAAATTAACAAAATTATCCATTTAAGAGGGAATGTGCAAGTTTTCAATTTGTGAAGTTTCCCTAATTTAGAGAGAATAGATCCAAGGCACCATGTTTTGATACTTCCAACTTTTCTGCTCAATTAAGGCCTCCTCTGTGTGTAAACTAACAAGTGAAATGTGTAAATATGAGTTCTATGCATTGAGGATGTCACATTAAGACCAAGTGATATCAACATATAACACTAACATTGTAAGTTACATTGAATTTTACGGGATGGAGACCTTTGCGGAATGGGGAAGGGGTCAAACTAGTATTGTTTCTAATTACCAAACATCATAAACTTTAGCACAGTAATCAAATACTAACCCCTTATTCACCTTCCAAACAGTTTAGTATCTAAAAGAGGACGTATCTCTTCTGTGGTCTTCCACTTAATTAATTTCCCTTTTTCTATTTGATTTCTATGATGTATGTTGCTGACAAAACTCATTGCAGTTTATGCAATTTCTCTGGTCTCAGCATGGTATATTTTGATATTCATATACTGCAAAAAAATTATACAGGGTAATATTTCTGCTTTGCCTGCCAGAATATGGAATATTTTAAATTTATCAGAAAGGGAAAAATTATGATCATCCTAACATCAAAAAGAGGAAAACTGTATGAACTTCTTTAAGCGTAATACAGTGCAGCAAGTGATTTATTTAGAGGATATGCAATATTGCTTCCTATATATTACTATCATTCAACATAAATTGGAATCTGCAATGACTATTGTTTTCCTAACAGGTAGCTGAACTCCTTAACATGGAATCAGAAGACACTTCTCTGAAATGCTGTTCTGGTCCAAGTCCATTGACAGTTGCTGCTGATATCGAGCCTGAAATGTATCAGCTCATACACAATCTAATTATACACATTCATAAAAATGAAATGGACATTGAAAAAGGAATTCTGGTCTTCCTTCCAACATACTATGCACTTGAGCAGCAGTGGCGCTTATTGAAGCGTTTCAGCGAAACTTTTAAGGTTCACATTCTACATCGAAGTATCGACACTGAACAAGCTCTCAATGCCATGAAAATATGTAAATCGCATCGTAAGGTATGCTTTCCTTCCTCCTATTTTCAACATTTATAACTGTCTCAAAAATCTGCGGAGACAGTCCTAAAAAGCAGGCAGAGTACCTAAGGGTGTGCCGTAGTTGGTCAATGAAGTGGGGAGGTTATTCAAATTCCAGAAGAGACAAAAAAACTAGGTGATTCTTCTCATTTGCACAAGGCCCCAAACCTTGGTGGACAGATTTACCCGGTACCTTTGCTGGTGGGAGGTAGAACGTACCCGATAGAATTAGTCAAGGTGCGCAAAAGTTGGCCCATACACCACCGTAAAAAAAAAAAGAAACAGCTAAAGTAATTATAACCCCCCACAGCTCCCGGCCTGGCCAAAGATAAAAGAAAATTCTTGCAGGAAAGATCATTTTTTATCTATAACATCTCTTAACATTTCTGTGTTTCCCTTAACACCATTTCCTGGTTTTATTTCTGCAACTAGCTTCTGTCAGTATTCAGTGAAATGAATATGGTTACTCCAGTCTTGTCTCTACATGATGATACCTCTTGCTAGTTATCAAAAAAATACTGATGCCTCTATCTGAAGCTTTAACTTTTCCCCAGGTTATCTTGGCAACAAATATTGCAGAATCTTCTGTTACAATACCAAAGGTGGGCTATGTCATTGATTCTTGCCGTTCTTTACAAGTTTTCTGGGATAACAATAGGAAAACAGATTCTGTAGAGCTTGTGTGGGTTTCAAAATCACAGGTACTAATTGAGCCATGTTTGTCATTACCAATCCCACTTCATGAGATCATCGCTTCTAATGTTTGAGATGCAGGCAGACCAAAGGAGAGGGAGAACTGGTCGTACTTGTGATGGCCATGTATATCGATTGGTAAAAAGATCATTTTATGGTCAATTAGAGGATTATGAGCCTCCTGCAATACTGAGGTTATCGTTGAGGCAGCAAGTACTTCTCCTTTGCTGTGCTGAATCTAAAGCCATTAATGATCCCAAAGGTAATCAACTAAAATCCTCTGCTTTTTTTTTGCTAGATTCTGAGCATCAGAAATTCTTTTGTTTCTTTTCTTTCCCTTTCTTTTTACATGATTATCATCAGGAAATTGCTCGCTGCTTCAACTTGAGTTTTGTTTTGTGTGTGAGTGAGTGAGTGAGTGAGAGAGAGAGAGAGAGAGTTATTATCATCAATATAAGTTTTCTGTCTATGTTCCATAATTCTCTTTTCCTTTTTCTGGTCTACTGCTGTTTATAATGTGGGATACCAAAATTTAACTTGTGGATCTTTGATATTAGTTCTGCTTCGGAAGGCTTTAGACCCTCCAGAACCTGAAGTGGTTGAGGATGCATTGAGTTTGCTTGTTGACAACCATGCATTACAAAAAATGACTCCAAGGGGCCGTTATGAACCTACTTTTTATGGAAGATTGCTTTCCAGCTTTTCTCTTTCATTTGATGCTTCTCTACTTATAGTCAAGTTTGGAGCCATAGGAATGTTACGAGAAGGCATTGTTCTTGGTATAATGATGGATATGCAGCCACAGCCCATTCTTCGTCCTTTCGCCCAAGAAAATTTGGTACTACTGCTATATGTTTGAACTTGAGAATGCCTCATTTCATTAACGATTAGTTTAATGGAACATTGTTTGATCAATATATTTGATTTTCCAGTTTATGAAGTACATTGACGACTTCTTCGGTGGAGATTCTAGGACCACTGGTTTATCAGGTAGAAAAGAGGTAATCTGCATGGCAAATTCGTGCGCATTTCAGTTCTGGCAACGTGCCTTCAAGGTAAAACCACATGACTACTGGATATTCCCCCTTCCCCGTGGTTCTTTTGCTCTATTTTGCTGGGATGTAAGCATTCTACTTATATATATGTCTCCAAATGAAGGACAAACACCGTCTTGAACATTTAAGACAACTCTTCAAGTTGGATAATACAAAAGACAGAGAAATAATGCTTCCAAAAATTGAAGAGGAGTGGTGCTTATTCCATAATCTCTTGCAATCGGCACTCAACCAAGTAGCAGAATCATGTATGTTATCCTGAATTTTACCAGTTTAGATCCTTTGTTTTTTTTTCTTGTTCTAAGCCTGTGCTGCTGCAGATGATGAAGTTCTGGATTCCTTGCATCGATATCGACCTCAATTTCTTGCTACATCAGGTGGCATACCATCTTATTATAATCCAAATGAATATCAGCACACGTGCCATCTTGACTGTGAGCAACATTTAGATGCTGATGCCTTAGATATGAATCATGCGCTCCTTGAACAAGTTAGTGAAATAAGGAAATGCATTTCTGTTCCATTTTTGGGCTACAATGAATCTTTAGCACATAAGGTGGCTCAAAATTTGGCTAATGTAGTCAAAGAGGTACAGTATTCTGCTTTTACTTTTGCTGTTATATTTGATGTCAAGATTTTGATATCATCTTCCTTTTCTATGTTGAATAGATGAGAAGTCAGTCTTCTACGGGTGTCTCTGGAAATTATGACATGTCGGTCTATGGTAATGGAGGTTCCACAAGGGAGGCTTCTCTATGTAAATATTTTCTCAGCGGAATGTGCAACCGGGGTCTCCACTGTTCCTTTTCTCATTCTTTACAAGCACAGAGGCCCACTTGCAAATTTTTCTTCTCTTTGCAGGTATCAGTAGTTTTATGGCTTTGAATAAGTATTTGCCAATAACAATGTATCTGATGGATAATCCCCCATTGAAAATTCTGGCTATTGGAAAATGAGGGTGTGAATGCTAGGGAAAAGTAGTTGAGGAAGGTTGCTCCACTTTCTATTTTTGGGTTGATTCGGAGATAGAGGAACAAAAGAATATTTGAAGGGGTTGAAAGTCCATTCTGGAGAGTAAGAGTTCAGTTTTGCTTCATTTGGTGTAATAAAGATATCCCTTAACTCACATTGTATATTGACACCGTCTTGGTGTATATCAATGAGATTGTTTTGACCTATAAATATTTTCAGAAGATGTCCTTGAAATATGGCTCGAAATGTTGTCATACTTGCTGCTATATGGCCGTTTTTAATGCCACTCTTCAAATTGTCCCTGTTAAGCTACTTGTTTAAATTTTACCTTTAAATATAGTTTGGTGTATTTATCTTTTTGTAGACAAACTTAATCCACTGGCTAACTGGGACAAAACTTGAGTAGGGGCGTCAAAAAATTCATTTGTGCGGAACGCCCCTATATTTAGACATGTAGAAGCTTAAAATATGAGAAGGTAAGTGATGGTTCAGATTTGGAAAGAGGTAGGAGGAAGGTGTATAATGGAATGAGTAGAAGAGCTTGCGTTAGTGGAAGGGGGTAGGAGAAAGAACGGGGAAGATGAACATTTAATGGTGTGCCTTATATATAGAAGGGGAGAATATTATTTTTGGTGCTTATTTGCCTTATTCGAAAGTTATCATATATTAATTGGTCCTAATGAATATCTTTGGCTTCTCTGTATTATCTTCTTACCAAATTTTCTCAAGGGTGTCGATACTCCTATCTGACAGATTCTAATTTGCATATCTATAGGGATGCCGGAATGGAGATTCATGTTTCTTTTCTCACGATTCAGTTCCATCTGCTTATTCTGGTGTTCTGCCAAGCTTATGCCTGCCGGAGAATGATGCTGCTGATATGTTTTCACTTCTGCGATGGTTTCCTGTTCCCAATCATGGGCGCATCCTCATACTGGATGACAATGATTTATATTTTTCATCGCATCTTGCACGTCATTATCCTCCGTCTTCGATAATCTCTACAACATCCCTTCGAGATGAATCCACACTTGACCAGTTACCAACTGGTATCAGAGTTCTGTGGGGCCATTCACATCCATTCAACACGATAATATCCAAAGCTGCAGGTAGTTCAGTTCCATGGCATGAAGTTAAATGTGTTCTATGGTTCCCGAAATTTGAAGCGGAACATAGAGAAGGGCAGAAGAGCATGATGCAAACCTTTTTTGAGTATTTTGCCATCCGGATGCTTGGAGATAACTTATATGAAGCTAAAGTAATTATCACCATGAATAACATACGTTTCTCATACCTACAGGTAATTTACTCATACTGGCTTCGGTAATCCCCAATAGCACTTCTATGCAAAAGGGAAGAATTGGATCTGATTAAATTAAGTCTTTTTTGTGCTTTCGACTTAAAAAAAGTAAATTGATAAGAGACTAGTATGGAAGTAATTCCATACTTGGTAATTTGAACTACTTCTCGAGTTTCCTCGAGGAGCTTCTCCCTGAATCCTTTTTAACTTTTCCTATCTTTCTGATAGTTCTGTCCGGCGTCCGAAGTGCTCTATTTGTGGGTGTGCTCGGGGTTGGGGTGGGAAAGGAACCTGAAGAGATGAATGCAAAATCTGTATGAATAAGTTAAATAGTAATTGAGCTTTTCGGAAGCTGACATGAAAATATGCTTTGTATGTGGAGCTGATTGATATTTTAAGCATCGACAACGGTAAATGAATGAAATGATTTTATATTTATGCCTAATGATATATAAAATAGGATTTATATGTGAAGGTATATATACTATGTTGCTCGATGTACATTTATATCACATAAACACATACTAATCTGTTGTCGCTTTATCATTTTGCCTTTTCCCGGCATGATTACCATACCTGAACTTTCAGATGGGAAAATGTTTACTGCTGTCTTATGAATAGAGACGATTATATGTACCTCTCTATCATACCGTTGGGTGCAACCCTCATCCCACCGCTGAATGACAAAGAAAAAGAAAACAAAGGAAAGAAAAGATAAAATTATGGAAGCCTAGCATATTGACTTCATATTATGTGTGCTATCTAATTGTCTCAAAATTGTGTTTTTTTTTGTTTAACCATTTAGGGGTCGTTTGGTTGGAAAACTACAATCCTGGGCTAACTAATCCTGGGATGAGTTATCCCATGCATTTTGTCCCAACCAAACATGGGATAAGCTCCTCTTCTAAATTAATTCCGGGATTAGTTATCCTTATCCCTCCTACCAAACGACCCCTTAGTATCCGGGATCCAAGCCGACTAATCCAGATTTCCTCTGGGTAGGACCTCTTTAAGGGGGAAGCACTCCCCACTAGGAATATGTGTGCTATTTAATTGTCCCGATATTGTTTTATTGTCCCAATGCAATGCACATTTCGAAGAGAATGCCTGAAAATCTCTTTCGGTAAAAAACTACAGATGGATCTGTGCTAGTAGAAATGCTTCGTTGATTCAGATGATATTTTTGTCCTCCTCACTTCACTCGAAATTGAATGTTTGAAACTGTTGCTTCAGGTGGAAAAGCTGGCGAGAGAATGCTGCTTTTTTCTCAACCAATCATTTCCATTTGACGAACACAACCTAGGAGAGTTATTCGATGAGGTCAGAGCCAAGAAGCCATTGCTGCAGTCGAAGCCTGTTTCGTATGTTTTCTCATTCCATCCTCCCATAGACGTCCAATCTGGTGATTTTGCAAGAATTCTTAATCAAAATGTGAATAAGACTGTTTAAGTGTACAATCAGCTCCTGAATGATGCGCACCGCAGGAGTCTAATGTTATGCTAAGTCGTGTAGAAGTAGGGGTTTTGACTTGTAAAGTCATTTCAATAACAATAGCGTAAAGAAGGTTTCGCATATACTCTTTAATTATCAACGGTATAAGTTTTTTCATGTACATTTTTATATACCTCATGGAGGAGGATAGAATTCCTTTTCGATATCCAAAAATGCTGAAACTGCAGAGAATTCTCTCGTCTTGATCGTTTTTCTTTTTTGGTTTAATCATTGCATCTCCCCCTCCCATGTGTTTCTTTAATAATCATTAATGGTGATGGGATTACCTTGTCCTGAGCTGAGGGTCTATCGGAAACAGTCTCTCTACTTCACTAAGGTAGCGGTATGACCTGCGTACACTTTATCCTCCTCAGACCCCGCTATGTGGGAATACACTGGGTATGTTGTTGTTGTTGGTGGTGGTGGTGATGGTGTTACCTCCCAAGGTAGGAGTAAGGTCTGCGTACTTTCTACCCTACACTGAGTATGTTGTTGTTACCATAACTAATGGTGAGCTTGATTTTACGATAACTAAAGGGGAAGGCACTCCTTCTAGGATTTTTTCCATTTTCAGGGCTCGATTAAGAGCCCTCTAGTTAAGGGCTCTTGACAATAGTGTTGACCTCTGATCGAGCTATGGACACGAGTAGATAAGCAGTTTGGGGGTGGGGTGGGGGAGATGGTCTCGAGTCAAATTGGGCTTCATTTCATTCAACCTACAGGGAGAAGGAACTCGGATTTTCGTTCTCTTAATGGCGAGAGGTTTCTTTCGTATCAAGAGTGTGTTGGGAAGGCCAGGGAAGTTGGATTGGATCGAGAGGTGATGTCATGCCTCTTCTTTCTCGATATGATTCTCATCATTTCTTTTTTTTTAATCGCCATTCAGTATTTGCAACTCATTACCAACATGGGTTGTGGTGTAGTGTTGGGATTACTCCACCCTTAATCAGAGGTCTCGGTTTTGCGCTCTTGGTATGAAGAAAATCCTGTTGGGAGCGCCATCCCCATAATGGCCCGTGCAATACGCGATCCGGATTAGTCGGGGTTCCAATGAGGGTACCAGACACCGGGTGGGAAACCCGCCAAAAAAAAGTATTTCGGGATTTTTAGTAATTATGTAAAATATCGAGATTTTCTGTAATTAGACTACAAACTGTTGAGATTTATGCCGTTTGCCCTAAAAATATTTCTATATCAGCAAAATGTGTGATTTATAATCATTATATTCTTAAGTACTTATAAAAATACACGTTAGGCAAATTGTTTCATAATCACAAATGTATCAAATGGCTAACTTATTATACAATGTTTTAATATTAAAGGCAGTTAATAAAACATATATTTACATTTATGTACGAAATTTTTATAGGAATAGCATTTGATTGAAAGCCCTAAAACGATCTACTAAATTCATCGAGTTGTTTCAAAGGATCAAAACGGGTTAGTTATTAATGAACTTCGTTGTCGGTTCTCTGTGAAATACTCGTTTAGTTGAGGGCTTCCAAACACGTCGTAAGCTAAACCGGTGCTAACAAATAACCAACCCGCAGTGAATAGGAAAGGTATAGTAATGCTATGAATGACCCAGTATAGAATATTGGTTCGTAATAATATCAGCAAACGAACGTTCCCCTGTGCTTCCAGACATATATTTACATTTATGTACGAATTTTTTATAGGAATAGCGTTTGATTGAAAGCCCTAAAACGATCTACTAAATTCATCGAGTTGTTCCAAAGGATCAAAACGATTAGTTATTAATGAAATCCCTTGTCGGCTCTCTGTAAAATACTCGTTTGGCCAAGGACTTCCAAATACATCGTAAGCTAAACCGGTGCTAACAAATAACCAACCCGCAATGAATAAGGAAGGTATAATAATGCTATGAATGACCCAGTATCGAATACTGGTTCGTAATAATATCAGCAAATGAGCGTTCTCCTGTGCTTCCAGACATGCTGAGCTCAAAAAGGTCATTCAACTTTACATGAACATTTCGATCTATAATTGTTACTCTAGGCCTTTTAATTTTTTCAACTCCGCCCACTTTAGGACCGGTAGAGTTAAAGCGAAAGTGACTTCAGTTCGTCAGTTCAGACTCAACTCTTCGCTTTACGGTCTAATATGTGTGTGTGTATCATATATTTACATTTATGTACGAAATTTTTATAGGAATAACGTTTGATTGAAGGTTAAAAAGGTCATTCAACTTTACATGAACATTTCGATCTATAATTGTTACTTTGATCCTTTCATTTTTTTCAATTCCGCTACTTTAGGACAGCTAAGAGTTAAAACGAAAGTGATTTCAGTTCGTCACTTCAAACTCAACTCTTCGATTTACGTTGTAATATGTGCGTGTGTACATTTTTTTTTTATATTCACTCATGATCTGGCATGGTCGATCCAATCATAATATTGAAGGAGCAGACCTTTTCTCGAGAAAAAATAAATTCTTGCAACTATGAGGATTAGTCAGTTCTATTTCCCGATGGGGCAGGGAAGGGATATAACTCGGCGGTAGTGTGTCACCTTGACGTAGTGGAAGTCATCAGTTCGAGCATGATTCTCCCTAAGCCCAACGTGAGTTTTTCTAGTTGGATTTGCTCCCCAGACCAAAAGGTTTTCTCACCGCCACACAATTAGAGTTAACGAAAGTGACTTCAGTTCGTCAGTTCAGACTCAACACCTCGCTTTGCGTTGTAATAGATATACACTGAATATACATAAATAGGCTGCTATTATAATATATGTATATATGTATATTCTATGGTTTATTACAAGTGAATTTTGTGAAATAGTTCCTCTATAACATAGCAAACATTGGTATGCTTACAATCTATGTTGCTTCGGACGCTTCAAAAATGTCAGCGGGTGCGTGTCGGATTCGCCAAAAGTAGTGTATTTTTGGAGAATCCGACACGGGTGCGACATCAAAAGTGAAGAGTCCGCACAACTTAGCTTACAATACTAACATACTTTCTGCTTGCTTCTTCCTCTGATGTATCACCAAAATCTTCACTTGTATACATGATATATGCTGTCTATACAATAACAAAAATGGTCTCGGGTGAGGTCTGAGGGCAGCAATAATGTGAAAAAAGCGAGAGAAACGTATGTCTGGACGACTTACCAGGACGACAATGGAAGCTTGTTGCAGTTATACGGAATCCATCCTATCCGTTGTTTTTCATTGTCGTATATCACCATTTTGTCTAACATAGATATATCTGCAACGTAATTGCAGAGAAAACGAGGAAAGAAAGTTATAATGTGGAAAACGACTTTGATACATTTTCCTCTACCCGAAAACTAGTGTCCTCAACAGCAACAACATTCCCAGCTATGTTGCTCGGACTCTTCAGAAATGTCATCGGGTATGTGTCGGATCCTTCAAAAGTAGTGTATATTTGGAGGATCTGACACGGGTACGACAACCTTTTTGGAGAGCCCGAGCAACTTAGATTCCCAGTATAATGCCACAAAGTGGAATTGGGGAGGGTAGATTGCACGACCTTACCCCTACCTCAGAGGTAGAGAGGTTGTTTCCGTAAACTAATGTAGTCCTCCTCGGAGACAATGTTGGTCATGTGTGTTCTTTTGTTGTACATTTTTTGTCAGAAGACAACCTCGTAATGTGAGGGACAAAACATGGCGAGTTGAATACAATCATTTTTTCCACGAGGAGAAGGCGACACTACTTTGGAACAGTACGAAAAGAAAGATGTCTCGTGTTTCATACCTCCGATGAGATTCACATTTCCCAATCCAGCCTCCAAACCGTTCAGTATGCCTAAGCATACATTGCCACGATCCTGACAGGACAAGAAGTATCAGCGTCGCTGCACTGCAATATGAGATTCACGGAGCAACTTAAAAAGGTACTTACAGTACGAACAAGATAAGACTCGGGTGTCAGTTGAAGCTGAACATTCCTAGCGCTCATGAAACTAATTGTTAATGGCTTGAAATTGCTCTTGGCTTCATCGATGGATCTGAAAGGTTTCGGTCCTTTCCAGCAGACGGGTAACGCTTTTTCGTCCACTGCATCAGTCAGCTTCTTCGGGTTTATGTTTTTCTTGATCTGAAACTCAGCAACATCGTATAAGTCCTACGCCAAAAAGGCGATATACATTCAGGATCGAGGTTTTTCTGATCTTACCAAAAACAACAGAGTTTTGTAAGCATCGGAATTAAGGTACGTAAAGGTACTTCCGCTGTCAAAAATCATCGGTAGACCCTTTATTCCAGTTGCCCGTCCACCTAATAGTACATCAGCCGGTCCCAAAGAATAGTGTTTCCTGAAGTCACCGTAATACACACAAAGTTTACTCACATCTTACGCGTAAAGTGCTAAGTTCCGTATACAAAAGCTCGAACAATAGACAGAACATACTCTGAAGGTGCACGCACGATAGGTGCCCAAACAATCCCGGAAGAGGGGACAACATCATCTCCGAGGAAAAGAAAACCTCCACCGTGGCCGCTTAAGCAGTGACCTACTACATTACGGATAAGACCCATGCTGCTCATCTGTGATACTACGCTCGCTTTTCCATTCCCTAGACCAAGAATTCCATCCGTAAAAGGTGCATGCGCTGACGCTGGCACTTCTTGATCGTACCCGCAACTACGGAAGAGGAATCAAGTTCATGAATCAGAACCATCACAACATACACGGTGTAGTCACACAAAGTGGGATCCAGGGAGGGTAGAGCGTGTACAGAAACTTTAACCCTACCTCAGAGGTAGAGAGGTTGTTCCCGATAGACCCTCGGCTCAAGAAAAACAGTCGAAAGCAATCCAGAAAAAAGAAACAACGGAAGTACAGGAAACAACAGATAGTAACAGAAGAGTACACTATAACACATTGAGTTTTCTTACCCAAACACCAGAGGAGGAGCGACGGAGCTACCATTGGTAAATTTTACTGGAAATACGTCTCTGACCAACACGCCTAAGGATGAACAACGATCGGCATACTCAACCTCGTAGTCACATTGATCTTCAGGCGTGCGACACGGATGGTTCCCAGGCGAGTGAAGGGATGCACATATGGGATCTTTACACTTTACAATATTGTTATTCGGTTTGTAAGGCCTATGAGGAGCCTGCAACGTTGTACATTGTGGCTACTTACGGATGATTTCATCGCGTAACTTGAAGGAACAAAAAGAAGAATACTAACCGGAACACATTTGGCGCAAGGTGCATCACATTGGAGCCAAGTGAGATCGCTCCCCGTGTCTATGTCGAGAAAATAAGGTTTGGGAGGTTGGCCTACGTTGAGTGTCACCTGATAATACCTGCGCGTGAAAGGAACATCCGCGATTAAGAGATAGCGAACAGGAAACAAGTAATATGCAAGTTTTACGAGTTTCATACATGAATACAACAACAACAAACCCAGTGTATCCCTATATAGTGAGGTTTGGGGAGGGTAAAATGTACGCAGTCCATACCACTACCTCCGAAGAAGTAGAGAGGCTGTTTCCGATAGACCCCCGACTTAGGACAAAAAGAACAGTAAACAAAGTCGAGTTTCATACACGAACATAACAGGATATCCAAACTATTGGAACTAACAACAGATCGTCATCCAACATTCCAAAATCGTATAAAGTTGCTAGCTTATGTAAGTTAGAATCAACGGAGGAATGTGAATCAAACGATGTGTGAATTGAACTTGAAAATACCGATGCAAGTTCTTCCCTTCTGAATCATATCGATTCATATCTAAAAGCGTTGACATTCTAACCTCATCAGGGGAAAATGCAGCTATTTAGTTCACTAAAATTGTAACAAAATAGTAAGTTCAATACTAAAAATCTTAAACGTTGAACCCCATAGCGATTAAAATACTAAATCCGCCTCTGACCATAATCTGTACTTGTTGCTACACATCAATACAAAACCTTAATAAGGGGTTGTTTGGAACGTGGGATAAAATAGATATATCAGGATTAAGCCTGTAATAAAATTTATACCACTAATCGAACACAGTATAAATTTTATCCGCGCTTAATCCTAAGACATCTCTCTTTATCTCATCCTATGTTGCTCAGACTCTTCATAAATGCTAAGGGCTCGTTTCGTACGAGGTATAAGGGACAACAAATCCGGGATTAATTTTAGTATGAGTTTATCCATGTTTGGTTGGGATAAAATCGCAGGATAACTTATCCGAGGCTGAAATGACAATCCCGGAATAACTTGTTTCCCAACCAAACGCCCCCTAGGACTATAATCTTGAAAAATTTTATACCGTCAACAAAACACAGTATATATTTATACAACATGAAACAACAACAACAACAACATACCCAGTGTATTCTCATAAAGTGGGGTCCGGGGAGGGTAGAATGTACGCAGTCCATACCGCTACCTCAGATGAAGTAGAGAGGTTGTTTCCGATAGACCTTCGACTCAGGACAGATAACAAATATAACAAAATATAAAAGCAAACAACAAACAAGGAGTGACACACCGCTAGATAATGAAAAAAACAAGACACCCACAAAGTAATATATTATAAACTTGCTATACGAAATCATAGACATCACCAAAACACGATGAACAAGAGGCTACAAGACACTACAAGCACCAACACAAACCGAGCACTCTCTCCTACTATTACAAACGTACTCCTACCTGCTAACCCTCTACTCTAATACGCGTCCTCCACACCTCTACTATTATGAACGTACTCCTACCTACTAGCCCTCTACCCTCATCTGCGTCCTCCACACCTTCCTGTCAAGGATCACATCTTCCGTAAGCTGTAACTACCCCATGTCCTGCCTAATCACCTCCCTCCGATATTTCTTCGGTCTACCTCTACCCCTACCCCGCCTAAAACTATCCACAGCCAACCTCTCACACCTCCGAACCGGAGCATCCGCGTCCCTCTTCTTGTATACAACATGAAAACTATAAAAATCACATCATAAATTAAGATCCAAATTGCAATAAAACAAGCAACATAGAGTAATGGATGATGATATATTACCCTTTAGGATACACATTCCCAACAAGTGGAAAAACAACAGAAGAACCATGATTTGATTGTTTGTTCCAAGGTGGTCTAGGCAAATTAAATGCACAAAAACATCCCTCAAACATCATAGATAACATCAAACAGTACAACACCCAAGTTGCTACTACTTCCAATTTTCCCCTCATAATTATTTTTGCTCAGAAAAAATAAAAAAATAATCAAACAAAAGTAAAATTCAAGAATCAACAATTATTGTTCATATATATAATATAGGGATTGACTGTAAGGTGTAGTTGGTAATGGACGAATGAGGAAGAGGGAGACTGAGTCAATGTTTCACGTGTACATGGTAAGAAAGAACGCACTAAGAAAGAGATGACATGTACTACTTGTTTTGGCTTTGGGGTGGGGTGGGGTGCGGTAGGGTGGGTGGGGTTTGAGATTCTTGGGAAGTTTCCTAGTTGTGGGGTCCATGTTTTTATTTGTTTATTTATTTAGTTGAGTTTATTGGAACTTTGTTATAATATCGAGTTGAGTCGAGCTGAGCTAGACTCGAGTGGAGTTGAACCGAACTCTTGTTTTGGCATAGGGTGGAGGTGGGGTGGGGTGGGGTTTTGAGATTCTTGGAAGTTTACTAGTTGTGGGGTCCACATTTTTGTTTGTTTTTTTATTATGTATGTGTAAGCAGCGCAAGTTGAGGCTAATCGTGTTGAGTTTATTGAAGCTTGTTATAATATCGAGTTGAGTCGAGCTGAGCTAGACTCGAGTGGAGTTGAACTGAACTCTTGTTTTGGCATACGGTGGGGGTGGGGGTTTGAGATTCTTGGAAGTTTACTAGTTGTGGGGTCCATATTTTTATTTGTTTATTTATTTATTATGTATGTGTAAGCAGAGTGAGTCGAGGCTAATCATACTGAGTTTATTGAAACTTGTTATAATATCGAGTCGAGTCAAGCTGAGCTAGACTCGAGTGGAGTTGAATCGAACTCTTGTTTTGGCATAGGGTGGGGGTGGGGTGGGTTTTGAGATTCTTGGAAGTTTACTAGTTGTGGGGTCCACATTTTTGTTTGTTTTTTTATTATGTATATGTAAGCAGCGTGAGTTGAGGCTAATCGTGTTGAGTTTATTGAAGCTTGTTATAATATCGAGTTGAGTCGAGCTGAGCTAGACTCGAGTGGAGTTAAACTGAACTCTTGTTTTGGCATAGGGTGGGGGTGGGGGTGGGGGTTTGAGATTCTTGGAAGTTTCCTAGTTGTGGGGTCCATGTTTTTATTTGTTTATTTATTTATTATGTATGTGTAAGCAGAGTGAGTCGAGGCTAATCATGTTGAGTTTATTGGAACTTGTTATAATATCGAGTTGAGTCAAGCTGAGCTAGACTCGAGTGAAGTTGAATCGAACTCTCGTGTTTGGCATAGGGTGGGGGGTGGGATGGTTTTGAGATTCTTGGAAGTTTACTAGTTGTGGGGTCCACATTTTTGTTTGTTTTTTTATTATGTATATGTAAGCAGCACGAGTTGAGGCTAATCGTGTTGAGTTTATTGAAGCTTGTTATAATATCGAATTGAGTCGAGCTGACTTTTGTACTTCTTGTTTTGGCTTTGAGGTAGGGTGGGGTGGGTGGTAGGGGTGGGGTTTGAGATTCTTGGAAGTTTCCTAGTTGTGGGGTTTATGTTTTTATTTGTTTGTTTATTTATTATGTATGTGTAAGCAGAGGGAGTCGAGGTTAATCGTGTTGAGTTTATTGGAACTTGTTATAATATCAAGTTGAATCGAGCTGAGCTAGACTCGAGTGGAGTTGAACCGAACTCTTGTTTTGGCATAGGGTGGAGGTGGGGTGGGGTGGGGTTTTGAAATTCTTAGAAGTTTACTAGTTGTGGGGTCCACATTTTTGTTTGTTTTTTTATTATGTATGTGTAAGCAGCGCGAGTTGAGGCTAATCGTGTTGAGTTTATTGAAGCTTGTTATAATATCGAGTTGAGTCGAGCTGAGCTAGACTCGAGTGGAGTTGAATTGAACTCTTGTTTTGGCATAGGGTGGGGGTAGGGGTCTGAGATTCTTGGAAGTTTCCTAGTTGTGGGGTTCATGTTTTTATTTGTTTATTTATTTATTATGTATGTGTAAGCAGAGTGAGTCGAGGCTAATCATGTTGAGTTTATTGGAACTTGTTATAATATCGAGTTGAGTCAAGCTGAGCTAGACTCGAGTGGAGTTGAATCGAACTCTTGTTTTGGCATAGGGTGGGAGTGGGGTGGGTTTTGAGATTCTTGGAAGTTTGCTAGTTGTGGGGTCCACATTTTTGTTTGTTTTTTTATTATGTTTATGTAAGCAGCGCGAGTTGAGGCTAATCGTGTTGAGTTTATTGAAGCTTGTTATAATATCGAGTTGAGTCGAGCTGACTTTTGTACTTCTTGTTTTGGCTTTGAGGTGGGGTGGGGTAGGGTGGGGTTATGTATGTGTAAGCAGAGGGAGTCGAGGTTAATCGTGTTGAGTTTATTGGAACTTGTTATAATATCAAGTTGAATCGAGCTGAGCTAGACTCGAGTGTAGTTGAACCGAACTCTTGTTTTGGCATAGGGTGGAGGTGGGGTGGGGTGGGGTTTTGAAATTCTTGGAAGTTTACTAGTTGTGGGGTCCACATTTTTGTTTGTTTTTTTATTATGTCTGTGTAAGCAGCGCGAGTTGAGGCTAATCGTGTTGAGTTTATTGATGCTTGTTATAATATCGAGTTGAGTCGAGCTGAGCTAGACTCGAGTGGAGTTGAATTGAACTCTTGTTTTGGCATAGGGTGGGGGTGGGGGTTTGAGATTCTTGGAAGTTTCCTAATTGTGGGGTTCATGTTTTTTTTTTTTTTTTTTTTAATTAATTTATTTATTTATTTATTTATTATGTATGTGTAAGCAAAGCGAGTCGAGGCTAATCGTGTTGAGTTTATTAGAACTTGATATAATATCGAGTTGAGTCGAGCTGAACTAGACTCGAGTGGAGTTGAACCGAACTCTTGTTTTGGCATAGGGTGGGGGTGGGGTGGGGTTTTGAAATTCTTGGAAGTTTACTAGTGTTGGGGTCCACATTTTTGTTTGTTTTTTTATTATGTATGTATAAGCAAAGCAAGTCGAGGCTAATCGTGTTGAGTTTATTGGAACTTTGTTATAATATCGAGTTGAGCTAGACTCGAGTAGAGTTGAGCCGAACTCTTGTTTTGGCATAGGGTGGGGGTGGGGGTGGGGGTGGGGTGGGGTGGGGGGATTCTTGGAAAGTTTCCTAGTTGTGGGGTCCATATATATATATATATATATATATATTTATTATGTATGTGTAAGCAGAGCGAGTCGAGGCTAATCGTGTTAAGCTTATTGGAACTTGTTATAATGTCGAGTTGAGTCGAGCTGAGCTAGACTCGAGTGGAGTTAACCCGAACCAGAGAGTTGGTGGCTGAAATTCTTGGAAATTTCCTAGTTGTGTCTGCATTTTTATTTGTTTATTTATTTATTATGTATGTGTAAGCAGAGCGAGTCGAGGCTAATCGTGTTGAGTTTATTGAAGCTTGTTATAATATCGAGTTGAGTTGAGCTGAGCTAGACTCGAGTGGAGCTGAAATGAACTTTTATTACTAGTGTAAAAGTCATTGTACTTCTTTTTTTGGCTTGGGGTGGGTGGGGAGGGGTTGGGGGTTTGAGATTATTGAAAGTTTCCTAGTCGTGGGGTCCACATTTTTATTTGTTTACTAGTTTAGTATACGTGCGTTGCACGTGTATTTTTCATCAGTATAAAAGTTTGCCTAAAAAGAAAAAAGTATATTATATTACTATATTACAATTGAAGTTGCAATATTATATTTATTGTTTAAATGATAAAAAATTAAATGTAAGATATCTATTAAATAACATTTTGAACAAATAAGAGTGTGGTGTTTCTATCTAACTACAATATTTAGAGATATAATTTAATAGATGTCTTTGATAATAGCTATTTAGCTTAGTTAAGTTTTAAAAGAATTAATAAGCAAAAGCAGTACAATCTAATAACCAAATATAAGATGAAAAAACCTAAATTGACTGGGGCATAATTGAATATTTAAATATGGACCAACAGCAGTGGTGGCGCAGCGGAAAGGGGCTGCCCCAACCTACCCAGAGGTCGAGGGTTCGACCCTGGGTATGGACAAATACTCTGTTGGGAGCTCTCCCCCCCCACACACACCCAAATGGGGCCCGACGTGGGGCGAATTCAGATATAGTCGGACTCCTAAAAAGCGAGTACCGAACACCGGGTGGTTTAAACGAAAAAAAAAAAGAATATTTAAAGAATATTCTTTGAGCCGAGGGCATCTACGACATTATCCCTATCCCCTACAAAGGTAACAATAAGGTATGCTTACATCACAACTTCCTCAGACTCCACTCGTGGGATTACACTAAATATATTATTGTTTAAATAAATTAGTGAATAATATAGTGTGTTTATATATCAATTTTGAAATCACGATACAAATATAATGATTCAATCAAAGCACCATTTGGAGTATGTCTAAAGGACATAGAAAGGATATTTAATTTCCTATAACTGAAAGAAGCTTATAATTCCAATTTTGAAAAGATCATCGAAGATAAATTGGGCCTTGCATTCACATAAAGCACTTCTCAGCTAGCGCAATCTTCATTTATTGTCATACACACATATGTTTGATTAGAGGCATGCCTCGATTGAGGTTCTACATTGCATAAAATACTTTCATGTTAAGTTGTCTCTATCATGATCGAAATTACTCTAGAAGAGTATATATTCAAATCAAAATCACGCAAATTAATCATATACATATCGTGACATCTCAAAATCAAATCCGAATCAACAATCAAACTTTAAAATCAATAAAATATTTAATGTAATCCAACAAGTAAGGTATAAAAAGGGTAGGATATACGTTGATTCACTCTTACCTTTACAATGTAAAAAAATTGTTTCTGATAGATTCGTGGCTTGAGGTCAAGTTTTAGCCCCAATTTAAATGACTTTTAGTATTTAATAATTAACATTTGATTTGAAATCTTCTTACCGTATATTCTTTTTTAGCCGCAAATTAAAAGATTATAATATTAAATAAGTATAATTTAATTTTTCTTACCATATATTCTAGGACTCCTTAAATAGCAATTATCCTAACTCTTTTTACCATATAATTTCTTACCTAGATAAAAAAGACTTTAATTAATTTAAAATACTAAGTCAAAAGACGAGTTTGTCTATTACAAAGTCTTTTAATGAAGGACAAAAAGTTTAAATCACTTTTATAAGGATCTTCACACTTTTAAATATATTATAGATTATAGATATAGATTTATTATGTATGTGTAAGCAGAGCGAGTCGAGGCTAATCGTATTGAGTTTGTTGGAACTTGTTATGCTATCGAGTTGAGTCGAGCTAAGCTAGACTCGAGTGGAGTTGACTCGAGCTTTCATTACTAGTGTCTAAATAAAATCGAGCGAGTCAGGCTAACCGTGTTGAATCTATTGAAACTTGTTATAATATCGAGTTGGGTCGAGCTGAGCTAGACTCGAGTGGAGTTGAATCGAACTTTTATTACTAGTATCTAAATAAGATCGGAGAGTTTTCCTAGCTGCGGGGTTTGTGCTTTTATTCATTTGTTTATTATGTATGCGTAAGCAGAGCGAGTCGAGGCTAATCGTGTTGAGTCTATTAAAACTTTTTATAATATCAAGTTGAGTCGAGCTGAACTGAACTTTTATTACTAGTGTCTAAATAAAATTGGAGAGTAGGGGGCTGAAATTCTTGAAAATTTCCTAGTTGTGGGGTCCGCATTTTTATTTATAAATTTATTATGCATGCGTAAGCAGAGCTAGTCGAGGCTAATCGTGTTGAGTTTACTGGAACTTGTTATAATATCGAGTTGAGTCGAGCTGAACTCGAGTGGAGTTGAACGAAACTTTTATTATTACTCCCTCCGTTCCATTTTAATTGATCATTTTACTAAAACTAAATGTCTCGTAACAAATAGTTGATCACTTACTAAATCAGAATAAAATTAATTATTTTTTTCCATTTTACCCCAACAATTAATAGTATACGTTAAATGTGAACCATTACAATATCAATGTCCATTTCATTAATATAAGTAGATAGTAAAATAGTATGAATATCATTAATGTTTTAGTATGTCATAATAATAGTACAACAAACACAATCACTTATCATTAATAAGACACAAATAACGCTAGGTTGAACCTATCGACAGACACCTAAAATTGACACCATCTTATACTGACACTTTGTATCGTTTAAACACATGTAGTAGGGTCGTCGTGGCATTTTGACTCGTATGTTGAACATGGAAGCACGACAATCAGACACGAATAACGCTGGGTTGATCAAGCTATCGACAGACACCTAAAGTTGGCACCATCTTCCACTTAGACACTTTAACCGAGACTTGTATCGTTTAAACACCTGTAATAGGGCCGTTGTGGCATTTTGACCCCGAACCAAAACACACCATGGTGAACATGGAAGCACGATAATAAGACACGAATAAGGCTAGGTTGAACCTATCGACAGACACCTAAAGTTGACACCATCTTACACTTCAGACGCTTTAACCGAGATTTGTAGGGTCGTTGTGGCATTTTGACCCCAAACCAAAACATACCATGGCGAACAACATGGAAGCACGATAATAAGACACGAATAACGCTAGGCTGAACCTATCGACAGACACCTAAAGTTGACACCATCTTACACTAAGACACTTTAATCGAGACTTGTATCGTTTAAACACCTATAGTAGGACCGTCATGGTGAACATGGAAGCACAACAATAAGACACAAATAACGCTAGGTTGAACCTATCGACAGACACCTAAAGTTGGCACCATCTTACACTTAGACCCTTGAACCGAGACTTATATCGTTCAAACACCTGTCGTAGGGCGGCCGTTGTGGCATTTCGACTCCTAAACATCACTTGTTCATATTTACAGCAGCAGGTTCTGCATTCAACCAAAAAGACACTGCTCATGAAGATATCGATAATAGTGACAAAAATTTTAATCGTCGACGATCAGCAACCTCAAGGGATCGCCATTCTGCAATCTTGTTTCCTCCGACGACATCTGTGGTGCACCTTCTGCAATGTGTTCTCTCCGACCTTCTCCATCCTAGAGAGTGCTGATAGTACAAAAGAGCAAAGAAACCGAATTAGCAGACATGGTTGCATACACAAACACCAAGTGATGAAACACTACCGATCTACAACAACAACATACCCAGTGTATTCGGAGGGTAAAATGTACGCAGTCCGTATCACTACCTCCGAAGAAGTAGAGAGGCTGTTTCCGATAGACCCCCCGGCTCAAGACTTGAAGTACTACCGATCTACTAACGGAAATCATGATGATAAATAGCAAGCTCAGTCTAACTGCTTAAGAATAATCATGCAGCCCTCCACAACCTCTATTGAGATTTCAACAAGAACAGTCTACTTATAAAAACATTTCAATCAGCTATTTTTACATGATTATACCAGTAGCGGAACCAAAAATTTCAGTAAGTAGTCCTAAATATAAAAACGTAAACAAATAAAGAAGCCTCAAGAAGTTTTACGTTGTGGTATGACATCGGGTTTTTTGTTGTTACGCAGTGTAATTTTTTGTGGTATGACAAGCTTTGATAACCCGCAGGAACCTTTTACCATTCGTTTGAATTTCTTTCACCGTGATTACCAGCATATGTGCCAAGAAGTACAGACGAATTATTATTTAGAACCAGCAAGATATAATGGGGTATCCACCCCTATAGCCATGTACTATTCGGAGGAATAAAATAAAAATAGTCTTTCGGAGAGATGGTTGAGTAGCTGATATTCCCGGTCTTGAAAACCGGTATAGTTTTGAACAAAGAACTATCGAGGGTTCGAATCCCTTTCAATGAGGATTTGGTTCATCCGACACGTACACGTCATGGTCATCCCACCTTTGACATCACCTATATAAAGTGATAGAGGGGATCACGCGACATCATATCCGTTTCCTATCTACTAGAAGAAACTGAAGTTTTCTTATAACGGAGGATTGCAAACAACATTGGATATATGTGTGTGTGTGTGTGTGCGCGCGTGTGCGCGTGTGTAAAACTTATTAACTATGAAGATGGAATGAAGCCTTGGATCTCAGCAAAGGTACAGAAAGGCGTTAACTTTACTTCCTAACTCCAACGAATGACAATATACTTCCTTACACTTCCCTATCATTTCCATCCCCTTTTCACCGCTACTAACGAGTCAGTATAGGTTAATGAGCCATCGATATCACTATATAAGAGCCACCAGTAGAATAGGACATGCGGTTAATTATGTCATACGATAAGTGAATTATATACGGTAGTTTAAGCACTACGAACAAATTTGTTAACATGACGTAAGTGAAAAAACAAAAACATTTTTAGAGCGGACTTCCCTATCAAGTAGATAACAGTCATAATCCTGCTTGTCAACATAAAGAAATAACATCGATGAAGCACAACTTTGCTGCAATACTTATTTCCGTTCCAACTTAATGTACAGTATTTAAATGTTTGTCTCAACAGATAAATACATCGAGCAAATATAAGTACAATATAGCAATAAACACACTGGGACCAAATGAAGCTAAATGGATATAACGATTCATTAATCTATAACCACCTAATTTTGGATTACGGCGTTGCATATTCACTACATAACCAAGGGTGTGGGGTTCAGTAGCTATGAACAGAACCATGAGGTCTCAACGGACAAAAAGACAATTATTTCTTTCCATCTATCTACCTAGGCCTTGGTGGGCAAAGTTACGGAATAGTTGTACTGGTGGGAGACACCAAGTACCCATAGGAACAATCAAGGTGTGCATAAGCTGGTTCGGACACTATAGCTATTTAAAAAGAAAAGGACAATAGAACACCAAATTCAGTTTACAGCTACCACCAACTAGTCTCAGACTACGGCTACCACCAACTAGTTTCAGATTACGGCTACCACCTACTAGTTTCAGATTACAGCTACCACCAACTAGTTTCGGACTACGGCTACCACCAACTAGTTTCAGATTACGGCTACCACCTACTAGTTTCGGACTACGGCTACCACCAACTAGTTTCGGACTACGGCTACTAGTTTCAGACTACGGTTACCACCAACTAGTTTAGGACTGGTTACCACCAACTAGTTTAGGACTACGGCTACCACCAACTAGTTTCAGATTACGGCTACCACCTACTAGTTTCGGACTACGGCTACCACCAACTAGTTTCGGACTACGGCCACAGTTTCAGACTACGGCTACCACCAACTAGTTTCGGACTACGGCTACCACCAACTAGTTTCGGACTACAGCTACCACCAACTAGTTTCGGACTACGGCTACCACCAACTAGTTACGGATTACGGCTACCACCAACTAATTTCGGACTACGGCTACCACCAACTAGTTTCAGATTACGGCTACCACCTACTAGTTTCAGATTACGGCTACCACCAACTAGTTTCGGACTACGGCTACCACCAACTAGTTTCAGATTACGGCTACCACCTACTAGTTTCGGACTACGGCTACCACCAACTAGTTTCGGACTACGGCTACTAGTTTCAGACTACGGTTACCACCAACTAGTTTCGGACTACGGCTACCACCAACTAGTTTCAGATTACGGCTACCACCTACTAGTTTCGGACTACGGCTACCACCAACTAGTTTCAGACTACGGCTACTAGTTTCAGACTACGGCTACCACCAACTAGTTTCGGACTACGGCTACCACCAACTAGTTTCAGATTACGGCTACCACCAACTAGTTTCGGACTACGGCTACCACCAACTAGTTTCGGACTACGGCTACCACCAACTAGTTACGGATTACGGCTACCACCAACTAATTTCGGACTACGGCTACCACCAACTAGTTTCGGACTACGGCTACCACCAACTACTTTCGGACTACGGCTACCACTAACTAGTTTCGGACTACGGCTACCACCTACTAGTTTCGGACTACGGCTACCACCAACTAGTTTCGGACAATGGCTACCACCAATTAGTTTCAGACTACGGCTACCACCAACTAGTTTCGGACTACGGCTACCACCAACTAGTTTCAGATTACGGCTACCATCTACTAGTTTCAGATTACGGCTACCACCTACTAGTTTCAGACTACGGCTACCACCTACTAGTTTCAGATTACGGCTACCACCTACTAGTTTCGGACTACGGCTACCACCAACTAGTTTCGGACAACGGCTACCACCAACTAGTTTCGGACAATGGCTACCACCAATTAGTTTCAGACTACGGCTACCACCAACTAGTTTCGGACTATGGCTACCACCAACTAGTTTCAGATTACGGCTACCATCTACTAGTTTCAGATTACGGCTACCACCTACTAGTTTCAGACTACGGCTACCACCTACTAGTTTCAGATTACGGCTGCCACCTACTAGTTTCAGACTACGGCTACCACCAACTAGTTTCGGACTACGGCTACTAGTTTCGGACTACGGCTACTAGTTTCAGACTACTGCTACCACCAACTAGTTTCAGATTACGGCTACCACCAACTAGTTTCAGACTACGGCTACGACCAACTAGTTTCAGACTACGGCTACCACCAACTAGTGTCAGACTACGGCTACCACCTACTAGTTACGGACTACGGCTACCACCAACTAGTTTCAGACTACGGCTACTACCAACTAGTGTCAGACTACGGCTACCACCTACTAGTTACGGACTACGGCTACCACCAACTAGTTTCAAACTACGGCTACCACCAACTAAGGTCAGACTACGGCTACCACCCACTAGTTACGGACTACGGCTACCACCAACTAGTTTCAGACTACGGCTACCACCAACTAGTGTCAGACTACAGCTACCACCTACTAGTTACGGACTACGGCTACCACCAACTAGTTTCGGACTACGGCTACCACCAACTAGTTACAGACTACGGCTACCACCAGCTAGTTTCAGACTACGGATACCACCAACTAGTTACAGACTGCGGCTACCACCAACTAGTTACAGACTACGGCTACCACCAACTAGTTACAGATTACGTCTCTAAGGGCTATCACTAACTAGTTTCGGACTACGGCTACCACCAACTAGTTTCAGATTATGGCTATGAGGGCTATCACTAACTAGTTTCAGACTATGACTACCACCAATTAGTTTCAGATTACGGCTTACTGCATAATTCACGATAGGAACAATCAAGGTGTACATAAGCTGGTTCGGACACTATAGCTATTTTTAAGAAAAGGACAATAGAACACCAAATTCAGTTTACAACTACCACCAAGTAGTTTCAACTATGGCTACCACCAACTAGTTTCAGATTACGGTTTGTTGCGTAATTCACGATAAGCCAATGGGTGTGGTCCAGTGGTGAGAACCATGAGTTCCTCAGCGGGCAAAAAGACTAAAAGTGATCTCTTTAATTCTACCTGTGCCTTGATGCGCAAAGCTATGAGATAGTTGTACTAGTGTAGTGGGAGCTACCAGGTACCCGTAGGAACAATCAAGGTGTGTATAAGCTAGTCCAGACACTACAACTACTTAAAACAAAAGGACAATGGAACCCCGAATGCAAGATCGCAGGGCAAAAAGTCTAAAAAATGAATCTTTTTACATCTACCTACGCCTTGTTGCGCAAAGCTATGTGAGAGTTGTACTAGTGGGAGCTAGTATCCATAGGAACAGACCAGGTTCCTATAAGCTAGACGAGAAACTACAACTACTTAAAACAAAAGGACAGTGGAACACCAAATGCAAGATTGCAGGATATATACCTCCAAATTCGTCGCCCCAAAAAGAGACTCGTTGATCATCTTCCTCTTCATCAAACTCATCTCCATATCCAAACTCCGCATCCCCTCTATACCCTGGTTCACTCCCATACCCCGATTCATTCCCCAACCCCTCAAAATTCACATTACTCTCTTCCTTCTCCTTCCTCAAACTCCTAGCCGTTGTCGTAGAAGTATTAACCACCTCACTACTACCACCATCCAACATCCAATGCATTATATCCCCACCACCACCACTATCACTACCACCATTAACAAACAATTCCCCACTTGAATCAGTCCCAACCGCAACATGAAAATCCGAACAAGTATCATAAGCAGCTGAAGCCCCAGCAGAACACCACCACCTCCTATTCCCACTCCTATCACTACTCCTACCCGAAACTAACCTCGACCTACGTCATCTCCGCCTCTTCCCACAAAGTGGGGTCTTGGGACGGTATAGTGTACACAGACCTTACCGCACCTTAGAGATAGAGGGGATGTATTCGATCAACTCTCGACCCAAGGAAAAACAATCCAAAGCAATACAATAAGGAAGTAGCGTAAATAAAACAAGTAGTAAAACAACAGAAACTACAACAAAACATTATGATAATCGAGGTACCAAAAGCAAGATTGCAGGGCATATACCTCCAAATTCGTCGCCCCAAAAAGAGACTCGTTGATCATCTTCCTCTTCATCAAACTCATCGCCATATCCAAACTCCGCATCCCCTCTATACCCCGGTTCACTCCCATACCCCGATTCATTCCCCAACCCCTCAAAATTCCCCCCATTTTGCAACACATTCACATTGCTCTCTTCCTTCTCCTTCCTCAAACTCCTCCTCGTCGTCGTATTACTAACCACCTCACTACTACCACCATCCAACATCCAATGCATTACATCTCCACCACCACCACCACTACCACTACCACCATTAACGAACAATTCCCCGCTCGAATCAGTCCCAACCGCAACATGAAAATCCGAACAAGTCCCATAAGCAGCTGAAGCCCCAACAGAACAACACCTCCTCCTATTCCCACTCCTATCACTACTCCTACCCGAAACTGACCTCGACCCACGCCTTCTCCTCCTCTTATTACCACATATATACTTCAAATTATCACATTTCTCATCGAATAAACTCAGCTTAGACATATCAAGAACTGCTGATTCAATTGTACTTGATCTTGTTCGATCTGATCTACACTGACGCTTACTGTGGACCCCACTTTTCGATGAATCGTAATCTATGCCTTTTGAATTAAAAGGGTTCCAAGAATTGAACTGATATGCACATGATTCAATCGAAGCTTTTGGTGACATTGCAAAAAGAAAAAACTTACCTTTACGGTTTTTCCGAATCGGCCGGCTTTCACGCACCTCGACTAACTAACCAAACAACAAGATCTGAGGGTATTTTTGGTATTGCAAAAAACTTAACTATATAGTTTTCTGATTCAGTTTTCGCACACCTCAACTAATTCTACAAGATATTTATCACCTCCAATTTATAATTTTTTGGGTTAATTTTTGTGCAGCCCAATTAATTTTGAGCAAAATTGAGCTAAGTTCCAGAAGCATCTATGGATATTTGGGGTTGTGAATTAATTTATATTTCTTTGTTTTATACTCACTTCCGTGTAACAATAACGGGTTATTATTGACTTATTCTTATACTTAGTCGAACTGTCCGTGCTTCGCCCGGTTATAAAAAACATAAATTTATTATATCTTTTTGGTATTTTAAAAAAAATGCTTATAAATAATATAATTTGTGTTAGTTCATGAATGTGAAAGTACCATTAATATATTCTTGATTACATGTAATATTTCATTCACACTTAACTATTAGATTATTAAGGAATTAGGATAATTAAATTAGCTTATCTTAGAGCATAGAGACTTCGGATAACTCAAAACTTGTGTGAACTAAACATTAAAGGGGAAAACACGAGAAAAAGGTTCTCATAGTTCAAGTAGCACCATACCTTTTGATTAGTGCTGAGATCAGAAATTTCACTAAGCGGGTTCAAAATATAAAGAAGTAAATACACGAATAGATAAAAGAAGGTATAATATATATTTTATATATATATAAAAGATAATTTTAATTATGTATAAACAATGTACGTTTTCATTTAGAAAAATTGGATGAACCCCTCAATGTACCTGGTTCTTCCCTACCTACGATGAATTAATATTAATCAAATTAAATTGAGTAATTAGAGCACAAGTACCTCTGCGATAGAATGTAATAAAATATTTTTGTAGGTTAGAGCATATCAAATTCAGGAATTATAAATCTAATTAAAAGCAATATTTTTTAACAACATATTGAACTTCTATTGACATGTAATTGCAATATATATATATATAAAGCTCTTAGCCCATCTTATATGGTTATAGTTATTTAATTTGTATCCTTTATATTCGATCTTGTTCTTTATTCTTCCTGGAACAGTCCTGTTCCAAAAAAGGAAAGAACAAATTTCGATAAATGAAGAGATATCCCTAATCATTTGCATATACAGCTACAAATAGTGCTTTATAAATGTGATGATCATTTCGTAAACTCACTGTGAATTTGCACGTTGAAGAATCTTTATGCTTTGTTCTCTCTTTTTCTAAAGAATTTTTTTTTTGTTGGATGTTGATGATTTTCATGGATGCAGTAGGTGATGACCAAATAACTATATAGGTTTATATATTACATTAATCTCGTAACTTATTTTTTCTTTATCTCCATAACTCCAGCCATATTTAATGAGTTTAGTTTATTATAATTAAAAGTATATGATTTAATGTGGCATTTCTATCCTCCGTTATTGTTTTTGTAAAAAGGAAGATCATCAATTTTTATGGTAGAAGTTGAAGAGCATATAATCATTAATATGTGTTAATGTGTAATTTAATAAAAATAATTAAACTATTTAATATCTAATATAAGGTAAACTAATAGGATGGAGGAGAAAAAAAGGAGAAAAAAGATAAATAAAATTAGAGGCTTATAAAGCATGTCACATAAGATTGGCTATTGAGTTTGAGTTCGAGCTACCCCACACAAGTTTTGAGTTTGACGGGTCAGGTTGGGCTGACCCATGAAAATGATGGGCCCAAAAACACCAAATTCACACCATTACTTTGTGGATTGCGGGCCTCATGGGCCAGCCCACTTAAAAAAAAAAGATATTTTATAATTTAATTTTCGAATATTAATAAACATAAATATTACCAGACAATATTACATAGTGTTAGAACTTGTTAGTTAAGTCTCCAACACCACACTCCTAATATCGAAATTAAATAACTTTTGACATGATATTTTTCGAACCAAATAAAAATACTAATAAGCAATCTAAATAGTTGCATCTATCTGACTTACGGACCAGCCCACGGGCTAGCCCAACCCACATTGCTCCACGGACTTATACGGGTTGGGCTAAAAAGCCCCGTTCTTAAATGGGCTGCAAAAACTGAAGCTCAACTCCATCAAATTACAAGTCAGGTTGGGACGGGTCCGACCCATATTGACAGCTCTACTTATCACATAACTAAAAAAAACAATGAATAGTAGAAGCAATTTAGTTTACTATTTTAAAATATAATAAATTTCACGTTTTAAAAATACATTAGATAATAAATAATATTTAATAATAACGATAAAATAAATATAATAGAATAAATTATTAATTGATTTTTTAAATCAAACAAATATTGTTGGATGTTGACTTTAGTAAGATGGATAAGTAAAGACGAACAAAGGTAGTAGTAGTTATGAAAGAAATAATTTTTTTTTCCTTTTTTAGTAGTAACTCTTTAATTTTACTAACAAGGGTTGTAGTGGGATGATAATTACTCTTTTATCCTTAATTAGAAGTTTCGAGTTCGAGTCCTTCTGAATACGAAGTTGCCTTTGTTAGGAAATATTTTATTTCGGAATGTGAAACATCCTGGCACGAATTTGAATCTAATCAGGTTCCAATTCAGATATCAAAAACTAGATAAAAAAAACTTTTTAATTTTAACATTTCACGTAATATGTTTATGAGTATAAAATTTAAAATTTTAATATATTTAACGAATTGTTAAGACATAATACATAAACAAATATTAAACTTGACGATGGGATAGTGATGAATATATAAATTAATAAATACCAAAAAAGGAATAAACGGTAAGATAAATTAGATATTTATGAAAAAATAATGTCGGAGAGCGTGATTGAAAGCCTAAACTGATAAATAAGTATTTTGACTTTGATAACGCACGCCTAAAACAGTCTCAACTTGATCTTAACTAACAGCTAAATTATCCAACTTCTTTGTATTACGTCCGACATTCAATGTTAATGTGATACATAAATTTTAAAAATATCTAAATGAACATTTTATAAATTAAAATGTTCAATGAATACCATGAAGAAGAATTAAAAGTTAAGCATATACTTATGTACTAGATGTATTTTTATTTTAACATTACAAAATTCAAAAATATTTTATACTTTATGTCAAATTAAAATTAAATAAATAAATTAAAATGAAGAGAATATTATTCTCTTTTTTTCAAAGAAAAAAATTCTTGGCTAAAATGCTTTCAATTTTCATCCACTAATTTTATGCTAGTAGTTTGGAAATAGGACACATGGCAAAATACTAGTAGTATCTTACTATTTATGTATTTCCTCAATTTAATTTAATTTGATTCTCATAATAAAAATATATTTTCTTAAACTTCTCCACTTTAACAAATCATAATTTGTTTTTATTAACAACAAATAATGATATATTTAGTGTAATTTCACAATTAGAATCTGATGACATGTGTGCAGGTCTTAGCCTGTCTTGAGAGATAGAAAGTCAATTTTCAATAATATTACTTTTATTATTAAATAATTATATAAATAAGTTCGAGCCAGATCAATATAAATCAAATATAATAGAATAGAATGTTAAAAATATCAAATTAAAAATTAGATAGACATTTATATAGAAGTTTTTACCTATTATTGCCTATTTTTAGGATTATCCACAAAAACAAGTTAAAAGAATTGGAAAAAGTGGATTAGGATAATTATTTATTAACCCTACTTTAATGAAATCCATTTAATTGTAGTTGGTTTCTAGTTAGCTATAAATTGCAATATTAATAATATTACTAAAAAAATGTGATATTCTTGAATATTTGTATTACTTATAAATTTTTTGTTTGTCTATTATAGTCTATTAGATAATTGATATTGTTCATTAATATTTTCTTAATCTCAAATTATTTATTATGACTTCTAAAAATATTTTGTTTCAAATTATTTTATAAATTTGCGATGAAATTAATTATTTTTGAATTATATTTTTTTATAGTAATTGTTCATAAAGACGGCAAGCATTTCAGTTTTAGCAAAATATTGTATCTCAAGACATAAATATGAATAAAATAGTCGAAAATTATTCATAATTAATATTTTTTGAATAAAGTAAAAAGAGGACAAATGTGAAATTAGCTTTAGAAAAAAAAATCATCTAGGATGGAGTGATTATTTAGCTTTTTACCTTAAATAATAATGCATTTAAGAATTTGGAATAAGATTTCTTCCTTTGTATTTAATATATATACTATTTTTGTTTCGATTTATGTGGTAATATTTGAATGCGAGAGTTAAAATATAAAAGTCAACCGTGGATTTAAATATTGAATCTTTAAATGTTTCTGAAATGAAATTTATATATCTGACACTATGTTAAAAAATATTATAAGTTGAATTATATAATTAATAATTTAAAATATTGAACAGAATCTGTAAAAACTTTGCGGTAAAAAAATTCATTTAACTCAAAAAATTTAAACTATATCATATAAATTGAATTGGAGGGAGTGTCAATTGTTTTCTAAAAACCGATTGAGCCATTTAGTAGATTTCTTTATATAAGCTCATATTTTTTTTTATATAAATATATAATCGTACCGAATAATTAGGATACCGAATTAATCGAATGTATTAATATCGAGGAGAAATTAAGATGTAATTCTGAATTATTTAGCTGACTATACAAAATAAAATAGTCGAAAAATTAATACAACATGAATTTTATAATATAACCGATTGAATCGTTTCATTTGATGCCTCTACTTTTAATAATAATACTAATATGATATACATGTTTTGTACGTGTATATTATGTCAATCAATAAAACAAATATATAAGATGAATAAAATTTTTAATAGGGAGTATAAAAGACTAGTAAGTAAATACAAATATATAAATAAATTCAAAGACCCAACAACCAACTAATTTTCAAGAATCTCAACAAGCAACCCCCACCCTACCCCTACCCCCACCCCCACGTCCACCCCCAACCCCACCCATCCACCCCTTCACCCCACCCATACCATAACCACCCCACCCCACCCCCTCACCCCAACCCTAAAACAATAGTGCTCCATTTTTATTAGTATATATATATATATATATTACATGTTCTAAGTTAGTCTCACCAAGTCTTCTCTATTTAAAAAAAAAAAAAAACATTTCAATTTTTTTTTATTTTTTTTTGTTGATTTTTGAGACATTTATTTTATCTTTAATTTTAACAAAATTATGAAAGGAAAATGGGAAGTACCACTTTGGGTTATATCAATGTTGTACATTGTGCTTTTATGTGGGAACTTTCATCGTTGTAATTCTATGTGGCCATGGAATCGACGTTCGTATTTTGGTACTATGGTTTTTCCCCTTGATGGAAATGTCTATCCCAAAGGGTATTTTCGTAATCTTTATGCACGTATTTTGAATTTTTTATAAAATTTGATCGAAGACGATTCAAAATAAGAGTTACTATATTTTTTTTTATGTTAATTTAATTATTCAAAACTTTGGTTGATTTATATTCACTACCATTTTACAATAATATGTATTTTCACACTCGATATACACGTTGTAAAATTTGTTATCCTATACTCTTAGATAGTATGGATACTATATTCCGGAAGTATGAATTTTCAGACAGAATATACACGTGCAACACACGTGCGATGGAGCTGGTGTTCGTCTGTTTCAGGGTTTCTATTTTACAGAAATAATCCGATACTACATCTCGTAAACTCCCAAGAATCTCAACCAAATAACGTTCTGATTTTATTTAGAGACTGGTTACGAAACTTGTTTGAACTCAATCAAGCTCAGGTTGGCTTGACTCGATATTATAACAGGTTTCAATGAGTTTGACCTACCTCGATATTATAATAAGTTTCGATGAACTCAATACGATTGGATTCTACTCACTCTATTTACGCGTAAATAAATAAAAAAATTATGGACCCCACACAATCTAGGAATCTCCCCCACCCCCACCCCCACCCCACCCCATGCACAAAAAGTCATGTTGAATATTTATATCACCATCCACTATTTAATTTGTGTTGTGATTTTCATAGTCTTCATGTTGTAATGTATATATAAACTGCGTTTAGTTGACGGTATAAATTTATAATGTGATCTTATAATCCAAGGTAGATAAATTAATTTCAAGTTTGATAGTATAAGACGAGATGTTGATATATGATGTTCGTTTAATGTGCAGGGACTATCAAGCGACGCTGAATGTAGGCCAACCTCCGAGACCTTACTCTCTCGACATAGACACGGGTAGTGATCTCACTTGGCTCCAGTGTGGTATACAAGGCGCGAAATGTCTTCCGGTTAGTTCTATTCTTCTTGTTACATCTATAGGTTCGTTTTTTCTAGATACGCTGAAAATGTATCTGTCTATGATATTGCAGGCTCCTCATAGTCCTTACAGACCGAATAATAATCTTGTCAAGTCTAACGACCCCATATGTGCATCCATTCAGTTGCCTGCGAACCAACCCCCTCGCGATCCTGACCAATGTGACTACGAGATTGTGTATGCAGATCATTGTTCATCGTTGGGAGTACTGGTGAGAGACTTATTTCCATTAAAATATACCAATGGCAGCGCGGTTGTTCCTCCTCTGGTGTTCGGGTAAGTAACTTAAAAGTCCGTACCCTCAACAACACAGAATGTTAATACTTTACTTGTGATATTCATGACGAGCTTGACTTGCCTAATGTAGTTGTGGGTACGATCAAGAGGTGCCAGCGTCAGCGCATGCACCTTTTACAGATGGAATTCTCGGTCTAGGAAGTGGAAAAGCGAGCGTGGTATCACAGATGAGTAGCATGGGACTTATCCGTAATGTAATAGGTCACTGCTTAAGCGGCCAAGGCGGAGGTTTTCTTTTCCTCGGAGATGATGTTGTTCCCTCTTCCGGGATTGTCTGGGCACCTATTGTGCGTGCACCTTCAGAGTATGTTCTGTATACTGTTCGCTCGCGCTTTTGTATGTTGAACTTAGTACACTTTGCGCGTAAGATGTGAACGAATAACTGTGTATCGCTGTCATTTCAGGAAACACTATTCTTTGGGACCGGCTGATGTACTGTTAGGTGGACAGGCAACCGGAATAAAGAGTCTACCGATGATTTTTGACAGCGGAAGTACCTTTACATACCTCAATTCCGAAGCTTACAATACTCTGTTGTCGTTGGTAAGATCAGAAAAAACAATGTATATCGCCTTTCTGGCTTAGGACTTATGTGATGCTGTTGTGTTTCAGATCAAGAAAAACATAGACCCGAAGAAGCTGGTTGATGCAGTGGACGAAAAGGCCTTACCCGTCTGCTGGAAAGGACCGACACCTTTCAGATCCATCGATGAAGCCAAGAGCAATTTCAATCCACTAACAATTAGTTTCACGAGCGCTAGGAATGTTCAGCTTCAACTGACACCCGAGTCTTATCTTGTTCGTACTGTTAAGTACCTTTTTAAGTTGCTGCTCGGTGAATCTCATATTGCAGGTCAAATGCTGATACTTGTTATCCTCTCAGGATCGTGGCAATGTATGCCTCGGCATAATGGATGGTACGGAGGCTCATTTAGGAGATGTGAATCTCATCGGAGGTATGACACAACGAGGCACAGTGTCACATTTTCTCCGAGGAGGGCATTAGTTTTTCGGATCCCACATCATAACTTGTTTTTTCGCGTGTATATATGCAGATATATCTATGTTGGACAAACTGGTGATATACGATAATGAGAATCAACGGGTAGGATGGATTCCGTACAACTGCAACAGGATTCCATAGTCGTCAGGGTAAGTCGTCAAGAGACATACATATCTCTTAGTTACGTATAATTGCAACTGCGCAGGACCTCACCGGAAACCATTTTTGTTATTGTATCGACAGCGTATATCATGTATACAAGTGAAGATTTTGGTGCTATATCAGAGGAAGAAGCAAGTAGAAGTATGTTAGTATTGTAAGCATACAAATGTTATACAAAATTATCACTTGTAATCAAATAATAGAATATATATATATATAATATATAATAGCAGCCTCTTTATCTACATATATGTATATCTATTACAACGTAAAGCGAGGAGTTGAGTCTGAACTGACGAACAGAAGTCACTTTCGTTAATTAGTAATAAAGCTCGATCAAACGCGATTTATAATAAGAATTAATTACGGTATTCTTTTATGTGAAGTTTGTTATTCAAAACTTTGCTTAAGTTATATCGCGACTATTTTATAATAACGTGTATTTTCAGACTCGATATACACGTGCAACGCTCGTGCGATGAGATACAACTATTTATGGTTATCTTTATTAGTTCGAATGAATGAGATACAACTATTTATATTATTTTGGTTTAAATTAGTTATTAAATACTTATCTTAAATAGTATCAATATTATTTTTGATAATGTGAATTTTCAGATAAGGCGTACACGTGCAACGCACGTATGGTGAAACTAGTAAATAAATAAATTGAAAGATCCAACACTTGGCGGTATTATTCTCTTCAACTGACGCATACATGTCAAGCGTCTGTAGATTAAGGTGATTACCAAAAATTTCAACGGTACGAAGAAATAAAGATAAAAAAATCATCATTTCAAATTGGGGTTTCATCAAATATTAGTTGTCCGTTGGACGTAAGATAATTCGAATATCGACCAGAAATAACCACATCGTCTTCCGGATTAGTAATACCAACAACCTTTTCACCGCCTAAATGTGAATTTACTCTTACCTTATTATCATTCATCTTAAAGTAAGAAATGAATAAAGTTCAACAAATATTTTGAGTTACGTACTTTAATTTTTTTTTTTAAGGGTTGTTGCAAATGAACGGAACCTACACTCTTTATAGCACCATGCAACCACGTAAAAATGAATGACGTTACAAGGCAAATATGAGATCCAACCTTAAAAGGCAAGAACCCATACGCGACTTACAAGTAAGTCTCATCAGCCGGTAAAAGGGAATTTATTACCCTCTGTTAGTCAAAGGGTAAGGTAAGTGACTCTATTTACTTTGTACGGTAAAACATTGCCCCCCGCCTTACACTTTATCATTACCTGACGGCGTTAACTTTTTATGTACCAGGCGGGAGCCTTCGTCCGCCTTCAGGGGTGGTTCAAGTACGTTAGTGGCCTAAGGTCAAAATTAACTGGAGCCCTTTATAAATTTTTAAGAAAAAAAATATTTTTTAACAAAATCTATTTTAGAAATTATATACTAGCTTTCTTCTAATAATTCTCTTTTAGTTAGTAATATAATCAATACGTTTAATTTTTCTTGACATATAATACTCCAAATGTATCAAACTTCTTCTAATAATACTTTTATTATATATAAAAAATAAATTTTTATACACATAATATATATTATTACTTAAAAAAATAAGGCTCCTCAAATTTAGGGGCCTAAGGCGATCGCCTTTTTCTCAAAAGGGTAGAGTCGCCCCTGTCCGCCTTGTCTCATTTGGAATTTTTCGACTTTATATGCCTCTTCGAAATTTTGAATGAAAAAACTTGCCCTTTAGGCTCCGGACTCACATTTCAGTTGTTATCATTTTGTGTCTCCTCAATTTGCAAGATTGCAAGGCTTGACATTACGGGTTTACGTTTTGGAAACAGCCTCTGATAGAAATGCAAGGAAAAATTGCGTACAATACACCCTTATGGTGGAACCCTTCTTCGAATCCTACACATAACGGGAGCTTTAGAGCATCGAATTGTCCATTACTATAAATGATGAGGAGGGTTGCTGAGCGTTCGTCGGAAATCGTCTCTCTACCCCATAAAGGTGGAAATAAGGCTGAGTACATCTTATCGTCTTTGGTATTTTAGGGGTCATTTGGTATACTGCTCGAAATAAGTAGGGATATTTCATGAGATGAGATATTCTTATTTTATTTCTCCCTCGTCATAGATAAGGGTGGGCATTCCGTATTCAGTTCGGTATTTTCAAAGTTCGGGTTCGGTAATTCGGTAATCGGTATTTGAACATAGATACCACGTAACATACTTATAAACATCGGTTAGGTAGTTCGGTAATCGATAAATTAAACTTCGGTTCGGTACGATATTTGGTAATACCATATTAAAGTTGGAGATGTTCAAATATACGTTTAAACTTCAAAGAGTATATGTAATAGAAACCCTATTTAGTATTTTTTTTGTTGCTTTTTACGAATATACTACCAAGGTCCAAAAGATTCTTTGGGATGACTAGTACTATTGTCTATTGGGTTGGGTTAGACATATATATATATATATATATTCGATATTCGGTAATTACCGAATACCAAATGGTATTAATATCTTGTACCAAATCCAATTCCAAATACCGAAATATTAAAATTTTACTCCCAAATACCATACCAAATACCGAATTACCGAATACCAATTACAAATTTTTTGGTTTGGTTTGGTAATTCGATATTTGGTATTTTATGCCCAACCTTAGTCATAGAAAATAGTTTCGGGATTAAGTAACTCCTTCTACCAAATTTGGGATAAAGTTAATCTCAAGCTTTATTCCAGAAATATTTTTCTTATTCCTTCTACCAAACGACCCCTAAAGAGATTATCTCAAAATAATTAATTAATTATCACCCTAGGCATTCAATATAAAAAAATGATTATTATTTTCATATTTAGCCTTAATATTAATGAAGAATGCATGACATTCAAGAAGAACCAACGCAAATCTAAATTAATCTGACTCTAAAATAAGTTATGAAGAAGTTTTCGAAGTGAATCTGAATTAGTCGAGTTTCAAAGTGAGACACCACATATTAGTTGAAGGGTGTATTGTACGCAGTCGTCGTAACTTGGATTTCTGCCCGAGGCTGTTTCCAAGGTTTGTACACGTGATCTTCTAATTATATGGCAACAACTTTACCCGTACCCAGGGGTGGACCTACATTGATTTTTTGGGTGCTCCGACACCCAGTAAACTCGACACGAAATAAGTATAATAATTACATAGAAAATATACAAAAATAGGTATAAAAGATATAAAAGCACACACTAAAATAAAAAGTTGACTGGGTGCACTAACATTAAGATTGATTTTAAGGCTCTTCACTAAAAGGGATATCTCGGGTTTGAACCTTGTTGAGATAATTTATAAATTTTTTTCAGCTTTTTAATTTTTTAAGAACCAATAAATCTTAGGTCCGCCACTGCCCGTACCCCAAGGACTCCAAAATCAATTTTCAAGAAATTTTCGAAGTGAATCTAAATTAGTCGAGTCCCGCTTTTATTTTTTTCCAACCTTTAAATTTTTTAAGCACCCATAATCCTTAAATCCTGGGTTCGCCACTGCCCGTACCCCAAGGACTCCAAAATCAATATTCAAGAAATTTTTGAAGTGAATTTGAATCAGTCGAGTCCCGCTTTTATTTTTTTTCAGTTTTAAAATTTTTTGAGCACCCACAATCCTTAAATCTTGGGTCCATCACTGCCCGTACCCCAAGGACTCCAAAATCAATTTTCAAGAAATTTTCGAAGTGAATCTGAATTAGTTGACACAATCCTTAAATCCTGGATTCGCCACTGCCCGTACCCCAAGAACTTCAAAATCAATTTTCAAGAAATTTTCGAAGTGAATCTGAATTAGTCGAGTCTCGCTTTTTTTTTTTTTTAGCTTTTTAATGTTTTACGCACCCACAATCCTTAAATCTTGGGTCTGCCACTGCCCGTACCCAAGGACTCCAAAATCAATTTTCAAGAAATTTTCGAAGTGAATCTGAATTGTTCGAGTCCTGCTTTTATTTTTTTCTAACTTTTTAATTTTTTAAGTATCTACAATTCTTAAATCCTGGGTCCGCCACTGCCCGTATCCCAAGGACTCCAAAATCAATTTTCAAGAATATTTTACAGTGAATCTGAATTAGTCGAGTCCCGCTTTTATTTTTTTCCCGCTTTTTAATTTTTTAAGCACTTACAATCCTTAAATCCTGGGTCCACCACTGCCCGTACCCCAAGGACTCCAAAATCAATTTTCAAGAAATTTCCGAAGTAAATCTGAATTAGTCGAGTCCCGCTTTTATTTTTTTCCAGTTTTTAAATTTTTAAGTACCCACAATCCTTAAATTCTGGGTGTACCACTGCCCCGTACCCCAAGGATTCCAAAATCAATTTTCAAGAATTTTTCGAAGTGAATCTGAATTAGTCGAGTCCCGCTTTTGTTTTTTTTCAACTTTTAAATTTTGTAAGCACCCACAATCCTTAAATCCTGGGTCCGCCACTGCCCGTACCCCAAGGACTCCAAAATCAATTTTCAAGAAATTTTGAAGTGAATCTGAATTAGTCGAGTCCCGCTTTTATTTTTTTCAAATTTTTAATTTTTTAATCACCCACAATCCTTAAATCCTGGGTCTGCCGCTGCCCGTACCCCAAGGAATCCAAAATCAATTTTCAAGAAATTTTCGAAGTGAATCTGATTTAGTCGAGTCCTGCTTTTATTTTTTTCCAGCTTTTAAATTTTTAAGCACCCACAATCCTTAAATCCTGGGTCCGCCACTGTCCGTACCCCAAGGACTCCAAAATCAATTTTCAAGAAATTTTCGAAGTGAATCTGAATTAGTAGAGTCCCGCTTTTATTTTTTTTCAGCTTTTAAATTTTTTAAGTACCTACAATTCTTAAATCTTGGGTCCGTCACTGTCCGTACCCCAAGGACTCCAAAATCAATTTTCAAGAAATTTTCGAATTGAATTTGAATTAGTCGAGTCCCACTTTTATTTCTTTTCCAACTTTTTAATTTTTTAAGCATCCACAATCTTTAAATCCTGGGTCCGTCACTGCCCATACCCAAGGACTCCAAAATCAATTTTCAAGAAATTTTCGAAGTGAATCTGAATTAGTCGAGTCCCACTTTTATTTTTTTCCAATTTTTAAAATTTTTAAGCACTCATAATTCTTAAATTCTGAATCTGCCGCTGCCCGTACCCCAAGGACTCCAAAATCAATTTTCAAGAAATTTTTAAAGTGAATCTGAATTAGTCGAGTCCCCAAGCGGGGTACCACATACAAGTTGACAAATCAATCAATCAAGAAAATAAAAAATAATACATCTTTGTCTATCTTGTTTCACATGTGACATGACCAATTGGACACTCTTATTCAATCTCAATTACATTTTCTTTAATTGGCTATACACAAATTAATTCAAGATTCCATTTTTATCATTTTTTGTCCAAAATGGATAATTCAAAGTTGTATATAGTAAGTTCTTGACCAACCCATTTTGTGCAAATCTTGGATATATGTAGTTTATTTATTTTTTTATTATTATTATTATTATTGTGGTGTTCGGGTCAATTTGCGTGCAATTTACTGATGTAGTAATGTTTTTTTAACTTACCATTTTTTCATTTTACTTGTGTTCCAACAATCTTTGAATGAATGGCCATAATTGGCTAAACACAAATTAGTTCAAGATCCCATTTTTGTCTTTTTTGGTCCAAAATGGATAATTCAAAGTTGTATATGGTAAGTTTTTTTGACCAACCCCTTTTTAGCAAATCTTGGATCTATTGTAAATTCATCAATTTTTTTTTTTGGGTGGGGGTGGGGTGGGGTGGCGTGGGGGTGTATTGATGTATTACTGTTTTTTTCTTTTACCCTTTTATCTTCTACCTGTACTCCAACAATCTTGGAATCAGTGGCATAGTGTTTTATGTGTATTTTTTTTTTTTGGTTGAGCAAAATTTGCTTCATTTTAAGCTATGTATTAGAAGTCAACTTTTAACTGTGTATTGTATATCTTATTTTTGTTTGGTTGTTTGATTATACTTTTATCTGTCCTAAGTCGGGATCTATCGAAAACAGACTATCTACTTTATCTGAGGTAGTGGTATGAACTACATACGTACATTTTACCCTCCCCAGACCTCACTTTGTCGAAATACACTGGGTATGTTGTTGTTGTCACTGTCGAAAAGCGAAACATGATAGCTGATTTGAAATGGAGGAAATTTGCTTCCTTTTGAGCTATATTTTGGAAGTGAATTTTCAATGAGTTGTAATTGAATTGGAGCCTTGGAGTAACTGGTAAAGTTGCTGCCATGTGATCAGGAGGTCACGGGTTCAAGCCTCGGCTGCGTACGATACACCCTTGTGGTGGGGCCCTTCCCTGGATACCGCGCATAGCGATAACTTTAGTGCACCGGGCTGTCTTTTTTTGTAATTGAATTGGGATTTGGCTGTAGAGATGTCCTAGTTTTGTTCACTTTCTTTTCTCCTAAATTTGTGTTAAGCTGTATATTAATCATTGAAGTTAAGCCATGGGGCAATGAATTGGATAGTAGTTAAGTGTTCCTAATTCTTGAGTATTGCTACAATAACAACATACCGAGTGTAATCCCACAAGCGGGGTTTGGGGAGGGTAGGATGTACTAAACCTTATCTCTATCTTTGCGGGGTAGAGAGGTTGTTTCCGATAATTCTTGAGTATTGCTACAATAACAACATACCGAGTGTAATCCTACAAGTGGGGTCTGGGGAGTATAGGATGTACGTAGACTTTTACCTCTATCTTTGCGGGGTAAAGAGTTTGTTTCCGATAATTCTTGAGTATTGCTACAATAACAACATACCGAGCGTAATCTCACAAGTAGGGTCTGGGGAGGGTAGGATGTACGTAAACTTTTACCTCTATCTTTGCGAGGTAAAGAGTTTGTTTCCGATAATTCTTGAGTATTGCTACAATAACAACATACCGAGCGTAATCCCACAAGTGGGGTCTGGGGAGGGTAGGATGTACATAAACCTTACCTCTACCTTTGCTGGGTAGAGAGGTTGTTTCTGATAATACTATTGTTGCTTGACGTAATGAGTACTGTAATAAGGTTGTCATTTGACTTTAATGATCAACAACTGTTGTACACAAATGGCAGGTTTGCATCCATCGGAAAGAATAATCCTCCTGGGGATTGAACTGTGAAGCGAAAAATAGTTATCGAGATGGCCTCGCTGGGTAACTATACCGCTGATCGTGGACATTCAACTATTCTTCGACGTGAAAAATGTGATGCCTATTTGCTTATCTATCTGGAAACTGTACTTGGTGAAGGCTTTCGAACGTTCTTGTACTTTTTGGGTCTTGCCTATTGTTTTCTAGGATTGTCAGCTATAACTGCTCGGTTTTTCCGGTCCATGGAGAGTGTTGTTAAGCATAGTCGGACTGTAGAGACGATAGATCCTCTCACAAACACGAAAATAGTCAAAAATGAAAAGGTGTGGAATTACACAATTGCAGATATCACTCTACTAGCATTTGGGACCAGCTTTCCGCAGATCTCGCTAGCTACAATTGATGCAATACGAAATGTTGGAAATTTATATGCGGGAGGTTTGTTCTGGATTTTCTGTTCTGCGTTCAGAATCTTTATTTTGTTTGTGTTATAATTTTCTGTTCTGCGTTACTAAGTTGCTCGGACTCTCCAAGAATGTTGCCGCACTCATGTCAGATCCTTAAAAAATGCACTACTTTTGAAGGATCCAACACACACTCGATGACATTTTGGAAGAGTCCGAGCAACATAAATGATTTATGACATCTGACGAAGATGCACTTTCATGTATTATCTTTTCCGTTTTTCTAATCTCTTTTGAGAAGATAGAACACGAGAACCTGATTTCTGTCGGAAAATCTTTGCTCGTACCTGTTGTTATAGCATTTATGTATAATGCACCATTTCTACTAGATACCGGTAAATTGCCTGAATCTCGGCATCCGTTATCTTGCTAATATACCCCTTACAACGATTTGACTTGGCCAGGTTTAGGTCCGGGAACCCTTGTTGGTTCTGCTGCTTTTGATCTATTTCCGATACATGCTGTTTGCGTTGTGGTTCCTAAAGCTGGAGAATTGAAGAAGATATCGGATATCGGAGTCTGGCTTGTCGAGCTCTTTTGGTCGTTTTGGGCCTACATCTGGCTGTATATAATCTTAGAGGTTATCTACTCACATTGCTTCGTTAAAATTCACCTATTTGGTTTTGACTCGTTCCTAGCTATGGGTTTTCTGTGTGATTCTTCCTCTGCGAGAAACCGTCTACCTTCTTGTTGGTCTTCTTGCACTGCTCTGGGCACATAAATTATATGCAGTCTTGACCTAAGTTGCTCGGACTCTCCAAAAACGTGGCCGCACCTGTGTCGGATCCTTCAAAAATACACTTTTTTGGAGGATCTGACATGCACCCGTCGATATTTTTGAAGAGTACGAGCAATGTAGGTCTAGACTAATCACCCAGGTGGCAGGGTGTACTTGATTGACTTAATTCGAGAGTTTTTGTGTTAACGAACTATTGGATGAACCTAAACCATCACGCTGCTACTTATCGATACTTAATGCTGTTGAAACCTGTAAACTAACCTTCGTCTCTAGTTATATCATGGATATGACATAATCTTTGTATACGACATGACTTTATTCTAAAGAATTTCTCCAAACGCATGGAAGGAAGGACCGCACAAGAGATGCCGGTGAACTCGTAGATGAATGTTAATCATGAATTATAAACTTGTATGATCTTGAAACTCATTTTCTTCTACATCAAGACTACGAAACTGATGATAAACTGTTGTGTTTTTCCTCATCGATGAAATGTCCATAGCTCAATAACAAAATAATATGTGTCTTAGGCCTCTCACTTCTCAACAGTAAAACAAACAGTCAGTTATTAACATCTTGTTCTACGACATAATTGACTTTGTAGGTGTGGAGTTCAGTTATTACCAGTGTTTTAATTTGAGCTATCAGATTTACCTTATCGATGAAATGTGCATGATGCGATAATGAAAATGTAAACGTCTTAGTCCTCTTTCTCTTCTACGCAGATAACAAGGATTCAGTTAACGATATCACGTTCCTGAATATTATTTACTTTGTAGGTGTGGACTCCAAATGTCGTAACTTTGTGGGAGTCGCTCTTAACGGTGTTGCAATTTGGGCTATTGCTGATACATGCCTATGCACAGGACAAGCGTTGGCCCTATTTGTCCCTTCCTATGTATGTATTACGTTCATCATCATAAATTTTTAGCGTCGCCATTCTCTAGTTGACATTTGTTTCAGCTTGTTTTTATTTTCTCATATGGGAAATAGTCTGAAGGGGAGCCTTGGAGTAACTCCATGTGACCAGGAGGTCACGGGTTCAAGCTTTGGAAACAGCCTCTGGCAGAAATGCAAGGTAAGTTAAGGCTGCGTACAATACACCCTTGTGGTGGGGCCCTTCCCTGGACACCGCGCATAGCGGTAGCTTTAGTGCACCGAGCTACCCTTTATATGGGAAATAGTCTAATTTGTGCGTTGTGTACTTTCAACCGTTTAGAGAAAGAGACGAGAGACCAGTGGAGTGGGTGCCTGTTGAGGTTGTTAAATATAGGCCTCTCGACAAGGTTCATGATCCACATTCGGAAGTATCTCAAGTTGGCGAAGAAGAAAATACCGGAATCGTTGATATTTTCTCCATTCATTCAGGAGAGGGGCAAGGTAATTTGAAGAAACGTCGCTTTGTTTTACCTGCGATATCCATATCTTCCCCGTTTATGTGATACAATTTCACTAGGTACAACTTTTAGAAAGCTACTTCGGAATATGTTTATATTAGTCAGAGTAAATAAAAATAGTGAAGTGAATGAGATAAGCATCCAGTTCCGTACCTCCCCGAACTATGGCGAAAGTTGCTACGACACACTCCAACTTCATAGGGGTCCTATTACCTCCCCGAACTCAATTTTAGCGTATTTTTATCACCATTTTTAACTGACGTGGCATCTTTATTACATAAAATGGGGCCACATCAGCTAAAAAGGTTGACAAAAGGTGTCACGTCAGCTAAAAAGGTGCCACGTCAGTAAATAATATTGAGAGAAACGATATGATCATCGTTCTGCATGTAACTTTGGTCTTTTGTAACAACAGGCCATTTTTATCAAAACTTAGCAGGTGGAGATATCACTGAATCGTCCACCTCGAATAGTGGCAATATCATTCCTGAAGAATCTGATATCGTCTCAATTTGGAAGCAACAATTTGTGGATGCTCTTACGGTACTATTTTCTTGTCGTGTTATAATATGTTTCTTCATTTAATCTCACAGTGTTGGAGATTAACTGGTAAAGTTGCTGTCATGTGACCAGGAGGTCACAGGTTCAAGCCTTGAAAACAGCCTCTGGCAGAAATGTAAGGTAAGGCTGCGTACAATACACCCTTGTGGTGGGGGCCCTTCCCCGGACTCTGCGCATAGCGGGAGTTTTAGTGCATCGGGCTGAAATTTTTTAGTGTCGGAGATATTACCCTGATGCAAACTGTCATGTGTATGTGTTATCGTAGAAGCAATTCTCACTTTCTATAGCTACTGAGACTCCTTTGCTAAATGTGGAGGCGATAGATTCTCCATTCGACTGTGCTACGTTAACTGGAAAACGACAAAATGTTGCACCCAAGGGTGTAGCGTAGTTGTCGACTAAGTGGTGGGTAGAATTACCTGGTACCTGTGTTGGTTGGAGATAACGGGCACCCAATGGAACAATTGAGGTCTAAGCAAGCTAGTCCGAAGACAACTGTTATCCGAAAAAAAAAGAACAATATGGTTGAACCTCTTTGAGAGTCCATAATTACGTCACTCGCGCTACATTATGATCACGTGGCCTCCGAAACCGAGTCCAAACACATAAGTAGACCTGGAACGAGGGTGCGTGTATAAAGCTTAACACGTAACGCTACTATAATGTCATTCATTTGATAGTTCATTCAATATAATCCGACTCAAATTCGGACTGTTACTTTTAGGATTTACAGTAACATTCCTTTCCTGTTCCACGCCCTCGACTTGATGGATTAACGGGGTTGTTTGTAAATCTTTTCAGTTGGAAAGTGCAGAATCTCGAAAACTGAATAATATATACCTACGCGTTGCAAGAATTTTCTGGCAGTCACTTCTTCTACCGTGGAAGTTTCTTTTTGCGTTTGTGCCACCGTATCAGATTGCCCATGGATGGATTGCTTTCATATGCTCTTTGATGTTTATAAGCGGAATAGCTTATATCGTAACAAAGCTCACCGATTTGATAAGCTGTGTTACAGGTTTTTTTCATCCTTTGTTTAGATTAAACGTTCTTATGCCTATATGCTTCGCTCGACTTAACAATGTACCGCAATGTACTTGCAGGAATAAATCCTTACGTCATCGCTTTCACAGCTTTGGCGAGTGGAACCTCGTGGCCTGATCTCGTGGCCAGCAAAATTGCTGCTGAACGGCAGCTTACAGCCGACTCTGCCATCGCTAACATTACCTGCAGGTTTCTTCATCAACCAACTATGTCCTTAATCTATTATGTATTTAAGTTAATAGAAGGCGTGCTGGGGGTCTATCGGAAGCAGCCTCTCTACTTCATCTGAGGTAGTGGTATGGACTGCGTACGCTTTACCCTCCCCGGACCCCACTTCGTGGGAATACACCGGGTATGTTGTAGACGGCTGCCGGGGGTCTATCGGAAACAACGTCTCTACTTCTGAGGTAGTGGTATGGACTGCGTATACTTTACCCTCCCCGGATCCCACTTCGTGGGAATACACCGGGTATGTTGTAGACGGCTGCCGGGGGTTTATCGGAACTTCATCTGAGGTAATGGTATGGATTACGTACACTTTATCCTCCCCGGACCCCACTTTGTGGGAATACACTGGGTATGTTGTTGTTGTTGTAGAAGGCATGCCAAGTCCATAGAGATTTGGCAAATTACTTTCATGTTTATCGTGGTTTTCGCTTACATTTTATCGTTCTTCTTGATCCATGTAGCAATTCGGTGAACATCTACATAGGCATCGGTGTACCTTGGCTCATCGACACACTGTACAACTACATCGCATACAGGGAGCCGCTGCGAATTGACAATGCAGAAGGACTAAGTTTCTCTTTGCTTGTTTTCTTCTCGACTTCGGTAGCCTGCATCGGTGTTTTGGTGTTTAGGCGGCTTACTATCGGTGCTGAGCTTGGCGGTCCACGAGTTTGGGCATGGGTGACTTGCATATTCTTCATGTTGTTATGGCTTATATTTGTTGTGCTATCTTCTCTCAAAGTTTCCGGTATCATATGACAATCTCAGTCTGATGGTCGGAAACAACCTCGCTATCTCCCGAGGTAAGGGTAAGTTTTGCTTTCACGCTACCTTCTCCAGACCCCGGTTGTGGGACTACATTGGGTATGTCGTTGTTGTTGTATTGTATAGATATATGGATATTGGACTGAGACGAGCTTAAATGGGATATTGTATTGTAGTTTCTTATACTCATAGTACCGATGGTCGAAAACAACCTCGCTATCTCCCGAGGTCGGGGTAAGGTCTGCGTACACACTACCTTCTCCAGACCCCAGTTGTGGGACTGCGTTGGGTATGCCGTTGTTGTATTGTATAGATATATGGATATTGGACCGAGACGAGCTTAAATGGATATTGTATTGTAGTTTCTTATACTCATAGTACTGATGGTCGGAAACAACCTCGCTATCTCCCGAGGTAGGTATAAGGTCTGCGTACACGCTACCTTCTCCAGACCCCAGTTGTGGGACTACATTGGGTATGCTGTCGTTGTTGTATTGTATTGATAGATGGACTAAACCACTATTTCGTATACGAAACACAAAACATATATATATGAGAAATTACTATATTTCCACTAACACAAGCGGAAATGAACATTCAAGTCCTAAATCCGCCTCTGATCATCGAAACACGATTCTTGATCCTATGTCTTTTTTTTTCAGTGTTGTCTAAACAACTATTTCCGCCTATCAACAACGGCAAATACAATATAGGTATAGCAGGTTCAATTAAACCACTATTTCGTATACGAAACACAAACATATATATATGAGAAATCAACATTCAAATTCTGAATCCGCCTCTGATCCTCGAGACACGATTCTTGATCCTACGTCTTTTTTTTCCAGTGTTGTCTAAATAACTATTTCCGCCTATTAACAAAGGCAAATACAATATAGGTATAACAGGTTCAATTAAACCACTATTTCGTATACGAAACACAAACATATATATATGAGAAATCAACATTCAAATCCTGGACTACGTACACTTTACCTTCCCCAGACCCCACTTTGCGAGAATACACTGGGTGTTTGTTAAACTGTTATCTGTCCTGAGTCGGGGGTCTTGGGAAACAACCTCGCTATTTTATTTGAGATAGAGATATGGACTACATACACTTTACCCCTCCCCAGACCCCACTTTGCGGAAATACACTGGGTGTTTGTTAAACTGTAATCTGTCCTGAGCCGAGGGTCTATTGAAAACAACCTCGCTACTTCATTTGAGGTAGTGGTATGGATATCGACATGAAAACGCGATGTCGTAACCACGGGACGAAAGGGATCAAAAAGTCATTCTTTATATACCTCGGCCCAGAGAATAGACGTGATTCAATTAAGTGGGCGTTTGGACATAAGAATTGTGAAATTCGAAACAAAAGTAGCTTTGACGCTCGATTAATTTGAATTCACATTAAAAAAAAATTCCACTTTGAAGGTAGCTTTGTAGCTCGATGATTGTGGTGTTCGAATCAATTTGTACGTGCTTCGATTCATTTTGCGGAATATTTGCTATGTCTTATCAGTACATGCATCAGATAATTCTATCCATCAGTATTTAAACAGATAAAGTTTAAATTTGAAACTTCATGATTCTTAACTCACTTTGTTGATCGTTATCCCACACCAATAATTACAAACAAACAACAATAATTAAGTGTGGAATATTCTATATATATATATATATATATATTAAAATTAAACTATAGTGGACAAGTTGTGCACGTTATGGTCCACTATGTATTTTTCTATCAGCATATTTTATAAAATGTTTATTCCACTTTGTGTTCAATGAATCTAGTTTGGTCATTAATTCCACCTATTACACATGAAAGTGATCGGAATCTTAAAATAACTCGTAAAATTATTGTCATATGATCAGAAATTACGAGTTTAAGTCGCGAAAATAGCCAACAATGTGTATAATAAATTTTTGTGATTCCGCTCTTTCTCAAATCCTACGCATATCGAAAAGTTTAATGCACCGAACTGTCCTTATTTTACTCTTTTATAAAAAAAAAAAAAGGTCATGGCATAAAAATAAAACCATCTAAATTTTTATTAATAGCCTAGAGGACAACAAGTGGAGTTTCCAAATTTTTTAATAATCGTAGTGTTCTGACTAGCTTATTTGTACTTCGACTAATTATACGGGATATCTGTCACTTTTCACTAGCAACAAGTACCAGATAATTCTGTCCAACATGATTAGAACAGACGAAAAAAAATCACCTAGTGTTTATCTCTGTTGGAAATTAAGCCTGACACCTCATATCAAACCGTCCGACGCCTAAAAGGCATAAATTTTTATCAATATCCTAGAGGACAACGACTGGCGTTTCCCTTTCTTTTTTATAACCGTGATGTTCGGGTCAACTTGTTTGCACCTCGATTAATTTCACGAGATACCTGTCACATCTCACCAGCAACAGGTACCAGATAACTTCGTCCACCAAAGCTAGAGCAGATGAAAAGAAATCGCCTAGTTTTCGTTTCTGTTGGAAACTGAACGTGAATCCTCATATCAAAGCGCCCGACACCTAAAAGGCATACATTTTTATCAATATCCTAGAGGACAACAAGTGGCGTTTCCCTCTTTTTTTTTTATAACAACGGTGTTCGGGTCAGCTTGCTTGTACCTCGATTAATTTCACGAAATACCTTTCACCTCCAACCAGCAGTAACAGGTACCAGATAACTCTGTCCACCAAGACGAGAACAGATGGAAAAAAAAAATCACCTAGTAAATTGGGGGTTCACCAAACATCGGGCGAACCCCAAATTCATTATTTGATTTTCGCAATTCGCCAATTTTGGCGAACTCTAACTTATAACACTTTAGCTTAGCATTACATATTCTTTACCGGTATTTTAGTGATAGGTTCTATAGAAACTGGACGGTTTGTTTTGGTCAAATAACGTGGGGGTGTATGATCAAGATACGATTCTTAAACGACTATTTCTCCCTATCAACAAAGGCAAATACAATATAGGTATAACGGGTTCAACTAAACCACTATTTCGTATACGAAACACAAACATACATATATGAGAAAATCAACATTCAAATCCTAAATCCGCCTTTGTTGATCGAGATACGATTCTTAAACGACTATTTCCGCCTATCAACAAAGGCAAATACAATATAGGTATAACAGGTTCAACTAAACCACTATTTCGTATACGAAACACAAACATATATATATATGAGAAATCAACATTCAAATCCTGAATCCGCCTCTGATCGTCGAGACAAGATTCTTAATCCTGTCTAGGTTTGTGCTTCAACAACATGTTTCTAAGTTCAGCAGCATCAATTTCTTTAACATGACTTTCTGGTCTGTAATAACCTGTAACTGGATCTGGTCCCCATGATGTTGTTGTCTTGTTTGATTCCTTGACAACTTTCTTCATCATCACATTGCTTCTACCATTACTAGATGCAGCACCTTGTGATGCCGCCGCCGCGTATCCGCGCCTGCATCATCATCATCAGAGACGGATTCAGAATTTAAATACGATACTTTGAACATGTTATTATTATATATATACATATTAATAACAAATACGCTAACGACAAGGATATAAATGACCTCAAAGTACAATAGACTGTAGACTGCATGATCAGAGATGGATTCGAAATTTAAACACAGTACTTTGAACATGTCATTATATAGAGATACGCATTCAGTATCCTCCTGAACTATCGCCGAAGTTTCTACGACACACGCCAACTTCACGAGGCTCATATTATCCTCGTAAACTCAATTTTACTGTACTTTTGTCACTCTTTTGTGCTGATGTGGCACTTTGTGTGAAGTTAAACACCCTAGGCGCATAAAGGACTGTCATGTACCACGTCAATTTAAAAAGTTGACAGAAATATGTTAAAATTTAATTCAGGGTTAGTAAGACGTCCGCGAAGTTGGAGTGTGTCGTAGCAAATTTGGTCATAGTTAGGGAGATACTAAATGTTTATCTCTATTATATATACATATTAATAACAAATACGCTAACGACAAGGATATAAATAACCGGATATAAATGACCGCAAAGTACAATAGAGGGTAAAATTAAGAGGAAAAAAGTTTCATTTTCTTTTATTTCATGGGAAGATTGGAATCAGAATTTTCACAAAAAGAGATTTAAAATATAGAAAACAAAAAAGTAAATAGATGTAAGAGCTAACGATCTACTGTATATACATAAAAAAAAAAAAAAAAAAAAAGCTTAACCTAGTATGTGTACAAAATAGAGTCAGGATTTGAACTTTATGAGTTCTGAATTTTAAAAGAACGACTTTTGAGAGTTAATAAAACGGGCTTTAAATTTAATATTTGTATATTTTTTTAAAAAAAAGTAGTTAGGTATTTTAAAAAAAAAAGAAAATCACAGTTCGAACTTATGAACTTCTGATCACATGTCGTCAACTATACCAGTTACACAAAATTTGCTATTTACATATATTTAACGAATTTCTTAACACAAATCCGCTATAGTATAATTTTTCGATGGAGGAAAAAAAAAATGATGAGTATATTATTTACCTCTGAATAGCTGCATATACTGAGTCAACAACAAAAGCACACACAATCTTCGAGTTAGAGAAATAACGAGCCATTGTAGCTGAATTAAAGCGCTGCAGCGGAAGAAATTTGAAAAACTGTAATTACTTCCGCAGCAGCGAAATAAAACAGAAATGACGACTCTGTGTTAGCTGTATATATTATGTGAAAGAAAATTGTTAGTATAAATTTGTGATGAATTTAGTCTGTGAGTGTGAAAGAGAGTTATTTATAGAGAAAAATTTGGAGGAAGAAAGAGTCAATTATTAATTATTGTAGGCTTCTAAGAAGGTGAGAAGGTCTTTCTTAGTTATAGGAGCCAAGCACCTAGTCAACTATGTTGTTCATATAGTTTTTGAATATTTAAATTTTATGAGATGTGGGAAGCGGGATTGAGATGGTTTGGACATGTGATTAGACGAGGTTCAGGCAGTTTAGTGAGGAGGTGCGAGCAGTGGCGGAATCAGAATTTTCATTAAGGAGGTGCGAGCAGTGGCGGAATCAGAATTTTCATTAAGGGGTTTAGAAGTAAATATACGAACTAGTTAAGGGGAGTTCAACATCCACTATATATACATAAAAAAATAATTTTATAACATTTCGTCGAAAGGGGCTGAATGAAAGGTGGCTCCGTGTTATAAACCAAACGGGAGAACCCAACCCAAAAGACTAGTCTAATAGGTGGGAGAATCCATTTGGCTTATAATCCCCTTAGCATTTCTCTATTTTTCCAATGTGGGACAATTGGAACATAATAATCGCCTCTGCTTGAGAACCAACGACCTCGTTGGTCACGGCTGACACCTCTCCTAGGTCCAGGCCACCACTCCTTGCGCACAGGCCACCACTCCGAGTCGTGGCTCCACGCATGGATCGATCCTCGTTGGTCACGGCTATGCCCAGTTGGTCACGACTGGCACCCCTCTTGGGTCTAGGCCACCACTACTTGCACACAGGCCACCACTCCGAGTCACGACCCAACACGCGGTTCCCCACACGTGGATCGATCCTTGTTGGTCACGGCTGGCACCCCTCTTGGATCCAGGCCACCACTCGTGGCGCGCAGTCCACCACTCCGAATCACAGCCCAACGCGTGAGACTCTCAATGAAAGCACCAATGTTATAAACGAAACGGGAGAGCCTAACCCAAAAGACTAGTCTAATAGGTGGGAGAACCCATTTGACTTATAATCCCCTTAGCATTTCATCCAATATGGGACAATTGGTTCATAACACTCCGCCCCTAGGTGCGAGAGAGGTGGAATACAGTAGGTACGGAGAGGGAGGTAGCTAGACAGAAGAAATACCGAGGTGAGGTGATTAGTCAGGACATGACACATATTTAGGTTACCGAGGAAATGACCTTAGATAGGAGATATGGAGGACACGTATTAGAGTAGAAAGTTAGTCGGTAGAAGGGTTGTCATGCATCGTAGTATGGTAGCTGAGGGTTTTAGCAGTAGGTTATCTATCATATTGACGGACTCAGAATTTAGGGGTTATGGGTGTCACAAAAATTTCAATACATATTGACGCCCAAAACATTAAGATTCTGCCATGAAAATAAAAGCACCCAACTATCTTATTGATTTTTTTGGGTGCTTTTTTTTTAACGGTTATACCAATTTTAAAATATTTATTATATAATTATAATACCTAATCTGCTTCTAGGTGTACTAGTACTCCCTCTTTTAAAAATTAATGACTTATTTTTCTTTTTTCATTTAAAAAAAATATTTTTTTAAAAAAATTAATTTTTTTAATTTTAACTTTTCACAAGGTTAACTATTTTAACATATAACATATCTTTATTTTTTTAAACTTAGTAAAAAGATCATTCTTTTTAAAACGAAAAAAAATACTATAAAATTACACAAATATTTATAACACGTGGCGTCAGCATTTGCTTACTTTTCAATATTCTAGAAGCAGATTGCAACTTGTCTAATTCTTAGTCAATACTTTTTCTTGTTTGTTTGACCAATAATCCACCTTTTTTTCCACCCGATATTTAGTATCTGTATTGGAATCCGATAAAATTTGAATTCGTATCAAAAAGTTTTTCAGTACGGTGTAAATCGCTCACTAACAAAGACGACTACGACGTACCCAAAAGGACTCAAATTCGAGACCTCTGATTAACATCGAGAAGTCTCACATTAGGGCGTAAACCGCTCACAAACAAAGATGACTACATACCCAAAAATAACTCGAACCCGAAATTTCTGGTTAACGCCAGGTAGTCTCACATTAGGGTGTAAAGCGCTCACTAACAAAGACGACTACGACGTACCCAAAAGGACTCGAATCCATGACCTCTGATGAACATCGAGAAGTCTCACATTAGGGCGTAAACCGCTCACTAACAAAGATGACTACATACCCAAAAAATTCGAACCCGAAATTTCTGGTTAACGCCAGGTAGTCTCACATTAGGGCGTAAAGCGCTCACTCACAAAGACGACTACGTATCCAGAAGGACTCAAACCCAAAATTTCATAATTCTTTTTGGAATTTAATTTATACTCTTTGATTTTTGGTATATTTTACTTTCTAAAATTCCTAATTAACTACAATGAGTTTTTAGTTTTTCTTTTTTCTCACTCGGTGTCTGGTATACGTATTGTAATCCAATTAAATTTGGATCGCGTTGGAAAGTCTCGTATTGAAGGGAAAACGTTTCATAACAAAGGTGACACATACTTAGAACCTAGCAAGACTCGTACCCAAAATTCTCTGCTTAAAAATGAATAGATACTTATCGCGTAATGCACAGAGATGGAGTTACGATTTTTAGTTTATGAGTTATACATTATAGATAAGACAACTTACTTATATATTAAAGTGAAATTTTTTACCTGAATATATGATCTGATCAAGCCAAAGCTATTAGGTTCTGCTAAATTCGTAGGTAGAATTATTATGTGGCGATTAAAAATGAAAAAGATTGAAGAGAATATTAATAATTAATTATTTATTGTGAATATAATATTTCTTCATTTTGCCCCTTGCTATACCTACAGCCAGCATAGGGAATCTTATAATTATTCATAATCATCCATTATATTAATAATTATTATATGGTTTATTTTATAAAAAGAATGAAAAAAATTTATGTACTCAATGATTGCACACTCAATGAGAAATATTTTATGTCTGCACATTTTCCTATTTTAGAGCGGTTTGAATAGAATTAAAATTCGATCAAATTAGCTTTTAATTTTTTTTTAAGTGTTTGATAAAGTAAAAATGTATTTTAAAAAGTTGAAAATTGATTAATTAAAGTAAAAAGTGTTAAGTGTTTGATAAAATAAAAATGTATTTTAAAAAGTTGAAAATTGTTTAATTAAAGTAAAAAGTGAGAAGCTAGGTACCTCAGTTTTTTACTTTTTAGATTTTTTATTTTTTTTAAAGTTTGACCAATATATTTACCTTTTTATCTTTTATATTTTTCCCTAATTCCAACAATTGTAAAAACTTACACGTACCCGATGCATACTCTAAACTAATATTTTTTTTACCATGATTGAGTAATTAAATTAAGTAAAATATACGTTACTTAATTATAGTTAAGTAACGTGAACTCTAAATTCAGATATATGACATGCATGTATTGACGGGTGTGTGTAAGTTTTAACCACCCAACAACGCCCCGAATTGTAGCCCTTAAATATTTTTTTTTTCTCTTTGTCGCTTCTCTCCGTCTCTTCCTTCTAGTTTCCTCTTCGTCTTTCTCCTTTGTTTTTGAATTATTAGAATTAAATATTACATATAATTCAACTTATTTATTATGTTATTAAAAACTTTAAGGACATATAACTCATTTTTATTATTTTATCGAATTGGTGCAACAGATGTTATTGTATAACAAACGTCACAGATTGATTTCACCTGCCAATGATTTTTTCGAGTTCGTCACACTAGGATTATCTAGCGCAGTTTACATCTCTAGTGCGATTTACGCGCTATTACACAACGATGAGTTTCTTCGGTGCGCACCCAAAACATAGCGGCCATGCCGAAAATTCTAAAAAGAAAAAGAAATACTAATTATCAAAAAATTTAGATGGTCTGATCCTTCTATTGTATACTGAGCGTGTAAGGGTTTAAAGTGGCCCAACTGGACAAATATATGCCACAGAAATACGGTAGCAAATAGTCGAGGAGAGTCATAGAACCCCCGCAAAGTCATAGAGCATTTCGATTATATTATCAAGTTGGTGCAACAGGTGATATTCTACGAGGGATGTCAGGAATCGATTTCCCCTACTAACACCTTTCAGTTGAATTCTTCACACTGGGTTTGTCGAATGCAGTTCACATTTCTTGTGTGGTTTGCGAGTTATTATACAACGTTGAATTTACTCACTATGCACCTGAAGAACAACGATTGTGGACTTCTATGAGGATTCTAAAAAAAATAATTCGATATAGGTATAATGAGTTGTGTTAAACCACTATTTCCTATACGAAACACAAACATATATATATGACAAATTATTATATTTCCACTAACATAAGTGGAACTCCAATACGAGTAATGATCATTCAAATCCTGAATCCGCCTCTGTTGATCAAGATATGATTCTTAACTGACATATATAGGTATAACGGGTTCAGTTAAAACACTATTTCCTATACGAGACACAAAACATATATATATGAGAAATTACTATATTTCCACTTACATAAGTGGAAACGAACATTCAAATCCTGAATCCACCTCTGATCATCGAAACACGATTCTTGATCCTATGTCTTTTTTTTTCAGTGTTGTCTAAACGACTATTTTCGCCTATCAACAAAGGCAAATACAATATAGGTAATAACGGGTTCAATTAAACCACTATTTCGTATACGAAACAAAAAAAACATATATATATGAGAAATCAATATTCAAATCCTGAATCCACCTTTGATCCTCGAGACATTATTCTTGATGCTATATTTTTTTTTCAGTGTTGTCTAAACGACTATTTTCGCCTATCAACAAAGGTATAACGGATTCAACTAAACCACTATTTCCTATACGAAACACAAACATATATATGAGAAATCAACATTCAAATCCTGAATCCACCTCTGATCCTCGAGACATGATTCTCGATCCTATATTTTTTTTCCAGTGTTGTCTAAACGACTATTTTCGCCTATCAGCAAACGACAAATACAATATAGGTATAACGGGTTCAACTAAACCACTATTTCGTATACGAAACACAAACATACATATATGAGAAAATCAACATTCAAATCCTGAATCCGCTTCTGTTGATCAAGATATGATTCTTAAACGACTATTTTCGCCTATCAGCAAACGACAAATACAATATAGGTATAACAGGTTCAACTAAACCACTATTTCGTATACGAAACACAAACATACATATATGAGAAAATCAACATTCAAATCCTAAATCCGCCTCTGTTGATCAAGATACGATTCTTAAACGACTATTTTCGCCTATCAGCAAACGGCAAATACAATATAGGTATAACAGGTTCAACTAAATCACTATTTCGTATACGAAACACATACATATATGAGAAAATCAATATTCAAATCCTGAATCCGCCTCTGTTGATCAAGATACGATTCTTAAACGACTATTTCGGCCTATCAACAAAGGCAAATACAATATAGGTATAACAGGTTCAACTAAACCACTATTTCGTATACGAAAAACAAGCATACATATATGAGAAAATCAACATTCAAATCCTGAATCCGCCTCTGATCGTCAAGACAAGATTCTTAATCCTGTCTAGGTTTGTGCTTCAACAACATGTTTCTAAGTTCAGCAGCATCAATTTCTTTAACATGACTTTCTGGTCTGTAATAACCTGTAACTGGATCTGGTCCCCATGATGTTGTTGTCTTGTTTGATTCCTTGACAACTTTCTTCATCATCACATTGCTTCTACCATTACTAGATGCAGCACCTTGTGATGCCGCCGCCGCGTATCCGCGCCTGCATCATCATCAGAGACGGATTTAGAATTTAAATACGATACTTTGAACATATTATATATATACATATGACCCCATAAGTACAAAAAAAAAAAAAAAAAATAATATAGCTCTGTTTTTGAGAAAATGCTCTGTTTCCATCCTAAACTATACACAAAATTATTGAGACACATTCGAACTTTAGGAGGATCCTATTAACCCTGGACTAAGTAAAACCGTATTTTTGACAACCTTAGTGCCTATGTGGACCTTCAGTGTGTTGATTCACTAATGTGCCACGTAGGCACTAAGGTTGTTAAAAATACGATTTTAATTAATTCAGGGATAATAGGATCCAGATGTGTCTCAGTAATTTTGTGTATAGTTCAAGAGGAAAACAGAGCATGAACTCTTCATTTTATTTAAGGTGAGGTTGAGAATTAGAATTTTCACGAAAGAGATTTAAAATATGGAAAAAAAGTGAATAAATGAAAAGGCTAATGATTTAGTGTATATACATAAAAAAAGAAAAATTTAACCTTGTATGCACACAAAAATGGAGCTAAAATTCTAAATTTTATGAGTTTTGAATTTTAAAAGGATGTTTTAAATTTAATATTTGTATATTTTTTTTTTAAAAAAGACAGTTAGAGGCGCTAAGTCGAACCACAGGACAACTTTATCCTATATTTTTTCAAGAGATTTTTTTCACGGTTCGAACTTATATGCTAAGAGGTTGTATATACACAACTCAAACCTATGACCTTCAGACTATACCAGTTACACAAAAATTGACATGTACATTGTTTTAATGAATTTCTTTAACATAAATACATTATAATATAATTTTTCGATAGACAAAAAAAAAAAATTATATTATTTACCTCTGAACAATTGCAGAAATAGAGTCAACAACAAATGCACACACAATCTTAGAGTTGGGGAAATAACGAGCCATTGTAGTTGAATTAAAGCGCTGCGACGGAAGAAATTTAAAAAACTATAATGACTTCCGCAGCAACGAGGTAAAACAGAAATGACGACTCTAAGCTGTATATATTTGTGATGAATTATAGTGTGTGAGGAGGAGGTATTTATAGAGAAAATTTTGGAGAAAGAAAGAGTCAATTATTAATTATTATTATTATTATTATTGTGTGAATGAATTGAATGGGGACACAATAATGTAGGCTTCTAAGAAAGTGAAAAGGTCTTTCTTAGTTATAGGAGCCAAACACATAGTCATTGTCCCAAAGGCCATGTTGTATTGTGTGACCTTGAGGGTGTGGGGTCCACTTTTTGACTTGGATTTTGTTCGGACTTTTCGTATAGTTTTCGAATATTTAGATTTTATGAGATGAGGAAAGCGAGATTGAGATGGTTTGGACATGTGATGAGGCGAGGTTCAGACGTCACAGTGAAGAAGTGCGAGCAGTGGAGAATTCAGGATTTAGGAGTCGTTGATGCTTGGGGTTTGGGGTCCACTTTTTGATTGATTTTGTTGGAAATTTTTCGTATAGTTCTTGAATATTTAGATTTTATGAGACGAGGGAAGCGAGATTGAGATGGTTTGGACATGTGATGAGGCGAGGTTCAGATGGTCCCGTGAGGAGGTGCGAGCAGTGGGGGCCTCAGGATTTAGGGGTCGTGGATGCTCGAAATTTGGAGTCCACTTTTTGACTTAGATTTGGTCTGATCTGTTCATATAGTTTTTGAATATTTAAATTTTACGATATGAGGGAAGTGAGATTGAGATTGTTTGGACATGTGATGAGGCGAGGTTCAGATGTTATAGTGAAGAGGTGCGAGCAGTGGCGGATCCAGAATTTAGGGGTCATGGATGTTCAGGGTTTGGGGTCCACTTTTTGAGTTGATTTTGTTCGAATATTTCGTATGGTTTTTGAGTATTTAAAATTTTACAAGATAAGGGAAGCGAGGTTGCGATGTTTTGGACATGTGATGAATCGACGTTCAGACGCTCCAGCGAGGAGGTATGAGCGGTGGCGGACCCAGAATTTAGAAATCATACGTGCTCGGAAAGGTTCGAACACATATATTGACGCCTAGATTTTTAAGTTTCCGCTTGAAAATTGAAGCGCCTAGTTATCTTCTTGGTTCAAAAGGGTGCTTTTATCCAATCCTATACCAATTTTGAAGAATTACGTATATAGTTATACCTAATCTGGAATTTTGAAGCACCTACGTGGCACATCAGTGAATCAACACACTGAAGGTCCATGTAGGCACTAAATTTGTCAAAAATACGATTTTAATTATTCCACGGGTAATAGGATCCTCCTAAAGTTCGGGTGTATCTCATCAATTTCGTGTATAGTTTAGGGTGGAAAAGTACATTTTCTCAAAAAAAAAAAAAGAAAAAAAAAAGATGTTTAACAATATTATCTAGTTTAGAAGATCAAATAATTTATCATTTTTTATCCATTTTGCTATTGCTATAAAATATTATTCATTATTCTAATATATTTTTCAAAACATTGAATTTATTATATTCAAATGGTGATATAATAAAGTTATCGCTATTATTTATCAATATCCTAGAGGACAAGTGGAAAGGTATTGAATATATATTTATTTCTGGCCATTCATTCTCATGCAAACCACCAGAGTTGTTCGGACTTTTTAAAAATATTATCGTATTCGTTTTAAATCCTCCAAAACTAATAATTTTAAAGAGGTCGAGCAACATACGTTAATACGTGCGGGGAAAGTTATTTCACGTTGTTAACATGGAAAGTTAAAACTATTTAATCGGAGGCGGAGTCAGGTAGGGTCAAGAGAGTACGTTCTTCTGAACCCTCTTCGATGAAAAGTTATCTTAATTATAAATATTTAAAATTATTTGTTATATGTATAGTATATGTTGAACTTCTTTCGCGTAGAGTTCGAAAAATTATTTTCACGAGAAATACTTTTTGCTTTGTTTAGCTTTATCTATCTTCTATACGTGTTTTAGTGATAAGTTCTATAGGAACTGGACGATATTTTTTTTTTGGTCAAAGAAAGTGATAGGTGCATGATAAAATTAGGAATATTTATGTACATAATTTAATTAATTGGAAGATGCATTATTTCAATTAAATTAACTTATGCATAACTTGTGACATGTCTTTGTCACCAACTCTTTTTACCTAATCAAGATGTGACATAATGTTCAATAAAATGAAAATTATGATTTAAATCCTAACTAAAAAAAATACAAATTAATTCATTTTTGATCCATCTAAATTTTTTGATAATTAGTATTTTTTTTTTCTTTTTTTTTTCCAGAATTTTCGGCATGGCCGCTATGTTTTGGGTGCGCACTGAAGAAACTCATCGTTGTGTAATAGCGCGTAAATCGCACTAGAGATGTAAACTTCGCTAGACAATCCTAGTGTGACGAACTAGAAAAAATCGTTGGCAGGAGAAATCAATCTCTGACGTTTTTTATACAATAACATCTGTTGCACCAATTCGATAAAATAATCAAAATGAGTTATATGTCCTTAAAGTTTTTAATAACATAATAAATAAGTTGAATTATATATAATATTTAATTCTAATAATTCAAAAACAAAGGAGAAAGACGAAGAGGAAACTAGAGGGAAGAGACGGAGAGAAGCGACAAAGAGAAAAAAAAAAATATTTAAGGGCTACAATTCGGGGCGTTGTTGGGTGGTTAAAACTTACACACACCCGTCAATACATGCATGTCATATATCTGAATTTAGAGTTCACGTTACTTAACTATAATTAAGTAACGTATATTTTACTTAATTTAATTACTCAATCATGATAAAAAAAATACTAGTTTAATGTATGCATCGGGTACGTGTAAATTTTTACAATTGTTGGAATTAGGGAAAAATATAAAAGATAAAAAGATAAATATATTGATCAAACTTAAAAAAAACAAAATCTAAAAAGTAAAAAACTGAGGTACCTAACTTCTCACTTTTTACTTTAATTAATCAATTTTCAGCTTTTTAAAATACATTTTTATTTTATCAAACACCTAAAAAAAAATTAAAAAATCAAATTTTAATTCTATTCAAACCGCTCTAAAATAGGAAAATGTGCAGACATAAAATATTTTTCATTGAGTGTGCAATCATTGAGTACATAAATTTTTTTCATTCTTTTTATAAAATAAACCATATAGTAATTATTAATATAATGGATGATTATGAATAATTATAAGATTCCCTATGCTGGCTGTTGGTATAGCAAGGGGCAAAATGAAGAAATATTATATTCACAATAAATAATTAATTATTAATATTTTCTTCAATCTTTTTCATTTTTAATCGCCACATAATAATTCTACCTACGAATTTAGCAGAACCTAATAGCTTTGGCTCGATCAGATCATATAATCAGGTTAAAAAATTTCACTTTAATATATAAGTAAGTTATCTTATCTATAATATATAACTCATAAATTAAAAATCGTAACTCCATCTCTACGCATTGTGCGATAAGTATCTATTCATTTTTATGCAGAGAATTTTGGGTACGAGCCTTGCTAGGTGCTAAGTATGTGTCACCTTTGTTATGAAACGTTTTCCCTTCAATACGAGACTTTTCAACGCGATCCAAATTTAATCGGATTACAATACGTATACCAGACACCGAGTGAGAAAAAAGAAAAACTAAAAGCTCATTGTAGTTAATTAGGAATTTTAGAAAGTAAAATATACCATGCAAATTACGACAAAAATCAAAGAGTATAAATTAAATTCCAAAAAGAATTATGAGATTTTGGGTTCGAGTCCTTCTGGATACGTAGTCGTCTTTGTGAGTGAGCGCTTTACACGTAGTCGTTTTTGTGAGTGAGCGCTTTACGCCATAATGTGAGACTACCTGGCGTTAACCAGAAATTTCGAGTTCGAGTTTTTTGGGTATGTAGTCATCTTTGTTAGTGAGCGGTTTACGCCCTAATGTGAGACTTCTCGATGTTAATCAGAAGTCATGGATTCGAGTCCTTTTGGGTACGTCGTAGTCGTCTTTGTCAGTGAGCGCTTTACACCCTAATGTGAGACTACCTGGCGTTAACCAGAAATCTCGGGTTCGAGTTTTTTTGGGTATGTAGTCATCTTTGTTTGTGAGCGGTTTACGCCCTAATATGAGACTTCTCGCTGTTAATCAGAGGTCTCGAATTTGAGTCCTTTTGGGTACGTCGTAGTCGTCTTTGTTAGTGAGCGATTTACACCACACTGTAAAACTTTTTTATGCGAATTCAAATTTTATCGGATTCCAATACAGATACTAAATATCGGGTGGAAAAAAAGGTGGATTATTGGTCAAACAAACAAGAAAAAGTATTGACTAAGAATTAGACAAGTTGCAATCTGCTTCTAGAATATTGAAAAGTAAGCAAATGTAGACACCACGTGTCATAAATATTTGTGTAATTTTATAGTAATTTTTTTCGTTTTAAAAAGAATGATCCGTTTTTACTAAGTTTAAAAAAATAAAGATATGTTATATGTTAAAATAGTTAACCTTGTGAAAAGTTAAAATTAAAAAATTAATTTTAAAAAAGAATTATTTTTTTTAAATGAAAAAGAAAAATAAGTCATTAATTTTTAAACAGAGGGAGTACTAGTACACCTAGAAGCAGACTAAGTATAATTACATAATAAATATTTTAAATTGGTATAACCGTTAAAAAAGAAAGCACCCAAAAAAATCAATAAGATAGTTGGGTGCTTTTATTTTCATGGCAGAATCTTAATGTTTTGGGCGTCAATATGTATTGAAATTTTTGTGACACCCATAACCCCTAAATTCCGAGTTCGTCAATATGATAGATAACCTACTGCTAAAACCCTCAGCTACCATACTACGATGCATGACAACCCTTCTATCGACTAACTTTCTACTCTAATACGCGTCCTCCACATCTCCTATCTAAGGTCATCTCCTCGGTAACCTAAATATGTGTCATGTCCTGACTAATCACCTCACCTCGGTATTTCTTCTGTCTAGCTACCTCCCTCTCCGTACCTACTATATTCAACCTCTCGCACCTAGCGGCGGAGCCACCTTTCATTCAGGGGGTTCGGATGAACCCCTTTCGATGAAATATTATAAAATTATTTTGTTTATGTATATATAGTAGATGTTGAACTCCCTTTAACTAGTTCGTATATTTACTTTTGAACCCCCTCAATGAAAATTCTGACTCCGCCACTGCTCGCACCTCCTCACTGAACCGTCTGAACCTCGCCTTATCACATGTCCAAAACTTCTCAATCTTGCTTTCCTCATCTTATAAAATTTAAATAGAAAAAAGGACACTTTATAGCATTTTTTAAAACAAATAGCCCCAGTTTGAAAAGTTTTCAAAAAAGTGGACAGTCGGATATACTATTTCCGCTTTATAGCCATTTCCTAATTTGGGTCATTTTGACCTACGTAGTCTATATACAGTCCATATACAATACTGATACAATCTACATACAATACTGATACAGTATTCAACTTGGGCAATTCGACCCTTTTAAAAAGATTTCAATTTTTTTTTTTGCTATAAATTTTTTAACTGATCAAATATTCTGTTTTTTCTTATTGTTTAGAAACAATAATTAAATTCTATAAAAACGATATAATTGTTAAATAGAATATGTATCTATATAAAATATATGCATGAAATTGTATAGTTCTATCAAATATGTAAATGTATAAAATATATATAAAAAATATTTAGAAAGTATATAAAATTATATAATTGTTGTATAAAACGTGTATAAAAAAATCTACAGTTATTGTATAAATTGTGTATCAAAACTGAATAATTTTCTTACAGAAAATTTATATGTATAAGATATGTATAGAAGGTGTGTATAAATGGTATAGAACAAATCAGTAAATTGAATGACTAGACTGTGAAATTTAAATTCTGTGGATATTTTTATAAAAATAGTTTAATTTAAAGTATCGTTTCTTTTCTTTTCCCATTTAAATATTCAAAAACTATACGAACAGTTCAGACAAAACCAAGTCAAAAAGTGAACCCCACACCCAAGGTCATACAATACAACATGGCTTTTGGGACAATGACTAGGTGCTTGGCTCCTATAACTAAGAAAGACCATTCTCACCTTCTTAGAAGCCTACAATAATTAATAATTGACTCTTTCTTCCTCCAAATTTTTCTCTATAAATAACTCTCTTTCACACACACAGACTAAATTCATCACAAATTTTTATACTAACAATTTTCTTTCACATAATATATACAGCTAACACAGAGTCTGTCATTTCTGTTTTATTTCGCTGCTGCGGAAGTAATTACAGTTTTCCAAATTTCTTCCGCCGCAGCGCTTTAATTCAACTACAATGGCTCGTTATTTCTCCAACTCGAAGATTGTGTGTGCTTTTGTTGTTGACTCTATTTCTGCAGCTATTCAGAGGTAAATAATATACTCATCATTTTTTTTTTTCCTCCATCGAAAAATTATACTATAGCGGATTTGTGTTAAGAAATTCGTTAAATATATGTAAATAGCAAATTTTGTGTAACTGGTATAGTTGACGACATGTGATCAGAAGTTCATAAGTTCGAACTGTGATTTTCTTTTTTTTTTAAAATACCTAACTACTTTTTTTTAAAAAAATACAAATATTAAATTTAAAGCCCGTTTTATTAACTCTCAAAAGTCGTTCTTTTAAAATTCAAAACTCATAAAGTTCAAATCCTGACTCTATTTTGTACACATACTAGGTTAAGCTTTTTTTTTTATTTTTTTTTTATGTATATACAGTAGATCGTTAGCTCTTACATCTATTTACTTTTTTGTTTTCTATATTTTAAATCTCTTTTTGTGAAAATTCTGATTCCAATCTTCCCATGAAATAAAAGAAAATGAAACTTTTTTCCCTCTTAATTTTACCCTCTATTGTACTTTGCGGTCATTTATATCCTTGGCGTTAGTGTATTTGTTATGACCAAATTTGCTACGACACACTCCAACTCTTACTAACCCTGAATTAAATTTTAGCGTATTTCTATCAACCTTTTTAACTGACGTGGTACATGACAGTCCTTTATGCGCCTCGGGTGTTTAACTTCACGCAAAGTGCCACATCAGCACAAAAGAGTGACAAAAGTACAGTAAAATTGAGTTTACGAGGATAATATGAGCCTCGTGAAGTTGGCGTGTGTCGTAGAAACTTCGGCGATATTTCGGGAGGATATTGAATGCGTATCTCTATATAATAACATGTTCAAAGTACTGTATTTAAATTCCGAATCCATCTCTGATCATGCAGTCTACAGTCTATTGTACTTTGAGGTCATTTATATCCTTGTCGTTAGCGTATTTGTTATTAACATGTATATATATAATATGTTCAAAGTATCGTATTTACATTCTGAATCCGTCTCTGATGATGATGCAGGCGCGGATACGCGGCGGCTGCATCACAAGGTGCTGCATCTAGTAATGGTAGAAGCAATGTGATGATGAAGAAAGTTGTCAAGGAATCAAACAAGACAACAACATCATGGGGACCAGATCCAGTTACAGGTTATTACAGACCAGAAAGTCATGTTAAAGAAATTGATGCTGCTGAACTTAGAAACATGTTGTTGAAGCACAAACCTAGACAGGATTAAGAATCTTGTCTCGACGATCAGAGGTAGATTCAGGATTTGAATGTTGATTTTCTCATATATATATATGTTTGTGTTGCGTATACGAAATAGTGGTTTAGTTGAACCCGTTATACCTATATTGTATTTGCCTTTGTTGATAGGCGGAAATAGTCGTTTAAGAATCGTATCTTGATCAACAGAGGCGGATTTAGGATTTGAATGTTGATTTCTCATATATATATGTTTGTGTTTCGTATACGAAATAGTGGTTTAATTGAACCTGTTATTACCTATATTGTATTTGCCTTTGTTGATAGGCGAAAATAGTCGTTTAGACGACACTGAAAAAAAAAGACATAGGATCAAGAATCGTGTTTCGATGATCAGAGGCGGATTCAGGATTTGAATGTTCGTTTCCACTTATGTTAGTGGAAATATAGTAATATTTCTCATATATATATGTTTTGTGTCTCGTATAGGAAATAGTGGTTTAACTGAACCCGTTATACCTATATATGTTAGTTAAGAATCATATCTTGATCAACAGAGGTGGATTCAGGATTTGAATGGTCATTTCTCGTATTGGAGTTCCACTTATGTTAGTGGAAATGTAATAATTTCTCATATATATATGTTTGTGTTTCGTATAGGAAATAGTGGTTTAACTGAACTCATTATACCTATATCGATTTTTTTTTTTTTAGAATCCTCATAGAAGTCCACAATCGTTGTTCTTCAGGTGCACAGTGAGTAAACTCAATGTTGTATAATAACTCGCAAACCACATAAGAAATGTGAACTGCATTCGACAAACCCAGTGTGAAGAATTCAACTGAAAGGTGTTAGTAGGGGAAATTGATTCCTGACATCCCTCGTAGAATATCACCTGTTGCACCAACTCGATAATATAATTGAAATGCTCTACGACTTTGCGGGGGTTCTATGACTCTCCTCGACTATTTGCTACCGTATTTCTATGGCATATATTTGTCCAGCTGGGCCACTTTAAACCCTTACACGCTCAGTGTACGTGTATTCACGCAGTGGTCCAACTGCACAAATATATGTCACAGAAATACGGTAATAGAACCGTATGATTAAAAGCAAAATCATACATCCCCACATTATTTGACCAAAACAAACCGTCCAGTTTCTATAGAACCTATCACCAAAATACCGGTAAAGAATATGTAATGCTAAGCTAAAGTGTTAAAAGTTAGAGTTCGCCAAAATTGGCGAACTGCGAAAATCAAATAATGAATTTGGGGTTTGCCCGATGTTTGGTGAACCCCCAATTTATTAAGTTGAAATTTATGCCTTTTAGGTGTCGGGATGCTTTGATATGAGGTCTTAGGTTCAGTTCTCAACAACGACAAACACTAGGTGATTTTTTTCCCCATCTGTTCTCGTCTTGGTGGACAGAGTTATCTGGTATCTGTTGCTGCTGGTGGGAGGTGAAAGGTATCCCGTGAAATTAATCGAGGTACAAGCAAGCTGACCCGAACACTATAGTTATAGAAAAAAGGAAACGCCACTTGTTGTCCTCTAGGATATTGATAAAAATTTATGTCTTTTAGGTGTCGGGCGCTTTGATATGAGGTTTCACGTTCAGTTTCCAATACAGATGAACACTAGGCGATTTCTTTTCATTTGTTTTAGCTTTGGTAGACGAAGTTATCTGGTACCTGTTGCTGGTGAGATGTGACAGGTATCTCGTGAAATTAATCGAGGTACAAGCAAGCTGACCCGAATACCACGGTTATAAAAAAGAAAGGGAAACGCCACTCGTTGTCCTCTAGGATATTGATAAAAATTTATGGCTTTTAGGCGTCGGACGGTTTGATATGAGGTCTCAGGCTTAGTTTTCAACAGAGACAAACACAATTTCTTTTCGTCTGTTCTAATCATGTTGGACAGAATTATCTGGTACTTGTTGCTGGTGGAAAGTGACAGATATCCCGTATAATTAGTTGAAGTACGGATAAGCTGGTTAGAACACTACGATTATTAAAAAATTGGGAAACTCCACTTGTTGTCCTCTAGGCTATTAATAAAAATTTAAATGGCTTTATTTTTATGCCATGACTTTTTTTTTTTTTTTAAAAAAAAGGAAGAGTAAAATAAGTACAGTTCGGTGCATTAAATTTTTTGATATGCGTAGGATTCGAGAAAGAGCGAAATCACAAAAATTTATTATACACAGTCTTGACTGTTTTCGCGACTTAAACTCGTAACTTCTGATCATATGACAACAATTTTATTGGTTATTTTAAGACTTCGATCCCTTTCATGTGTAAATGAATGACAAGTGTAATTAATGACCAAACTAGATTCATTGAACATAACGTGGAATAAAAAATTTATAACATATGCTAATAGAAAAATAAATAGGGAACCATAACGTGCACAACTTGTCCACTATAGTTTAAATTATAATATATATATATATATATATATATCTAGAATATTCCACACTTAATTATTGTTGTTTGTTTGTAATTAATGATGTGGTTTAACGATCAACGAAGTGAATTGAGAATCATGAAGTTTCAAATTTAAGTTTTAGCTGTTTAAATATTGATGGATAGAATTATCTGATGCATGTACTGATAGGACATAGCAAATATCCCGCAAAATGAATCGAAGCACGTACAAATTGACTCGACCACCACAATCATCGAGCTACAAAGCTACCTTCAAAGTGGATTTTTTTTTAATGTGAATTCAAATTAATCGAGCTTCAAAGCTACTTTTGTTTCGAATTTCACAATTCTTATGTCTAAACGCCGACTTATTTGAATCACGTCTATTCTCTCAGCCGAGGTATATAAAGAATGACTTTTTGATCCCTTTCGTCCCGTGTTTTACGACATCGCGTTTTCATGTCGATGTCCATATCACTACCTCAAATGAAGTAGCGAGGCTGTTTTCGATAGACCCCCGGCTCAGGACAGATAACAGTTTAACAAACAACCAGTGTATTCCCGCAAAGTGGGGTCTAGGGAAGGTAAAGTGTACTTAGTCCATACCACTATCTCGGATGAAGTAGCAAAACTGTTTCCGATAGACTCTCGACTCAGGACAGATAATAATTTAACAAACACCCAGTGTATTCCCGCAAAGTGGGGTCTAGGGAAGGTAAAGTGTACGTAGTCCATACCCCTACCTCAGATGAAGTAGCGAAGCTATTTCCGACAAACCCCCGACTCAGGACAAATAACAGTTTAACAAACACCCAGTGTATTCCCGCAAAGTGGGGTCTGGGGAGGGTAAAGTGTACGTAGTCCATACCACTATCTCAGATGAAGTAGCGAGACTGTTTCCAATAGACCCTCGGCTCAGGATAGATAACAGTTTAACATACACCCAGTGTATTCCCGCAAAGTGGGGTCTGGGGAGGGTAAAGTGTACGTAGTCCATATCTCTATCTCAAATGAAGTAGCGAGGCTGTTTCCGATAGACCCCCGGCTCAGGACAAATAACAGCATAATCAAACAAACAAACAGAAAACATAAAAGCACGCAACAAAAACGCGATACACACTGCTATGTTGTATAGCATTGCTTGCAAAATAGTATAAAGTAGACATCAATTTTTGAATAGAAAGTGAAGTTCTAACCACCTAAGCCCCAGACTCACACAATTGTAACGATATACCGACACCGCTTGCATAAAATTCTGCGTACGCCACTACTACGCTCTACGAGGAAGACAAGGGGAGCTTTCCCCCGAGCTCCCCGTCATCCTCGTGAACACAATGCAATCCACATTCACAATGAGGTGATTTCTCAAAGCCCCAGACTCACAGTACGTTGTAACAATAGACCGATACTGCTTGCATAAAATTCTGCATACGCCACTACTACACTCTACGAAGAAGACACGGGGAGCTTTTGTCCGAGCTCCCCGTCATCCTCGCGAACACAATGCAACCCACATTCGCAACGCGGCGATTTCTCAAAGCTCCTAATAGGAAAATTTGCAGAAGTAAATCCAACTGAGAATCGCAGATTGTCACAAATCCTCTTAACCTCAACAATGTTAAGCCAACATAACAACACAACCTTAACACTAACACCACTCACTTTCCTAAGCCTTCCTTTCGATATAACTCCGGTTATCACAGGTGCGTAATGTAGCTCGTACGAACTCAACATGAACCTACACGAGCCATTGAGATACACCGAGAACTCACCTGTCATCGAGTTCAAATCGTAGGTTATCACCCCTTTAGGAAGAATGCCGATAGGGAAGTCATAGCGTTGAAGCTCATCGTAGACCGATGTCTTCTCAGTGTCTGAAACAACAGTAGTAAAGAAGAGGAAGAACAAGAAAATGGTTGTTAAAGACATAGGTGTATACTTCTTGAATATTATTGGAAGAAAATTAACCTATGGTTTATAGATTATTAGTTTGTCCAATTTAACAAGTCTTTCTAAAGAGGAAGCTGCAAGGATAATGTCAAATTGTTGTAAGAAAATTCATGACTAATAGACAAAACTTGTAAACACATATAACACTTTACATTACTTACAAGCTTTAATTTCATCAATTATAATATATTAATGAAGGGCAAACTGGTGCACTAAAGCTCCCGCTATGCGCAGGGTCTGGGGAAGGGCCCCACCACAAGGGTGTATTGTACGCAGCCTTACCTTGCAGTTCTGCCGGAGGCTGTTTCCAAGGCTTGAACCCGTGAACTCCTGGTCATATGACAGCAACTTCCACCGATACAGATATTGAATAACTAGTCTACTCTACCTCAATTCACCATTTCAGCTCCGTCTACCTATATCGCACTTGACGAGTTGAAGTACTAGTGAACATATATATCTGGTGTAATCCCACAAGTGGAGTCTGGGGATGGTGCGTATGTAGTCTTACCCCTACCGTGTGAAGGTAGAGAGGCTGTTTCTGAAAGACCCTCGGCTCAAGTGAAGCATATAAAAAACAAGTATGCCAAGCAAACACAGTAATGTACTACTTCTACGTATATCGCACTTTACTACTACAACGACAACATATCTAGTGTAATCCCACGAGTGGGGTCTGGGGCTGGTGCATGTGCAGTCTTACTCCTACGTTGTGAAGGTAGAGAGGTTGTTTCCAAAAGACTCTCGGCTCAGGTAAAGCATATAAAAAACAAGTACGCAAAGCAAATACAGTAGCGAAAAAGTCATTCGCTGAAAACAGTACCTTAGACCCGCCCCTTCTACGTATATCGCACTTGAAGAGTTGAAGTACTAGTGTACTATTACGACGACACAAGTGGAGTCTGGGGAGGGTGGTGCGTACGCAGTCTTACTCCTACGTTGTGAAGGTAGAGAAGTTGTTTCTGAAAGACCCTCGGCTCAAGTAAAGCAGATAAAAAACAAGTATGAGCAAACACAGTAGTGTATTACTTCTACGTATATCGCACTTGAAGAGTTTTATGTACTAGTGTACTACTACGACGACAACATATCCAGTGTAATCCCATAAGTGGAGTCTGTGGAAGGTGTGTATGCAGCGTTACTCCCTACGTTGTGTAGGTAGAGAGGCTGTTTCCGAAAGATCCTTGGCTCAGGTAAAGCATATAAAAAACAAGTACGCAAAGCAAATACAGTAGCGAAAAAGTCATTCGCTGAAAACAGTACCTTAGACCAGCTCCTTCTACGTATATCGCACTTGAAGAGTTGAAGTACTAGTGTACTACTACAACGACAACATATCTAGTGTAATCCCACGACTGGAGTCTGGGGAGGGTGGTGCGTATGCAGCCTTATTACCAGTAATGGAAGCAATCATCCCTACTTTATACAACACAAAACTGCAGTCTCAGTCACTATGATCCCGTTCGGTGAATGCTACATACAGATCAAGCAACTGGAGTAGCGAGGGTGAATTCCAACAAGCACGAGAATTTACACCAACATCGCACAATGTCTGGCATATGAACCACGTATTAGAATGATGTGTTGTTGTCGTCATCACAGTCTTACAAAAGCGACTTGGCCAGCTTACTTTCCGCACCCTGCAGACATGTGAAACTCCTCGATTAGCAAAATACCGATCCAAATGCTGTAGTTAGGACCCAACATATAGGTCATATTTATTATCAAATTGATCCTTTCGTCTGTTGTCAGCAACACGTGATGCAACATGTCAAACTAATAGTGTTTGCAAATCCGGGGTTCAAGAAAACTAACATTTCTCACCAAAGAACATCTCTTGGAAGCTCGTTCGACTAAGTATGCACAAGGCTTGAAAAACTCTCCGTACTCCTTCGACCATTCTTCCAGTTTTGAACAGATATATTCGGAGCCAACAGACTGAGACCAAAAAATTATGCCTCCCCTGATAATCATCGACATATACAATCAGTGTACGAGTCATCATCATGGAACAGATGATTTCTAAGCGAAAATACCTGTATCCGGGGAATCCCATACCCAAAACTGAAGCAACATCAAGATCGGAGGATTTCACTATAATTGCGTCTGATATCATGCGACATGCTTCATTCAGTACAGAGAAAATAATCATCTCAACAATTTCTCCGTCAGACAGCGTTGCCAACTGTACCAACATGATTGTTCAGACGTGGACAACGTCATAAATTGATAGATAGAAAGGAAGCATTCAAAGACCTTTCCAAAGATACATTATATATGTTAAATGCATTGTATGTTCTCCAACTACAATTTGGATCATTTATGAAGTCTACAATCACGAAAGAACCGATACACAACAAAAAACACAGGTTGAACTGCTTGCAAGGGACCTTCCCTGCTCAAAAGTCACGCTGTTTCGAGAATTAACTGAGCGATAATTCGTCATGGTGTCATTATTCGGTCTTTTGTTATTTTTTTTGATTGATGGATTGTATCTTGGTGTTCCGCTTCTATGGTTAATATATATCGTGCACATCATTTATGTGTTCTATTTTTTCAGCCGCAGCTTTCTTCAAGATAAGTCGGATGATTACTAGAGAACTCTCAATAGAAGAACCAAAACGACAGTTTAGTGAGAGAGCGAAAGAGAGGGGACCTTTGGTTTAATAGTGATACCAGACATACTTCTCGCCATCTCGATATATTTTGATATTTCGGGTTCTGGGCTTGCCTCTCCCTTGTCATTGTATGTATAGAAGCCTTGGCGAGTGGATTCACCTAGTACACATTCCATCGGTGAGAAATTCAAGAAAAGCTAACGACAAATCTAATCCGAGTACTGATGACAAGAAGGAAGTGTACATTACCTTCACGGTTATTTTTCCGCATGATTGGAATCAAATTTGATTCGTAAGATCTATCTTGAAAAGTCTCGAGGAATTTCACTTCATGCACAGCTGCAGACTGGAATCCATCTCGATCAACCATTCTGCAGTTGAAATTACCAACATCATCCAAAAGAAATGGAAGTAACGACAGGAGATGTCTTGTGCTCTAAGTGGAACGTTATACAAGTAAATATGCTGACGATCACATTCATCACCTAAGTTGCTCGGACTCTCCAAAAAAGTTGCCGCACCTGTGTCGGATCCTTCAAAATACACTATTTTTGGAGGATCCGACATGCATCTGTCGGCATGTTTGAAGAGTCCGAGTAACATAGTTCATCAATAGTAGATTAACCGCATGAGAAATGTGTGTCATATGCACCTTATATAATACGTGCATACAAATAAGTCCTAGGCCTAAAAACATAAAGGTCCATATCGGCCCGATCCCTACGCTACCACCACTAACATTGGTCGCACCGCGAACTTTTCAGGGAAGGATCAACAAAATTCGGGTCACAAACTCGAACAACTATTGGATAAACCGCATGAGAAATGTGTGTCATATGACCTTTATTTAGTACTTAAAAGGAATAAGCTTCTCCTTCTGTATAATCAGATTTTGAATCAACATCCGTTAGAAACTGAGGGTTCGACTAAAGAGAACAATTCAATCAAATCAATTTCACATTCATAGAACGTTGAATGGAATATGCACCTAAACGGACCCAGTTTCATCCCGAAGCTAGTAAGAGCCTTATCAATCTGATACACATCAGCGCCATGTTCAACGAGAAGCATCGCTGCCTGCAAGTAGGGGAAGCACATACGTCTGACTGCAAAACCTGTACAATCCTGAACTACGATAGGAGTCTTTCGAATCCTCCTTCCAAAGTTTAACAGATTGACAAGCACTTGAGTTGATGTCCTCTCCGTTCGGACAATTTCCAGGAGATCAGTCACAGTGGGCGGACTGCGATCAAGTCATAAACAAGCGTTAACTCATCTGTCAAAGCAGATATACTACGACTGCTTGATTCACCTTTACCTAAAAAAGTGGACTCCGACAATCTCCCTACATGGTTTCATCCTTTCTCCGAGCAAATCTAAGTCGACTATACAAGTAGTTGAAGCGAAAATGCAGTGAGGTGGACAACACTCATCCAGATCAGCAAAAATTTGTTGCTTCAACGAGACAACGTCAGGCGCATCCTATTAATCAAGAAGAAGAAACAAATGAGAAGTCTGCATCTGACTACTATACAAAGATTAAGCTCAACGTTAACACCCGACAGGACTGGATGAAAGCGTAAAGACTGCTTCTCAATGTGACATCGGGATGCACTAAGCACAACGGGCTAGCTGATATTTAGTTCCAAAGATAAGATAACGTGTTGAAGTTTTTGTATAGTAGCTCCCCTAGAAATAAACGAAGATTTTCCTCACCGCAAACTCTAAGTGAAGATTTCACTAGGATCGAATAGGTCGGCCTAAAAATTCCCAGCATCGCTGCGAAGCAATAGTACCAGGATCCTGCCGTGAAGAATATGGATCATCGCCAAATTTTAAACCAAGGAGCCCAATGGATTTTAGTCATTAAAACTTTCACATGGATTAATTTTCGATCGGTTAATGATTATTACTATCTCCGAAAACCCAAATTCTGGAAAAAATAATGCATTTGCTCATTAAGCAGCAGCACACTAACAAAAATGGTAGCTTCAACGTAGTGATTCAGTGTAATGCCTTTCAAAAATCCTACAATAACCAACCTCTATGACTAGATCCACGTCGTTGAAGGTATCATAGCTCAAAACGCCCCTTAAAAGCGCGCACGCTTTTTCATAGTGCTCTTGAGTCATCTTTCCTTCCTTTAAACGTCCTTCCAGTACGACTGGAAAAGAAACAAACATTTTTCGAATTGGTGAACCTTGCGAACTAATTTAAGAGTAATTAAGGAGACTTCTCAAGTACTTCTCACCTTTAACTCCGTCAATGCCGTTTTCCAGAGATTTCTGATCCATATATTTCATGATTACATAATGGTTTGCGAGTACCAGCGCTGTTGCTATTCCGGAACTCATCAAGCTCCCGCCAAGTATAGCAACCTTTCTAATCTTCCTCGGTAGCAATCCCGTATCAGTAATCCCAGGAATCTGAAACAGTAAAGGTATAGAACGATCAACAAAGAATATACAGAACGAGCGATCTGCAGCCACAGAAGCCATGCTAAATCATACGGTACAAATTTCAAGAATCGATCTTTTTGAACCTTTGAAGTGCGCTGCTTCGCGAAGAATACATGCACTAAGCTCCGGCAACTATCAGATTGTCGAAGTTCATGTAAAGCTTCTGCTTCCTGCCAATATAAGACAAGTAACAGCTAATTCCATTTAGCCAGTCATAGCAAAGAGAGAGCACGAAGAGTATATCACCTTCCATAGTCCATTACGAGGGCCACACAGAATACCATGTTCAATGACATCTATACAAACAAAGGGATGGATAACGTTTGGATTTTGTTTATGCATCCGAGCCCTGGCGGAATTGAGCAACGTCCTAGCTTCTGCTAGAGGTGCTAATCTATCTGTTCTGAAAAGACTGATAGACCATGGTCTTCGACGTTCTAAGATATCCAAAGCCCATCGACAAGCTGATCCAAGCAACTGATCTGACGGAGATATAGCATCCACTAGGCCCATACTGCAAGCTTCTTCTCCACTTACCCGCTTTGACGTCTGGAAAATAAGGGAACCGAGTTAGAAAATGAGGAAGCGAAAGCTCCAAAATGTTGAATAGCATTCATCAGAGGGAAGCCATGGCTAATGTTGGTTACTTAGAGGCCTGCTTGCTCAAGAAAAGTGTCGATTATCTGGTACCTCACTTCGTTATAGTCGAAATGATAGAAAGGAAAAGAAGTCGAGATAACTTGTTATTCTGCTCAATTGTACTCCAATTTCTAGCACTACGACAATTGACAACCCTTGACCGAGACTCGCTTATAAGGAAAGGCATGTGAAGATGCCGAAGAAACTCAACCATATGCTGTATAACTAGATACGTTAAGCGTGAAAATGTCACCTCTAAGACCAAAAATAAAGAGGAATCTGAATAACGTACCAAAATCATTTCAAGAGCCTTCAGAAGGCCAACCAGCCGAGGAAGTCGCTGTGTTCCTGGGAAAAAATCAAACTTTAGAATAATCATAACCGTATAACTGTTGACAAAATCATCATCATTCTGCCTTATCATATTTCACACGAAAGATTCTTTTTAAAAGAACGCAGAAACAGAAAAAAACAGTTGTAGTTCACATGAAAACTTTTTGTGCCCGAGGAGAGGGCAAAGTAAGGCCGTCTGTCATGTACATGCCAACCAAAAGTTTGTCTCTTATTCGTATTATTAAGTATGAAATGCAACAATCGTAACTAAATTCTCAAAAAGATGACGCTAGCTAAACGATTTCAAAAAATTTCCACATGATCCGGTTAATAACTGACCGTTTAACAATAACAACAACATACCCAGTGTATTCCCACGTAGTGTGGTTTGGGGAGGGTTAAATGTACGCAGTCCATACCACTACCTCCGAAGAAGTAGAGAGGTCGTTTCCGATAGACCCCCGGCTCACGACAATAAAGGCAGTAAACAAAGTCACAATAAAATACAGAACAAGATGAAATAACAGAAATAAGACACCCACAGAGTAGTACTATACACTATGGTACCTCCAAACCCCGGAAGAATCCCATACTGAAGTTCAGGAAGACCTAACTTTGCGGTAGAAGTTGATATCCGGGCATGGCAAGCCTAACAAATGCATTAGAACATTCGATCAAGATTCAATCAAAGTTAGTACAACGGGGAACAACTCGTTACGCCTCACGTTGTTTACTGTTATAAACTGTTAGCACACTCACTAGTGCAATTTCGAATCCGCCTCCCAAAGAAAGACCTTCAACAGCAGCAACGATGGGCTTCCTCGCAGCTGAGATGCAAAAGTAACGATGATTACTATGGTTACGCACGAATAAAACAGAATACAGGTTGTTATAAGACATATATTCCACGGAATACCTTCCAATGTGTCGGTGATAAATTCAATCGACATAAAGCCAAGTTCTTTTCGTGCTGCAGCAAAACAAGGCTTTAAATGACACAAAACTAGTAACTGATAATCAGATGGCGATCGTTCTTACTCTTTCTCTGTTGACTTCCACCGAAAGCTGTTACATCAAATCCTGCCGAGAAGTTTCCTCTTGAACCTGATACATTACAAGTATGTTACTTTCAACTATTACAACAGGTTGTTCTCGGAAAAGCGAGTAAAGCCTTAAGCATACCGGTTATGACAATTGCCTTCACGTTCTCTTTACGCATAGCTTCCTCAATATTCTCCTTCAAGCTCAGTAGCACTGAGAAAGAAAAAAAACACAGCAAATGAATCATCTGGGAATCCGCGGAAACATCATTTCTCGCAAGTAAATTTGTCGATGCTAAATAAAGGAGCAGCATTAGGCATAGTAACACATAAACAGACACTCAAACTTGGCCTCAAAGCACTCCAGCTTTGAGGGTGCACACGTAGACACCTCAACTTGGTCTCAACTGGAAACTAAACGCTCCAACTCATCCTTACTGTGTATCGTGGACACACGATGCTGACGTGACACATAAATCTTGGAGGTGTCTAGATGATCATTGTGTAAATTGGAGTGTTCAAATGACAAAATGAAAATGAGTTGAGGTGTCTAGATGTGCATACTCAAAGTTGGTGTGTTTAGTTGTCAATTGAGGTCGATTTAAATGTCTATATACGTATTATGTCATTCAATTAATGAAGAATCGTTTCAATTCGGTCCCGGAGGAAGTCTAATAAATGCAAATTCAACTATGTCTAATAGATAAACAACACTCAAACTTGGCCTCAGCTAGACACCTCAATCTGGTTTCAACTGGCAACTAAATATTCCAACTCGTCCCAACTAGTCATGGGCACTAGATGCTGACGTGACACATAAATTTTAGATATGTTTAAATGATCATTTTGTAAGTTGGAGCATTCAAATGACACAATGCAGACGAATTAAACTGTCTAGACGTGTATACTGAAAGTCAGAGTGTTAAAAGTGTCTCAATCGGCAACTAAATATTTCAACTCATCCTCACTCTAACTCATGGACACCCAACGCTAACTGACGTGACACGTAAGTTATGAATATGTCTAGATGATCATTAATTTTATAAGTTGGGAGTGTTCAACTAACACTATGGAAACGAGTTGAGCTGTCTAGACGTGTATGCTCAAAGGTGGAGCTTAAAGTGTCTCAATTGTCAACTAAATATTCCAACTCGTCCTCACTCTATCTCATGGACACTTGATACTGACGCGACACATAAATTATGAATATGTCTAGATGATAATTCATTTTAAAAGTTGGAGTGTTCAACTAACACTATGGAAACGAGTTGAGGTGTGCAGACGTGTATACTCAAAGTGTCTAAAGTGACAACTAAATATTCCAACTAGCCTTTCCAGTGTCACATAGACACTTCACGCTGGCGTGGCGCATAAATTTTGAAAGTCTACATGATCATTTTGTAAGTTGGACTACTGTGGAGACACGAGTTGAGAAGTCTAACCGTGTATACTCAAAGTGTTTCAAATATCAACTAAATATTTCAACTCGTCCTCCCTCACTCTTTCTCATGGACACCCAATGCTGACGTGACACATAAATTATGAATATGTCTAGATGATCATTTTATGAGCTGTAGACTGTAGTATTCAACAAACACACTATAGAAACGAGTTGAGGTGTCTAGACGTGTATACTCAAAGTTACGAGTTTAAAGTGTCTCCACTAGCAACTATATATTCCAACTCAATGCTGACGTAACACATAAATTTTAGAGGACACAGTAGAGATCGAGTTAGAGTTATGTCTAGACAGATACTAAAGTGTCTTTAACTGACAACTAAACACTCCAACTCGTCCTTACTATATCTCGTGGACACTCGACGCTAACGTGACACATACTATCAACATCAACTGGATGAATTAGAAGATGAGAAAAATAAAATACCTTCAACAGAGAGAAGATTGAGGGGTGGATGATTGATACTGATAACAGCTACACCATTTTCTACAACCTCTAACTCAATATTCTTACAGGCTTTTGTTCTTTGTTGCTTCTCCATGGATTATTGTTCAACTTACTAACAGTAACTGATATTTTTCTGGTTGTTATATCTACTGTTCATCAGGTGTTTATTTTATTTTGAGATAAAAGCACTCCACTAACCCACTCGAATTACGGCCAAAGTTGCTACGATACACTCCAACTTTACAGAAGTATCCTTAATTTTACTGTATTTTTATCGGGATTTTTTGTGAAATGACCTTTTCAAGTATTCTTTTTAATTAAACAGACTGCAATTTTTTTTAAGGGACATTTTTGAGATAAAAGCATTCAGTAACCCACTCGAATTACGGTCAAAGTTGCTACGATACACTCTAACTTTACAGACGTGTCCTTAATTTTACTGTATTTTTATCAGGATCTTTTGTTAAATGACCTTTTCAAGTATTCCTTTTAATTCAACAGACTGCAATTTTTATTAAGGGAAATGACCCATTTTTGAGATAAATCTATTATCTATCCGATCGATATATAGACAGATCGATTATCTATCCGATAAATCAATTAACGATCCCACCTATATATGGACAGATCGATCATCAATCCGACAGATGGGACAATAGAAGTAGGTCATTTTGCTAATTGGAAACTTGAAGAGGTTTAATAGTCAAATTTTCTTATTTTTATCACCCTTTTGTGCTGACGTAACACCTTTATAGCATAAAATGAGGTTCACGCCATAAGTGTCATATCAGCTAAAAAAGTGACAAAAGGTGTTACGTCACCTAAAAAGACGATACAAATACACTAAAATTGAGCTGATCGATAATAGGATCTCGTGAAGCTGGAGTCTGTCGTAGCAAATTTTATCATAATTCAGAGGTACTAGATGCTTTACTCGTTTATTTTCAAAAAAAGTGATAGTTATATTTTATTTTTCGAAAGTCAAAAACGATAAAACATTAATCAATACGTTAATATGTATTTTTTCATCGTATTAATAAGAAAACAATTACTTATTTTTTTATATAATTTTAAAATATTTAAAATATTAAATTAATTTATTTATATTGGATAATTGGGTTTCTCGATGGGCAAATTCAAAAAAGAAAAAGACAAATCAAGTTGGGTTTATCTATGCATAAAGATAAGATTTTCTTGTTTTTTTTTATTATATGGTAACCCTTTTGTATTATTCTATCCATCAATCAATATTAATTTGACACATATGAATAATAAATAGAAGTAATAATTTGAATATATAAATTTAATATATTAAGAAATAATTATAATTAATAATAAAAAATTATTAGGCAAAGGTGATTAGATAAATCATGACGTCTAAAAATATGATCTTTAAATAAGAGGTTGTAGAGAATACGAACTAAGATAGAAAGTAATCGTTGTCTTGTTGTTCGTATAGTTATAGTATTGTTTATGTACTTTTTCCGGTTCGAATCAGTCAGATTAGATTAGATCAGATTACATTGATTTGTGATTTTTCGGCACGTGGAGAATACATGTGAAAAGTTTCTTACAACTAGCGTAAATTTGATGTGAAAGTACGACGAAGGATATATTTAGTTAATTTTTCAAAGTAGAAAAGTAAATTTGATCTCAATGTATGACAATGAGGATAAATTTGGCTCCAAAATATGACAAATGGTATATCTAGCGATTTTTTCAAAGTAAAGGGGTAAATTTGGTCTCAAAGTATGACAACGAGGGTAAATTTAGCCCCAAAATATGACGAAGAGTAGATTTATCCAATTTTTCAAAGTAGAAGGATAAATTTGGACGAATGATATATTTAACCAATTTTCTGAAGTAGAGGGGTAAATTTGATCCAAACTATGACAACGGCGGTAAACTTGACCAAAAGTATGATGAAGAATATATTTAGTCTATTTTTCAAAATTGATGGATAAATTCGGCACCAAAATATGATCGAGGGTATATTTGATCTTATAGTATGACAAAAAGTATATTTAACTAATTTTTTAAAGTAAAAAGATTAATTTAATCCCAAAATATGACAACGGAGATAAATTTGATCCCGATAGTTATATTTAGTAATTTTTTAAAGTAAAAACTTTTCATATCCCCTTCACTTTTCCCAAGTACCAATCCGTTACGAGTAAAACATCTAGTATTCTTGAACTATGATCAAATTTACTACGATACACTCCAACTTCACAGGTGATTTTATTACTCCCTGAATTAAATTTTAGCCTATTTTATCACAATTTTTAGTCGACGTGACACATTTTGTCAGCCTTTTTGGCTGATATGGGTCTCATTATATAAAATAAAGGTGTCATATCAGTACAAAAGAGTGACAAACAGGGACAGAGCTAGCTAATAATGAGGCATCCGAACCCCCTTTATCGAAAAACTATACTATTTATACAAGTTTAAAATATTTTTCATGTATATATAACAGACGTTGAATTTCCTTCAACTAATTTATTTATTTATATTTTTCGATTTTGAACTCCTTAGTTAAGATGTTGGCTCCATCACCAGTGTCAAAAATATGTTAAAATTGAGTTTAAAATAATAAAGACCTGTTAGAGTGTGTCGTAGTAACTTTAACCGCAACTCGGGATACTCAATGCTTATCTCATCCAATACCTAAGTATTTTTATTTTTTTTTGAGAAAATACCCAATTACTCCTCTGAAATATACCCAAAAAGGTTATGACACACTTCAACTTAAAGAGGAACCTATTATCCCTAAACTAATTAAAAGTGTAATTTTGACACCCTTAGTGCCTACGTGGCACATACGTGGCACACACGTGTGTCTACGTGGACACTTTAGTGTGTTGTGTCACGTATGTACCACGTAAGCATTAAGGATGTCAAAATTATACTTTTAATTAATTCAGTATTAATAGGACCCTTTAAATTAAATTAAGGTGTGTCCATAACCTTTTGGTATACTTCAGGGTGTAATTAGGTATTATTATTATTTTTATTTTTTCAAAAATTGCCTAACCAACTTCCCTTTTCTTCAACAATTTCATCACTCCTGAGCAAACTCAAATATTCAAAAAAAAAAAAAATCACCAAATATGGAGAATATTGAGCACAAAAACCTCTTTATAAATGGCATAAATATGCATATAGCTGAAATTGGGAAAGGTCCATCAACAATATTATTCCTCCATGGTTTCCCTGAACTATGGTATACATGGCGTCACCAATTGATTTCACTTTCATCTAAAGGTTATCGTGCAATTGCTCCCGATCTTCGTGGTTATGGCGATACTGATGCTCCTCCTTATCCTTCTAGCTATACCGTTTTCCATATTGTTGGTGATATCATTGCTCTTCTCGATGCTCTCGGGCTCGATCAGGTCAGAGGCGGATTCAAAATTTAAAGTTTGTTAATAATATTTTATAGAATAAATTATTATTATTATTGTTACTATTGTTGTTGTTGTTGTTGTTATAGTGAGTAATAGTGATATTTCATGAAGTAAAAGTGAATAATTGACAGTTGAGGTGTGTTTTTCATATAGTTGGTGAGCTTATTGCACTTCTCGATGCTCTCGAGCTCGATCAGGTCAGAGGCGAATTCAAAATTTAAAGTTTGTATTATTATGCATAGAGTATCTTGTTGTTGTTGTTGTTGCTGTTACTGTTGTTGTTGTTATTGCTGTTACTGTTGTTGTTGGTGGTGTTATTGCTGTTACTGTTGTTGTTCTTGTTCTTGTTGTTGTTGATGCTCTCGAGCTCGATCAAGTCAGAGGCAGATTCAGAATTTAAAGTTTTTAATATTATACACTAGAGTAACTTATTATTGGAGGGAGTTGATTAGACATGACATGGAGCGATTACAACTTACGAAGGACATGACCGCCGATAGGAAGGCGTGGAGGATGTGAATTAGGGTAGAAGGTTAGTGGGTGGAGGATGTGAATTAGGGTAGAAGGTTAGTGGGTAGGAGTGCTGAATATTCAAAAAATAAATGGCATAGATATGCATATAGCTGAAATTGGGAAAGGTCCAACAATATTATTCCTCCATGGTTTCCCTGAACTATGGTATACATGGCGTCACCAATTGATTTCACTTTCATCTAAAGGTTATCGTGCAATTGCTCCCGATCTTCGTGGTTATGGCGATACTGATGCTCCTCCTTATCCTTCTAGCTATACCGTTTTCCATATTGTTGGTGATATCATTGCTCTTCTCGATGCCCTCGGGCTCGATCAGGTCAGAGGCGGATTCAGAATTTAAAGTTTGTAAATATTATACCATAGAGTAAATTATTATTATTATTGCTGTTGTTGTTATAGTGAATAATAGTGATATTTTATGAAGTAAAAGTGAATAATTGACAGTTGAGGTGTGTATCTTATTGCACTTCTCTCGATGCTCTTAGGCTCGATCAGGTCAGAGGCGGATTCAGAATTTAAAGTTTTTTTTATACTATAAAGTAACTTATTGTTATTATTATTATCAGACGCGTCTCAATAAAATTAGTGGCCTAACGCCAAGTTTTAATAGGAGACCTTACATATCTAAACATACGTGTCTTATTTGTTCAGAATTTAAAGTTTGTAAAGATTATACCTAGATTAAATTATTATTATTGTTGTTGTTGTTATAGTGAATAATAGTGATGTTTTATTAAGTAAAAGTGAATAATCCACAGTTGAGGTGTGTTTTCCATATAGTTGGTGATCTTATTGCACTTCTCGATGCTCTCGAGCTCGATTAGGTTAGAGGCAGATTCAGAATTTAAAGTTTGTAATATTATGCCTTAGAGTAACTTATTATTATTATAGGCGGATTCAGAATTTAAAGTTTACAATATTATACCATAGAGTAAGTAACTTATTAGTATTAGTATTATTAGATAAATGTTCCCTATAACTTGGCTTCAACTTTCATCTATGTTCTCCAACTTTGGAGGTGCACTGGTAGCCATTTAAACTTGTATAGAGTTGAACAGAAAGACACATGCATCCCACGTGGTCAATTCATGTCCTACATAGCTGACTACGTGTATTATGCCGGCCGCACGTGTCTACTTGTTCAACTTTATACCAGTTTAAGTGGCTATTTGTGCACATCAAAAGTTGGAGGTCATCGATGTGAACTAAGGCCAAGTTAAAGGGCGTGCTTATGTATTATGTCTTATTATTATTTATCAGCGTTAATGGTAAAAAAACACTTAAATTGTATCTTCTTTTTTTTTGTCAATTATGTAGTGTTGCTACTTGCTATCAATTGTTCATTTTTTCTCCCCGAATAATAGTAAAAGTGAATAGTTGATTGTTGAGGTGTGGTTTCCATATAATTTGTGATCTTATTGCATTTCTCGATGCTCTTGGGCTCGATCATGTTAGAGGCGGATTCAAAATTTAAAATTTATAATATTATACCATAGAGTAACTTATTATTATTATTATCAGAGTCAATGGTAAAAAATACACTTAAATTATGTTTTATGTAAATTAGGTAGTTAACTTGTTGTAGTAGGTTAGTTAGCATTTTCCTAGGTTATTAATTGATGTTAATTAATGCTTATCACTCTGACGAAAATGCTTATCAAGGTAAGAAGGTGAGACCTTCCATTTCTTTGATATTTCACCGGGTCTGCTTCCACAATTGCTTGAGTGACAACTATCTTACCGATACAACAACAACAACATACCCGGTATATTCCCACCAAGTGCGGTCCGGGTAGTGTAAGTGTACGTAGTCCATACCACTACCTCAGATGTGAGATAGAGAGACTGTTTCCGGTAGACCCCCGACTCAAAATAAAACAATCTAGACAAGGAATAGTAAAAGGACGGGACAAGATACAATAGAAATCAACACATCCAATAATACCATACACAAGATACGCCAAGTAATACAACAACTATCTTACCAATAATTCATCTTAAAAAATGGCTCTATCTCTGTTTGCCGCCTCAAGCAACTACTTTATGGCGTTAGAGATTAGAGGAATGAGGTGAAACTAGACTTTAGTGACAGTGGATGCATCAGTTAATAGTATTTAATGGATGTTTAATGCTTATCACTCTGGAAAAAATGCTTATTAAGGTAACAAGGTCCTTCATTTCTTTGACGCATACGAGCTTTTTCAACTGAGTCTGCTTCCGCATTTGCTTGAGCCTCATGACGCATACGAGCTTTTTCAACTGAGTCTGCTTCCGCATTTGCTTGAGCATCAAATACCTTGGCAATAATTCATCTTCAAATATGATTCTCTCTAGTTGCCGCGTCGAGTGAGTGTTTTATGGTCTTGAAACAAATGATTGTATAGGAGGCAACTAGATGAATTGGATAAAGGAACAACGTCAACATATTAAAGTTCATATCTGAACAATTGTTACAACCTTAAGAGAACCGCACCCCAAAAGCTAGCTATTAAGGTCGGAGAGCCCAAGGCTATAAATACCTCACACCAATACTTTGTAGTACCGATGTGGGACTTTGCAGTGGACCATAACAAACCACCACGCTCCGCATCCGTCGTCCTCGACGGTTCCACTTTGGGTAGCTTTCACTCTACTTATGTCGGTAGGCTCTTTCTCAGGTAGCCCTTTTCGAGTCAGGTGCCCACGTGCCTCGATGGTTGTGCGCTAAACATTGCTAGCACTGCCATACTGGCGTCACCATCCCAGGCACGGTGGGCGCGAAGGGTGATGGGTGGCTCTGATACCACTCTTACAACCTTAAGAGAACCGCAGCCCAAAAGCTAGCTATTAAGGTGGGAGAGCCCAAGGCTATAAATACCCCACACCAATACTTTGTAGTACCGATGTGGGACTTTGCAATGGACCATAGCAACAATGTTAACAGCTTGATGTCAGGTCTGATTTTATTAACTATAATCCGTTAGTATTAGGAATTTTGTATCTGTAATTTAATATCCTTCCTTTGCCTTACCTGTTGTCTTGGGATTCACATAGATGCTATAATCTTCACGAGTCGCGTAGATGCTCCTACCAGGTAGAATAGTTATGATATCCCTATCAAGATCAAACTCTAAGAGGATATTATTCAGAACTGTTAGAGTTGTGACCCGAATTTTGTTGGTCCGGCCCTGAAAGTTTCGCGGTGCGATGGGTCTGTGGGGCGGTATGGACCTTTATGTTTTTGGGCCTAGGACTTATTTGTACGCACATACTATATAAGTACAATTAGTGGGTCGGTTTTGGACATTCAAAAATTACGTCATTCTCCACATTGTACTCCTCTCCTTTCATAGTGAAATTCCTCCGCCTCTGCCCGTGGTTTTTCCCGCAAGGGTTTTCACGTAAATCTGTGTGTTGTTCTTGTTTTTCTTTTAGTTGTGGTTTGCTTATTCTGTCCGAATCATAACAAGAACGAATCAGATCAACTCGATTGGTATGACAGATGGAATGTCCCAGAAATAAAGCCTGTTCTTATATTATAAGTTACCTGATTGTGTAAAATTTTTTAATGATTATTGTATATAACTTCAACTCTTTTTTATACATACGTTAATTTATGTAGATTGGGTTCCAAACAGTGGATTCACATGCATTTGCGACTTAAATTTTTTATTTGCGTCTATGAATTAGGTGTTCCTTGTTGGACATGATTGGGGTGCTGTTATAGCTTGGCACGTATGCCTTTTGCGACCTGATAGGATCAAAGCACTGGTTAATATGAGCGTCGTCTTCCACGCGAGGAACCCCAAGAGAAAGCCTATTGAATCCATGCGTGCTGTCCTCGGTGATGATTACTATATTTGCAGATTTCAGGTTTCTACCAGCGTCCTTTTCTCCGTTGTTTTCTCTTTCAACTGTTACATTATTTTCTTTAACTCCACAAGTTTTAGGTCGGATAAAGGAGTGGAGGCTAAGTTGAACGGAGATTAGAAATAGTCTAATAGAAGAAAATATGCGTAGATAATTTACATAGGGGAACTCGACAAGTTGAAGCTAGCATTTGGCCATGAAATTTGAAGATTTTCAAGTATTTCAAGTTTACGAAAACTGGCTTAGACCAGTTTTTGGGTTTTTGTAACTTCCACTCAGAAAACGTCAAATTTCTTCCAAGTGAAATGCATGTCCAAACATAAAAGTTTCAACTTCAAAATCTATGGCCAAACTGTAGTTTTAAGGATCAAATTTCTGAATTCTTTTTTCGGCACTTTCTCATGTTGATAATCGTCATGCTTATGATTATTGTTAAACAACTTTTGTGATCAGCTGAATAGATTTGTTAGTCTTGTTCATTTTTTGTTGGAAATACCTAAAGAGAAAAAGGTTATGTCCTCTGTTAGGTGCCTAATCACCTCCCTCCAATATTTCTTTGGCCCACCTCTACCCCGCCATAGCCAGACTCTCACACCTCCGTACAGGAGCATCCGTACACCTCCTCATCACATGCCCGAATCATCGCAACCTCACTTCCCGCACACATTAAAAAAAAGGGCAAAAAAGGGCAAAACAAAAAAGGAAAGCAAAGATTAAAAGAATACAAACTATATAGTAGGAAGCTTTAACTAGAAAAAAACACATTTCCCAATTCCTTCAACAGATAGACAGTCTTCTTCTCCACTTTAAGCTTTTTCTTTTCCCTTTTCCTATATACCCTTTCTCTTTTTCACCAAATTTGTGACACAGGTATTCATTATTTTCATATGCTTATTAGTGTATTTTAATTTATCGTACCGCGTAGTTTGCCTTATTTTCAAGGCTACTAATCCTACTTTTCATGAATTATTACCATAAGTTATCCTTAAGCCATTACTTTACGTTCAACTAGCACTAACAAATGTACATTTCTTTTTCTATTCACTCATGATCTGGCCTGGTCTAGGCGGCGTTGGTTGGAAGTACTCATTAGTGTATTCATTTCAATTTGTTACGTTGCTAAATTACAGTTCTTACTGGTTAGTGCAGAAGCTAATTTGTTGTGATTTTTCTCACCATTCAGCTTTCCTCTAAACATATGTTAAATAGTTTCTCGATTACTATCCTATCGTGATTTTGATTGCTTCATCCAAGTAAATATATTCTTATTTTTTATACCTATATTCGAAATTGATTAGACGTGATTAGACGTGATATGGATCAGTTACGGCTTAGTGAGGACATGGCCCTAGATAGGAAGTTGTGGAAGACATGAATTAGGTTAGAGGGCTAGTGCGGGTGGGTGGGACAGCCTTGCTAGTAGTTGTAGGAGGGTTGGGGTGAGGGGTGGGCGCTCGGTTTGATAGTGTAGTACTACTTTGTGGGTGTTATTTTCTGTTATTCCATGCTTGTTTCTTGTTTTATTTCGACTTTGTTTACTGTCTTTGGTCCTGAGCAGGGGGGTCTATCGGAAACCGCCTCTCTACTTCTTTGGAGGTTGTGGTATGGACTACGTACATTTTACCCTCCCCAGACCTCACTATGTGGGAATCCCGGTGCTATTGAGATCTCTTCATCATTGCTGGAGAAGTTATTTAATCATCGTTGCTGAAAACGCCCTTTTGAATGTGTTGTTTTATTAGGAATATGGAGAGGTAGAAGAGGAGTTTGCTCGTGTTGATACCGCAAGACTAATCGCGAAATTTTTAACATCACGCAATCCAGCTCCTCTTCGTGTACCTAAAGAAAAAGGATTTGGGGGTTCACCTCATACGCCCATTAAATTGCCGTCTTGGTTGTCAGAAGAGGATCTCGACTACTACGCGAACAAGTTCAGACAGACAGGTTTTACTGGTGGATTAAACTACTATCGCGCTATGGACCTGTGAGTTCCCTTAATCATTTTCTTCACCGCATGACTTATTTGCTAAAGAACTCTTACATTTGTTTCTTGCTTTCGTTTCTTGTGGTATTGTTAACAACACGAACTAAGAATTGTGCTGCATGTATGACATATACTAAATGCTGTCATACTTAACAGTTACATGTTCCGATACGAGTTCGTAATCTGTGTTGTTCTAAGAGGCTGATCAACACTAATTGCTGCTCGAAAGCTCTTTTCAAATTGATTACCCGAACACAAACTGCTAGCTTCTCGCCGAAAGTATTTTTTTCTCGTAACATGTATCAAAATAAGCTGATTCTAGAAGCTTGACCGAATAGGCTATTATCTTGGATCTGCCTCTAGCTGCTTTGACGCTGATACTCTTTACGTCTTCTATGTATAGTTGTTGGCTGTTTGTGTGGCCGTTTTATTATTGCTTTTATATTTAAATGTTGCAGAAACTGGGAGCTGACCGCGCCGTGGACCGGTGTGCAAATAAAGGTCCCGGTTAAGTTCATCGTTGGGGATGTCGACCTAACTTACAATACACCCGGTGTTAAGGAATACATCCACAAAGGCGGGTTCCGAAAAATGGTGCCGTTCTTGCAAGAAGTAGTTATCATGGAAGGAGTTGCACACTTCATCAACCAAGAAAAACCTGAAGAAATTAACGATCACATATACGACTTCTTCCGAAAGTTCTGAGGTGTGTCTATTTTTATCATGGATTGCGTTGTCCCCTTAAATCGTTTTTCAAGTCTCGGTGTGCGTGTTTGGAATAAAAAGCTGAGGCTCTAGCGGGAACAGCCTCTTTACCCCGAACGGCAGAGGTATGTTTTTATTGGAATAAAAAGCTAGTTTTATGTATCTTTGAACTCCAAAGCTTTTCGTAAAGAAATTCAGTTTTGTGGACGACTGTTAATTGGTCACTACGGACAGAATCGGACTTGTTGGACTGGAAATGAAGTACTTCTAAGAAATTAAAAGAAATGAAAAATCTGAATTGGATGATTATTCGATCCTTGAATCAATTACGATTCAAATTAGAAAGTGTATTTTGTCAGCTTACTGAGGACATGACCCTGGATAGGAAGGGGCGGAGGACGCAAATTGGGGTAGAAGGTTAGTAGGTAGTAGTGCTTTGTTTTGTTATCCGTGCTAGTTGTTATTGTGCTACGCTTGTAGTGTCTCGTTCTCGGAGTTTGGTGATGTTCGTTGTTTCGAATAGATCGTTTCTAGTATGACTTTGTGATAGTCGTGTTTCTGTTATTATTTGTTGTGTTACTATCTATTGTTGCTTGTTTTCTATCATGTCTTTTCTAGACTGTTTTTTGTCGTGAGCCGGGGGTTTATCGGAAACGACTTCTCTACCTCACCGCTGAGGTAGTGGTATAGACTGCGTACACTTTATCCTCCCCGACCCCACTTTGTGGGAATATACTGCGTATATTGTTGTTGTTGCTGTTACTTTGTCCATGGCTAGTGTTCCGAAATTGCTTTTGGAGAAAAAATACTTTTTTTAACTTCCGAGAGACGACTGCTACTTACTCAAAACACTCATTTCCTCCTTTTTGGCGCAACACTTTTGGCTTCTCAAAAACTAGGCCAAACGAGCTATTAGTCTCTCGAACTATGTTATGTTTCAATTGAATGCCCGAAACACATGATAAAATGTTCGTATTAGACACCTTTTTGCTCAAATTTTGAATTTATTTTCGTGTATGTTCTCAAGGTCTATTACGCAGATAAGTTATCTACATAAAATATATCAACTCCTTCAATTATACACATCACCCTCGATTGAAACGGACTTCGAGGTTTTTTAGTTTGCTGAGATCATGTTTATAAGTTATAACAGACCACTAAAATATGGCACTCCAGTTAGCGGCAACCAATTATCTCCAAGTAAAAAGGCGGAAACTGTGAAATTAGCAGCATCGACGGCATCAATAACATGAAAACCAGGCCAAGTGACTCTGCCGCTGGTGTTAGAACCCGGTCCCGTGTTGTTAAACTCCGCATAGTAACTCGTATTGAGCGCAGTCCCCCGACCAGTCTTTCCATCCTAACGGATTCACGAATCCGTCGATGAAACTTTGCGCGTAAACAGTCCTCGAGTACTCCTTCCAAGGCCTACCAAGGTACGTTTCTGTGCTACTATTACTGAATTTTAAGTCGTCTGCTGGATTTACTGTACAATTTTGAATCGAAATCCCCGTGTTTTGATTCGGATCTGTTCTGCCTTGTGCTGTGATTGCATTGAACTGATTTTTTAAAGGGAGTTTCGGGTATATGTTAGAATTCTGGAAAACTGCAGCAGTGTTTCCAAATATGAAGTCGATCGTGCCATAAATGTCGCATTCTCTGTAGAATTGTCGGAGTGAGTGTACGTATAATGTGTCTTGGTAACCTTCGAAGCTGCAGCTATAAAATGTCGATAAATCTGCACCATTTCTAACTGCAACTGCTTGGTGATTTATCGGTCCTGCTGTGTTTTCGAATGTTATGTTAACTGCAACAAATCCTTGACCAACCACAGCTGTTGATAAACAGGAAAACATTGTAAGATAATGACGTTAAAACAACGGCTTTACGCCACATAGGACGATAACAATATACTCGGTGCAATCTCATAAGTGGGATTGCGGGAGGGTAGTGTGTACGTATTCTTACCCTTGCGTTGGGAAGGTAGTGAGTGTACGCAGACCATACTACTACCTCAGGTGAAGTAGAGAGGCTGTTTCCGATAGACCCCCGGCTTAGGACAAAACTGATTGCGTCTGCCGGGAGTCGAACCGGGGTCTATTATTGCTTGGAAGGCAATTATCCTAACCATTGGACTACAAAACGTTGTTAAATATATGAGCTTATATTATGTATGTTGATTGTGTAAAGAGCACCCAACGGTGTGGCCTAGTGGTTCAATGAAGTTGGGATGAGCACCATGAGGTTTCATGTTCAATTCCCAACAGAAACAACACTAGGTGATTTCTTCTCATCTGTTCTAGCCTTGGTGGACAGATTTACCTGGTACCTGTTGATACATGTTACTGGTGGAAGGTGACAGGTATTCCATGGATTTAATCGAGGTGCACGCAAGCTTGGGTGTGGCCTAGTGGTTCAATGAAGTTGGGACGAGTACCATAAGGTCTCATGTTCAATTCCCAACAGAAACAAACACTAGGTGATTTCTTCCCATCTGTTCTAGCCTCGGTGGACAGAGCTACCTGGTACCTGATGCTGGTGGGAGGCGGCTGGTATCCCGTGGATTTAGTTGAGGCGCGCGCAAGTTGGCCCGTTGATAGTGTTTTTGGCTATCATCAAATACTTCTTGTTTTTGGCTGTTGAAACATATTCCTCATACACACCAGTAGTATAGCTTGTGGCACCATTAGTATTATTTGGTGCAATAGGCACAACATCATTTATGGTACTAAAATTCCCACTTCCATCTTGGTTTACAATCACAACATCACTCACCAAAATTTGGTCATCATATTCCTGCTTCAAGTTTCAAATACAAGACATTATACAACAATAAAAAAAAAAAAAACATAAAGGGCAGCCTGGTGCATTAAAACTCTCGCTATGTGCATGATTCAGGAAGGGTCCCGTCACAAGGGTGTATTGTACGCAACCTTTCCTTGTATTTCTGTCAGAGGCTGTTTCCAAGGTTTGAACTTGTAACCTCCCGGTTACATGGCAACAACTTTGCCGGTTACTCCCAGGCTCCTTCTCGGTAACAACAAAAACATATCCAGTGTAATCTCATGAGTGGGGCTCGGGGAATATGGGGTGTATATAGTCCTAACACTATCTTGTGTAGATAGAGAGGTTGTTTCCGATAGACCCTCGGCTCAAATAAAAACATATCAAAACAATTAAGAAAAAGGAATACACTAATGTATGTATACTCTATATACATTACATGTGTATATATAGTGTATATTTCAAATTACCTATTGCAGCAGCAAAAACATATCCAGTGTAATCCAATGAGTGGGGTCTGAGGAATGCGGGGTGTATGTAGTCCTGACCCTATCTTGTGTAGATAGAGAGGGGGTTTCCGATAGACCTCGGCTCAAGTAAAAACATATCAAAACAATTAAGAAAAAGGAATACACTAATGGATACATAGCCTATATACATTAAGCATGTATATATAGTGTATATGCCAAATAACCTATTGCAGCAACAAAAACATATCCAGTGTAATTTCATCGTGGGGCCTGGTGAATATGGGTGTATATAGTCTTGACCCTATCTTGTGTAGATAGAGAGGTGGTTTTTGATAGACCCTCGGCTCAAGTAAAAACATATCAAAACAATTAAGAAAAAGGAATACACTAATGTATGTATACCCTATATACATTAAGTGTGTATATATAGTGTATATGTCAAATAACCAATGGCAGCAACAATAACAACAAAAACATATCCAGCGTAATCCCATGAGTGGAGCATGGGAATGTGGGGTGTATGTCGTCTTAACCCTATCTTGTGTAGACAGAGAGGTGATTTTCGATAGACCCTCGACTCAAATAAAAACATATCAAAACAGTTAGGGAAAAAGAATACACTGATGGATGTATACCCTATATACATTAAGTGTGTATATATAGTGTATATGTCAAATAACCAATTGCAACAACAATAACAACAAAAACATATCCAGCGTAATCCCATGAGTGGAGCATGGGAATGTGGGGTGTATGTCGTCCTAACCCTATCTTGTGTTGACATAGAGGTGGTTTTCGATAGACCCTCGACTCAAATAAAAACATATCAAAACAGTTAGGGAAAAAGAATACACTGATGGATGTATACCCTATATACATTAAGTGTGTATATATAGTGTATATGTCAGATGACCTATTGCAGCAGCAATAACAACAAAAACATATCCAGTATAACCTCATGAGTGGGGCTGGGGAATATCGGGTGTATTTAGTCCTAACCTTATCTTGTGTAAACAGAGAGGTTGTTTCCGATAGACCCTCGGGTCAATTACAAACATATCAAAACAATTACGAAAAAGGAATTCACTAATGTATAAAAAAGGATAGCCCGGTGCACTAAAGCTCCTGCTATGTGCAGGGTTCGGGGAAGGGCCCCACCACAAGAGTGTATTGTACGCAGCCTTACCTTGCATTTCTGTCAGAGGTTGCTTCTAAGTCTTGAACCCGTGACCTAAATACACTAATGTATACAATATGTATACCCTATATACATTAGTGTGTGTATATGTGTAATGTATATGTCACTCACCAAAAGTTGATCATCATCTTGTTGCTGAAGTAGCCTTTTCCTGCTAATCCTTTCAAATATAGCCCATTTCTTGCAGACACTTTCAAAGGCAAGTGGCCATTTCTGAAAACTGACTTCTTTTGAGTAATTTTTATTCCTTTTTTGCCCTTAGGAACCCACCCTTTTGTGAACAAAGCTAATGAAACACTATGAAGTTTTGTGTCATTAATAAGAGGGGTTAAAATGTCATTTCTCAAACTTCGAGGATCGAAAGAGGTACTAGTAATTTCTTGTAAACCAGCTAAACAAGTTTGTGTATTTGTCAAAATGGCACTTAACAAAGTTTGTAAATCTTTTGCTTCCAAAATTGGCAAAATCTTGGAAGTTTCATTAACAATTTTGAATGTTGTTGAAAGATAATCTATGTTTAAATCAGCTAAAAATAGACAATCTTTGAGGGTGCGAATCATGGGGTTCGTTAGATTTTTTGATTTTCTAAGTGTTTCTGAACAAGAGAAATGAATTTACGAGTCGTAGATAAAGATTTATGAACAGAAAATCGACCGTAGTCGTAGACATTATGTTTTGAAGTGACATTATTCCATTTTTGGGGAATATTGATTTGCAAAAATTAGGAAAGGGGTATTTTTGCAAATGATGGAAGGTGAATTATCATTAGCATAAGATTGAAAAAATGATAAAGATAGAACAAATATCATAAAATGAGAAAAGAAAAAAAGGTTAGTATGATCGTAATTGGTAGACATAATTTGTAGACCTCTAAATTAAATGATGAAAATTATACTAGTGGTATATATATATATATATATATATGTATATAACGAAGAATTTAGAGTTAAGCATAATTAATTAGTGTTAAATTGTTTATGCGGCAATGGAGAGTCAACCAATTAATTTGTTTTAAGTTTTGTTAAGTTGTTGTATGCATAAGCATAGGCAACTTCAACATTAATGTTTGATGGTTCAATTTATAGACAATTCTCAATTAAAAAATTATAATGTATGGGAGAAGGTAGGAGTGGCTTCGGTGGAAGACAAGATGCGGGAAGTGAGGTCGAGATGGTTTGGACATGTGATGAGGAAGGGCGCTGATGTCTCAGTTCGTATGTGTGTGAGGGGTTGACTATGGATGGTGTCAGGCGGGGTAGAGGTAGACCGAAGAAATACTGGAGGGAGGCGATTAGACATGACATGGAGCAGTTACAGCTTACTGAGGACACGACCTTAATTAGGTTAGAGGGTTAGTTCGTGCGAGTGAGTCGTAGCTAGCAGATAGGATTGCTTTGGTGTTGCCATGCTAGTAGTCGTAGGGCTATGCACGTGGGTTGGAGTTTCTTGTTTAAGAGGGTTTGGGTGAGGTTTGTGCCTTTATGTTTTATTACGGTTTTGTTTATTGTCCCTTTGTCCCCAGCTGGAGGTGGGGGTCTATCGGAAACAATCTCTCTACTTCTTCGGAGATAGTGATATGAATTGCATACACTTTATCCTTTTCAAATCCCATTATATGGACTATACTGGACATATTAGGAAAAATGCATCATTTCCACCTCATACTATACAAGAAAAGTCTAAGCCACACCTAAATTATATAAGTGACCTATTACACACTTTAACTATATAAAAGTGATATTATTACCTCCCCGCGACCCCCATTCTAAGGCGCGTATGTTACACTTATTTTAGGCGCGTCCAGCCTATTAAATAACAAAAGTAAACGGCTAAAAACATTAAGGGAAAAGTCATCGTTTCCACCCCAAACTATAGTCGAAAAGTCGAATCCACACCTAAACTATATAAGTGACCTATTACACACCTTAACTATAAAAAAGTGATACTTTTTACTGACGTGGTGCTGACGTGGCAACGCGTGTAAAACACTACACCACATGCAAGTGGTGGTAGCCTGACAGGGTGTAAATAGTTTCACTTTTTTATAGTTTAGGTGTGTAATAGATCACTAGTATAGTTTAGGTGTGGCTTCGACTTTTAGGGTATAGTTTAGGATGAAAACGATGCCTTTTTCCGGATATATTATTATTGTTGTACGTCTAAATTCTGAATCTGTCGCTACTAATTTGTTTTTTGATCTTAAACATAATAGAAAGAAAATAAATATCTCTAAGTCATAATTTGAAGCTTCTTTTTATTCCAAAACAAGGTTCATTTGGGGAAGGTTGCAACAATTTCTTAAATGTGTCATTTGTATAACTTATACTTCAAAATAAATGTTTGCTCTCTAGCAGCATAAGCTTTTAGATGACACGATCACACATTTCAATACAATTTCACGTGTTTGGCCATAAAAAAAAATAAAAATCATGCCCCTGGGCGAGGGTACGTGTTGAGAATATGACTAAAAAAATAAAAATAAACTCTTTCTAACAGCATAAAGTTTTTGATGAGATCGTTACACATTTTAATATTATAATATACTTAGTTAAAGAAGCAATATAATTGAACTACACTATTCCTCCCTTGTTTTGACCCTAAATTAATGCCTTCAAATTTGCCTTGAGATATAGAGTAAATGACACATGACCAACTAAATTCTTACAAAATCCCATATGTATATGTTTTCAGTTTTTTTTTTTTTTTTTTTAAAAAAAAAAATCAACTAAGAGTATTTTCCTCTTTATTATAGAAAATAATTTATTTGATGCCCGAAAAAAATACATAATTTATTTTGTATCTTCTTCGGATATATCGGGAGCTAATTATGTATCTCGATAGACTCATAATCGAAAAATATGTATTGACAAGTAATGATGTATCTTTACTAAGAAAAAAATATATCTTCATTGAATTTATTATGTATTTCGACAAACCCAAAATCGAAAAAATATCGGGAGTTAATTATGGATCTTTACAAAAAAAAAAAATGTATCGGGAGCTAATTATGTATCTTGACCTCAATTTTTAGTAATTATGTAAAATGTTGGAATTTTCTGTAACTAAGTTCAAAACTTTTGGGATTTATGTGGTTTGTCCAAAATTATATTGAAAGTAATCCATTAGTCCATTATTATTATTATTGAACAAGCTTAGAGGAGTCTACTTGAAATTTGAACTTGATATTTATGAGAAATTTGAAATGTATCTAGTATAAACTTATTAGAAAAAGTGTGAGAATATTGTTACAAAGAGATTACTAGAATAATTGGAGATATAATAATATTAAAATATTGAAATTTGCTTTTTAAGTTAAACTTTAGCGTTATCGAAGGGTGTGGTGAAATGGGTAATTTTTTTTTTTTTTTATATTATTAATCAGAGGTTTCGAATAACCAGATCGTTGATTCCAAAGGGTAAAAAAATTTAAAAATTATTACTTTTGTGACTATAAATTATCGCATTAAGAGTTTAAAATAAATAAATTATGAATTCACGTGCATCATAATTTTCAATAATAAATCACTTTTGAGTTTCTTTATTCGTCCATGACCAAAGAGATCGTCCTTGCGGGGCTTTTAGTCAATAAGTACGAATTTTTAGACCGACATCTTAGAATTAAAAAAGACTGTTCGAAAAAATCACTTTCTTTTCAAAAAAATTTGGCCAAATTCATGTTAAAATTTCGTCCGAACTTTGGTCGTTCAGAATTATTTGAGAATCTATAGTCAAACGTTAGTAATATTTGTAGTCCTAAATATGTCATATGAGATGTTGAAATTAAGAACGTACTTAAGTTAATTAATTATGCAACAACAACTAATTCATACTAATAAATGCTTAACATGATAAAACAAGTAAAAAAAGGACAGTCCGGTGCACTAAAGCTATCGCTATGTGCGGTGTTCGGGGAGGGGCCCCACCACAAGGGTGTATCGTACGTAGCCTTACCTTGCATTTCTGCAAGAGGCTGTTTCCATGCATTAATTAATTTTGTAGTCATTTTTATTCGAATTTTTTTTGACTGAAAAATTATCTTGTATTTTTAAGTTCAAAATTATTTTTTATGTTTATATAGTAGAGTAAATATTATTAAATCTCCTTTACTTCTTTATTCTTTGCACCTTCTATTTCTCGATTTATTAAAAAGACGAAGCGAATATGCTTGTTATCTATTGTATTGGACCTTCGATAAAGAGGGTTATGTATCTACAATGTATCCGCGATTACACGATGTATTTGTCTCATTTTTTTAATGGTACATTATTTAATAAAAACTTATGGGAGAGGAGTATAGAATTTATGTTATTTACCTATTAATTAAAAGCTTAGAGGTATATGAAGTATCTTAGTTGGATATCATTATTTAAATTATACTTATTTTCTTGAAAAAAGATTTTACGTTCATCGATTTTGAAACAGTTTTAGATATAGGGTATCTGAAGTTGAAGGCGAGACATTTCTGCCTGAAATTAATGCAAAAATGGTTAAATTTTAGTTATATATATGTATGAACTTTCGATAAAAATGACTTAATTTAATCATAAGTAGCTGAAGTTCAAACAAAAACGACTGAATTTTAGCTATTACCTATTAATTTAAAGCTTAGGGGTATATGAGGTATCTTAATTGGATATCATTATTTAAATTATACTTATTTTCTTGAAAAAAGATTTTACGTTTATCGACTTCAAAATAATTTTAGATATGGGGTGTCTGAAGTTGAAGGCGAGACATTTCTGCCTGAAATTAATGCAAAAATGGTTAAACTTTAGTTATATATATGTATGAACTCTCGATAAAAATGACTTAATTTAATCATAAGTAACTGAAGTTCAAACAAAAACGACTGAATTTTAGCTATATATATATATATATCTATATATATATTTAAATTTCACAAAGAATAACTTAATTTATTAAGTTAATATACACACATAAATTGGTGTAGGGCCTCACTTTAAGCTAAAGCTTATTATTAGGGCCTCACATAAAGTTAATATTGTTACATTCATTTTGAATTTTTCAAACTTTTTATTGGAGTGGAAAAAAAAAGTTCTATAAGCATGTGTTGGGTATGGAGAAAAATATTTTTTTTTTTTTTTTTTTTGTGTTATGTCGGTTAATAATTTTAAAAAATATATTTTTAGAAAAATAAACTCTTTAAAAAAAAGAAAAACGACTTTTTTAATGAAATAGAAAAGGAAAAAATACATAGAGTAGTACTTAAGTATTAAATTATAAAAAATAATAATATTTTTATCAAATTACATTTTGTAGCATATGTATTTGTATTTTTGTAGCAACAGTTTGCAAAAATACAAAATACATATCGATCATAAGGACAGTAAAAATCATATGTATTTATATTTTTATAGCAACAATTTGCAAAAATACAAAATACAACTTGCTATATTATGTAATTATGAAATTGTTGCTATGAAATTCATAATTAAGGGGATAAGTATGCTATTTCTGAATTTTAACAAATAGTATTGTTTCCTCCGAGTTAAAAAACCCCAGCCCCACGCCCACCTGCCCGCCTGCCCCCACATTACCCCCCACCCCCTTCCCAACAATCTCATCTCTACTCGACACCCAATTGGACCTTAGTGGCGAAGTCAGAATTTTCATTGAGGGGATTCAGAAGTAAACATACGAACTAGCTGAAGGGGGTTCGACATCTGTTATATGTAAATAAAAAATATTTTTAATCAGGTAAAATGATATTAAAAATAGTACTCCCTCCGTTTCGAAATAAGTGAATTGTTGAGGTATTTATTGGTGTTTCAATATAAGTGAATCATTGAATTATTTTCCAAATTTACCCTTATAATTTGACAACCAATTAATTTTTAAAAAGGTATTACAAAGTCAACTTTTTCTTTTTTTGGGGTAAAAATGAAAAGTTGTGTTAAATTTATGTCTTTAATGTTTTTTCCTTAAGTTGTATGTCAAAATTCAACAATTCATTTAGTATGAAACGGAGGAAGTATAATTTTTCGTTGAAGGGGGTTCGTCCGACCCCCTGGATGAAAGGTGACTTTGCCCCTGTAGGCCCCACCCACACCACCCCATCCCTACCTCTCATATTATTTATCTAGATTATACACAGATATTTTAGAGTAATACTTTTTGCTTGTATGTCGGAGACAAGAAAATAATTAAAAACTCATTTATTTTCTTAAAAAAAAAATTCCTTCATATCGAACGCACTCTAAGTGTTATTCCGAGCTCATTGTCTCCTCTCCATCTCTAAACACACTCTTAAAATATTTTTCTAAATTACATACAAATGCTCTCTGAATAATATTTTTTTATTTACTTACTCTACTAAATATATATATATATATATATATATATATTTAAAATAAATAGATAAGAACACTTATTTTTCAAACATATATTTTCCTAGCCAAACAACACTTTAGTCCTCCTAGTTTTAAGTGAAAAATGTAGATACATAAAACATAGATATAGGCCTAGTGGAATTATTTGTATTTGAACTTTTTGATGAATAGATCTTTTTTTTAGTTTTTCATTTGGTGTTTGGTGTTCGTATTAAAGCCCCGATTAATTCGGATTGCGTGTTGCAGGACCCATTAAGGTGACAACGCTCCCAACAGAGTTTTCTCCATACTCAGGGTTGAACCCTTGACCTCTGGTTAAGGATGAAACAGCCACATCCACTGCACCATAACCCATTTTGGTTTTGATGAATAGATCATATCTAATAATAATAGTAATATTATATTATATCTAAAAAGGAAAAATAACTTTGGAATATAATATTGCAGACAAATAAATTACTACAGGTTAAAGTTTTGCAGTGTCGGCAGTATGTAGCCCACATGTGATTTCAATTAGATTCTTTAATTCCTAACTACTAACCAGTATTTTTTATCCGATGTTTGATATTTAAACGATATGGATAAAATTTACGTATATTTTAGGGGTTATTTGATCATGAAAATTAAATACATATTTATTTTATTTTGATATTTTTGAGGTTGAAAATAGAGTTTGAGTTGTATTTGATCGTGATATTTTTAAAATGAGATATTTTTGAAGATAAAAATTATAAAAAGTGAAATTCTTTTTAATAATTTAAAGTTTTATAAAAATTGAGTTATTTTATGAAAATAAAAAAAATAGATTTTTTTTTTGAAAAAAATAGTTTAGAAAATGTAAAAGTGAATCCAAATATAGTGAAGATATCTCTTGAGGTGTTTCAAAAATTTAAATATTGTAAAAATGTATTCGGAATATTTATGGCCAAACAAGTATTTCGGAATAAAGTAAAAATGAGAATTTTGTATAATCACACAAAGTGGATTCTGAAAGGGTAGAATTTACGGTGATCTAACCTCTATGTTAAAAGAAGAGTGGTTATTTCCGATAGACCCTCGAATTCAACATATATGCTACAACAACGACATACGCTGTAAAATCCCGCAAAGTGGATTCCGAAAAGGTAGAATTTACGCCGATCTAACCTCTATATTAATAGTGAGCGGTTGTTTCCAATGGACCCTCGACTTCAACATATATGCTACAACAACAACAACGACTTACTCTATAAAATCCCACAAAGTGGAATCTAGAAGAACAAAATTTACGTTGATCTAACCTCTATCTTAAAAGTAGAGTGGTTGTTTCCAATAGACTCTTGACTTCAACATATATGCTACAACAACAACGACATACTCTGTAAAATCCCACAAAGTGAAGTCTGAAAGGATTCCATTTACGCTGATCTAACCTCTATCTTAAAAGTAGAGTGGTTGTTTCCAATAGACTCTCGACTTCAACACATTTCCTACAGCAACAACGACATGCTCAATATAATCCCACTAAGTAAATTCTGGAAAGGTAGAATTTATGTTGATCTAACTTCTATCTTAAAAGTAGAGTGACTATTTCTGATATACCCTCGACTTCACCATTTATGCTACAATAAATTAAAATATACTAATAGCACAAATCATTATAAATTTAAGAAGTTTAGCCCTCATTTCCCTCACTAGACTCCTCAAGATGTATAGCCAAAAAGAGAAACCTTCACTACTTTTGCTTCCTCTTTCATCTATTTTCTTGCTCACATTCTTCTTTTTCCCAAAGTTATTAGTATCATCAAGTAGTACTCCACAAACTCATGTTGACAAAAACATAATCAAAATTGCAAATTCACATTGCCAAGGTACACTTTATCCACAACTTTGCATTTCAACACTTTCATTAATCCCAAATCTTGAACAAAAATCAATCCCACAAATCATTTCTTCCAATGTCAATGTAACTTTAAATGAAGTCAAATCCTCTTCTCAACATTGCAATAACATCCTTCACAAGATGTCCAAATTGGATCCTAATGAGAAAAGGGCTTTATATGATTGTATTGAACTCTTAGGTGATAGAACTATTGATGAGTTACAAAATACTCTTTATGATCTTTCAACAAAAAATGGTACAAATTCACCTTCAAAGCATTATAATGATCTCCAAACACTTCTTAGTGGTGCAATGACAAATCAAGATACTTGTATTGGTGGATTTTACAATAGTAATCACAACTTGACTAATTACTTTGAGAAAGATTTGAAAACCATATCTCAACATGTGAGCAACTCTCTTGTCATGCTCAAGAAGTTAAAGACCAGGTCGACTCAAGGGTAAGGTCACTAAAACATCAGTTTTACATCACAAAACATTAAACGCGCGCTTCAAAAATAGTACATTCCTTCTGTTTCATTCTGTGGCTGTCTTTTTTCTTTTTAATCTATTTCAGAAAGAATATTCTAATTTCAAGTTTAGATATTTTATTTTTACTCTCTTGCCATGCTCAAGAAGTTAAAGTCCGGGTCGACTCAAGGGTAAGGTCACTAAAACATCTACTTTACATCACAAAACATTAAACGCGCGCTTCAAAAATAGTACATTCCTTCTGTGGCTGTCTTTTCTCTTTTTAATCTATTTCGGAAAGAATATTCTAATTTTAAGTTTAGTTATTTTATTTTTACTCTCTTGCCATGCTCAAGAAGTTAAAGTCCGGGTCGACTCAAGGGTAAGGTCACTAAAACATCTGCTTTACATCACAAAACATTGAACGCGCTTTCCAAAACTAGTATATTCCTTTTGTTTCATTCTGTGGCTGTCTTTTCTCTTTTTAATCTATTTCGGAAAGAATATTCTAATTTTAAGTTTAGATATTTTATTTTTACCCTTGTCGTGCTCAAGAAGTTAAAGACCAGGTCGACTCAAGGGTAAGATCACTAAAACATCTGCTTTACATCACAAAACACTGAACGCGCTTTCCAAAAATAGTATATTCCTTCTGTTTCATTCTGTGGCTGCCTTTTTAATCTATTTCTGAATGAATATTCTAATTTTAAGTTTAGATATTTTATTTTTACTCTTGCCATGCTCAAAAAGTTAAAGACCAGGTCGACTCAAGGGTAAGGTCACTAAGCATCTACTTTACATCACAAAATACTGAAAGTGCACTCCAAAAAAGTATATTCCTTTTGTGTCATTCTGTGGCTGTTTTTTCTCTTTTTAATCTAATTTCAGAAAGAACATTTTAATATTTAGATATTTTATTTTACTTTTAATAATATGCTCTTACTTTTTTTTGTGGGTGATAGTACAATTGATAATTTAAATATCACTTTTTAAGATCTTTCCACTAAAAGTAGTAGTACTATTCACTTAATAGTCTTAACAATGTCATAGACATGTTTGATGTTTCTAATGTACATTAAACATTTCTATTTCTATTTCACTTTTTAATTTCAACTCGCTTTTTATTTATTTATTTATTTATTTATTTATTTATTTATTTATTTATTTATTTATTTTTGTCTCGTTTGTTTAATCATAAATAAGTTTAATGCCTCTTATTATAATTTGACTTCAGGTCGTCATCGAACTCCAATGAAGTCTTCCCGGAATACGGGGAAATGAAAGATGGAGACCCAAAATGGTTGAGAAAAAGGGACAGGGCGCTTTTACAAGCTCCGGTGAACCAAATTAAGTTCAATTTGATTGTGGCTAAGGACGGTAGTGGTAATTTTACGACTATTAACGCGGCATTAAGCGCGTCACCAAATTCTAGCAATACGAGATTCGTGATATACATTAAGGCGGGAACGTATTTTGAATATATCGATGTAGAAAGGAAGAAAACTATGATAATGTTCGTTGGCGATGGGATAGGAAAAACAACGATAAAGGGTAATCGAAATGTAGTCGATGGATGGACTACTTTTCGATCATCCACCGTTGGTAAGTTCAAAATTTCGCATTTCATACTTATATTTATATTTATATACTGCTTGCATGTACCACGACTAATTGATACTGCATGAGTTTAACTTTTATATGTCGATAGTCATGATGGTAAAATTGTAACCATATGTTACAACTCATACTAAAGTTAGGTTAAGTGACATTAATAATTTAAACATAAAATATGTTATTTATTATAATATGTTAAATTATAGTGACCATATACATAAAGACTATTTATGTTGCCAAGATAGATAATTATTTGGACCAAGGCATATGTAGTGCCATGGGTTATGTTGAAGTGGGTGAAAGTCTCATATTGGTTGAGAAATGGATTGGCGATTTATTTAAATGGATTTAAACAATCCTTTTCTCGTGAGCTAGCTTTAGGCCCAAATGTCATATCTTTACATGATTTCAGAGTCAGATTCATCCCCGTTTGAGCTCCCGGTCCACGCACCAGTTGGACCCTGGGCGTGAAAGGGGTGCTAGAGTCGGTGAATGTCCCACATTAGCTAGTGGAGCGGTGGTTTGCTTATATGAACTTGACAATCTTCCTCTCATGAGCAAGCTTTTGAGGTTGAATTTTGCCTAAGTATTATATCTTTGCTTGGTATCAGAACCAGATTCATCTCCGTTTGGGCTCCCGGTCCACACGTCAGTTGGACCCTGGGCATGAAATGAGCTGTTAAAGTAGGTGAATATTCCACATTGGTTGGGGGAGTGGATTGGTGGTTTGCTTACACGGACTTGGACAATCCTTCCCTCATTAGCAAGCTTTTGCGGTTGAGTTTTGCCCAAGTGTCATATCTTTACATGATATCATTACAGCCAGGTTAATCTCCATTTGGACTCCTGATCCACGCGTCAGTTGGGCCTTGGACATGAAAGGAGTTGTTAGAGTAGGTGGGTGAGTTAGACCCCAATGTCATATCTTTAGCAACCCAAATTATGCTACATAGCTATATAGTGTGGTGAGTTAGACCCATATGTCATATCTCTAGCAACCCAAATTTAACTACATAGTGTAGGTTTTTAATTTTAACTGTAAAGGTCATCGATATTATATCGTGGTAAGATGAATAAGATTTTTTCACCCATAATTAAAAAAATCTCGAGTTCAAGTTAAAATCATGATAAGAAATGTTTAGCTTTTAATAAGGTTAGTCATGACATCAGAGGCGGAGCCAGGATTTCAATGAAGGGGGTTCCATATTCAAAGAAAACTTAGGATTTCAACTAAGGAGGGTCCATATTCAAAGAAAACTTAGTCGAAGGAGGTTCAACACCTACTATAATCACATAAAAATAATTTTAATCATGTATAAATAGTATATTTTTTCGTCGAAGGGAGTTCGGCCGAACCCCCGAACAGAAGGCTGGATCCGCCCCTGCATGACATGAGATATTATAGGGTAGATATTTGTATTGCCAAACATGTAGGGTTATGAAAAAATTGATTGATTGTGTCGGTGTGGAAAAACAAGACTTGCAAGAGACAATGATTGAAAAAAATCAAATTTAATTATACAAAAAAAATAATTGAAAATTTAATATAATACTATTAAAGGTGAGCAATTATCTGAACTTGAATTATCAGGTGTGTGACTATTCTATCTGAACTATCAATCGTGAATAATTCATAAATATACAATAAGTTAAGAATTCGGGGCTTAAATTGGAAAGACTGTAGCGTACTATTTCAACGATTATAATTTATGTGATATAATTTGAATCGAATGGAAAATTAAAAAATATTTTCTTAAAAAAAGCACTAATTAATTGACTCTAGACCCTAGCAATAAGTTCTTATAGTCATAACTCATAACCAATTAGGTGTAGATATTATGTTGGATATTTGAAAATGACCTATCCAATTATTAACTTCTTGGTCCCCTATTCCCCCTTTTTATCAAGAAAATGGATCCCACAACACATTAATATATAGTCCTATCTTATACATGTAATATCTTTTCACTGGTTCGAGTCGTGGAAATAGTCTTTTATCAAAATATAAGATAAGATTGCGTATAATAAATTCTTATAATTTGGTCTTTTTTTGAACCCCGCAAATAACATGAGATTTAGTTTGAATTTGATTAATAGGCTATATCGCTAGTTCACGGACTAAGTGATTTATGTATCTACCTTTAGCACCTAAGCGAGTGTAATGCTAATACCAATCTTTTTGAAACGGAAGTATAGGCGTGTAGGCTCTCCAATCTTTAAAAACGTCGCGATTAAGATAGCTGTCTTTTGAAAGTCAGTCTTTGAGTACTACCCGCCTTTATTAACTAAGTTGATATAGGACCGCTCTTTCTAACCCCATTTCTGCAGAACTCTTGGGACTAAGATTCCGTACCTAGTACAGTCAATCAGAAGGCTTAAACACCAGACTGTCCTTTTTTCTTATACGTGTAAATCTAGTGGCGGAGGTAAGATAAAGATTACAAATGCGATAAAATTTAATATTTTAAATCTCGAGTTTAAATTTTAGATATGAAAAATTATGATAAGGAATATTTTTCCTTTAAAAAGTTTACACAACGCGAATTCAAATAGAATAAAATTTTAATATAAATATCAAACACCGAATTAAAAAAAATGATGTTGCTTTAGAATTGATCCCTTGATTAGTGGTATTGAAAATATTCCAATTTATTACATGCAATTATATAAGACAACATAGGTCAGTGTCCATATAAGACAAAGATAATTAGCAGTTTTTTTTTTTTTCTAAAAGAATCTAGTCTTTGGTTATAAATATAAAATACCATACATTAATTTTAATAATATAGATTTATAAAAAGATGGAAAATTTGTCCACATGCTGGCCGGTGACATATTATAATTATTCTAATAAGAAAGAGCAACGTCGTATATTATAACTCCCGTTATGTGCAAGGTTTGGAAAAGGATCAGATCACAAGAGTCAATGTCTTACTTTGCATCGCCATCAGAGGTTGTTTTCACGGGTTGAACTCGTGACCTCCTGATCACATGACAACAATTTTAGCAGTTACTACAGGGTTCATCCTTATAACTTCCGCTATGTGCACGGTTAGAAAAAGGACCAAAAAGGCTGGTCAATTGTACGCAGACTTACTTTGCATTGCTGTTAGAGGTTGTTTCCACGGCGTGAACCCGTAACCTCTTGATCGCATGACAACAATTTTACCAGTCCCTCTAAGTGCAAAGTTCCACTGGTTGAACCCGTGACCTTCTGGTCATATGAAAACAACTTCACCAGTTGCTCCGGGGTTCTTCATTATAACTCCCATTCTGTGCAAGGTTCGTAAAAGGACCGAACCACAAGGCAAGTCAATTGTACGCAGCCTTACTTTGCATTGCTGTCAGAGGCTGTTTCCACACGACTTGAACCCCTGACCTTCTGATCGCATGACAACAACTTTAACAGTTACTCCAGGGTTCTCCATTATAACTCCTTCTATGTGCAAGGTTCGCAAAAGGACCGAATCACAAGAGTCAATTGTATGCAACCTTACTTTGCATTGTTGTCAGAGCCTGTTTTCACTACTTGAACCTGTGACCTTCTGATCACACGTGACAACAACTTTATCAGATACTCTAGGGTTTTCCATTATAACTCTCTCTATGTGCAAGTTTCAAAAAAGGACCAAACCACAAGACCGGTGAATTGTACGCAGTTTTACTTTGCATTGCCGTCAGAGGTTGTTTCCGCACGACTTGAACCCCTGACCTTTTGATCAGGGGAGGACCCACGTGCATAATTGGCTCTCGAGCATCCACTAAACTCGACGCAGAAGAGGTATAATTATATAAGAAATAGTGAAAAACTGGTAAAATATACAAAAAAACACCCAGAGAACAAAAACATGGCTGGTTGCTCTGGCTATAGGCATAACTTTCATGTCTCACATCCTGGGATCGAATCCCGACAGTTGTATCGTTTAATAAATTTATTTTAAAGCACCCACAACCTAAAAAAGTTGGGTCCACCACTGCTTCTGATCACACGACAACAGCTTTACCAGTTACTCCAGTATTCTCCATCAATATTATTATAGAAGTTAATGTCTTTTTTTTTTTAATTATTATTGTAGCTGTGGTGGGAAATGGATTTCTAGCAAGGGGCATTACATTTGAGAACTATGCTGGCCCTAGCAAGCACCAAGCTGTGGCTCTAAGGAGTGGCTCAGACTTCTCTGCCTTCTATCAATGTAGCTTTGTTGGCTATCAAGACACACTCTATGTCCACTCTCTTCGACAATTCTATCGCGATTGCGACGTCTATGGAACAGTCGACTTCATTTTCGGTAACATTCTGAACTCTGTAATTGTCTCATCTAAAAGTTTATGTCATTCAGAAAATACACGATATTTGGTAAACACACATACTATTAGTTCTAGTAATGTAGCTTTGTAGGCTATCACGAATACAGTGAATAGCCAGCAAAGCTACATTGCTAGAATGTTTATTACTTCTATATGAAAACTGATTACTTCAATCCTAACAGATAAGTGGATTGCTTATCTTTGCATGTGCATGTAGGTCAATCAACCAAACCACAGTTCGTTTTATGATTAATCATCATTCAAGTATATCATCCTATATAAAGTTTTCTCTCGCGCATGTATTACACCATCTTTTATATAGTGGATTACTCATATATGCTAATCGATGCAGGTCGATTTATCGAACCAGGATAAATTTTTATGTCTCCTTCAATGTATTATCTTTGTTCAAGTATGTTATTAGCTTCTATATGACAACTGATTACTTCGATCCTAACAGATAAGTGGATTGCTTATCTTTGCATGTACATGAAGGTTAATTAATCGAACCACTATTTGTTTTACGTATGATTTATCATCGTTCAAGTATATTATCCTATATAAAGTTTTCTCTTATACAATGGATTACTCATATATGCTAATGGATGCAGGTCGATTCATTGAACCACGCTAAATTCTTATGTCTCCTATCAATGTATTTTCATTGTATATGACAACTGATTACTTCGATCCTAACAGGTAATGCAGCTGTTGTTTTCCAGAACTGCAATTTATACGCTCGTAAACCCGACCCGAATCAGAAAAACATCTTCACGGCACAAGGAAGAGTGGATCCAAATCAAAATACAGGAATATCAATCTTGAATTGCAAAGTATCAGCAGCATCAGACTTAGTTCCTGTGCTATCATCATTCAAGAATTACCTAGGTAGACCATGGAAAGAATATTCAAGAACTGTATATCTCTTGTCCAACATTGATAGTTTAATTGATCCTGCTGGTTGGTTAGAATGGAATGGTGATTTTGCATTGAAGACACTTTATTATGGAGAGTATTTGAACCGGGGATCCGGTTCAAATATTGGAGGTAGAGTGAAATGGCCTGGGTACCGGGTCATCAACAGCTCTACCGAGGCGAGTCAGTTCACGGTTGGGAGTTTCGTACAGGGCGGTGAGTGGATACCGGCTGCCGGGGTGCCATTTTATACCGGCTTAACTTCGTAGTGATGCAAACTGAGGCTGATTCAGAATTTTATAAAGTTAGTGGGTGCTGAGAGGCAATATAAGAAGTATATGGGTCATAAATAAAAAAATAATATCAGAATGAATTTGTTGGCGGACCAATTTATTTCAAGTTGTATGGTGTATGTCACGTGACAACAGTCGCAACAATCACCACCAGTCTATTTATTGCTTGTATTTATTTATCTCCTAATAATTTTCACATCATCTATAATTAGCTTGTTTTACCAGAAATATATTTACTAAATATATATATCAAAGAAATTTGATATCTAGTATTCATTTCTTGAGAAAGAATTTTAATAAAGTATATATAATTTATCGTACTGAAAAACTAATGTCAAAATGAGTTTGTTGGCAAACTTATATGGTTTAATATATATATAAACAATTGCAACAATAACCAGTTTGGTATCAAATTTGTCTCTCTAATTTAAAAAATTGGCTAAATATATTATTCGTCTACTTTGGGGTCAAATTTACCCTCGTTATCATATTTTGAAGCCAAATTTACCTCTCTACTTTAGAAAATTAGCTAAATATATCCTTTGTCATACTTTAGAGTCAAATTTACCCTCGATTTCATATTTTGGGGCCATGTTTACCCTCATTGTGAAGAAACTTTTCACTTGTACCATTTATTTAACAGAAAAGCTCAAATCAATGTTAAATTGCTCATTTTTTAAAAATAAATCACACTCTAATCTAATTTGCCCGATCTGACCCACAAAAAATACATAAACAAATATATTCCTCCCTCAATTTTGTTGGTCGAATTTTTTCAACGAACAAAAATACTTCTCTTTCAACGTGCAACGTTGGTGGGTTTTTACGAATGAACAAAATGTAAGCATGAAACCAGAAAAAATGTCTATTACAAACTCTGTTCTTGTTCGATTATGTTCAAATTTTAAAATTTGGTATGCAATTCTATGTGCATCTAGATTATAGAATCAGTGAATAAATTTTCTGAGCAAATGACATGGTAAAAATTTTGTATAAATCTAAATTGCATATAAAAGATGTATGAATGAAGAGATGTCACGATTGACACTGATGCAGATCCATGAACCGAGAGAGGGCTATATTTTTTTGCGTTTGCACTGATGCAGATCAATTTTTTATGAGCTATGCACTGATAAATATCAAGTGGCTTAATTTTGTTGGAAAAATTTGACCAATAGAACTGAAGAGATATATTTATTTAGAGTTATTTTTTGTTATTGTATATTAGTTATTTTTGATGTAATGTTTTAAAATACACATAACCTTTAATTTCACATATAATATGACTTTTAATAAAAGAGAGATTCATTCTAGTTAATAAGATGTTATAGTTATTTGTTTGCAATACATTAACTTGAATGTTGTTGTTAAAACATTAATTATTAATATGAAGTTTGAGTTGTTTAATTCGAAGTTCTAAAATATTTATAATAAAAATTAAGTATCTCTTTCTTTTCGTATTTTTTAGGATAATTTTTTTAAACGCATTTCACAATCTTCATTATTATTTCAAGTGAAACTGACAACATGAAATTTACTATTAATTTTAGGCTTATTTTAAGGCCTAAAGCAAACACGGGTTAATTTTAGGCTTATTTTAAAGCCTAAAGCAAACGGTTCACTGGTCTTATCCTTGAGCCACCCTTGATTTCTCGAAGAAGTTAATATCAATAAATGTAGAGAGACAATATAAATTTAATCTTATCGTAAATAAATTATAAATTATTTAATTATATATTTAATAACTTTCAAAAATCTACGATAAAAATGAACGTGCTATGGGAAGCTGCCACTTGTAGGGTGTCACATATCCTAATATTAGATTTATGTTCGTACCTTAAAAATAGAGAAATTTCTGATAGGAAACGTTAGCTCCCCCTTTTAGCGAGCCGTACATTGAAAGAATTAATTTTATTATATGATTTAAATTATATTTACAAAAGGACCTAACTTCTAAACGCCATGTGTATTATTTTCTGTTGATAATTTATGGTGAACTTCTAAATCTAAAATTAAATCTGAACACAAGTTAACTACAATTAAGGAAATAACGTACAAACAAAAATAAAACAAACTAAACATTAGCCAATAATTTTTTTATGGTGTTAGAAAATTAATATAAAATGGCAATGGATATGTTTATATCTATTCATAAGGCATTCATTTCCTTCTTTAATTTGTATACTTTTCTTTTTTTCTTTTCACTATCCAAAATAGGCCACAAGCACAATGGCTATTCCAAAATTACAAATCAATAATGTTGGGTTGATTTTCCTTTTTGGTATAGCCATTTTCTCATCAAAAGTTGTAGATTCTGCAACTTTTGGTTCGCGTCGTGGCCTTTTGGAGGCAGAGAGTACTGTTTTTGATGTTACCAAGCATGGAGCGAAACCCGAGGGAGGTGATAGCACTATGGTAAGGCTCGAATCTGTATCTGAGTTTCTACCTTCGCCTCTATAGCTCCCCTTATATTCACTATTTTATATGACAATGTGTGTACGTTTTGTTACATACCTATATATAGAGAGAGAGATGTGTGCGTGTTTTGTTACATACTTAGGTGGTGCATGTCCCATATAAGCCAGATCAAGAATTCTAACAAGGGGATCCAAAAGTATGCATGTATATGTGTGTGTCTTTTGTTACATACTTACATTTCTACAAGAGTTCGTTTGCACGGCTTGAATTCGTGACTCTCCAGTCATATGCATAACGAAAACTTTATAGTTACTTCAAAACTTCACTTTCAGATGACTTATAAGATTGAAACTAAAATGAATATACGTGCATGGTACTTATATTTCTGCAAGACTCTATTTTCACATCTTAAACTTGTACCTTTGGGACCACAAGGGTCTATTGTAAACATTACCCCTCACATTTTCTACAAGAGTTTGTTTCCACGGCTTGAACTCGTGACTCTTTCTAATTACATGCACAACAAAAACTTTACAGTTACTTCAAGGCTTCCCTTCAGATAAACTTATATAGGAGTGAAGCAAAAATGAATGTACTTGTATTTCTGCAAGACTCTGTTTTCACATCTTAAAACTTGTGCTTTTCGGACCACAAGGATCTATTGTAAACATTACTCCGCATCATTTCTGCAAGAGTTTGTTTTCACGACTTGAACTTGTGACTCTCTATAATCACATGCATAACGAAAACTTTACAGTTACTTCAAGGCTTCCTTTCATGCAATGCCGGAGCCAGCCTAGTAATAGAGGGTTCGTTCGAACCCCCCTTCGACGGAAAATTATACTATTAATACATGATTAAAATGATTTTTTATGTATATATTGTAGATGTTGAACCCCCCTTCGGTCTTCAGATTCTGAACCCTCTCAGCAGAAATCCTGGCTCCGCCTCTTCTTTCAGATGACTTATAAGATTGAAACTAAAATGAACTTACTTTGGTACTTGTAGGGATTTATAGCAGCATGGAAAGCAGCTTGCCAATCCACAGGACCAGCAAAGGTTGTTGTTCCACCAGGGACATTCACTACAGGAGAAACTATTTTCCAAGGACCATGCAAATGTCCTAAGCCCCTTATTTTTGAAATTCAAGGGACACTAATGTCAAATAAAGACATAAGTTTGTACTCACGTGCTGCATGGCTAATCATCGAAAAGGTGGAGGGTGTTACTGTGACAGGTGGCGGTACGCTAAACGGACAAGGAAAAGACAGCTGGCAATATGCTGACAGATCCGGAGCCAGCCCTCCTCTCCCTTCTGTAAGTCTGGTCATTCAACTTTCTGTTTATCAACTTTTATAGCGAAAAAAGTAACTCAAAAGTTATACACAAGTACATCAGCCTAACACATAGCTAGGTTGCCACATAGATGAAATTGTCATGACCTACAAGGAGCTCTCCCCTTAATTAATCAAAAATTTCGAATTCGAGCTGTGATTGGGAAGAACGTGTCTTAAGTGGGTCCTCCCTTTATCCTCTCTAAGTCTATGATCATTCAGCTTTCTGTTTATTACACTTTTATAACGAAAAAAGTAACTCAAAGTTATATAGACAAAGACAAAATAACACACATAGCTAAGTTGCCACATATATGAAATTGTCATGATGAGCATATAGTGAGAATGGATGGAACCCTAGTAAGTCTATATGGTCATTCAACTTTCTGTTTATTATTAAAATCATGAAGTAACTTTTATAACGAAAAAAGTAACACACATAGCTAGGTTGCCCCCATATATGAAATTGTCATGACCCATATAGTGAGAATGGATGAACCCTCTGCTATTAACCAAAAGTTTCGAATTCGAGCTATGGTCGGAAAGAACGTTCAAAATCTTCATTATTATTTCAAGTGAAGTTGAATTAATATTTTTAAGGCCACGAAATTTTGAAAGCCTAAAGCAAACGTTTAGTAGCCTTACCCTCGAGCCACCCTTGATGTTCGATATAAACTAACAGTTGAATGATTACGTGTGAAATTAACAACCTAATATTAGCTATCTTTTACCACGACACACATAGGGAGATTTTCCTATGTTCTAACTATTATCGTATTCGATATAAACTGACAGTTGAATGATCACAACAACCTAATATTAGTTATGTTTGACCATGTGACACACAAGAGATAGTTCGTTATGTTTAACCATGTGACACAGAGATTTTCCGATGTTATTATCTAACTATTATGTTGTTCGATATAAATTGACAGTTGAATGATCATTTGTGAAATTAACTACCTAATAATCATTTTCGTTCACCATGTCACACACCATAGCGAGATTTTCCTATGTTATTTCCCAACTACTATCTTGTTCGATATAAACTGACAGTTGAATGGTCAATGTGTGAAATAGTAACTTTTTTTTTTTTTTCTTTTTATGTGTGTAGTCACTTGTATTTACTGGAGTGAAGGGTTGTTCCATCAACAACATCAGTTTTGTAGATTCCAAAGGTGTCCATTTGAAAATCTCAGAGAGCAGTGATGTCAGTGTTTCAAATCTCAAAATTACAGCACCAGACTCAAGTCCAAACACAGATGGACTTCATCTAAGTAGTGTAACTAATATCAATATCACTGATAGTGACATTGGGACTGGTGATGATTGCATTGGGATTGGTCATGGCAGTAACAATATACTTGTCTCTAATATTAAATGTGGCCCAGGGCATGGACTAAGGTTAGCTTTCAATCTGTACTCCCTCTAGTCTATATTAACTTAGTATGCGTTTGGGTGGTCAAACGATCGAAACGGCGCGAACGGAGCCTTTTTGGGGCCAAGTCGATGTGCTATAGCCCATGGATTGTGGGGTGGGCCCGGGCGGATTTTGGGTCGAAAATCGACCGGGCTGCCCCAGGGAGGCCGGGGAGCAGCCTAGTGTGGTCCTTTGGGGTCTTCGGGGCGGTTTGGGTGGTCAAACGGATCGAACAAGGCCTTTTTGGAGCTAAATCAGTGTGGTATAGCCCATGGTTTGCGGGGGTGGGCTTGAGCGGAGGTTGGGCCAAAAATCGATCAGGCTACCCCAGGGAGGCTGGGGAGCGGCCTAGTATGGGCCTTTGGGGTCGTTGGGGCAGTTTGGTGGTCATGAAATTTTTTTGTTCGAACTCAGGATGGCCCTTCCAGTGGAGAACCTGAATGTCAGTGCACCCAATCAACTTTTTGTTTCAATGGGTGCTGTTATATGTTTTATACTTATTCTCGTATATTTCTTATGTAATTATACCTATTTCACCTCGAGTTTAATGGGTGTCGGAGCACCCCAAAACTTAACGTAGGTCCGCCCCTGCATGTGACCAAGAGGTGGATGATTCAAACCTTGGAAACAGCTTCTGGCAGAACTGCAAGGTAAGACTGTGTACAATACACCCTTGTGGTGGGGCCCTTCCCCGAACCATGTGCGTAGCGAGAGCTTTAGTGCACCAAACTGCCCTTTACTCCACTTTAGTCTATATTATCTTAGTCGACGTTTGGTCATGAGAATTTTTTTGGAAAAATTTCTTCACTTTAGTAAAAGAAGGGAGCCTTGGAGTAACTGGTAAAGTTGTTGTCATGTGGTCAGGAGGTCACGGGTTCAAGCCTTGAAAACAGCCTCTGGCAGAAATGCAAGGTAAGGCTGCGTACAATACACCCTTGTGGTGGGGCCTTCTCCAGACCCTACGCATAGCGGGAGTTTTAATGCACCGGGCTGGCCTTTACTCACTCTAGTCTATAATATCTTAGTAGACGTTTGGTCATGAAATTTTTTTCATTTTTTGGGGGAAAATTATTTCACTTTAGTAAAAGGAGAGTCATGGAGTAACTGGTAAAGTTGCTGCCATGTCATCAGAAGGTTACGGGCTTAAGCCTTGAAAATAGCATCTGAGAGAAATGTAAGGTAAGACTGCATACAATACACCCTTATGGTGGGTCCTTCCCCGAACCATGCGCATAGCAGGAGCTTTAGTGCATCAGACTGCCCTTTACTCCCTGTAGTCTATATTATCTTAGCAGACGTTTGGTCGTGAGACTTTTTTCACTTTTTTTGTTTTGACATTTTTGTGCAGCATTGGAAGCCTTGGGAAAAGAGAAGCAGAGAAAGATGTTAAAGGAATTATTATAAGAAATTGTACACTCAAAGGTACAACAAATGGTGCAAGAATCAAGACTTATATGGATTCACCTTCATCACTACAAGTTTCTGATGTTCTTTATGAAGATATTATCTTGGATGATGTTAAAAATCCAATTATCATTGATCAACACTATAACTCCAAGAACAAGAAGAAGGTAAGTTATAATAACTACTTTTGACTGACTAGTTACTCGTCACATGTATTACACGTATATACTGACATTAGATATTCAGTCTTTATGTACTCATCTAGTCATCTTCGACCACGATCGGTAAGTTATAATAACTACTTTTGACTAAGTAGTTACTTGACCCATGTATTACACGTATATAATGGCATTAGACATTCAGTCTCTATGTACTCATCTAGTCATCTTCGACCACAATAGGTAAGTTATAATGACTACTTTTGACTAATTAGTTACTTGACACATGTATTACACGTATATACTGGCATTAGAAACTCAGTATACATGCACTCATGTAGTCATCTTCGACCACCATAGGTAAGTTATAATGACTACTTTTGATTAACTAGTTACTTGACACGTGTATTACATGTATATACTGGCATTAGAAATTCAGTATACATGCACCCATGTATTCATCTTCGACCACCATAGGTAAGTTATAATAACTAATTTTGACTAACTAGTTACTCGACACATGTATTACATGTATATACTGGCATTAGAAATTCAGTCTACATGCACTCATCCAGTCATCTTCGACCACGATAGTTACTCGACATTTGTATTACACGTATATACTGGCATTAGAAACTCAGTCTACATGCACTCATCTAATCATCTTTGACCACAATAGGTAAGTTATAATAACTACTTTTGAATAACTAGTTACTCGACACATGTATTACACACATATACTGACATTAAAAATTCAGTCTACATGCACTCATCTAGTCATCTTTGACCGCGATAGGTAAGTTATAATAACTACTTTTGACTAAGTAGTTACTTGACACGTGTTTAACACGTATGTACAGGTATTAGAAATTCAGTCTACATGTACTCATCTAGTCATCTTCGACCACGATTGGTATAATTACTACTTTTGATTAAGTAGTTACTCTAAACATGTATTACACCTGTATACTGGCATTAGAAATTCAGTCTCTATGCACTAATCTAGTCATCTTTGACCACGATAGGTGCTAGGCACACCGCGTGGCACCAAGCTCAGTCTTACTCGCTCATATTACGTGTATTTCCTCTTACCTAAGTCCGGATTGTGACCTCTTAACCATTGAATTGTCTCTTCAAACCTAAACTAAGTATCCACAACATCCAAAGATGTGGTCTTGGTAGTCAATAAAGTGTCTAGTGAAAGAATCATGAGTTCTCGATTCAAATCTTCAACAGAAGCAAAATCACTAGGTAATTTCTTTCCATCGATCAAAGGCACTAATGAATAAAGTTACTCGATACATGTACTGATGGAAGATCACAAGTGCCTCAGGTATCCCTATGTATCAAGGTCATAATTAAGCACACTTTTTTCATTTTCTTGGACAATAATGATAGGTCACCATATTTTGAAAGAGCAATACAACTTGAATTATGACCTATTAATTATTGGATTCTCTCTTGATCAGTGGCAGAACCAGAATTTTCATTAAGGGCGTTCAAAATCTAACATGCACTAGTCAAACGGGGCTCAACAACTATACATAAGAAATAATTTTTCACCGAAGGGGCAATGGCGGACTCAGGATTTAGGGACCGTGGATTCTCGGGAGGTTCGAACACACATATTGACGCCTAAAGTTCTAAGGTTCCGCTTGAAAACCAAAACACCCAGCTATCCTCTTCATTTAGGGGGTGCTTTTTTCCGTCATATATCAATTTTTATACATTTCTTATATAATTATATCTGATTTGCGTCGTATTTATTGGGTTTCGGAACACCAAATATCTGCACCTAGGTCCGCCCCTGCAAAGGGGGTTTGGATCCCTGACCCCAAGCTGGCTCCGCCCTTGCAGTCTTGACACATACACTACTAGTATATCGTCAGTGTATATACACATGAAATTGAGTCTATTCTCAACATCTACTATATATACATAAGAAATAATCTTTCATCGAAGACGTTTTGGATCCCCCTGAACCCAATCTGGGTCCGCCCTTGCAGTCTTGACACATAAACGACTAGTATATCGCCGGTGTATATACATATGAAAATTGTGTATATTTGTACTATTTTTTTCTTATATATACCAATGTCACTTATACAATTTATTTATTTATTTTGTATAGGAATCAACTGTGAAAGTAAAAGATGTTAGATTCAAGAACATGAGGGGGACAACAAATTCAAAAATTCCAGTAGCACTTAATTGTAGTGAAGCTATGCCATGTGAAGGACTTGAATTACATGACATTGATATAGCTCCAGTTGGTAATGTACCAATTCAGCCTACAGCATGTCAAAATGCCAAGCCAGTATTCAGTGGGAAAATTACCCCTGGTGAATGCAAGTGACATCATAAGTCAAATTATATATTTATGCAAAAAAAAAAAAAAAAAAAAAAAAAAGAGCAAAAAGTGTATAGAATTTCTAATATACAACCATGTAATTTGATTATGGTTTTATTATAATATTTCTCTTTTTTATTTTTTTTAATTTTCCGATGACTGGAAATTAAAAAAAAAAAAAAAGATAAATCTTTTTACTTGGTGTGTATTAGTTATTAGTCAGGGAATTTTCGCCCCTAGCTAATTCCATGTTTTCTTGTAGTCCCATGAAATAAGTATTTTCTTGTCAAGCATTATTTGGATTGGATTTTTTTTTTTTTTGTGTTATGAATAAAATTATCTACAAATTTCTAACTATACTTTAGATTGTGTCAAAATGTGATTAAAATAATTAAAAAAGGCAGTTCGGTGCACTAAAGGGCCTCACCACAAGGGTGTATTGTACGCAGCCTTACCTTGCATTTCTGTCTGAGGCTATTTCCAAGGCTTGAACCTGTGACCTCTTAGCCACATGGCAACAACTTTACCAGTTAACTCCAAGGCGATTAAAATAATTGATTAAGTAAATTAAAGTACTCTCAATTAACCAAGCAACCTAGTATATTGGGCTTGGCTAATGAAAACAAATTTGCATGTGACTTAATAACATCAACAACCAACATACTTGATGTAATCCCATAAAATAGGGTTTGAAGAGTGTAGGATGTATGTTCTGAGCTGAGTTGTAAAATATATGTATTCAGCCTTACTCAATATTACGTTGTGACATCAATACATACACGAGCGTCTTGGAGAATAAGACTCCAAAGTCATTACTGCTAAGGACTACTAACTTAAAAGTCAGAGGTAGCAGCAGCTAATACACAATATCCTGCCTCTGTGTTCGATCGTGATACTACTTTTTCGATTTTAAATTTCGTTAGTGAAAATCTTAGCCCTGCCACGGATTCTAAGGTATGCAAATGATACTCCTATAAGCTTTGTATCCATGCATGCTGTTGGTACATCACATCCATCTATCAAATGACTATATATATATATATATATATATATATATATATATATATATATATATATATATATATATATATATATATATATATATATTATAATTAATGTTTTGTTTCAAAACAAATAGAAAAACTAGTTATGAATAAGATCTTTTTTAATTTATTGTTGCAAAATTTAAACCCAACAAGAAGAAATTAGAAAACACCATGGAGTTATGCAGTAGCTGATAATTAGGGAAAATGTATCATTTCCACCCCAAACTATACCCGAAAAGTTGAAGCCACACCTAAACTATACTAGTGACCTATTACATACCTAAACTATAAAAAAGTGAAACTATTTACACCCTGTCAGGCTACCACCACTTGCATATGGTGTAGTGTTTTACACGCGCTGCCACGTCAGCACCACGTCAGTAAAAAGTATCACTTTTTTATAGTTAAGGTGTGTAATAGGTCACTTATATAGTTTAGGTGTGGATTCGACTTTTCGACTATAGTTTGGGGTGGAAACGATGCATTTTCCCTTAATGTTTTTAGCCGTTTACTTTTGTTATTTAATAGGCTGGACGCGCCTAAAATAAGTGTAACACGCGCGCCTTAGAATGGGGGTCGCAAGGAGGTAATAATATCACTTTTATATAGTTAAGGTGTGTAATAGATCACTTATATAATTAAAGTGTGGTTTAGACCTTTCTTGTATAGTATGGGGTGGAAATAATGTCTTTTCCCGCTGATTTGGAGGTAAGTCATACAAGTATTAATCATGTCTATGTAATATTACACAGTCTTTTTGTATATATAAAACTAACAGTATTTGATTTGTAATTTAATAACCTGCATAGCTAATACACGCGTATAAGTTATGTGAAAATTTGAGTATTATTTTCTGCTTTTAACCAAGTAATTACTTGGCCAAACAAACAATTAGTCAAACTCTATAATTACACTCAAATTAATTTTCAGGTGGCTTTTCAAACAGGCTCATAACCTCCACGTCCACGTCCACGTCCACGTCCACGATCATATCGGGTTACCTTCCATAACCTTCACGAAAACAACTACAACCACTACATCTAAAATTAGGGATGCACATCGGTCAGTTTGATTTTGTATCAGTTCGATTTGGAAACACGCTATACCAATAAGATATTAGTTATAGGTTTAACCAGTAACTAAAACCTTAAAACCTAAAACTGAACCGATAGCACAATCAAAACAGTTTAAAAAATTGTTAACCCAATAACCCACAACGATAAATCAATTACTTTTTTTTTTGTTCGGTTTATTAGTTTAACCATTTTTTTCACACTCCTAGTTAAAATGGACAAGTAAAATAAAATATTTATTTTTGATATAGGGATCAAGTAAAATGAATGATGAAATTGCTTGCAGGTTCAATTATGAAAAAATAGCATAAACATACACCTAACTTATCATATTTACATAAATTTCTACCCTTACAAAGTAATTACAAAAATCTCAACTAATCATGTATCTTCGTTGGATGTATCAGGAGCTAATTATATACCTTTACAAAGACAAAAACGCATTTTAGTTGGATGTATCGGGAACTAATTATGTATCTCGACAAACCCAAAATTGAAATTTTCAATAATTATGCAAAATATTGGGATTTTCTGTAATTGAGCTCCATATTGTTGGGTCAATTATTTCGATGGAGTTTTCCCAAGAGAAAATGACACAGGCTGGTCCGTTTCAAAATAATTGGCCCACGTTTGGGTCATTGGACATTGAGTGGCCAATCGACCATTTTAATCCCATTAAATGGTCATTTCCTAATTTTGAGACATTTCGACCCAGGTAATTTAGATACAGTTCATATATCAATACTGATAAAATCTATACAGTTCATAAAAGAAAATGAGCAACGAATTTATGGGTAGAAATTGTATCATTGTTGTATATAATATGCTTTTTTTTCTTTTTTTAATATTATGTGCGTAGAATTTGTATCATTATCGTATAAAACATGTATATGCATAAGATGCATGTAAAGATTGTATCTGTATAGGATATATATTGAATTTATATTAGTATTGTATAAAGCTGCAAGCAAATGGCTAAAAAGTGTCGTATAAAACATATATATGTATAAAATGCATATAGAGATTGTATCTATATAGGATATATATTAAATTTATATCAGTATTGTATAAAGCTGTAAGAAAATGGCTAAAAGTAAAATTAAAATTCAATGATCATTTTTGCGTCAATAGTTTCAACCGAAGTGTTATTTGTGTCCTTTCCCAATCCTCATTACTAAGTGGCCCATTATGGTCTTTCGGCCCATACTAAGACAGTCTGGGCCTATAGTCAATTCAGCCCATTTATCAACCAAAATGACAATTAAGCCCCTTTCTCCAAAACCCTAGATCATTCGAATGATATAAAAGCCTCTTCACCCAGCAGCTTCTCATTTCTCTTTCGTTTCGCAGCAACAGCAGCAGCTTTTAACGAAAATGGTGTCGTTGAAGCTCCAAAAGCGGCTGGCGGCGAGTGTACTAAAGTGTGGAAGAGGCAAAGTTTGGCTTGATCCTAATGAAGGCAATGAAATCTCCATGGCTAATTCTCGTATGTACCGATTTTACGATTTTACCATTCCTGTTATCTCTCCTTTATATGTAAAATAGCTTTTGTGTTTTTCGATTTTAGTCATTTTGACCTAGATTATGTAACTTTTATTATCGTTTTGCTTATGTGTGTGTGTGTGTTTGTGTTTATGTGTGTGTATAGGTTTGTAATTTGATCAATGTTAGAATTGTCTCGAGGAAATATACTCTTTATGTAGTGTTTTTTTTATCAGATTAGCTCCAATGAGGCCTAGATTTTGTTGCTTTTTGTTATACATATGTAGAGGCGAACTTTGGCTTGATCCTAATGAAGGAAACGAAATCTCCATGGCTAATTCTCGTATGTACCGATTTTACGATTTTGCCATTCCTGTTATCTCTTCTTTATATGTAAACTAGCTTTTATTTTTCGATTTTAATCCTTTTGACCTAGATTATGTATACACACACGCACGCACATAAAGGTTTGGAATTTGATCAGTGTTAGAATTGTTTCAACAAAAGTATACTCTTTATTTAGTGTTTTTTTTTTTAATCAGATTAGCTCCAATGAGGCCAATTCTCGTATGTACAGATTTTACGATTTTGCCATTGCTGTTATCTCTTCTTTATATGTAAAATAGCTTGTGTTTTTCGATTTTAATCAATTTGACCTAGATTATTTAACTTTTATTATCGTTTTGCATATATATATATATAGGTTTTGAATTTGATCAATGTTAGAGTTGTTTCGACAAAATATACTCGATGTAGTGGTTTTTGATCAGAGTAGATCCAATGAGGCCTCGATTTTGTTGCTTTTTGTTATCTTTTTGCTTATAGTTTTGGAATTTGATCAATGTTAGAATTGTTTCTATGATATATTCTTGTGTAGCAAGTTTTAGTCACAATTCAGATACAGTGAGGTTTTGGTTACTTCACTTTTATTATCCTTTTGGAATTTGATCATTGTTAGAATTTTTTCTATGATTTATTCTTGTGTAGCATGTTTTAGTCACAATTCAGATACAGCGAGGTTTAGTTTATGCCACTTTTATTATCCCTTTGGAATTTGATCAACGTTAGAATTGTTTCAAGGAAATATAGTCCTTATGTAGTAGATATTGATCAGTTTAGTTCCAGTGAAGCTTAGTCACCTAGATTGTCTTACTGTTATTATCAATTTGCCTTTTCTTAGACTTCCTGTTTGGAACTTGATCAATGTTAGGCTTTTATCAGCAAAATATACTCCTTATGTAGTAGTTATTGATCAGTTTAGCTGCGTTGAACGTTAGATTATTTTACTATTATCATGGATTAGCCTGTTGTTGGACTTCTGGTTTTGCAATTTGATCAATGTAAAGGTGATGCACCTCAGGAAGCATTCATACTCCTTATATAGTTGATTTTGATTAGTTTAGATCGAGTGAACCTTAGATTATTTTACTGTTATTATCAGTTCACCTGTTATGACTTACTGGTTTTGAATTTGATCAATGTATTATTTTATCAACGAAGTATACTCCTTATGTAAAGTTCAAGAGACTAGCAGCATATTAATGTTCTGTTATTTACATGTAAATGCCGACAGATTTGAGTTGTGATTCTTAGATTTGTGATTGGGAAACACAGCTGGTTCTCGTAAGCTTGATTAAGTAGGATGGTTGCTCTAGGTTAACAGATAGGAGTAATCAATTATGCTCTGATTCTTTCTGATAACCGAAGGGTTGGTAGTTCAGTTAGCTGGTTGTAACTAGATGTATAGTGTATTGAAGTTATTGCCAGATGTGGATAGGTTATGTGACAAGTTATACTGATGGAGATGTCGTTTGTTTGCTTGTTTGATGTTATCTTTGTCATGAGATGGAAAATGTAATTAAACTGAATATGTTTATTATGCAACACCATCACCGTAATATAACCACTGGTAGCTGGTAAACGCTACTGGATAATGGTATTAAATAGTTACCTTTTATTTGACCTTGTTGTGTAACTTCATTTACCTGGTTACCGCGTAGAACTTGAACTCCTAATATTATTGGCAGAAATTAACAGGGTGGAGCTTATTTGCTTCTTTGTCTGATGTTTAGTTGGCGAAATGATGTTAGTGATTACGAAATCTAGAAAATCTAATTGGTTGAGCTTATGCAAGCCGTTTGTAATCTTTATTGCATTCCACATGTCATTATGACGCTTTAACTGCTGTAGTTTCTGAACAATTGCTTCTAATCTCTTCATATGCATTTGGTCCAGGTCAAAACATCAGGAAATTGGTGAAGGATGGTTTCATCATCAGGAAACCAACCAAAATTCACTCAAGATCTCGTGCTCGCAGAATGAAGGAGGCCAAGAGGAAGGGCCGTCATTCTGGATACGGTACCTCCTCTTGACTGTGGTTGTAGCTTATATTGTACAAACTTTTTTTACATGTCCTAGTTCAATTCTTTAAAATAGGTTTGATTACTTCTCAGTCTAAGATTGCACTTGGTTTCAGTTTTTAAAAGTAGTTACAAAATTATAAGCTACTTGGGGAAAATTATTTACAACTTAATTTTCAATCAAATGTAGCTAGGCCTATTAAGATGAAATCGAGGGTATTTAAACCCATATGCTTTGTAGTATTATTTTTTCTGGTAAGTTGTTTAGTACATGCATGCTTTGTTTGAATATAGTGTCACTTTGATTTTTGACCCAATTAAATAGTTTTTTGGGTACTCCATACCTAAAGAAGATGCTCATTTCTTCCTTGACTTTGTAATGACTAATGGACAATTGCTGGTGTTGCTCGGTTAGCTGATATCTGTTCTTTTCTTTTTTTAGGTAAGCGCAAAGGTACCAGGGAGGCTAGACTGCCTACCAAGGTGCTTTGGATGAGGAGAATGAGAGTTCTCAGGCGTTTGCTTCGCAAGTACAGGGAATCAAAGAAGATCGACAAGCACATGTATCATGACATGTACATGAAGGTGAAGGGTAATGTCTTCAAGAACAAGCGTGTGCTGATGGAAAATATCCACAAGACAAAGGCTGAGAAGGCTAGAGAGAAGACCTTGTCCGACCAATTTGAGGCTAGGAGAGCAAAGAACAAGGCAAGCCGAGAAAGGAAGTTCGCTAGGCGGGAGGAGCGTTTGGCTCAGGTGATAATTTGAAGCTCATTAAAATTTCTAGAGAAAAATTGGCTTTGACACTTGAGGAAACTTGATTCTCTCAGTGCTCTACTCCTACGATTTTTATTATTTTAGGACAATGTACCATGTGTATAGGATTTTAACAATTATTTATTTTTTCTGTTCCAATTATCAGGGACCAGGAGGAGAGAAGCCAGTACAACCGGCAGCACCAGCTGCCGCTGCTGCCCCAGCTCAGCCAGCCCAGTAAGTCCATCTGCCGATATATCAACTTTTGTTTCTCCTAGGGCCTTGTTAGAACAGCATTTGACGAGTAGAACATTTCCTTGCAGGGGATCGAAGAAGTCAAAGAAGTGAGCATGACGAATTGTAAGGTGGGTTGACGCTACGCCTACTTTTTGTCCTTGTTAGTATGACAGTTTAGTATGTTTTATCTCTTCCCTTTTTGGTCTTTTAAGTTACGAAGACAATGTTACTTGTATGAATTTGAGATCTGGTTTAAAGTTTTGATACCTGTTTGTCAATGTTACTTGTTTGGCCTTTGTATTTTTTGCGATATGTTCGACTGACTATTTTTGCTCAAATCTGTTGTATCTGTTTGTGACGATCTATTAAATGATGTGTGGGGTTTTCTAAAGGCGAGCGTAACTTTTATTAAAACAGATGAGTTAGAAATAGTAATTTTGGATTATTTCGGTATTTTGTGTGTTAGTTAGCCTATGAGTTTTCTGGGATATGTCAGATCGACTCTATTTCCGTTCAAATTGTCTGTGTCCGTCCTTGACCTCGAAACAAGAACTAAGGATTATTTCATTTTTGGGATATCCACAATAGACTCTGCTTCGCTCGAATCTTATGTGTGTATCCGTGGCGATCTTAAAAAAAAGCTCCATCTGCCTCTTCAAAGCAACACATTTTATTTAATTGGTCGTCATGGGCCGATTCAGGAATTTTTGCAAAAAACTCATTCGGAGGCTCATATCCCTTCATTAATCCATCAGCGTTACACATGAAAAATTACAAAAAAATCCTTAAATTTTGCTATTTCTCCCATTTCACAATCGCAAATCCTTTATTTTTGCTATTTTTCCCATTTCACAATTGTGGGGTCTCACCATGGTCGTACCTAGGGGTGGGCGATCGGTATTCGGTTTGGTATTTTTAAAATTCGAGTTTTGTAATTCGGTATTGGTATTTGAACTTAGTACCTCATACCATACTTATAAATATCGGTTCGGTAATTCGGTAATCGGTAGATTAAATTTTGGTTCGGTACGGTATTTGGTAATACTATATTAATGTTGGAGATGTGCAAATGCACGTTTAAATTTCAAAGAGTATATTTAATAGAAATCCTATTTAGTATTCTTTTTGTTGCTTATTATGAATATATATATAAAACGTGTGAAGACCATTAGTAAAGTTTATCCTTCATCAAAAGACCTTCCTTTAGACAAAATTGTCTTTTCACTATTTTCTTCAATTTATTATTGAATTATTTACATTATATTAATTAGACTCCTAAAATATATGAAACTCCTAAAATATATGAAACTCCTAAAATATATGGAAAGAGAATCAATGAATATTTTTCACTGATCAATTAGAAATATACTCCTAAAATAAGACTCTATTAAGACAATTCTAAATATTGAGATGCACGTTAAACTAGAGAAGAAATTGATTTACTTTTTGGAAAAATATGATTGATGCTAATCTAACTTGATTCAGTTGTATGTCTAGATTGGTTGATGCTAATCTTCTTTGTTTTCATTCAAGTCATTCTTTAGGGTCAAAATTTTCGCTCAAAAAAGAATTATTTTCATCAAAATTGAAGCTTTGTAATTACTATTGTATTATTTTATTGTAGTTTACAGGTCGTAGATGAATTTACAGGTGGTAAATGAATGCCAATGCCGGTCGGCTTTGAGGAATTTTTTTAGGTAAAGATTAAGTTTAATTGTATTGTTTTAATATCTCTATTTTGAGGTTTTTTTTGTGTTAATGTTAAGTTTTGTTGTATTATTTTGATATCTCTATTTTCGTATTATTTGTTATAGTTTACATATGGTAGATAAGCGTCAGATGACTTTGAGAAATTTTTTGTGTAAAAATTAGATTTAATTATATTATTTTGATGTCTCTATCATCATAATTTTTTGTTGCAGTTCACATGTGCTAGCTGAATGTCGATCAACTTTGATAATTTTTTTGGTAAAAGATAGGTTTAATTAATTAAATTCTCCAAAAGATGTTGAATTTAATTATTGTATTCATCTTTATTATTTAAACAAATATCCTATTTCGTGTGACGTTTGAATTCAATAAAGTGAGTTACACGCGCGAGACGCGTACACCTAAACTAGTATATATATATATATATAAAAGATTCGATATTCGGTAAATGCCGAATACCAAACGGTACTAATATCTTATACCAAACCCAATCCCAAATGCCAAAATATTAAAATTTTATTCCCAAATACCATACCAAATACCAATTACCAAATTTTTTGGTTCGGTTCGGTAATTTGGTTTTCGATATTTTATGCCCAACCCTAGTCTCGTACTATGCCATCATGGATTGATTTAGAGGAATGACTCAAGAGATGATCAGACGGAAGCTCCCCATTGTACAATCTGATCATGAAAAGAAGATTCATTGCAAAGTTAGTGAGAGTATGGCAAAATAAAGATTTTCCCCATCGAAATTCACAAAAAACTTGCAATTCCGATCGTTTCGCTAGTTTGACTTGAAAAATGACTCTCTTAACCTCTCCAAAGCAACTTGGTCCATTTAATAAGCTGTTAGTGGATCACTCAAGATGTTCAGTCCAAAATATTTTTCAAAGCCCGCACCCACCTATCGATCTGTGGGCCCACCAAAAGTCGCAAAAAACTCGCAATTCTTGTTGTTTTGCTACTTTGACATGAAAACGCCTCGTCGAGCCCCGCCGAACCACCCTCACTCGCTCCACAGCCCGCTTAGGGGCCGTAGGTAGATTTTTGGCCCAAAACACATTCAGGCTTTGGACCCACTCAAACAATCATGGGCTAACACCCACCAATTTGGCCCGAATACGGCTTGTTCTCACCGTTTGACCACTCAAACGACCCTGACGACCCACCCTCACCCGCTCCACAGCCCACCTGAGGGCCGCCGGTCGATTTTCAACCTAAAACATGCCCGGGCCCTGAGCAACCGTGGGCTAACACTCACCGATTTAGACCAAAAATGATCCGTTCCCGTCGTTTAGCCTGTTTGACCACCATGACGATCTTGTAGACCCTGCCGACCCACCTTCACCTGCTTCGAAGCCTGCCTAGGGACCGTCGGTTTATTTTCGACCCAAAACACGCCCGGGCCCTGGGTCCACCCAAACAAATGGGGGCTAACACCAACCGATTTGGCCAGAAAATGGGTCGTTCGGGTCGTTTCACCCGTTTGAGCATCCAAACGGCCCCGCCGACCCACCTAACTCGCTCCACAACCTGCCTGGGATCGTCGATCGATTTTTGGCCAAAAATACACCCGGACCCCAAGCAAACACAGACAACCAGGCAGGCTGGGGAGTGGCCTAGTGTGGGCCTTTTTGGTTTTCGAGGCGGTTTGGTTGTCAAATGGGCGAAACGACGCGAACGGGCCATTTTTGAGCCAAATCAGTGTGCTATTGCCCACGGTTTTTGGAGTGGGCCCTTGGGCTGGGTGTGATTTTGGCTGAAAATCGATCGAACTGCACCAGGCAGATTGAGGAATGACCTAGTGTGCGCCTTTATGGTTTTCGGGGTAGTTTGGGTGGTCAAACGGGCGAAACAGCGCCAACGGGTCATTTTTGGGTGAAATCGGTATGCTATTGTAACACCCCATATTCAAGTACATGTATTGGCGTATTCAAGTACGTGTATTGGTCTTATTTATATGGAATTAATTTTTTTATTTTATTTATACCGGAATTTGCCCGTCGATGGTTCTATGCGAAGGTTATTGAATAAGCTTTCCAACGATATAAAGATTTCCAAAAACGGATAGGTTTCGGATATAATCGAGCACGTTCGAAACTATAAAACGGTGGCCGGGATATTTGGGAATAGTAAATGTGCAGGAAAATTTCCTGCACACAAACTACTGAGGCTAGCCAAATTTTTGGGTCAACTTCGAATGATCATAACTCCCTTAATATAATGAACTGGGAGAGCTGCGACCTATGAAAAGAAATATCTTTGAGTCTTCTTTCCAATGCAATTGGTTTCATCCAAATCCAACGTCTGAGTAAGGAGTTATACTCGTTTTACTTCAGTCTATCAAAACAGATTTTTAGGGTCAACTTCAAACGACCATAACTCCTTGTACAGGATGAAATGGGTGGCCTACTTTATATGAAATGAAAGCCCTTTGAGTTATCTTTCCAACGATACCAATTTCACCCAAATACGATATCGGAGCAAAGAGTTATGGTCGATCTACTTTAGCTTATCAAAACAGTCCACCAAAGGACAGATTTGACATTATTTAAATTTTAAAGACATTTTGGTCATTCCCTATTATATTATGGACGGGAATATGTGTATATATCCATGTATACGAGTTCAAAAACTCATTTTCATCATCAATCATTGAGAAAGAACAAACCCTAGCCAAATTTGACCTTTAAATTACTTTTGATTCAACCGTAGAAATTCCAAAGTAATCCGATAACTACGTTTGTCATCTCGAGAGCTTCGAACGACACCTATTATTTGTGCAAACAGGATTGCATAATCAAGAGGTGAATTCTAAGGTATGAATATTGTTTGCCTTTGTTCTCTTCCATATGTATATGTGTGATAGAGGATTATATGTATTGGTTGTTATTGAAAGGTGATGAAAATAGGGTTATGGACTATTTTGCATGGTTTGGTTGTATTGAATTGTGGAAGGTGGATATGATAATTGAGTTATGGAAGGTGGATATGGTGATATACTATTGAATTGATGATTATTTATGTCTATGACTCAATTTGGTTTAATGGATTGGTTGGAAGGATAAATGAATCCAAACTTGATATTGGAGGATGTTGTATGAATATGCATGGCATGTGAATGTAATTGGAGTATAAGAGGGTTAAAGTGACACCCTTTATGGTGTAATTAAGGCTTACTACTTAACCACTAGTTTGGTGAATTCAAATAATTGAATTGTGACGTTTGGTCGCTAATACTAGATTGCTATATATGTTCATTGTAGATAAGTAATCCGAAAAGACGAAAAGTCCATTTGGGACTAGTATTGAAGGTTGACAGTCAGGTATGCAAAGCATACTCTATACCATATCTTTGGCATGAAAGTGAACAATTGTTCTATTAAGAAAGTTTTCAAAGTTATTCAGCCTACGTTACCAATGAACTTGTTTCCACCCTACAAGATGTCAAGACATTCCAATACTTACTTGTTTTCCAAATCTTACATGTTTATTGCACTAATGAATGTCAGAAGGTATCCGGTTACTCAAACAAGATCCATGTGCTATTAATGACTCCAAAACATTTCATTGATATACCAATAAATTCCTACTTCATTGTTATGGCATTGATGACTCCAAAACACTTCATTGATGTGCCAATGAGTTCTTACTTCATTGTTATTGCATTGATGGTCTATTTATATGTCTCTTATTGATGTATCATTGTTTCAAAGTATCAAAAATGCGGTGGAGACCGAAATAACAATCTCAAAGATTAGTTGAACTAAGTGATGAAAGTTCTCTCTTATCGGGTGGTATCCCAGGGGCATAAGCCTATCATGGGTCGATCCCTATTTATGTGTTTATGGGTGGTATCCCAGGGGCATAAGTCTATCATGGGTCGATCCCAGTTGATATGTACTGGAGGCAGCCTAATGGTCACAGTACAGTACAGTAATAATTACAAAGATGATAAGAACGGAGGTAAAGTGATTGAATAAATACAATGTACAGGTTGTCACAAGTTCTAGTAAGTGTGGTCCACTCCTATTACGATTTATTCACTTGTTTCTGATTTCTATTGAGCTCCTATATCATATGTGATTATCTATAACTTTACATACTCAGTACATATTTCGTACTGAAGTCCCCCACGGGGGACCTGCATTTCATGCTGCAGGCACAGGTACCTCAGTTCATACACCGCACAAGTAGGAGCCAGGATATCCAGCTGTTTTTGGTGAGCTCTAGTTTGCTTCGGGGCTTTCCGTGTCATATCTAGTCACTTTTGGTTTTGTATAGAAGTTAGTTATATGGCGGGGTGTGTCCCGACCTTAGTTAAACTCTGTGTATTGTTTAGAGGCTTTGTAGACCTAATGTACAATCAAGGTGGTGTTTTGTTAGTAGACGTGATGGCTCCAACGGCCAAGTATTGTATATACATATATATGTGTGCTCGAGCTTATACAGGTGATTATTTCCTTTTATATGCGACATGATGCTGTCCGAATTTCGGATTGTCATAGAGGTATGCATGGGAAGTATAAGGTTATGAGCTGGTTCTCCCGGGCCTCCTCGATTACGGGTGCCAGTCCGCCCCAATAGGATTTGAGGCGTGACAGCTATAGCCCACGATTTTTGGGTTGGGCCCGTGGGATGAGCGTGATTTTGGCTAAAAATTGATCGGGTTGGCCTAGGCAGGGTGAGGAGCGGCTTAATGTGGGCCTTTGTGGTTTTTAGGGCGGTTTGGGTGGTCAAACGAGTGAAACGGTGGGAACGGGCTGATTTGGGCCAAATCGGTGTGCTATAGCCCATGGTTTTCGGGGTGGGCCAAAGGTCAGGCATGATTTTTGTCAAATATCGACCGGGCCGCCCAAGGTAGGCCAGGGAGCGGCCTAGTGCGGACCTTTGCAATTTTCAGAGCGGTTTAGGTGCTCAAACGGGCGAAACGGTGCGAACGGGCCATTTTCGAGCCAAATCGATTGCTATAGCACACAATTTTTGGGATGGGCTCGGGGCTCAGGCGTGATTTTGGACGAAAATCAATTCGGCTGGCCCAGGCAGACTGGGGAGTGGCCTAGTGTGGGCCCTTGTGGTTTTTGTGGGGTTTGAGTGGTCAAACGGGTGAAACAATGCGAACAGGCCATTTTTGAGCCAAATCGGTGTGCTACAGCCCACAGTTTTTGAGGGTGAGCCCGAGGATCGGGCGTGATTTTGGATGAAAATTAATTGAGTTTCCCCAGACAGGGTCGGGAGCGTCCTAGTGTAGGCCATTATGATTTTCGAGGTGGTTTCGGTGGTCAAACGCTCAAAACGACGCGAATGGACCATTTTCGGGCCAAATCGGTGTGCTCTAACCCACAGTTTTTGGGGTGCGCCCGGGGTCCAACGTGATTTTTGCTAAAAATTGACCAGACTGCCCTAGGTAGGCTGGGGAACGGCTTAGTGTGGGCTATTTAGGTTTTAGGGGCGGTTTGGTTGGCCAGACAGGCGAAATAGCGCGAACGGGCCATTTTGGGGCCAAACCGGTGTGCTATAGCCCACGATTTTTAGGGTAGGCCCAAGTTTCAGGCGTGATTTAATCCAAAAATCGATCGGGCATCCCCAGGCAGGCTGAAGAGTGGACTAATGTGGGCCATTTTGGTTTTCTGGGCGATTTGATTGGTCAAACGGGCGAAATGACGCGAATGGGTTGTTTTGGGGCCAAAACGGTGTGCTATAGCCCACGGTTTTTGGGTTGGGCACGGGGTCCGAGCGTGATTTAGGTCAAAAATTGATCGGGCTGCCCCAGGCAGGCTGGGGAGTGGCCAAGTGTGGGCCATTTTGGTTTTCTGGGCGGTTTGGTTGGTCAAACGGGCAAAACGGTGTGAATGAGCTCTTTTGGGGCCAAATCAGTGTGCTATAGACCACGGTTTTTTGGGTGGGCCGAGGGTCCGGGCGTGATTTTGGCAGAAAAATGACCGAGCTGCCCAGGCAGGCTGGGGAGCGACATAGTGTGGGCCATTTTGGTTTTCTGGGCGGTTTGGTTGGTCAAACGGCGTGAACGAGCCATTTTGGGGAAAAATCGATTTGCTATAGCGCATGATTTTTGGGGTGGGCCCGGGGTCCGAGCGTGATTTTGGCTGAAAATTGATCGGGCTTCCCAGGAACGCTGGAGAGCGGCATAGTATGGGTAATTTTGGTTTTCTGGGTGGTTTGGTTTTTCAAAATGGCGAAACAACTCGAATAGGCCATTTTAGGGCTAAATCAGTGTGCTATAGCCCACGATATTTGGGGTGGGCTCGGGGTCCGGGCGTGAATTTGGTAGGAAATCGACCGAACTGCCCCAGGCAGGTTGGGGAGCAACCTAGTGTGGGCCATTTAGGTTTTTAGTGCGGTTTGGTTGGTCAAACTGGTTAAACGGCATCGGGCCATTTTGAGGCCAAATCGTTGTGCTATTGCCGACAGTTTTTGGGGTGGGCTCGGGGTTCACACATGATTTTGGCTGAAAATTGATCGAGCTGCCCCAGGTAGGCTGTAGAGCAGCCTAGTGTGGGTCATTTTAGTTTTCTGGGCAGTTTGGTTTGTCAAACAGGTGAAACGACGCGAATGGCCTATTTTGGGGCCAAATCGGTGTGCCATATCCCACGATTTTTTGGGTGAGCCTTGGTTTCGAGTGTAATTTTGGTAAAAAATTGATCGGACTGGCCCAGCCAGGCTGGGGAGCAGCCTAGTGTGGGCCATTTTGGTTTTCAGGGAGGTTTGGTTGGTCAAATGGCGCGAACGAGCCATTTTGGGGTCAAATCGGTGTGCTATTACCCATGGTTTTTGGGGTGGGCTCGGGGTCATGGCGTGATTTTGGTCGACAATCGTCCGGGCTGCCCCAGGCAGGCTGATGAGCAGTCTAGTGTGGGCCATTTTGGTTTTCTGGGCAGTTTGGTTGGTCAAATGGGAGAAACGATGCGAATGGGCAATTTTGGGGCCAAATAGGTGTGCTATAGCCCACGATTTTTGAGGTGGGATCGGGGTCCATCCGTGATTTCAGTCGAAAATCGACCGGGCTGCCCCAAGCAGGCTGGGGAGCGGCCTACTGTGGGCCATTTTGGTTTTCTGGGATTTTTTTGGTCAAACTGGTGAAACAGGGCGAATGATCTGTTTTGGGCCAAATCGGTGTGCTATAGCCTAGGGTTTTTGGGGTGGGCCCGAGGTCCGATCGTGATTTTGGCCAAAAATCGATCGGGCTGCCTCAGGCAGGCTGGAGAGCGGCCTAGTGTGGGCCATTTTGTATTTTTGGATGGTTTGGTTGATCGAATGGGTGAAACTGCATGAACGAGCCATTTTGGGGCTAAATCGATGGGCTATAGCCCACTGTTTTTAGGGTGGGCCGAGGGTTCAGGCGTGATTTTGTCTGATAATCGACTAGGCTGCTTCAGGAAGGTTGGGGAACGGCCTAGTGTGGGCCATTTTAGATTTCTGGACGATTTGGTTGGTCAAACGGGTAAAATGACGCAAACAGGCCATTATGGGGACAAATCGGTGTGCTAATAGCCTATGATTTTGGGGTGTGCCTGGGGTTCAGGCGTGATTTTGGCTGAAAATCGACCGGGCTGCCCTTGGTATGCTGCAGAGCGGCCTAGTATGGGTCATTTTGTTTTTTTGGACTGTTTTATTGGTCAAACAGGTGAAACGACGCTAACGGGCCATTTTGGGGCCAAATCGGTGTGCCATTGCCCGCGATTTTTAGGGTGGGCCTGGGTTTAGAGCGTGATTTTGGATGAAAATCAATCGGGCTGCCCCAGGCAGGCTGGAGAGAGGCCTAGATGGGCTATTTTGGTTTTTTGGGTGGTTTGGTTGGTCAAACGGCACAAACGAGCCGTTTTGGGGGACAAATTGGTGTGCTATTGCCCACGGTTTTTGGGGTGGGCTCAGTGTCAGGGCGTGATTTTGGCTGAAAATCGATCGGGCTGCCCTAGACAGGCTGAGGAGCGATCTAGTTTGGACCATTTTGGTTTTCTGGGCGGTTTGGTTGGTCAAACGGGCGAAACGGTGCGAATGGGCCATTTTAGGGCCAAATCGGTGTGCTATAGCCCACGATTTTTGGGGTGGGCCCGGGGTTCGGGCGTGATTTAGGCCAAAAATTGACTGGGTTGCCCCAGGCAGGCAGAGAGCGGCCTAGTGTGGGCAATTTTTGTTTTCTGGGTGGTTTGGTTGGTTAAACAGACGAAATGACACGAATGGGACGTTTTGGGGTCAAATCGGTGTGCTATAACCCATGATTTTTGGAGTGGGCCCGAGGTTCGAGCGTGATTTTGGCCAAAAATTTAACGGGATGCCCCAGGAATGCTGGGGAGCAGCTTAGTGTGGGCCATTTTGTTTTTCTGGGTAGTTTGGTAGGTCAAACAGGCGAAACGGCGCGAACGGGCCATTTTGTGGCCAAATCAGTGTACTATAGCTCACGGTTTTTAGGGTGGGCCTGGGGTCCGAGCGTAATTTCTGCCGAAAGTAGACCGATCTGCCCTAGGCAGGCTGGGGAGTGGCCTAGTATGGGCCATTGTGGTTTCTGGGATGTTTGTTTTTTCAAACGGGCAAAATGGCATGAACGGGCTATCTTGGGGTTAAATTGATATGCTATAACCCACGGTTTTTTTGGGTGGGCCCCAGGTCCGAGCATGATTTTGGCCAAAAATTGATCGGCCTGCCTCAGGCAGGTTGAAGAGTGGCCTAGTGTGGGGGCATTTTGGTTTTCTGGGCGGTCTGGTTGGTCAAACGATAGAAACGACGTGAACGGGCTATTTTGGGGCCAAATTAGTGTACTATAGCTCATGGTTTTTGGGGTGGGCCCGGGGTCCAGGCGTGATTTTGGCCAAAAATCAACCGAGCTGCCCCAGATAGGCTGGGGAGCGGCCTAGTGTGGTCCATTTTGTTTTTTTGGGCGGTTTGGTTGGTCAAACAGGCAAAACAGCACGAACGGGATATTTTGGGGCCATATCGGTGTGCTATAGCCCACGAATTTTATGGCGGGCTCAGGGTCTGGGCGTGATTTTAGCTGAAGATCTACCAGGCTGGCCCAGGTAGGATGGGGAACGGCCTAATGTGGGCCATTTATTTTTTCTGGGCGGTTTGGTTGGTCAAACAGGCGAAACGCGCGAACGTGCCATTTTTTGGCCAAATCGGTGTGCTATATCCCACGGTTTTTGGGGAAGGCCCGGGGTTCGAGCGTGATTATAGCTGAAAATCGACCCGGCTGCCCTAGGCAGGCTGGGGAGCGGCCTAGTCTGGGCCATTTTGGTTTTCTAGGTTGTTTGGTTTGTCAAACGGGCAATTTTGGGGCCAAATTGATTTGCTATAGCCCACTATTTTTGGGTTGGGCTCGGGGTTTGGGCGTATTAATGGATGAAAGTCGACCAGGCTGCCCTAGGCAGGCTGCGGAACGGGCCTAGTGTGGGCCATTTTGGTTTTCTGGGTGGTTTGGTTGGTTAAACGAGCGAAACGGTGAGAACAGACCATTTTAGCACTAAATTGATGTGCTACAGCCCACGGTTTTTTGGGTGGATCGGGGTACGGGTGTGATTTTGGCCGAAAATCGATTGGGCTGCCCAAAGAAGGCTGATGAGCGACCTAGTGTGGGCCATTTTGGATTTCTGGGCGGTTTGGTTGGTCAAACAGGTGAAACGGTGCGAACGGGCCTTTTTGGGGCCAAATCGGTGTGCTATAGCCCATGGTTTTTGGGGTGGACACGAGGTCCGTGAGTGATTTTGCCAAAAATCTATCGGGCTGCCCCAAGCAGCCAGGGGAGAGGCCTAGTGTGGGCCATTTTGGTTTTCTGGGTGGTTTGGTTGGTCAAACGGGTAAAACGGCGCAAACGGGCCATTTTGGGGCCAAATCGGTGTACTATAGCCCACGGTTCATGGGGTGGGTCCGGGGTTCGGGCTTGATTTTGGCCAAAAATTTACCAGGCTTCCCCAGGCAGGATAGAGAGTGGCCTAGTGTGGGCTATTTTGTTTTTTTGGGCAGTTTGGTTTGTCAAACTGGCAAAACGGCATGAACGGGCTATTTTGGGGCCAAATCGGTGTGCCATATCCTTTGATTTTTGGGGTGGGGATGGGGTCTGATCGTGATTTTGGCCGAAAATTGACCGGGCAGCCCCAGGCAGGCTGGGAAACGGACTAGTGCGGGCCATTTTTGTTTTCTGGGTGGTTTGGTTGGTGAAACGGGCGAAACGACGCGAACGATCCTTTTTGGGGCTTAATCGATGTGCTATAGCCCACGGGTTTTGGGGTGGGCTCGGGGTCAGGATGTGATTTTAGCTAAAAATCAATTGGGTTGCCCCAGGCAGGCTGGAGAGCAGTCTAGTATGGGCCATTTTGGTTTTCTGGGCGGATTTGTAGGTCAAACGAGAGAAATGGAGCGAACGTGCCTTTTTGGGACCAAATCGGTGTGCTATAGCTCACAAGTTTTGGAGTGGGCCTGGGTCCAGGCGTAATTTTGGCCGAAAATCGACCGGCCTGCCCCAGGCAGGGTGGGGAGCGGTTAAGTGTGGGCCATTTTGGTTTTCCGTGTTGTTTGGTAGGTCAAATGGGCGTAACAGCATGAGTAGGACATTATAAGGACAAATCAATATGCATTAGCCTATGATTTTGGGGGTGGGACAAAGGTCCGGGTGTGATTTTGGCCAAAAATCAATCGGGCTGCCCCAGGCATGCTGGGGAGTGTCCTAGTGTAGGCCAATTTTTTTTCTGGGAGGATTGGTTGGTCAAACGGGCAAAACGGCGCGAATTAGCCATTTTGGGGCTAAATTGGTGTGCTATAGACCACAGTTTTTGGGGTGGGCCCGGGGTCCGGGCGTGATTTTTACCAAAAATCATTCGAGCTGCCCCAGGCAGGCTGGGGAGCGGCCTACTGTGTGGCATTTCGGATTTCTGGGCGGTTTGATTGGTCAAACAGGTGAAACAGCGTGAACGGGGGGTTTTGGGGCCAAATCGGTGTGCAATAGCCCACGGTTTTTGGGGTCGTCTTGGGTACGGGCGTGATTTTATCTGAAAATCAATCGGCTGCTCCAGGCAGGCTGGGGAATGGCATATTGTGGGCCATTTTCATTTTTTGGGCGGTTTGATTGGTCAAACAGGCAAAATAGCGCAAATGGGCCATTTTAGGGCCAAATCAGTGTGCTATATAGCCCACGGTTTTTGGGGTGAGCCCGGGGTTCGGGAGTGATTTTGATCAAAAATTGATCGAGATGCCCCAAGCAGGCTGGGGAGCGGCCTAGTGTGGTCCATTTTATTTTTTTGGGCGGTTTGGTTGGTCAAACGGGCGAAACGGTGCGAACGGGCCATTTTTTTGCCAAATTAGTGTGTTATAGTCCACAATTTTTGGGAAAAGCCTGGGGTTCAGGGATGATTTTTGCTAAAAATCGACTCGGCTGCCCCAGGAAGGATAGGGGGTGACCAAGTGTGGGCCATTTTGTTTTATTGGGTGGTTTGGTTGGTCAAACATGGGAAACGGCATGAACGGGCCATTTTGGGGCCAAATCGGTATGCTATAGCCTGAGTTTTTTGGAGTGGGTTCGGGGTTCGAGTGTGATTTTGGCCGTCAATCGACCGGGCTGCCCCAGTCAGCATAGGGAGTAGCCTAGTGTGGGTGATTTTGGGTTTTTGGGCGGTTTGGTTGATCAAACGTGCGAAACGGTGCGAACGGGCTATTTTGGGGCTAAATTGGTGTTCTATAGCTCACGGTTTTTGGGGTGGGCTCGAGGTCTGGGCGTGATTTTTGCCGAAAATTAACTGAGCTGCCCTAGGCAGGCTGAGGAGCGGCCTAGTGTGGGCCATTTTTGATTTCTTGGCTGTTTGTTGGTCAAACGGGCGAAATGCCACAAACAGGCTATTTTGGGGCTAAATCAGTGTGCTATAGCTCATGGTTTTAAGGGTGGGCCTGGGGTACGGGCGTAATATTGCCCAAAAATCGACCGGGGTGCCCCGGGTAGGCTAGCGAACGGCCTAGTGTGGGCCATTTTAGTTTTTTGGATGATTTGGTTAGTCAAACGGGCGAAACAGTGGGAACGGGCCATTTTGGTTACAAATCGGTGTGCTATAGCCCGCGGTTTTTGGGGTTGGCCCGGGGTCTGGATATGATTTTTGCCAAAAATCGACGTGGCTTCCCCAGGCAGGCTGGGAAACTGCCTAGTGTGGGTTATTTTTTTTCTGGGTGGTTTGTTTGTCAAACGGGCGAAATGGCGTGAACGACTTATTTTTGGGCTAAATTGGTTTGCTATAGCCCACGGTTTTTGGGTTGGGCTAGGGGTCCGGGAGTGATTTTTGCCAAAAATTGATTGAGCTTCCTCAGGTAAGCTGGGGAACGGCCTTGTGTGGGACATTTTGGTTTTCTGGGCGGTTTGATTGGTCAAACGGGTAAAACGATGCAAACGGGCCATTTTTGGGATCGGCTTAGTATGGGCTATTTTGATTTTCTAGGCACTTTGGTTGGTCAAACGGGCAAAACAGCAGGAACGAACCATTTTTGGGCCAAATTAGTGTGCTATAGCCCACGGGTTTTGGGTGGGCCTGGGGTCCCGGCCTAATTTTGGCCGAAAATCGATCGTGGTGCCCAGGCAGGCTGGGGAGTGGCCTAGTGTGGGACATTTTTTTATGGGTTGTTTGTTGGTCAAACGGGTAAAACTGCGTGAATGGGCCATTTTGGGGTGAATTCGGTGTGCTATATATCCCACGATTTTTGGGGTGGGCTCGGGGTCCGTACGTGATTTTGGATGAAAATCGCCTAGGTTGCCTCAGGCAGGCTGAGGAGCGGCCTAATATTGGCAATTTTAGTTTTCTGGGCGGTTTGGTTAGTCAAACGGGTAAAACGGCGCGAACGGTCTATTTTGGGGCCAAATTGGTGTGCTATAGCCCACGGTTTTTGGGGTGAGCCCAGGGTCCGAGGGTAATTTTATCGAAAGTCAATCGGGATACCCCAGGCAGACTGAGGAGCAGCCTGGTGTTGACCATTTTGGTTTTCTGGGCGGTTTGGTTGGTTAAACGGGTGAAATGGCATTAACAGGCCATTTTGGGGTCAAATTGGTGTGCTATAGACCACAATTTTTAGAGTGGACCAAGGTTCCGAGCGTGATGCTGAAAATTGACAGAAATGCCCCAGGCACACTGGGGAGTGGGAGCTGCCTACTGTAGGCCATTTTGTTTTTCTAGGCGGTTAGGTTGGTCAAAGGAGCAAAACGGCGTGAACGGGTCATTTTGGGCCCAAATCGGCGTGCTATAGTCCACTATTTTTGGGGTGGGCTCGAGGTCCGAGCATGATTTTGGTCGAAAATTGATCGGGCTTCCCCAGGCAGGCTGGGGAGCGGCCTAGTATGGGCCATTTTGGTTTTCTGAGCGGTTTGGTTGGTCAAAGGGCGAAATGATGCGAATGGGCCATTTTGGAGCCAAATATGTGTGCTATATTTGGGGTGGGCCTAGGTTCCGGGAGTGATTTTGGTCGAAAGTGATCGGGATGCCCCAGGCATGTTGGGGAGCGACTTAGTGTGGGCCATTTTGGTTTTCTGGGTTGTTTGGTTGGTCAAACGGGCGAAACGGCGCGAACGGGCTATTTTTTGGCCAAATCGGTGTGCTATGGCCAACGGTTTTTAGGGTAGGCCCGGGGTCCGGGTGTGATTTTGGCTGATAATCGACCAGGCTTCCCCAGGAAGGCTGGGGAACGACCTAGTGTGGGACATTTTGATTTTCTGGGCGGTTTGGTTGGTCAAACAGGCGAAACGGCGAACGAGCCATTTTGGGGCCAAATCAGTGTGCTATAGCCCACGGTTTTTAAGGTCAGCCTGGGATCCGAGCGTAATTTCGGCCGAAATCGATCGAGCTACCCCAGGTATGCTGGGGGAACGACCTAGTGTGGTCCATTTTGGTTATCTGGGAGGTTTGGTTGGTCAAACGGGCGAAACGGGGAGAATAGCCTATTTTGGGGCGAAGTCGGTGTGCTATAGCCCGTGTTTTTTGGGGTGGGCCCAAGGTCTAGGGGTAATTTTTTTTAAAATCGACCGGCCTTCCCCAGGCAGGATGGGGAGCGGCCTAGTGTGTGCCACTATGGTTTTCTGGTCGATTTGGTTAGTCAAACATGCGAAACGACACAAATAGGCCGTTTTAGGGCCAAATCGGTATGCTATAGCCTGAGGTTTTTGGAGTGGGTTCGGGGTTCGAGTGTGATTTTGGCCGAAAATTGATCGGGCTGCCCCAGTCAGCATAGGGAGCAGCCTAGTATGGGTCATTTTGGTTTTTGGGCTGTTTGGTTGATCAAACGTGCGAAATGGTGCGAACGGGTTATTTTGGGGCTAAATCGGTGTTCTATAGCTCACGGTTTTTGGGGTGGGCTCGGGGTCCAGGCGTGATTTTTGCCGAAAATTAACTGAGCTGCCCCAGGCAGGATGGGGAGCGGCCTAGTGTGGGCCATTTTTAATTTCTTGGCGGTTTGTTTGTCAAACAGAAGAAATGCCACAAACGGGCTATTTTGGGGCTAAATCGGTGTGCTATAGCTCATGGTTTTAAGGGTGGGCCTGGGGTACGAGCATAAATTGCCCAAAAATCAACCGGGCTTTCCCATGCAGGCTAGCGAACGGCCTAGTGTGGCCCATTTTTGTTTTCTGGATGATTTGATTGGTCAAACGGGCGAAACAGTGGGAACGAGCCATTTTAGTTACAAATCGGTGTGCTATAGCCGCAGTTTTTGGGTTAGCCCAGGGTATGGATATGATTTTTTCCCGAAAATCCACGTGTTTTGCCCCAAGCAGGCTGGGAAATGGCTAGTGTGGGTCATTTTTTTTCTGGGTGGTTTGTTTGTCAAAATGGCAAAATGGCGTGAACGGCCTATTTTTGGGCTAAATTGGTTTGCTATAGCCCACAGTTTTTGGGTTGGGCTAGGGGTCCGAGAGTGATTTTTGCCAAAAATTGATTGAGCTGCCTCAGGTAAGCTGGGGAACGGCCTAGTGTGGGACATTTTGGTTTTCTGGGCTGTTTGATTAGTCAAATGGGTAAAAGGACGCAAACGGACCATTTTGGGGATCGACTTAGTATGGGCTATTTTGATTTTCTGGGCGGTTTGGTTAGTCAAACGGCCGAAGCAGCAGGAACGGGCCATTTTTGGGCCAAATTAGTGTGCTATAGCCCACGGTTTTTGGGGTGGGGCCAGGGGTCTAGGGTCCAGGCATAATTTTGGCCGAAAATCGATCATTGTGCCCAGGCATGCTGGGGAGTGGCCTAGTGTGGGCTATTTTTTTCTGGGTGGTTTGTTGGTCAAACGGGTAAAACGGCGTGAATGGGCCAATTTGGGGTGAAGTCGGTGTGCTATATATCCCATGATTTAGGGGTGGGCTCGGGGTCCGTACGTGATTTTGGATAAAAATTGCCTAGGTTGCCTCAGGCAGGCTGGGGGAGCGGCCTAATGTGGGAAATTTTAGTTTTCTGGACGGTTTGGTTAGTCAAACGGGGAAAAATGGCGCGAACGGTCTATTTTGGGGCCAAATTGGTGTTCTATAGCCCATAGTTTTTGGGGGTGAGCCCAGGCTCCGAGGTATTTTTTACCGAAAGTCAATCGAGATACCCCAGGCAGGCTGAGCAGGGTGTTGACCATTTTGGTTTTCTGGGCGGTTTGGTTGGTCAAATGGGTGAAATGGCATTAACAGGCCATTTTGGGGCCAAATCGGTGTGCTATAGCCCACGGTTTTTTGGGTGGACCAAGGTTCCGAGCGTGATGCTGAAAATTGACCGAAATGCCCCAGGCAGGCTGGGGAGTGGAAGCTGCCTACTGTAGGCCATTTTAGTTTTCTGGGTGGTTTGGCTGGTCAAACGAGCAAAACGGCGCGAACGGGTCATTTTGGGCCTAAATCGGTGTGCTATAGCCCACTGTTTTTGGGGTGGGCTTAAGGTCCGAGCGTGATTTTGGTCAAAAATTGATCGGGCTACCCCAGGCAGACTGAAGAGCGGCCTAGTATGGGCCATTTTGGTTTTCTGGGCGGTTTGGTTGGTCAAAGGGCGAAATGACGTGAATGGGCCACTTTGGAGCCAAATATGTATGCTATATTTGGGTTGGGCCTAGGGTCCGGGAGTGATTTTGGTCGAAAGTGATCGGGATGCCCCAGGCATGTTGGGGAGTGACTTAGTGCGGGCCATTTTGGTTTTCTGGGCTGTTTGGTTGGTCAAACAGGCAAAACGGCGCGAAGGGGCCATTTTTTTGGCCAAATCGGTGTGCTATAGCCAACGGTTTTTTTGGGTAGGCCCGGGGTTCGGGTGTGGTTTTGGCTGAAAATCGACCGAGTTTCCCCAGGAAGGCTGAGGAACGACCTAGTGTGGGACATTTTGGTTTTCTGGGAGGTTTGGTTTATCAAACAGGCGAAACGGTGCGAACGGGCTATTTTGGGTCCAAATCGGTGTGCTATAGCCTACGATTTTTAAGGTCAGCCTGGGATCTGAGCGTAATTTTGGCTGAAAATAGATCGAGCTGCCCCAGGCAGGCTGGGGAGCGGCCTAGTGTGGTCCATTTTGGTTTTCTGGGAGGTTTGGTTGGTCAAACAGGCGAAACGGGAAGAATAGGCCGTTTTGGGGTGAAGTCGGTGTGCTATAGCTCGTGGTTTTTGGGTTTGGCCCAAGGTCTAGGGGTAATGTTTTTTGAAAATCGACCGGCCTTCCCCAGGAAGGCTGAGGAGCGGCCTAGTGTGTGCCATTTTATTTTTCTAGTTGATTTGGTTGGTCAAACATGCAAAACGGCATAAATAGGCCGTTTTGGAGCCAAGTCGGTATGCTAGAGCCCACGGATTTTAGGGTAGACCCAGGGTCCGGGAATGATTTTGGATGAAAACTGACC